>OZ037714.1:10994720-12194720 GCA_964035505.1 Watsonalla cultraria
CTGTAGGCCTAGACAAAGTAACATTCTCTCGCGCTTACGCTAATTGAAACGATACAAAATGTACGGGAATGACATATATGGGTCACGTGACATATGTCATTCCCGCACATTATGTTTCATTACTACTAGCTAAGCGTGAGTATAGCGTTACTTTGTATACAGACACTGTAACGATTGCCAAAATGCTATGCTTATTCACGAATTTTACTGAAGCCGAAATGTGATTTAGCTTGGGGCACACGAGGGCTAGCTCGCACGAGCTTGCGCATACTCGTACGAGCTTCGAAGTACATTTTCTTCATAAGACATCTAGTTCCGTGCTGTGACCGGGTCATTCGAAGATTGACGGCGGTATATGATAGTTTTTCTCCATTTCCCTGAATGTTGAAGATGTGTCGACTCCCAGAACAGACTAATTGAGTGTTCGTTCGGTATTTGGTTCACTTCTTGTTGGCGAGATGTGACTTGTGTTAGTGATTCACTGGAAATGGATGCGGTATGGCCGATTACAAATAGAACCTTCGCAATGTAGAACATCTAATAGAAATACTAGGGCTCCGCAATAGGCAAGGAGGTTTTAATTTTATGATTTATCTATGGAATTTACTGATAGGTCTGTGAAATAATTTGCAAGTGATGTTTATCTGTGGTGAGTTTGTAAACTTATAAAATCTACTAACTGTGCTATCGTGGTTTCCCTTGGGTAGACTGAGTTTTATAGATGTCTCCTGTAATAATAAGAGCAATTCTTATAATATAATCTCTCTTATAATCGAATATCTGCATCTCGTAAATGGTTCCAACGATTTCATAAAATGTAGTATGTTGGGGGTTTTCGGGGGCGATAAGGCAATCTAGTTAGGTTGAAATTATAGAAAACTTAAAAATAACAAATAACAAAGCTCGGTCATTGAGGTACTGATTTCCATTCATGCAAAAGTATTAGCTAAATACTTTCGGCCGTTCTCAAATGATGCACGAACATAAGGTAATATTTATTTATATACCTATATCTCAAATTGCAAGCTCGATCACCTAAATTGTTTATTTACCTCAAATGTCAAGGATTTCAAGTTTCACATATTACTCATCCTAAAGAATGTAACAGATTAAAAATAAAACCTAAACAAAAAACATGTATTAAGTAATTGAGTTTGTATGACATAAGACCAAGGCTTATTAAATCTGTTGAATTAAATTATTGAGGTCAGGGCTTAGAAGGTGTTTCAATCGAATTATAATGTAAGTAATGGGTTTTTAGGGTACCGTAAGGATTATATGTCTCAATATTAATAACTTGCGGACGTCACGCGGTTTCACCCGCGTAGTTCCGGTCCCCGGGGGAGTACGGGGATGAAATATAGCCTATATTAATCAGTGATAATGTAGAATTCAAATGGTGAAATAATTTGTAGAATCGGACAAGTACTCTTTGAGCCAATTCGTTACAAACATACATACAAATCTTTCCTCTTTACAATATTAGTAGATAGGCGCAGCAGATATAATTAATTCCAACGTATTTTTTTATATAGGTGCCGTCATAAGGTTTGAGCGCTAACCTTGAATGCGTAGTAGTCATTTTATGAGTGTGTCTTAATAAAATACATGCGCAATCACCCTCTCTATTTTCGCTCAGCGCTCGGAACTCAGCTTATCTTAGTCGATAATATAATATTATAAAGAGGAAAGATTTGTATGTATGTTTGTAACGAATTGTCTCAAAAAGTACAGGATCGATTAAAAAAATTCTTTCACCACTTGAATGCTACATTATCACTGATTAATATAGGCTATATTTTATCCCCGTACTCCCAAGGGAACGGGATCTACGTAGGTGAAACCTCGTGGCGTCCGCTAGTTAATGATATGTTCCTGTAAACGAAGTGAATGCAAACTCATTAATCTTAATTTAATATTAACGACGGAACACGGAGCCTTATAAATAGAGCTACGATCCCAGTTAAACATCATGAGATTATCTATCGTCAAACGCGACATTTGATTGATACGAGTAATTGAGATAACGGAAAAGCAAAGACTTCTTAATTAATTAAAATATCTTAATCACGAGTGATCACGTTCTACCGCCTTTTTAATAAAATGGCTTCCGTCCGCGGCGTCGCCTGCGTTTTAGGGCTCCCCCATTTTACTCGAATAATAATATAATCCATGTTACTCAGTGAAATCAATTATTATTCTATCAGTAGACAATAGCTTTTAATCTCGTGGTGTAAGGATTGCATTAGATAATCCAAGGATGGTATTTCTGTCCCACTTTGCGATATTTAAATAGATAGAGTGGAGATAGTTTGGTTTTAAATAATTTTGTCTTCGCAAAACTCTGTATCCCGTCATTCATAATTCACAGTCCGCTTCCAAGAAAGTATCTATAAATTTCCACAAATTTCCAACCACGCTTATATTACTAATTTCCGCGCAAAGAAATAATCTGCAAAAAACCTAAACTCAGCGTAGGTACTGATTTGCAAATTGCAATGCAAAGTAGAATATTTATGATCAGTTTCATACGAGTCGATCAAATCCATTTTCCGCGGCGTAATATCAAATGCATGGTTAAACCAACGTTACACCATACTCGTCCGTTCAGATTGCTGCAAAAGGTAAAACAAATTAGTGTTGGTTCAATTCGCTCACTTCCTTGTCGGCGAGCGAGATTTCTCCCAGGGTGCCCATAAACTCACGCCGACCATTGTTCGTTTCGAAACAATATTAATGCTTATTACCTTTTTAGCGATCAGGGACCTTTGCTCTTTACCAATGCCGTGACACGCGGCTACATTGTACAGATAGTTTGACAAAGGTTTGCAACCTATGCTAAACTGGAAACTTGGAAGCGTGTTTCGAAATGCTTTATCGTATCGTTGTATCAGAAGGTGGCCCTTTGAACCCCTTAAAGGCGGCACCACACCAATAAAGTGCTCAATTCGTCCGCTGGTAACTCTGAGGTCAGTGCAAAATTGTTAGTACTCGTAGATCTATTGTTACGGCGCGGCGCCTGCAGTCCACCACAAATATGGACCAACTTTTACTCGTCCGTGTATATTTATCTCTTCTTGTGAGGTTATCTCGTGCAGATTGTGAAAGGAATATGGGATCCGGTGCTGTTCTTAATGATGCCATTGTGATAATAATTGTGGAACAGATATGCGGGGACGACAACTTTTTGTCGCTCACGACGCAGTAGTGAGATAATCCGGTGGGGAAAGGATTTTCCCGTGACTAATTTATAGCTATAGTTAATTGTTAAAGTACTTACTGGATAGGTAAAAAATTGGACCATTTTAAATTCAGATGACGTCATGAATTTGACTGATACAACTGACTATAGCTAATACTACTTATACAACTATTCACGTATTAAAAATAACAATGATAGCTTAATTTGTTGCATGAAACACGGATGGCGGGATGAGCTTGATGCTTTCATGAGCTCATAGAAGAGGAAAAGTGGGAGGGAGTCCTTAGCCCAGCATTGGGACACAATAGGATCATTATAATAATAACTTTAATAAAAACCAAATATGTAGATAAGTTCATGTAACCTAATAAGATATATTGCTGTATTTGTTTTTGTATTTATATTTGTGCCTACTCGTATGTGTGTAATCTGGATCAATCTGTGGATACTTTTTGTCATTTAGAATATTTGTATATTTTTTATAATTTGTTTTTAACTGTCTGTGTGTATCCCTATGAAATAAAAATAAAATAAATAAACTTTAGCTTCATCAGCTATCTTGCAACACATCCATAATGTTTTAAAGGCTCTGGGGCCTTACCATGAGCTCTTATTGCCATGATAGTTTCACTCATTTATGAGACAGATGTATGTGACGTGCATACATCTGTCACTGTCGCACAACTGAATTAACATTGCAATAAGAGCTCATGGTTGGGCCCCTGATACGCAACAGGATTAAGCTTAGTCGTCTTTCGTCGTAATTGTGATTTGGGTCTGTTGAGACGGGTTAAACAGGAGACGTCGCAATTCCCAAAACACGCTGGTTTCGAAAGTGGATGCTGGAATTACCGGATGTGGAATATTAAGCTCACGAGGCGCACGCGCATAAATCGTTCGTCTTGCAAGCCGTCACGTTGGTGCAACACTCCACCGCCGTCATTACGCTACAATTAAAGCATTTCAGAGAATGAAAGGGCGATTTGAATGGCCGCTTGCAAATTGCCAGTTCGTAATTGTTTAGGGTTTCTGAAGTGCAGTCAGATGATGGCCATTAAAATAAAAATAAAAAAATTATGAAGGTTTTCTCGCTTGGCATAAATCTTCCTTTTATTACGGCTCATTTTAAGTTGTTATATTTTTTTTTAAAGTTTCATTTCTTACTGAAACGTGCCATAGAAAATGAATAAAACATTTTTTTTAATGATATTCTCGCTTGGTGTAAATCGACCTTTTATGACGGTCCATATAAAGTTGATCTTTTTTGAAAGTTTAATTTAGTGAATCAAATTCCATTTCCTTATACTCATAAGGGCGTTATCCGAAATCATAAACTTTATGAACAAAAAACACATGGTCACATTACCTTCGCTTTTGGACATTGGTTCCAATACCCTATAATAATTTTATTGCAAATACCCTCTTAACCTTTCCATTGAAAACTAAAGATTAATAAATTCCACTGACATTTGGTCGATCGGAACAATTATAGTAGCTTTTTTAAATATCACCGTCCCCTTATGATAAACAAATCGATATTTAGTCGAGACTGGTGATGAAATACCCACCAGTAGCTTCAGTCATCTTTGGTTCAGAACTGCAACCCGCTGTCGAAATAGCATCATCACGTTTTAAGTTCCGCTAATAGGTACGTAAACGAATTGCGATCATGTCATCATTTCAAACCCTATAAGCTTAGGGTACTAATGGTAAGCGCTTATCGCAGCTGGCAATATGAACAGTTTCTCACGTTGCCTGTTGAAATTTCAAAGAACGCCATGCAGGCGCCGTACCTTCGGCACATACATCTGTCTGATAAAAAAGTCAAACTATCATGGCAAATGACGATTCATCTTTGCGAAAGTGCACAGATGCATACTCGTCATATTCATCTGTCTCATAATATGAGTCAAAATATCATGGCAATAAGAGCTCAGAGTAAGGCCCCTATTCTCGCTTGGTAAAACCAAATCATGTTGGTAATATGTGGTTAAAGTAAATGTAATGTCGCATATCGCGAACTAGGCCTGGGTAACACGCCGGGAGCTACGTAATAAAGCTATTACACCGCCATTAATCAAACTACTTATTACGTTTACATTAGGGTTGTCACGATTAAAAAGCAACCGAGTTGGATTGTGTAACAACTCAACAACTGATCGTATTTTTTTATTGCAATTATTTATTTCGCCATATTGTGCCGCATTGCTTAATTTGATAGCAAATGTGTTGTAAATCATCATTAGTGTATTTCCTGTCCAACTCTATATTTATCACTCGTCAATAAGCGTAGTTGTTGTTTTATTAATGTTAAATTATTATTATAATATCCATATTACAATAATGGCTTTCGGGAGGTGTTCAGTGGCGAGCTGGCAGATTATTCCATATTGTTTAATGAAAATGAAAAACTCTTTACCTCATCACAAATAAGGTGATTAAGTCTTATTCCATACCTTTGTGATTTTACGAGACTTTTCTACAGAACACCATAAGGCAAAAGGAAGAAGCTGTAGGTACTGTAAAGTATTTTTTAACTATACAACCTTCCAATCATTATTCGAAAAAAATTCGTGTAAAAAAATCTCAGCATGTCCACCCCTAAGGCAGAACATTATTTAAATAATTGAATATACTCAATGCAAGCACGCAACCATTGTTCCTCGATAAACATTGAATAGGGCAAGCGCGCGCGTTTCCGGTATACTTGACCTGATTCACTTGTTTATTACAATTTCTGTATTAAACGTGCACCTCCAGTTAATTAACGTGCGAAATTATATCTTTTCTCGGAGTTAATGATTAAATTCTTATTTTGGAAGAAATTCATGTTCGTTTCTTTTTTAATTATGGGTTGGTTTGAAAGGTGGGAAGGTATGACAGAGACGTATTTAAATTGTCAGAATCTTGTCACAAGCTTCGATGAACAATTGCAGAAGAGTAGGAGAGTCCTGGTGCCAACTATGACCGTTAAAGCAGCGGGTATTAATTTCTTAGCAAAGACGTTATATTTTACGGTACCAAAATGAAACGTCAAAGCTCAGAAGTTCTTAATACACTCTGCTTCAACCGATGGTGGTAGGCCCCGTGAACTGCGAGTATAGGTTCTGTTTTACGTGACCATTTGTGTGGCTTGTAATCTATTGATACTGTTTCGGAGGCGGGTTGTGGTTGAATTACCAAGGACGGATCAACATTCAAAGTTTCACCAAATGCGCAATCGACTGTCGCCAACTTTAATATACAGTAATACCACGTATAGGTTTTAACATGTTTTTACATCGACGATATAACCATTGCGTATTTTCTTCATTTTGGATGTGACTTCCTACAGTCACCGCTAGAAGCGCTTTTACGTACCAATATCCCAAATATGTTATATAAGCAATACTTGGTGTACTATTTACCCTTGAAAGTAGTGAAGACAGGTGTATTATTTGTTGTAAAACGTTCAAATTATTAAGTAATGCGCATGGCATTAAGTACATAATGTCATCTGAATTCGTAACAACTGCGGCTCGTTTGATCTCGCATAATTTCGAAACATGCAAATTATTTTCCTATTAAACCACGCATTAGTTGACTGCACACGATTATCATAAAAATAATTATAGTGACTGTATTTCGAAGGTCGACCATTCAACGATGATAATAAAACAAAACTGTAAATAAGTAAATTAAAAGTAACTAGCTGACCCGACAGACGTTGCCCTGTCTTAATTATGAGAATGCAGCACGTATTTTGTTAATTCAATGTCAAACGTCATAAGGTTACATCAAAAAGTTTTTATTGTCCAAAACGCTAAGGTTAGATTTAAGAAGAAAGAAATAATTTTATATGGTGGTTAAGTATTCTTAAATTTTAAAATTTTTCACTCCATTTTCTTAGTTTTTTCTTTCATAAGAACCATTTGCTGACGAGCACAACAAAAAAAAAAAATAGAAATCACGAATACAACAAAAAAAGCATATTTATTTATTTACTTATTGTGTTAACGTTGTGCAATACAAATGCAAAACACTAAATAGCGTAATTCAATACATTTAATATCTCACGTTCCGTTTACTTAAATCTGAGAATTAGTCTCTAGTTTGTATTACCAAGAAGTTATCAAGTTTATGGCGCTTGGGTGTCAGGTGTCGAACTTTATGCTGAACTAACAGTGGCTATTGTTTTGCTAGGTTTAATAGACTATTATAATAAGTACATGTTTGAACGTGTGTTATACCTTGAGGTAACTCTCAACCGAACCCGGTGGTAACATTTATAATCCTGTATAAAGTATTTTTTTCTGTGTCCTTCTAACGACTTGAAAAATTTGTAAAAATCTTTTAAAATAACTAGCCGCGGTTTCACCCGCGTAGATTTAGTATCATCCTTATTTTCGCGGAACCCTAATATTTTTAATAAATAAAAGTAGCCTACGTTACTCCTTGAAACATCAGCTACCTTCCAGTGAGAGTCCCGTTAAAATCCGTTCAGCCGTTTCGGAGATTACCCGGAACAAACAGACAGACAGACAGAGAAATTTTTTAAAACTTGTTTTTTTAGTGTCACTAGCGTGTATACTTTCATATGCATTTAGTAAAAAGCTGTTATTTTGGATTTACAAACAGACACTTCAATTTTATTTATCTGTATAGATATAGATGTATAGATGATAGTTTTGATTTAACCAGTTTTTTCGCTGTATTATTGAGGCATAGAGTAAATACAGTATACCTACTATATGAAGTAAAAGTTAAGTCTAAAAATAACAGCATTAGAAACTCTTTTCATGCCACACATTTTATTTCAAAGAAATTTCTAAACTAGTTACATATAAAAAGTGGTACTAATATTATAAAGGTGGAGGATTATACTCGTACGATATGAAGAATTCTTTCACCAAACTTAGTACTAAGTAACTTTCATTGTGAACATAGGCTAAAG
Organism: Watsonalla cultraria; assembly: GCA_964035505.1. NCBI lineage: Eukaryota > Metazoa > Arthropoda > Insecta > Lepidoptera > Drepanidae > Watsonalla > Watsonalla cultraria. The sequence goes on from OZ037714.1 coordinate 11,002,856, forward strand.
TAGTACCTAATAGGGGGGCAAAGCCGCACACGATAGTCTATACAGATAAATAAAATTCAAGTGTCTTGTTTGTAATTCCAAAATAACAGCTTTTTACTAATTGCACATGAAAGTATCCACGCTACTGACACTGAAAAACCAAGTTTTAAAAAATTTCGTCTGTCTGTCTGTATGTCTGTTTATCCTGGGTAATCTCTGAAACGGCTGGACCGATTTTAACGGGACTTTCACTAGCAGGTAGCTGATGTTTCAAGGAGTAACTAAGGCTACTTTTATTTATTAAAAATATTAGGGTTCCGCCACAATAAGGATGAAACTAAATCTACGCGGGTGAAACCGCGGGGCATTGCTAGTTTGTAAATATTACGACGAAGACGTCTAAAAAGATCTGATCGGACTGATGATATGAACTATCCGGACAGTTTTTCTTAAGAAACACATTACAGGCCGCTGGGATTCGAACCTGCGTCGCTTGCATAGCTGGCGACTGTTTAAACCCCACGGCCACTACGACACTTCACAATCACAATATCCTGCTATCGATTACGTATGAAACCGTTAAGAGTAACTCGAAGGGGCGTGATAAACGTTTAGACACAATCAGAGGCGTGAGTCAACCAAACAATGCCTTGTCACCGCACGTGTTCGCCAAACTTGGTAAAAAATGGACACATTGGTGTTTGCCGTCCGTTTGTCTGTCATCGTGGTACATTTACATATGGATCACGACTTCCGCGACGCTTTTATGGTGCCGATTTCAATTGTAGTAACTCGTAATTAAACGCTGTTATTAAGTGACTGTTGTCTGAATTTGCCGCTTCAAATAAGTCATTGTATTGTAAATTCTTAAAATTGGTCAGGAAAACTACGAACACGAGACAGGACTCGAATTCATGACCTCTGCAAACCGTGCAGTTGCTCTTCCAACTGAGCTACTCGTGATCCTACCTCATTTGTCGAATTTTCATTCCCTTGTTTTGCAGTTTAAGGGGGCCCCCTTCTTAGTCTTTGTATATACTGTAGTTGCCTCTGAAAAACGGCAAAAGGCTTAATAGCCATACAAAAATGACTTAAAATCTTTGACTTGACACCATAAAGAGACAGGGTGAAATACTTTCCTAACTAACATATTTATCTATTTTTCACTAGTTTTGTTTAATAATCCTAATTGCAATAAATACTTAAGTTATTGATATTCTTTCCCCGTTTGTGTAACATTTTCCATTGATGCTCGCTCCTATTGGTCGCTGAGTGGTTTTTATATAGCGTAAAGCCTTCTTCGATATATAAGCTTACCAACACATAAATATTTTTTCAAATCAAACCGACGTTCCTGAGATTTTATAATATTACTGAAGATTCTTTATATTTTTCAGAAAGGTCAAATTCGGAGAACTCGTAAACAAAGGAAGTGTGTGATGAGATGCATAAATGTGGATTAAGTGAAAGTAGTATGTAAGGGTCGTAGTATGTGGCAAACGGTGGTCTCTGCCTACCTTCAGATACAGGCGTGAGCATATTTTATAGCAGTTGTGTATTGAATTGATTAAGTAGGTACGTGTATTCTGGAAGCATAGGGGTCAGTGACATAACTGTATTTAGGTATGTCTGTGGTCAGATATTCTTTGTCTATCACAGCAATAACACACAATGGATTTAGTCTGTGGTCACATGGACCCCATTTAAGGCATTTCCGTCAAACCACCACTAAATAATTCACCAATTATTTTCCTACTCCTTTTAAGGTACTTAATGGCATGCTAAGTGGCTATTTACATTACGAGAGCTGGTAATACTTATAATAAATATTAATTTAATGACTCTGAAGATTTATTATGTAAATAAATATACTTGGAATCATTAATCATTACAGAAAGTACTTCTTTTGTGTCATGAGTTGGATGTAAGCGTATAAATAGGATGGACGGAGACGAGTGAGACAGTTTTTCAACCAATTTTATACAAAACTACAACCGCAGTGCTTAAGCATGATTAGAACCTGGAATGATAACCTCTTCCTTTTTCTTGAAGTCGGTAAAAAAGTGCTCTATCATAATCCCAACCTTATCCAATCTCTTCTATAATCTATACAGATAAATAAAATTGAAGTGTTTGTTTGTAATTCCAAAATAACAGTTTTTCACTAAATGCATATGAAAGTATAAACGGTACTGACATATAAAAACAAAGTTTTAAAAATTTTCTCTGTCTGTCTGTTTGTTCCGGGTAATCTCTGAAACGGTTGGACGGATTTTAACGGGACTTTCACTGGCGGATAGCTGATGTTACAGGGAGTAACTGAGGCTACTTAGATTTTTTTTAAACATTGGTGATCCCCGGGTAACCATGACATTAGCCCGGGAATAAAATATAGTCCATATTAATCAGTGCTAATCTAGTATTCAAATGATGAAAGAATTTTTAAAATCGGTCCAGTACTTTTTGAGCCAATTCGTTACAAACATACATACAAACAAATCATTAGTTTTTATAATATAAGTAAAGATAAATAGTCTAAAAAGTATTCTCAAGTAATCTTCAAGAAAATACTAACGTTAGGTACATAACCAGTCTCAAACGTCCCTAAGATACGAACAATGCCACGTAAACAGACCTATTTGCAATTTGTATCCAGCGTGTTCGCGTTATCGTACATCTAGGCCGCGTTCTGGTTCGATTCCTGTTGCTAAACGGGTCATAGCATAGATAAATAGACCCATAAAACAGGCAAACTTAACTATACTGCGAAATATTCCATGGCAAGTACATAAAAACTTATTTATGTTGCGTGACTGTAGTTACCGGATTGTTTCTTGCCAGGTTCTTCTCAGTAAGAGCAACCTTCCGAACCCGGCATGTATAATCCTGTATAATTAAGTCATTCTGACGTTTTAAAAGTACCCTGTTAAAAGTCTAATCGAATAAAGATATTTTTGAGATTGAGTTTGAAAATTCGTATCACAGAAGGAGATGGGGCTACTTTTAGACCAAGGATACGATAGTCGGAAGAACGAGTGTACAGAAGAGTTTCTGTAGTGCAATTATGAAAGTAAAAATAATGGGGTTGTAAGAGAAGTTTCTTGCACGCTATTCTCAGGGTAGTTTCCGAACCGTTGGTAAATTTTCCACGTTCATAAGTGCCTTACCAGGGCCCGAATTGAATAAATCATTTTCATTTTCAAGTAATCTGAAAAGGAATATACGGAAGTAGGTGTCTTTAGATATATCTAATTAAGTATTTATATTCTTTGTTCTATTTTTCTGGCATATAAATTCTGTCTGGCATTTGATAAATTCCGAGAATAGCCTCGAAATCAAATTTAAGCACTAAATTCGCTCATGGCAGCCATTAATATAGTCAACGTATAGTTTATTGGTGAGAACCATCGAGGTTTCAAAACCGTGTTGGTATTAAACATTATAAATGGTAAGGCCCCGATCCTTTGTTTACGTCTGAGAACAGTACCTAGTAAAGTTAGCTTTCGTAAAACTAGATGGATAACTATACAGATAAATGAAATTGAAGTGTCTGTTTGTTACAAATTTAGCCCTTTACTGAACGCTTATGAAAGTACATTGAGTTTACTTCTTTCGCTACATCTCAATTGAGCGAGAGATTTTATCATCAAAAACATTAATATTTATTAGGGGACGTTGTTAGTGAACTATATATTTTAGTATTTTGACAACAATAAAAAACAAATGAACAACCAAAAAAATTTATGAAACTTTGTATAAAAACTTGTTGGTAGAAAAACACAAGATTCAAAAAAAAAATATAACCATATCTTATGAATTGGTCTGGGGCCTTACCGTAAGCTGTTATTGCCATCATAATTCCACTGTGTGATAGAGACAGACTTATACACGTCACATACATCTGTCTCATAATAAGAGTAAAACTATCATGGCAATAAGAGGTCATGGTTGGGCCCCTGTATTTAAATTAAATAAGTATTGACAAGTCCCCATGTTCCATGTATTGTAGCTATGCTTTGTTTGTTTCAGGTAAAGCATATCTGAACAGTGGTAGCGTGAGTTCTGCGAATGCACTATCTGTCCCCGCGTCGGGGCTGAATTGGCCGGTAAAGTTATGTAGGGACTCTATTTGCTAGCCCGGGGTTCTCTTATGCCTTTTTTATTAGACATTACGTAATTTAGGCCGCCTAGTGCACGCTTTGTGCAAGGACGGATTCAGGATTTAGAGCAATTTTTTTAAATATATTTTTGTTGTTATTACTATAAAATATCTATTTTAATACTTTAAAGAGGGAAGATTTGTATGAAAGTATGTTTGTAACGAATTGGCTCAAAAAGTACTGATCTTGAAAATTCTTTCAACAATCATCAGCGAGTAACATAGGCTATATTTTATCCCCGTACTTCCACGGGAGGGGGAACTACGCGGGTGAAACCGCGTGACGTTCGCTAGTATTTCGTAATATGTAGTGAAAAGCTGCTAATTTGGAATTACAAATAGACAGTAAAATATTGTTTATCCATATGAATGTGATGCAAATAAAGTATGGATTTGGTTTACTCTATAGGATACTGTAGCGACATCACTATACTTAGAATTAGTATTGAGAAGCGTCAATGTTTTTTTTGACATCTCGCAACCGGTCGCAAATCGTCGTCCGTCTATCATCAAAGTTATACGTAATGATTCCCAGTTCCTACAATTATAGTGGCACGTCCGAGAGCCAATTGGCCTGCCATTAGCCTATCTAGGGACATGCAAATACGCTCTGAATATTGATGAGGTCCTCGGGAATGCAAAACCTTGTAGAAAACATGCTTGAGGGAAAATTTCCTTGTTGGTGGTTTCTGATTTAACCAGTGTATATTCAGTAAGGCCTATTTTAAACGACTTCAAAGAAGATTCTCAATTTTATTGTTTTTTTTAGGCGGGCCGAGAATGCAGTAGGCCTAGACAAAGTTAAATTATCTCGCGCTTGCGCTAATAGAAACGATAAAAAAATTATGGAAGTGACTCACGTGACATGTGTCATTTCCGTGCATTTTGTATCGTTTCAACTAGCGAAGCGAGAGGATATTTTTACTTTGTCTACAGGCGCAGGTTGTCAATCATAAAGATTTTATCATTTACTATGCTATCTTATTACCATGACAACTTTTATTATGAGACAAATGTATATGACGTGTATAAGTCTGTACTGTCACACAGTGAAACTATGATGGCAATAAGAGCTTATGGTAAGGCCCGTGTCGTACTGTAATTTTGAAAAATTTCGATAAAACATAAATGACGTATACTCGATCGGATACGACACGACACCTCATATTGACACTACTGCCATTCTGCTTATAATCGCGTAGAGGTGCGCGTCTGTGTGAGTGTCATTTTGAACGATATGTTTGTATATGAATTACTGTTTGTATAGCTTATATTTATACTGTGGTAGTGATCTGCTCAAATTCTTTCGTTTATTAGACCCTTTAAGAGCACCAAAAGTGAAATGAGATGCGCTGGAGCTCAATAGCTGACTTTCACTCAGTTGCGTCAATCCTTGACCTTTTAAATCTTAAAACACAAAGCAATCTCCCAACACAACAACAACAAAACGCATCTGATTCGCAGAAAGTGAAAACGGCCTAATTACCATGGCTTTGAGTCGTCTGGGGCATCAATAATTGACGTTTATATGAATACCAATACATTTTTATGCGTTCGTTGTTTGCTTTTATTTTCATTCCGTATCGGAACGGTATCTTGGTTGCGTGCAGGCTTGGTATCCTCTCCGCGTGGTTATGCAACCGGCGACGTCCTTGCCGGACGGGGGCGTCCGGGAGGCGAAGGCCGTCTCGGCCACCGACCCGCCTGGCGGGTCCACCACTAACCACCCCGGTTTTTACAACCCGCCCACGGAACCAGTCCGGGCGAGTTATGTGCACCGATAAAGTGGATGTACTTGCGCCGCGGAATTGCAAATTCTATTGGCCTTTTTTTAGATCGAACAGATTGGTAGTGGAATGTAATAACTCTAGATGGGAATGAAGCGAAAATATTTTGATTGAACGCGCCTCGTGCAATCATATAGATATGGAAGGAGGTAAATTATGTTGTGGCTCACAATGGCTTGGGAATTAGCTTTTATTAACAAAGTCTGAGTTGTTTTTTTTTATATCTAAATAATTTGTTTATCATAGTACTTATATGGCCCATGTTATTACTACAGCTATGTATTACCATATTTTTTTTGGACTGGATCACCTTTATTATCAGACCTACCCGATATTCACACAAAATGTTATACAAATAGGTCCAGCCGTTTCGGAATTTGGTAACAAAAACCGCGACACGAGTATTTTATATATTAGATGTCGTATTGTTTCTTTGCATCTAAATCTCTCATCGTTTTCTCAATATCAAAGCTTTTTTATCTATCCATTAAGCTTGGATGCGCATTTGTTTGGGATCCGGCATTTGTTTGTTCCATGCGCCTCGTCCGATGCGCGGGCGCCGCAATAAATAACCGCCAGATATGAACCGCGACGCGCCGGCATGCGCTTTTGTTTGTATATCTTGCATTTCTTCCTCTAACCCGACTGGTATTTTATGCCTTTATTATGCGGAAATATTGTTGTTATTTTCCCATAAAAAAGTTAAAAGAAGATTTAAGTTCCTTTTGTAAGCGTTTGACGTAACCCCGATGTAGTTAGACAAATGTCATCCGCTTACAGATGCTCTGAAAAAGTTTGAATGTGTTGTCGTTGACGGTTTATTTTTTAACCACAGAACAAATTGTTGTCTGTGGTCGCCTGTCAAAAGAGCAGTTCAATATTTCAGTCGTCAATGTAGGTACCGTAATGTTATATGAATCACGCGTTGGAGAGCCCCGTTACACAGTATAAATACCTATAAGATTTCCATGCAGTGAGGAATATAGACCTTTTTTTTTAATAATAACGTTTGCGCAATGAGCGTGAGGGTTGTATAGTAATTAAATACGCTATGATGATTGAGTCCGCTTTATTTTCATATTTACATAATACTATTTTATTTACAACCAGAAATATAAAAATCTTTTCTCTCAAGATCTTGACATGTTGTGTCAAATCAATATTCGAATTTAATATTAATAAAAAACATTTTAATTGAAAGAGGTTCACTACCGCTACAGGTGTCAATTTTACTCTTGTACTAGCTGTGCCCCGCGGTTTCACCCGCGTAGTATTAGTTTCATCCATATTGTCGCGGAACCCTAATAGTTTTAATAAATAAAAGTAGCCTAAGTTACTCCTTGAAAAACCATCTACCAGTGAAAGTCCCGTTAAAATCCGTCCAGCCGTTTCGGAGATTACCCGGAACAAACAGACAGACAGACAGACATACAGAGAGAGAAAAATTTTAAACCTTGGTTTTTTAGTGTCAGTATCGTGTATTCTTTCATATGCATTTAGTGAAAAGCTTTTATTTTGGAATTACAAACAGACACTTCAATTTTATTTATCTGTATAGATTTACTTTCAAAATAATGTAGATTTGTCGTTTTGAAAATTGTCGGTAAAACAAGTGAATGACGAATACGCGGTCGGCCACGACGTGACATCGCTTAATTTCTCGTAGACGCGCATCTGTGTGAGTGTGTCATTTCGAACGATTTGTTCCTAGATACCTAACTGCTTATAAAGTGCACGGTAATTAACCAAGTTCTATATTTTCCCCAAAACCAATAAGACATTAAACCAAATGATTCAATGTGTGATGAGTATGGTACCTACACAATTTACATTTATTATTGTTAATTCAAGGAGTGAATCATTTCTGATGTGGATTTAGTGAATGTGACTCACGTGTGTTGGTTTTTGAATATTTGCCCATTCCAGTCGTTTGCCCATTTAGATCGCGAGTGGAATTTTAAAGAAGTTTTATAATCATCATTTATTTTATTCTCAAGGGGTCGTGGTTTAAGTTGAATGTATTGGTATTTTAAATACAAAACTTTCATGTACAGTAATGGTTTTAAAAAAAGTCATATAAGTTGAATGTCCTTGACATATTTACCTAACTAACGTCTGCCCGCGTGCAATAGAATAGTTACTTTGGGATAACACTAAGTTTAATCCGCGATTGGTCTTAGCTCGTGATGATGTATAGCCTTCTTCGATAAGCGAGTAGTTCGTTCCTGAGATTAGCGAGTTCAGAAACAAACCCTTCAGCTTTTCTGATTAAGTATATCTATACAGATATACAGTTAAAAATTGAAGTGTCTGTTTGTAATTCCAAAATAACAGCTTTTCACTAAATGCATATGAAAGTGTACACCCTACTGACACCGAAAAACCAAGTTTTAAAAAAATTATCTGTCTTCGTTTTTTCGTCTGTCTGTCTGTCTGTTTGTTCCGGGTAATCTCTAAAACGGCTGGACCGATTTTAACGGGACTTTCACTGGCAGGTAGCTGATGTTTCAAGGAGTAACTAAGGCTATTTTTATGTATTAAAAATAATTGGGTTCCACTACAATAAGGAAGAAACTAAATATACGCTAGTGAAACCGCAGGGTACAGCTAGTATATAGATATAATCCTACATTTGACGATGATTTCTGAGAGCAATTTTTATGAAAGCATTTTACTGTTCTTGAAAATGTTTGACCTAATTGGAAACATATATTACTTCCCTCATTATTAATTCATTTACTTGAGCAATTCAATAATATTTGGTAATATGGTTTACAAATAAAATGTATGTAAAAAACTCCAGTGTCACCTAATAACAAGCATTGTGGCATTGTCGCTTAAAAACGCAGTAAAATTTCGCCTGAGTAACGAAATTCCATTGCAAAATTAGCAATTATATTTAAGTACTGTTGTGAAGTTAATGTTTATTGTGGATATTGGGACGTCATTGAATACATAATATTGGGAATCACTTACATCAACTGATTATTATATTACTTCGTCGTTTTAAAATCTGCATCAGCATCTATCGAAATTCGTGCCTTTAATTAATATATGTTATACATACCTGTCGCTTCTACTAAGGTTTCTCAGCGTCGCAATTGTCGTCGAGTGTCGGTTTTAAAGATACTCTATGTATTATGTATCAGTTTCCTATGATTTAAACCAACGCTCGTTGTCGAGTTCGACGCTTAGGAACCTTTAGTGAATAATGCGGCTGTTTTCCTCGAACGGATAGCCAGAGGTGTACTTATAGTAGATCCACATTTCGCCTCTCAGATTGAACTACCATGTTATAGAAGGCGAGCGTATTGTCATTAACTGGGCACCAATCCAGACTCCGGGCCGTTACTGGAAAATTACAGATGAAACCCAATAAAACTTTCCTGACCCGGGGATTGGACCCAGGACCTCGTGTTCCGCAGTTTAGTACCATTAAACAAACGATACAGACGAATTAGTTTTTTAATTAATACAATTTATCTTTAGTCTAATTGCCTTATCTCATGTGTAATGTTTTTGATTAAAATTTATTTATGATTTATGTCATTGTCTGCATTGACCTTAGCAAAGCTTCCGCTTTGATCCTCTAATGACTTGAATGACATCATTTTCATGTTTATCATTAAGCTTGGCGTTAAAGTAGCCTAAGCTAAGATTATCTCTAAGTTAGGAATGAATTGGAACAGTTCATTCAGGTTAACACCACAACAATTTCAAATCTCAACCGGTTTCCAATGAAACCCAGTGAGATTAAAAAAGAAATGATTGTCTAAACCTCCGTTAATCCACGTCTAATCCAGTTTCGAAACTCAGTTTCTGCACTCGCCCGTGCAACTATGTCTCAATGGGTACGATGTTAAATAATAAATATTATAATATTCAGCATTAAATTTAATAGAACTTTCGAGTTTCGTAATGTACCTACATGGAAAATATTGGTCGTAGCAACTCTCTCCTCATGAACTATACGTTAGAAACCCGCTCTAGCTGACGTGATCAAGTGTATTGTCCTTTGAATGTTATAACCAGACGATAAACTACACTTAATTATATCTAGTGTTAAGCGAAATATATCTCTTTCATTTGTTAGAGTGCTATCTAAGTATCCTTGATACTCGTACTTGATTATGTAAGACGGCTTTATTTTACCCGCATTATACTGATACCTCGCTCTTTCAATACTTGAAAAGTAACCGAATTATTTCGAAAAACTGGTGCCTCCCAAAAAAAACTCAATGGACCACAGTTTATTGAGATTAATGGTTTTATACCTGTTCGAGTTCGGTCGGCACTTTGACAGCTCTGCGGGCAAACCATAAGCTTAGATTTCATTGATAGTTTGACTGTGTGGCAGTGGCAGATTTATCTATCTATGTATAGTATTATGCCCCCTCCCGCCAATACTATAGTAAAGCAAAAAAATATATACGAAAGAGAGAAAAGTGTATTATTTATCTCCGTGATACCATAATATGCAATTACTTAGCAACGGATTAAAAAAAAGTTGTTCTGAATGTAATCCAAATGTAAATATAATAACTTTACGAAGCTAAAAGTTGCCAATAGCAACATTTGCCACAAAGTTATACTAATTCTGGGAACATAATTATTAAAATTGGTCCGGTGCCCTCCACAGGCGTCCGGGCAGGCCGTCCTTCGAAGTCCCGGCCTTCGGTCGGCGCAGGCGCATCTATATATAGCCCTACGCCCTTGGGACGCGTCGAAACAGGATTTATCGTTTGCAGACGCAAAACGAAACGTTTTCTGTAAAACTCACGACTGGGAATATAAATGGTACAATGTTAGGATTCCTCTATTGACAGATTTAAATGAAGAAATACATTTCGAGAATTCTCGAAACATTTATGCACACACAGAATTACAAATGTCTGCCCGAAGGATGATTGGCACAAGAGTGTTTGTTTAAAATTAACTAGAAAACAATTAACATACATCTTCGGTTAAGTACAAGAAGACATCTGCTTTGTCTAGACGTCAAAGCACTTCATGGTGTTACGTCATGTTCATAAGAAGCGCATACAAAAATGCATTAGCCTGCGGTTAGTCCAGAAACGTAATAGTTTTATCATAATAATGGACGCGAATGGATGTACTAAATTACACTGTATTTTAAATGCGGTAAAGTGTTTTTTTGAGTGAGCGTACATACGATATCGGCGCACGTGGTGCATTAGTACGGCAAGATACAGTCGCATGCATCTTAATGCGCCGTACACCGGCCGTGCATCTCATACAAATGAACTATTTTTACATTTACCGAAAGCTGTTTAATATTTTGTCTATGAAAGTACTTATTCAGAGGTGGAGAAGCTTTCTGGATTGTAACTTTGAAATAACGAAGAGTATCGTGTGATCGTGAAGTAGGTTATTGAGATGTGTTGAAAGTTAGCAGGGTGTATACATGTGTGGGTTAATGTAGGCAAATCCCCATTCTACTAACGACGCGAAACCTGCGTAGGAGTGCTAATGGCGCCTGTATTTCTTGAAATCCATGTGTGAATCTCAATGACCAAATATTTGTCAATGATGTGCTACTAACCGTGTATTGTAGTCTCTTAGCATACAGTTTTATTAAGCCTGTGTCTGTCTGTTTGCAGAATAACTACCAATAACCAATTTAATTTGGTAAACGACGTACCTACTTTTCCAAATAGCGAAGTTTACACATTAATGTTCATTGTGTTTCCAAATAACAATGATTTATGTACAATTAGTTTCAATAGTGCAACATTCTCGTTTAGAATTACTATTAGTGGTCGAAGGCACGTGCCTTTTAGATTTACCGATTGGATTTCGTAACGGACTCACAAAGGAATTGCAATTAAAATGTGGGGTCTGCGTGCGAAAACTAGCTAGGGTAGCATTTGTGATCATTCAAGTCGAAAATATAAACATAGGAACCGAAGTATTTAACTGTAAGTAAGCACGGGAGGGCCGCTAGGCACGTGTCTGGATTGGCGCCCAACGTGGGTCTGTTTATTTATGTGCATTACTGAGCGTTAATGCACGCCCGCCAAATCTGTTGCTACTTTTTGTTTGCAACGATAATACAGCCCTGTTTACTTCCCAAACAAGCTCTGTTTTAACAACTGACTCGTTTCGTTTGTTTAGGATGCGAAACTTCAAACGCGGCGATAATTCATTCAGGGTCAATGCATGTCGTTTTGTTTACAGAAAAACGTTACCATTGTTTACAGAAAAACCATGGCAGCCGAAGTAACGGTTATCTAAATACATTTAGAGATTCTATATTAGTGTAATATTATGCGTAACGGTGTTTGTCATTTTACCATAACGAGAGAACGTTGTAAAGTATTATAATGCGGAGACATTTGAGAGAACGAACGTCTCGCCGGCGCGTTGTTTCACCCACACGTCGCATAAATGACAATTAATCGTATCAATGGATCAGACAAAGCTGTTAACACATACACTCCTCGGCTGTTGTGTCGCGGCGCATATAAATCACGTGGCGCAATTATTATATCGCCTTTATTTGGATCTGCTGACACACATACATGCTTTATTGCTTTATAATCGATTCCCTTGCAACTGTCGTGTTAATTCTAATGCAAAGTGATCGGCAGTTAATTTGGCGTGGGCGGCGTGCATACTGTTAACCTTTGGCGGAAGCGATGCACAACCTACCGCATCCAACTATTTAATTATCCATTCTTGCGAAACGAGACTTATAACGAGTTAAGCGGAACTATGGCATTAGCTCTCGAAGATTATTATCGGCTTAATTTGAAACCATTAAGTTTTTTCTCGCGACGTAAAAAGTCCCATTCCAATACCGGTGGCGTAGGCGAGGTAGGCACACTCCTATCAGATTCCTAACTGTACTGCCACACACTTTACTGCCGCGACATAGATACCGACAATAAAAATTCAATTCACCATTCTCCGAGACGTTTTTTTATGTAAAAACGCTATAATGTTGCGTAAAGGTTCAGTGAGCGTTGGCGCCGCGTCTTTTCGAAACGATCTGATGCATTTGGGTACACGGCGTTTGGTTCGTTTCATTTGCATAGTTTAGTAATTGACCGCTCTCGGCACGATGACGCACACATGTGTTTGGTGACATTTACAAAGTTTAGTGTTACATGCCTTCGCTGACCGGCTGTTGAAAGCTGAACACTTCGTATAAATTCTTCATAGCCTCGTTAGAACTTAGCTGAATTGAGCATATCTCAATCATCTTTGCATTATAGTACGTTTTTATCCATGAAGTTTGTTGATTTTGGTTCGGATAAATTCGAAGCAATTAACATCTTTACAGACTTTATATAGAGCTTAAATTACCTTAATTACAGACGGTCCAATCGTGTTTACAATAAAGGTCACAGATGACAGTCATAGTTCGGAACACAACGAACCCGGCCCACGCGTGTTTTTTCGTCACTCAAGTCTTGCCTCTCGATGACTTCACCTCATATTGATGTCTAATCTCCACCTCACGCTTCTAATTTTTCAACAGGCTTGTCATTTATCAATACTCTATTGTCCTGTTGTCATGGCTTGTCTCGGCATTGTGTCAAATCACCACAATCTTCATGTTACTGGTGTAATGATTCTTTCAAAATGGTCCCTAATCCAATTTGAAGTCTGCCTCCTTGACTTAGTTTGGTACTGAGCTATTGAGAAAGGATTTATAGGTTGCTGGATGGAGTGTGTTCTTCTTCGCTTATAAGGTTAGCTTCTGCCCGAAACAACTTCGTCCGCGTGGAATAGTTACTTTGTGCTAACGCTAATTTTAACCCGCGATTGGTCTTAGCGTGATATATAGCCTTCCTCGATAAATGGGCTAACACTGAAAGATTTTTGAAGCGAACTCTTCAACTTTATATCAAAGTATGGATTCAACCAAATTTATGCCAAATAATATGCAATTCAAATATCACCTATAAATGCTTTGTTTCAATGTATTTTTTTTATATTGTAAATATGAGTATAATATTAAGTATTCGTGCAGCGAGTGTTTCCGCGTAAATAATTTTCAGTCAGTATCAGACGCAATGCAGCATCATTCGCGACAGAGCATTAAATGATGCCATACTTGGCGACCCGGCGCAATTAATCTGGACGTTAATAACACTAAAGCATACTCATATGCAAATAAACACTAATGTCCGTATGTGTGGAAGCGTATAAATTGCCGTAAACAAGACGTGGAATCAAGGAAGATATTAATTATAACGCATCGCGTTTTTGTACTTATTTACAGCTTTTCAGTGAGACGCCAGGCGAATTTTACTGTCGCCCGGCGCCTGCGCAACATAAACTACGTGGTTTTGTAGTGATTAATCATGTTACGCATCTGCTTATAAATCGCTTGATGATGGACTGGTGTGGAATTTGATCCTGAAGTGATTTGGGCATCAGAACATCTGAGGTTGTATCGATTTCAATAATTAATTGGCTCATGGTATATGTGGACTGCTTCGTCGGTATTTTGGTTTCATAACACGAAATTTTGGGTTCGATGCCCTAAAGCGTTTTTGAGTTTGTACATCGTAATTTTTCAGTAACAGCCCGGAGTCTGCATTAGCGCCCGGCTACTGCCAATAGGCCCGCACCTATTACATGGGACTTAAACATAACTTCGGCGTGGCGGTCCAAGGGGGAGGCCTATGTTCAGCAGTGGACGTCTTCCGGCTGATGATGATGATGATGATGATAAACATAACTGGCGAAATGTGGGTTACTATAAGTACACCTCTCCCTAAGACTTCAGTATATAAAACCTGATAGTCAGTAAGAAGCTTTCCAAACCATAACCAATCATCGATAATGCAGACAACACGAGACACGTGTCCCAAAAGCAATCATTCAAATTGTCGACGTTCCTATAGCTATGCAAAAAGTCATCAGACTGTCTGCAGGGGTGAATTCATAAGAGGGTGCAATGCATGCAAGGGGTTTTAAAGACACGCACTAGATTTGTTGCTTTTAGGCGAATGTTTTCCGAGACTAGGCTTCTATCTAGGGGGCTGCATTTCCCCTCATGAAAGAGTTCTAGGAACTGGGAAATGAAAGGTTTATTGCTACTGGCTACATTTGTGTATCTAGTAGGTAGTACACGTATTTAATGTCATGTTTAGCGCGAATATTTCGTTTGCAAGCTTACAAATATGATTTACATAAAGATATAAGCATTAAGTAATCTCATTATTAAACGTATATTTAATAGATGACCTATTATTTATCGTTATTTTGAGCTAAGCCCTTAATGTAAGTATTTAATACATTTCTTGATATTGTTCGGATTAGTTACTTGGCCTTCTCAAAGCCTGCAATGTTTCTGAATTAGAAAAAGTCTGAAATCTCTTGTACCTATAATTTAAAGAAGTTACATGATTTCAATTCAATAATAAGTTCTCAATGATATCCTGGAGGCGACTGCATGAGGGGTGCATGGAGACAGTCGTTTTCGCATCGAATTACAGTTTGATTGACATCATATCACAAGTACACATTCAACAAAAATATTCAGACATTGATAGTTAACCCAGCCATTATTGTAAAGGAAATATCTTATCTATTAAAGCTTATCTATACATCTATACAGATAAATAAAATTGAAGTGTCTGTTTGTTATTCCAAAATAAAAGCTTTTCGCTAAATGCATATGAAAGTATACACGATACTGACACTAAAAACCAAGTTTTAAAATTTTTATCTGTCTGTCTGTCTGTCTGTCTGTTTGTTCCGGGTAATCTCCGAAACGGCAGAACCGATTTTAACGGGACTTTCACTGGTAGGAAGCTGATGTTTCAAGGAGTAACTTAGGCTACTTTTATTTATTTAAAATATTAGGTTTCCGCGACAATAGGGAAGAAACTAAATCTACGCGGGTGAAACCGCGGGGCACAGCCAGTGCATAAATACAATCATAGCATAGTAACCGCCAAGGTCGCTGACTCAGCTTAGCTGATGGTGACTATTGTATTGTTCCGTAACCACCAACTTACTTGGCGCTTGTTATATGTATCTACACTAGGCCTAGGTAAAGTAGTATTCTCTCGCGCTTACACTTTTGGAAACGATATAAAATGTATGTAAAAGATAATAATCTGTTACGTGACAAATGTCAATCTCAATTTTTTTTTATCGTATCAATGTGCGAAGCGTTAGGCCTTTGTCTACAGGCCCAGCGATGCTAACACTCACCGTATACCATCAATAATTGTGGGTAGAATGCAAAGGTACTTGTAACTCTTAATTGTTTTTGTTCTTTACTTAGTTATAAGGAAATACATTAAAATATACTTAATTTTACATGTTTTGGTGTGTTTTCGGAAGCTTTGTTTAGACGTATCGTAAATGTTGGAACACTTGTATGTAGTATTGCCTTGGTTTCTTAGGAAGTACATGACTATTGCATTTGTCATCGTGCTAATGATTTTGTTTTTTTTTAAAAGCATGTGTCATTGACGTGACATTCAAATTTTTTTTTATTTGTTCTTGCAAACGGCCACATTCATTGCACTTGGCAAATAACAATATAAAACAGAGTTTTGCAACAGATGTCATCATCTCCCTGGCCTTATCCCATACATTGTTGGGGTCATGTGGCTGATTTTATACGAAGCGACTGATGGTCACAAACGAGGAAGTATTAGAGAGAGTAGAAGAAGAAAGAATGATAATCCGGACAATAGAAAACAGGAGGGGCAAGATGATTGGACACTTATTACGACATGACGCTTTCATTAAAAACATCATAGAAGGGAAGATAGAAGGAAAACGAAGAAGAGAGAGACCAGGGATTAGTTATGTACAACAGCTGAAGGAAAAAGTCAGCGTCATGTCGTACAAGGAAGTCAAAGTGTTAGCGGACAATAGAGAGGGTTGGCGATTGCTTCACCGACAAGAGCTCTTAAATAAATGATGATGATGACTGCCACGCGACCTTCGTAACCTTTTTAACTAGGAATATCGGTAATCTGATCTGTAACGATCGCCAAAGATACTAAATAGGCAACCGGGACCGACGGCTTAACGTGCTCTCCGAGGCACGGAGGGACCAGCAAATGTAATTTTTATTAAAAAATATTAATTATGTATTTTGAGGTGCTTCGATTCGTCACATAAAAATAATACAATTAATGTCATATTGTGTCGTTCGTCATGCAAACTAATACATAAACAATAGCTTTTCGGAGTAATGCAGTCTTAACCGAGTTCTATAGACACTTTTTCTCATCATTCAACTGGAGAGTGAAAATATGACTATATGAAACACACGCAACGCAACGTAAGACAACGTCATAAGGAACGTGTTTTTATGCATGCATTATTGCATGATATAAAAGTAACATTTTCTTTTGTTTCGCTTGAGAAATTAATAAGATTTTATTTACTATAGCTGTGCTCCGCGGTTTCACCCGCGAAGATTTAGTTTCATCCTTATTGTTGCGGAACCCTAATATTTTTAGTTTATAAATGAAAGTAGCCTAAGTTACTCCTTGAAACATCAGCTATCTGCCAGTGAATGTCCCGTTAAAAGCACTCCAGCCGTTACAGAGATTACCCGGAACAAACAGACAGACAGACGGACAGACAGACAGAGAAAAATCTTAAAACTTGGTTTTTTAGTATCAGTATCGTGTATACTTTCATATGCATTCAGTGAAAAGCTGTTATTTTGGAATTACAAACAGACACTTCAATTTTATTTATCTGTATAGATGTATAGACTAGACAATGCCCTAAAATAATAGAAATCCTTTAGTGTCCTATAATATTCAGCCCATTATTATTGACGAATATATAACATAATGAACCGTGGTGGCTGCGGGGATTGAGCAGTTGCCTGCTACGCAAGAGAAGTGAGGTCGAATCGCAAACGAGTTTTTCTAAAAACTTATGTGCAGTGATTTCACACCACGTGTCAACGGTGAACGTAAACTTCGTAAGGAAACCTGCATATGTCTGAGAAGTAATTCAAAGACGTATGTATAGTGCATGAGACGGTGATAGACTCACCATCTGTCAAGTTGGTACTTAATCATCTTCGGTGAAAAATGGGTGTAGTTATAACAACGCCTTTGCATATAACATACCTACGTTATAAAGTGAAAGGTACGAGACTTAAGAAAGAACTGACGAATGTATGACCGCCTTAATTTTTCTTGCTTTACATTGGAATGTTTGAATAGGTCGTTTAAACGCAATTAGTAACTCATTAACCGTTTGTTTTGCGCTATAAAAGCGACGAATTTATTGTTTTTCATATAATTTAGTTGTATTTTCAAGCGAATGAGATTGTATATCTTCTGACGTATGTAAACTATGCCCATTGACGTTGCGGCGTGTTTAAAAACCAGATTTATTTCGTGGTCATTAAAGTTCTTTATTGTACTGTTATGAAAAGGCTCGCTTGATAATTTATTTGCAGGAGAAGTTTGTTCAAACAGTACCCCTATCACGAGTTTGCCACCGTTTTCCTAATCTACACTCGCTAGCGTCTCTGACAATATTTGTATGACATATTTTAGTTCTTCACGTCACCGCTTGGAGGCGCTGTACAATTTCTCATACATATATTCGGCGGAGACGCTAGCGAGTCTAGATTACGAAAACGGTGGCAAACTCGTGATAGGGGTACAGAATGTGCAAAAAACGTAATTATAGCCTCATTCATACACGGCTCGCAGATTGTTGAAGCGTTCTATCAATATTATCAATCTTAATTAATTCAACCGAGTACCGAATAGGGTTGGTGTGCGTTAGGGTCGCATGCACACCGGCTGACTCACTACTCGCTAGACCCTCAATACCGCCCACTGCCGTACACGGATACACATCAAACATTTTTACTCCATATACGTCTGTCAAGTGGGCATAACTCACCTATTGAACCGTTTATAAGAACCTGCTTACTGCTTGCAATATTACATTCGCGAATGTAGTTTTCCGTACTTTGGTCGAAATTATTTGCTATCTAGCTGTGTCTTTAGCTGTACTTTATTTCACAAACCTATTTGTTTTAAATAATAGTAGCGTTAATCGGTCCAGCTGTTATTAGCAGGAACAAACCGAGTCAGCTAGATAGAGAATTTCTAAAATAAAAATAAAATGTGAGGCGTACCTACATGCTATCTAATGCATTATGCATTTCGTGAAAAATTGCTAATTTGGAATTAAAATCAGACACTTAAATTTTATTTATCTGTATGGATTAAGTCGACTTTACTAACTTGCTAAGAATCTTGCTAAGTTGCCCATCTTTTAATAAATAAATATGAAATGAATTATAGTAGTCAACCACACTTGACTCAGAATGGACCTTTATAATAGTAACCTCCGAGGCATGCGTGAATAATCGATCTGCATTGTTTCCCAACAGTAATCTCGGCGGTACTGTACCTACCGGTGACATTTTATGATTGCTAATCTCAACAACAACAGTTCCGATGTCATGAAATCGGTTTTAAAAGGCAAAGTCGTTCACAACACGCATAATCTAACACGTTTTAAGTAAAATATTACGCAGAAAACCTTACCTAATTCTTGATTATGTTCATGGATTAATCTATACAGATAAATAAAATTGAAGTGTCTGTTTGTAATTCCAAAATTACAGCTCTTCACTAAATGCATATGAAAGTATACACGCTACTGACACTAAAAAACCAAGTTTTAAAATTTTTCTCTGTCTGTCTGTCTGTCTGTTTGTTCCGGGTAATCTCTGAAACGGCTGGACGGATTTTAACGGGACTTTCACTGGTAGGTAGCTGGTGTTTCAAGGAGTAACTTAGGCTACTTTTATTTATCAAAAATATTGGGGTTCCGCGACAATAAGGATGAAACTAAATCTACGCGGGTGAAACCGCGGGGCACAGCTAGTGTATTATATTATTGTATTGTCCATTGCAGTAGCAAAGACTATTCAGCATTATATTACTACGAGCATGAACAACCGATGTGTTGAGTTTCATACTAATTCCCCGAGTTATTCCCGTTCCATTGCAAATATTTCATAATGACGCCATCGAGCGCGTTTAAGAAATAATTAACATCGTTTAAGCGACTGTTGCTTCCCTTAACCGTTTCTCCGGAACTATAAAATTACGGCATAGGCATGCCGGCTGGTTTGACGACAAAAACAGCAATGATAGCGGACTGATGAGCTAAAAATAATCGGCCGATGATGATGACGGCTGCAGCCGGATTGAAGCTGACTATCGGATTGAGTCCCGATGGATTATAGAGCCCTTCACGTCAACGCCGTCACGCGATTCGTTCTGCACTTTAAGAAAAT
This sequence comes from Watsonalla cultraria, assembly GCA_964035505.1. Lineage (NCBI taxonomy): Eukaryota > Metazoa > Arthropoda > Insecta > Lepidoptera > Drepanidae > Watsonalla > Watsonalla cultraria. Next base: position 11,023,074 of record OZ037714.1, read on the forward strand.
TATTCTCTATTCACTCCACTCGATATGAATGCAATATTCGATACGTATTCGATAGTTCAGCTTACATTGCGCAAGAATGCAGCGTGCAAGCGCCTGCGACCTATTTCGATTAGATCTCCTGGAAACGACAATTATTACCGATCACGTTTCCTTTCGCAAAGGTGAAAAATACGTTGAGAATGCCACGGTTTGTCATTTCACAGTCACGATCCTCACAGCCAAATGTCATCTCTTGTAGTTGCATGTGGTTTCGTGTTTACGTGAATGACTTGCGGAGCCTATTGAGCAATGGTTGAAGTGATTGGACTAATTATCTGCCTTTAATTATGTTTATACTCGTATTCCCGAAGTTCACGCTCTTGAGAACAAAAATCCAAATGTATAACAACAGGTTTTTTAAATACTATAACATCCTAGTCTTCAAATATAAATAGTAGTACTTAGAAGGTAAGTGCGCAAGGCCGTAGGTCGGCTGGTATTCAGCCCACTGTGGCCCAGTTACTTACTACTGTCAGATACATAGTACATACAACTATTCAGGTCTTTGTAATGCATTATTTCTACTGCAACCGAGATTTATGAAGATCAGGCCAGAGTCCTTACCACAAGCTCTTATTGCCATGATAGTTTGTTTGTATGACAATGACAGACTTATACACGTCATATACATCTGTCTCCATATCATTATCAATTTATAATGGCTATAGGATGTCGTGTTAAGCTTCCAGAATGTGTTAGTTCTGTTTCTTTCCAAAGTGATTTTGAACATTCTTCGATTTTGTTCAAAATACGATACTGCTAAACTTACCTAGATATATATCTAGACGATGTCATATTGTTTGTAAAGTAAATGAAGGAAACTTACAACATTGAATAATATACGCACATTTGATTAACATTTACAGTACACATCGTTAAAATGCATATTAATTAGTTGTGAAGGTTCAATTAGTTCCGCTTTGCCTAAGTAATGTCTCAGCAGCCCTTCAAATTAATTAATTTGTAACAACACACATAATTACACAGTAAACTAATGATGAAATGAAACTGATTAAACCGATAGCATAGGTTTTGATGATCTAAATACTATATCGCAACTTGATAGTTTATGATGTATGGTAAAGTACAGTATTTAGTGCCTAGGTCAAGTTGAAGATACAATAAAGCTACTTATAGCGAATAGTGATCGTCAAATCATACCAGGTTGGATGGCCATAAACATAAAGCTTCTGAGCACTGACTCGTGTGACTACACAAGTTGACATCATTGTAAATGTGTCTCATCTCGTCCTTATCCTTGCATTTCAACGTCAACTTTCACCAAACACATTTTATAGTGGAAATTCACGGACGAATGAATCGTTTGTATTTTCTAAAGCAATGTTGTTAAGGGGGTCACTTATGACCTTTTTACGAAAAGGGAAACCCACAATGAAGCCAAAGAAATTAACCGATTCTAAGCTATATAATTTACGACTACCACCAAGTTCAACTGTTTCAAACTTTAAATGACATGGTTAAAAGAAACGTCAAATTATAACGTCTCGAAGCAATAAACTAATGAACTCAATAAGTAAGTTAATTGCAATTTCTACTGTTTAAAACGATTGTAACTGTTTTATTAGTCGTATGAATGGCGGTGCTAATAATAGAAAGAAGTGAGGAATACTTCGAGCTCGCGACCTTGCTGTCGAGTAATTGCCTCTTAATCGTCGCTAATGACGTCTACGCTCATGACGAGTAACGTGACCACGTGACCGTAAGCCGTTGAAGCACAATTCGAAATTTGAGTACCTTTAATAAACGACCAAGGGAAACGCCGACAACGCTCTCGACCGCGTAAATTCGATAACGTTAATGGAATAACCGTGTCTACAAATTTGATTGCTTGGCCTAAATACGGACGAAAAGCTGTGTTTCCGTTGAGTTTTCCGTGATTTAACTACTTTCAGTAAGCTGTATTCTAACAACGACAGTTGTTTTAATTGAGGAATGTATGAAATTCCATCTTCCTTGCCACTTCAAAGGACATAAGGCTTGTTTACACTTTGTGCAAAACTAAATGTTTCTTTTCCCAACATGAATAGCCGTCCCTAATGACTTCTCACAGGCCGTAATTAGAGTAACAGAGCGCGTTGCTTTTTTTTAAACTTACAAGGGCCATTCGTTAAGGGTGTGCGCTCAGTGACGACGCAACAAGTCATGAAATCTGTTTTACCTATCCTATCGTCTGGTTATTTTCTTCTATGTAGTCATTGAAATAATCCTTTCTATACGTACTCATCTTATCCTTACCCATCACTATGGTAAGTATATTTCCACACATCTAATTCTTTGATTTGCTTCGTTCAATAAATCTCTTTCACATTCTTTACTTTATTGATAAACCTTATCAACAGTGTTCAGTTGGTTAATTTATAATATGTTAAGCGTCCCTCGACTCATTCACACCAACTTCCCTACCATGTCTGAAAGAATCTGTCATGTTTTACTATGTAGGTAATCATCTGAATCTGAAGTTTTCAAATTGGCCTGTCATCGTTTGAATTCTGCCTTGCCTGTCGTATGGTGCCGATTTAGTCATTGAGCTTCTCAATGTTCCTCCAAGTGTCATCAGATGTAGTTACGACTGTCCGTCGCGGTTCACACGCCCCACAAACACTGTCCGAGTTTACAAAAGCGGTGAATCCGCTTGCAGTAATACCGAGCGACGCTTATACACCATTAACATACCTATGTCTGGGATTAGAAACAAGTTCTATATAATATTTGCGGCCTTTGGGCATTGATTTATACAACTGCTACCATCATGTTACAGAATTACAATTTGAATTGGATTAATATAGTTTTATATTTCATCCTATCGTTCCAGAAAGAGCAAGGCTAATAAAATGCTAAGCTATAATAAGCCTTAAGCCAATGCAGTTTTGTGTTTCGCGGCACATAACATAATCTCGCAGCAGTGGACAGGTGGTCTAATTAAATTTATCGCCAACTCGAGTCGATGTTATCGATATCGGCTGAATAGGAGCACAATGCAACCGCGGTAGGTGGTAGCACCGACCGCGGATTTATTAACTAATAGACGGAGGGAAACTTCTTGATAGAGATTAAGTATTTAATAGTCAGGTACTTCGACTCGGTACGGAACAATGAAGACGGAAAGTAGTAAAGTGAGAGTTTAGTGTCTGATGGTCATAAATTGCCCCATTCTAACTACCGTCCAGTAATAAAAAAGTCTATAATAATGTCAATAAAAACATTTTCCTTCAACTTTGTACTCAACAAAATTAGCCTTATTATCAAGGTCAGCAATGACCGTTACCGAACAATACAGTCGTTAAGCGTTCATTATGCGCATGAGCACGGCACGTACAATTTGAATTTATTCTTGGTGTCGTGATGTCCCCTTCCGGTGCACTAATGAGACCCCCCGACTATAGTATTTACAACTGTTCCGAGTGCCTAGTGCGAGTGTTTCACTGCCGCCGTCACAAGTCACCGTGTCAAAGTTAACGCAGATTTGTATGGGATCGGAGCAGCGCCTCTGTCGGCCTAAAGATGACACTATTGTGAGCCCATACAAATCTGCGTTGTGTGACTGCGAAATGACTAGTGACGGCGATTTTAGGAGTGAGATAGTATGGGCCTGCGACGGTAAATGTGGACTCAAGCAAACTTCTACCCTCTTATCACAAAACATAGACTAAGATAGTAGTTGGTTTGAAAGTATCTCTATCTCTTTTTGCGATATGGATTTCGAAAGCGATGGAAATTGTTCTAGTCCGAGGTTGGTGTAGTCTACTATTAAATCATTCGATTAGTAAACAACTAAGGGAGATGATGACTGATTATTTCGTTGATGCAATCGATGTACCAAAAGTGAGTCCGTGAGTCGAATCGATTTGTAGCAACACAATTAAAAGTACGCCTAATATCTGTTAAGCTTCGCCAAACACCTAACATATTAATTAAAGTTCATGATGAGATTCAAAAGGTGCATGGAGATTTACAGCTTAATAATGACATTCAAAATTATTGTATCAGGACTCTTACCATGAGCTAGTTGCCATGATAGTTTGACTCATAATGTGAGACCGATATATATGACGTGTATACGTCTATCACTGTCACACAACTGACCTATCATTGCAACAAGAGCTCATGGTTAGACCCCTGAACGTGATCAAGACGCAAGTCATTCGAAACATTGTCTTGAAAAATCTTCATTACGTACAATTCTTAATTATATACTCTGATTGGTAGCGATTTTACATTATATTTAACTAGCTTCCTCCCGCAGCTTTACCTGTGTGTCACTAAGATTTCACACACAAAATGTAATCCCCTTCGTTCCCCCTTAGAGGTGAAATTTCGAAAAACTCTTTCTCACAAAGAGCACGTCCTGCAAATGACCTGTTTCTAAGATCAGTGGCTTAGACTGTGCGTTAATTTCATTCAGTGGGGATTAAGAAAAATCCACTTTCAGAAATCTTAATAAGATGCTCCGAAGAGTCCATTAAGCTTTTGTCTTTTTTCTAGAGATGTGGATGTGATCAATCAATCAAATTGAATTAACAAAGCGCCAGAGTTCGCCCAATAGATTAAGCAAGCCGCGCACGCGCCACCAGGAATTCCATTTGCGAAACTCATTATCTATTTCTTTGTCCACGACATCCGTCAAACTGTCAGTTCGCGTTCGATTTTCGAAGTGACCTATGACCTTTCCCCGTGTATTATTCAGTCACGATGGACCTTGGGTGTCTAATATATTGGGCGCAGGGTGCTGGTGCTAGTCTTTCTAAACGTGACTCGCCGCTCGGCCTTCGGTCTCCGCTCCCTTTTAGATTTGCGATATAGATCTGGCGGTTTGTTTGTGTTGCCTTTTGTTGGGCAAATTGTGTGTCGTTGTGGGAAAACGCGATTGGCATTTTATGGGACGTTCTTTCATTCTACGGCGTCTTTGTTATTTTGAGATAAGGAGATAGGTATTAGATATATTTCATAGTATATTATAATATTTACGTACATGTTCGAGTGGTGTGACGTCAGTAATGGCACTGGCACGTTTCAACAATAAGTGCTATGCAAAATGCTGTATTTAGTATGCCAGTAATTCGGTTCTTATTAAGATGTCTTGTAATAATACGTCGTACACCCAATTATTATCGATATTTCAATATTATTATGTCATCAGCCGCTCCTTGTGCGTTCTCGATAATCTCGATAATTATCCGTTGTATATGTCGAAGCGCAGTGTGCGCTGCGCTTTATGTCGTAATATCCGACGATAACGATGTTAAGTGGTATTCGTTCTTAATTTTGACATTACATGTTCATATGATAAATAATTATAATACTTTAAGTCCAAGTTTAATTCGATATTTATAAAGTTATAAATAAGTTGTCTGTAAAATATTATGTTCTTGGTCGCGTGAACTGTAAATATCTTTATTTTGTGAGGTCATGCCTTCCTGCGCGCATTCCACATGAGCCATATTATCACTATAGGTACTATAGGTACTCACGGTGTTTTCTCTCACTACTTAGCTCTACTAGGCACTAGGCCTAGCTGCACTAGGTACTGACTTTTTTGAAAAGAGTTAACGCTGAGTTTATTTTCTAGCATAATCATGTCATTCTACCCTTTGAAGAAAGTAATCAAATAAAGATATTTTGAATTTTATCTTACGAATTTTACAAGATTACCTTACTGGCAGATGTGTTCATAAAAGCCAGTATGGTATATATAAATATATTATTAATAATACTTATTTCCTAACTATCTAAACAATATCGTTAATTTGGAATGGGTATTCAGAACAAAAGAGTAGTCAAAATGAAAATTATTAGTAACTTGTATGTATATTGTATAATCCTTCTATTAAAGCAGCAAAGCCCTGCGACCAATAGACCAAGGAGGCAGTCAATTAGATACAATAATAGCAAGACGTAAGTGTTGTCCAACATTAATAGATACTTCCGTTTCGCTCCATTTTGCCTTAACCAGATGAAAAAATAGACCGACCACTCCAATAGAGTGAGTCATAGACACAAGCATTTAAATTGTTTTAATAGCACGTAATGTGTGCAGCTGAGCAAAACATGAGCTAACATGTGTTTTGTGCAAAATGATGGTACTTTTAACTGATAATTTAATTCTTGAATCGCTCTAACTAGAGTCAGGACGATGAACGCATAAATAATCTGTAACTAGCAACGATTTGCTTCGAATGAAAAATTACCAATTGAAGCGTGTAACAACTGTTTATTATTTATGCTACAACCGACAATTTTATTGCTCTCAACGCCCATCAATATCTTATCGCAAAACCTGACTTTTCGCGTTCCTAATTTGTTATAGCTTTGAGTGCAGTGTGCGGGCGCTATCAAGTGATGTCGTAAATCGCTCCTACGGGTTATAAAAACGCAACCCACAAAACAATTTTCATGTCGGTAATAAACGTCGACCTTGTTCTTAGATCACTTCGCGAATACTATTAGTGACGCTTCGTGGCGTGCTTACGAGTTCCAAAGATCGTATTTGGTGCTTTGGCCAAAAAGCTGGGCATCGTGACTGTGTATCTAATTCCATACACTACAAGCTCATGACGATTACAACGAGATGGGACTCGATAAACATAAACAGAAATTTGCGTTTTCTCCGAAATGCGTTTGAGTATAGAATGATAAGGCTGCTCAATTTGTACCACGTGCAATGGATTGGCATTACTACGTCGAGAACACCGATTTTGATGTTCTAGAAATATCAGGTTACCAAATCTCGTATTATCTATCAAAATGGTGTCACCGCTACACTATTTTCAAAAGCAGACTCGCCGGTAGTGTATCTGCGTTCCTCAAAACATCAGCAGAGTCAGTGTTCTCCGCAAATGGATAGATAATCATTCGTTTTAGCGCGCCATGTAATCTCTCAGGTTCGCAAAGGCCTTCCGCATGGTATAATTGTTCGCATTGTGTGTGGTTACTAATACCAGCATGGGCGTTTAATGGGCCAGCAATCAGCAACCGCTGCGACGATTCGATTCGGCTGCGGAACGCGGAAACACCACTAATTGCCACAAATCTGTTTTGACATTGCTCTCTTGAGGAGTGTAACGAACCTTGAACTTCTTTTGTTGGTCAGATCTAGCGTGAAATGATTTGACATGACAACAATAAACACGATGCACTCTTAGCTTTTATGTATAAGGTCAATCACAGGCATTGCAGCCGATCGTCATCCAATCTACTTCTAACTTACAAATCTACTTTTGATATGTACGTTAGGGTATAGTTGCATATCTTAGACTTGTATTGTAAGCCGGAATAGCACATCAATACAACTCTAAATTTCCTCTCATTATGATTTACGTTTAAATAGGTTCAGAATCAGACGTATCCGTTGGGCCTCTTCCAACACGTGGTTTGCGATGTCTCACAAATCTCACAATGCCTGCTTATATTGTCGCCTCACTTTCAGTTTTAACTTTAAGACAAAAACGATAAACTTGATTAAGACTCTCAGACGTTCCGGCTTTCAACGAGGCGGTCTCGGAATCAGCGTCAATATTGTAATCCAAATCGTCAATTAGATAACTATTACGAAATAAGAAGCCGAGGTGAAAGTTAATTTTGTGTGTCAAAAAGACAAAATTCAAATTATCCACAAACAATTACGTTACGATGATACTCAGCGTTGATAGTTTAAAATTGGTAGCCATTCTGACCACACAAGCGGTATCGTTATTAAAGCTAACAAAGAACTATTTACACACGCGTCCGATCCAACCCCTGTGTGGTCCTTCGAACGCATAAAACCCGTGTTTATTCTCAAAAACATGTTTGTCCAAACGCATGTTAACTGACACCATAAATATCTACATAACACCATATTTCCATAGAAACGACAAAGTGAATGTGACGGCTTACATTTAGACCGCCAATTTGCTCTTGACTGATTGCCTATAAAATGTTTTTCTTTTTCTTTACAGGTAAGAGATATTTTATTGATCCACGGATTAGCTGTCCAGCAAGCTATCAAGGTAATGAAAATATACCGCATATTTTATTTATTTTAAAGGCACTGAAAACAGGGATGGTACTCCGTTGATCAACTTCTTTGCTTTCATTTTATAGGCTACCTACTCGTATCAATAAGTAATTACGTCATTACACCTTGTAGTTGCTTCTGTTCTGGTAACCTTTTCTTTGCCATCAAATGCTCCTACGCTCTATTTTAAGTAAACTTTAGATTAGTAAACAAGCTGGCCTTGAGATCCCTTTCTCGCTGACCTTGGCCAATGTGTCTTCTCTACATGTTCGGCATCAATTTCTTTGAACACAATAGGTACCAAGTCATCCTTGACCCGAGGCCCGGCACCTGCCGTGGACCCTAAACTTAAACAATGGGATTCTAATGTGGCGCCTCCTTAACAATAGCCGTTAATGCCCCTTCTATCAGAAGAGCTATTGTGTGAGATTATCATATTGTGATAGGATGATCGGTAATTATTTTAGTGAGTGTGGAGAAATTGATCGTAATCTGTTCCTATTGTCTGGTTATTATCATCATCATCCTCCTGCCCTTATCCCATGTTATTTGGGGTCGGCGCAATGTGTTCTTCTCTTCCATTTCTCTCTATCAGCCGTCATATCTGTATTCACTCCCATTCTAGCCATATCATCTTTCACACAATCCATCCATCGTTTCTTAGGTCTTCCTTACCCCTTGTTATTAATGGGATGAAAATTATTATACTTTAAGAGAGATAGGGATTAACGGTATTTCCCGTTCAAAATTCGGACCTGCCCGACTGGGGACTGTACATCCACCTTACAGAATTTGCATCCAAATAATGCTAACTAAGATAAGCTTTGTGTTTCTGCGGTGAGTAAGTTCGCCAGTGCTCCATGAGAAGGGAGGGGAGGAGAGGAATAGCGTATAATGGGATTCTTCCTTATTTTACTACTAGCTGTGGCGCGCGGTTTCACCCGCGTAGTGTTAATTTCATGGGTGTCCCGCGGAACCCTTATGTTTTTTATAAAAAGTACCCTAAGTTACTCCTTGGAACATTAGCTACCTTCCAGTGAAAGTCCCGTTAAAATCCACCCAGCCGTTTTAGAGATTACTCGAAACAAACAGACAGACAGACAGAAAAAAAAATTAAAACTTTGTTTTTTAGTGTCAGTAGCGTGTATACGTGTATATGCATTTAGTGATAAACTGTTATTTTGGAATTACAGACATTCAATTTTATTTATCTGTATAGATATAGATGAACTAAGCGTGAGTGCCACTGGTGTTAGTCACGTTCATAGGCTGCAGGACACACACACATACACATACCATCAGGCGGACTGCACGCTTGTTAGCCACCTTCGTAGAAAAAAAATCTCGCGCTGGGATCGATTTTACAGCGAAATGCGGCTATTAAATTGAATGGTGCGGCGATGGATGTAGCACATAAAGCATTTAAGTTAAACTCTATCATGCTTCCCGTTACATGACTACAAAATAAATTTACTGAGCACTCTACAATTACTGCCCCCGAATTCCGTAGCAAGATAGGTAATTGATATATTGGAGAAAGCTTGTCCTGACTTTCAGTCCCTTGTCCCACTTGCGACCAATATGTGTCAAATGAAAGGCGACCAAGTTTTGCCTTCAGTGTCGTGACGTGATTTAATTGGAGGTATCATTAATCCTTAAGATGAAATTTATTGTTCAGTCACAAGCTTTGGGAATGAATTCCAACCCGGATTTATATTATTCCTTTAACCTACCCCTTTTATCAGTATTTACTTCTTTAATTGTTCGTATAGTTTTCTTTTACATGGTCGTAAACCATCGTCATATCCTCCTGTCCGTATCCCATGTTATTTGTGGTCGGCGCAATGTGTTCTTCTCTTCCATTTCTCTCTATCAGCCTCCATATCTTTCAAACAAACCACCCATCGCTTCTTAGGTCCGTTTCGCAAAATTCACAACACTTGCAATTACGAAATACTTAATCGCTTGTTGTGATTTAGTACATGGAGCATCGATATTTCATTAAAACCATCCCAGATACCGTTGCGTTGTATGCATTTCTTTTATCATTGTCCTCGTAAATAATTCCGGTTGAGGCACATTATTGTCAGTCGATCTCAGGAACAAGATTGGTCGTAAGTCAGACGCTTAATCTGATGCAAATTGCCTTTGCTTTTCTCTCTTGACCGATATCATGCAAATTTATGTTAACGCCTGACCCAAAATGTTTGATATTACTAAAAGTACATTGACTTTGATGTACGAGTGTTGTTATAATATGTTATACAACGCGCCCGTAATATGTTTGGAAATTGTTTTATTTAAATGACGCCATTAGAGTTGATAGGTGCGTGATGTAACTGGCCCGATGGATCTAACTCATCTATCTCATCTCACCGGAGCCGGATGAATCTTGTTCGTCTCGCCGCTTTGTCTTAGTCAAATTATTATATTGATAAGAACTTAAGTGGAGAAATTTCACACCATGAGCGTTACGGTGAAGGAACACATCGTGAGGAAACCTGCATTTTTCTGACAAGGAATTCAAAGACTTGCTTAGTGCCTGAGACGGCGATGGACTCGGCATCTGTCACGTTGATACTAATCATCTGCTTAGCCCTTGGGACTCTTTTGGGATGGCATTAAAATGTTTATATTTCTTTATATTGTTTTTGTTCAAAGTCTCTATAAATTTGCCATCATCGGTTTTGATTTAGATAGACATAGGTAATTATCCAAATCGTTCTCCCATTGAGGGATAAGTGCAAAATTATAACAAAGCGATTAATCGTTTGTTTAATCATTTTGTTTTCTTCAGTCGCCGAGTGCAGCGAAACGTTTTATGACAATCGAATTGCGAAAAAACAAGAAAGGTATTGAATAACAATTGACATCTGCGCGTTTTCATGCTTTCTAATTAATTGCGCAATTCCCATCTCCGGGTTGGACCTCCTAGCTCTTTTCTCGATTATTTTTGTATCGATATTTAACTCCGACTTAATATTTGCGTTCATTTCCATTAGTGTCAAATAAATTTATATTTGCAAGCGAAACTAGTTTCATTCGATCCACTAACCTCATTGTCAGATGTCGTTGAATTCTTTCATTGATTCTCGATTACTCGATATCATGTATCGATATAATTAACATTACTCGCCGCGGTCTCTTTAATAAACAAATGATATCTATTAATCGATCGGTGCTTCGACGAAAAATAGTTAATTGATATAAGCTTAAATGTATGTTCAGTAATTATGTATATTAGAAGTAGATATAGACAATTTCAACTGAATTAATCTGTGATCAATATTTAGCTTTCTAATCATATCATATTTATACGATGTAAATGTATTATCATATAATATAAATGTACCTACTTATATTTTGAAATTCTCATAACATTTGACATACGTATGATATACGTAATGCGTTGAATAGAATCAAATCGACTTTTGAATAGTCTTAGTTCTACAAGTGTAGGTAAGTAATGAGTTGATGTAAGTGGTATTTAATAAAATAACAGTTACATCAAGAACTTCCATAAAAAGGATTGTTATCTCGTGTTACAAGAGCAAATCGTTTTTAAAAGTTGACCAATAGTAATGAAACTCAAGGTTGAGATCGCGAACAGATTCATATATTTTTCCAAATAGCTTTTAACGACTGCAGGAAGTTACCGATAGTGCTTCTTGATTGGCTACGTGCTGGCATATGAAACTAAATTGGCAGGATTACAGCGATATTGGGGTAATTTCATATTTATTTATTTATTTTGTTTGCATTACATACATTACATTTATAGAACCATACATTATACATTACATTTATAGAACCATAACAGATCAAAACTTGACCTAACTCGGTATCTATCGGAATTGTGCTGGCAGCTTACAACTTATTTTCTCACCGAGAAAAGTCTCAGCACGCTAGTCACGAGAGGCTTCTACCAGATGAGGTGTACTCTCTTTCTTATGACGATGAACATCCGGATAGGGCCTCAGAGTTTCTTAATACTTGACCAATGCAGGCCTAAACTCCTCTTTAAAATATAATCACAATTAAGAATGATTTAGTAATCTTTTTGCGACTTATCATATAATCCTGAGTTTGTAATTTCCAACTCACTTGAAACTGTCACTTTTGACAGGTTGCTTAAAGTGCATACATCACTCTAGCAATGCGTTCAATTCGCCCACGCACTTCGTCTGCGCAGCTTTTTGCTTCTTTCTCAATACGATTAGATTTTTACGATAACTATGATCGTTTAAGCAGCGCGTGTGAAGAACTTCTTAGCTTTGATGTTTAATTTTACGGTCCCAAAATCAAACGGCTCAGAAGATCTTAATACGCTCTCCATAAACCGATGATAGGCCTCTGATCACACAAGTGGTGTTTTACCTATGACTTTGAGACGACGGCTGATTCAGACAGCCATGTTTCTTAATTGTATAGTTTTTGTAATGTAATTTATAGCATTGATTACTTCACATGAAATTTTTCAGACCGACATGTCTGAGAACATTGTTTATGTGTCATTAAACTGCAGATTAAAAAAATACAATTTCATTCGCCACGATACGTGTCTCAGGTTTTATTTCGAAGTTCGTTTTAATAGTGAAATTCCCAATAATAAAGAAATTTAATAATTATAGTATTATTATCTCATTATTTTCTTGTATTTCCGCTCTATTCAAAACCATGTCCCATTATATCATTATGTTAACAAGGTAATATTTTGTCATTGTGGTCATCTGACAGTCAAGGCGAGTCATTATCATCGTTGTCTGTTATTGATGATTGCGTTTCACTTGTCGGTCATTCGTCATCGCTTTGTGTCAACGAAAGTGACTTACGGCCGAATATGTCGAGCCTGTCATGTAAGGCACAGTGAAACGTAAAATTTGTATGTCATTTGGACACTAATATGTCTTATTTGTTATTGTGCGGTCACTTCGGTCTAACACGTGTGATATGTTTTACATTCGATGGAATTCGTTTGTTATTGTTCCTTGGGTTAAATTTAAATGTAAATAGCAGTAAGTCATTTCCTTTGCTTTCAAATACCTTAGCTACATTGCGTTCTGTAGTTTAGTTTCTCACAGTGTTATTTTCGTCAAATACGTCATGATACAACAATCAGCTTTATTCTTAAGTAACATTAATTTGTATGTATTTCAAGTCGTATTTGTCTACCCTAATCTATAGTCACATTTTTGCATTGAATTTGAATACGCGCTTTTAAAACCAAGCAAAATTGTCGGATGATTGTATTAGGGACCCTACCATTAACTCTTATTATATGACAGATGTATGTACCGTGTATAAGTCTGTCACTGTCACAGTGAATAGCAATAAGCTCTTATGGCTTATGAATTACAACTATTACAAGGCTTAAAGACCAAGTACATATTTAAAGCCGAAGCTTTGCACTATCAATACATGTAAGTGCAAGTACCTGCCTGCAGTACATGGTGTGCATGTCGAACACCTCATTAAGGTCAGTATGAGTCAAACAAAGCGTAGTCCCGTGTCTGTAACGGGTCTTTTCCGGTGTCTCCGAGCTTAAGTGTGTGCGTACGACATTAACCTGATCTATTCGGGTGCTGAGGTACTTGGAAAAGAGCATTTTATGCTGATTTGCGCCCTTCTAGCCTTCTCCTGCCATCTGTGTCGCTGGCGATACGGAGGTTGTGTTAACTTTGTAGTATTCCAAATCACTGTATGTCAATTTCTAATCATTTAGGTTTTAGATACGATCAGAGGGTACTATTATTTAACAAAATACGAAATTTTGGTCGAAAGTTCGTAAAGTTCCAATCACGGTTCTTATTCGTTGTAAAATTACGTAATTTGATTCGCAACAAAAGCCTCAAGATTTCTGACATCATCCTCTAGCCCTTATCCTATTATATTTATGGTCGGTGCAATATTTTCCATGTATTTAACTAAATTCCAAAACAGACAATCGCTTCAACATGCAGAGAACAAGAAACAACCTCCCAAACACTTGTTTTGATCGCAGATTAGCGTACCGTTAAAGGTTGCGTCTTGACCCCGCATGGTACGTTAACTAAGTTTTGTCTACCACATGTAGCAGCAATGATTGTTTGTAATGAGACACTCTTGTTGCATTGTCAGCTGGGAAAACGATAAATTGTAAAGGTCACACAATTCTCAGAGCTTTGGTAAACAGTCAAATCTCAAACACAGTATAAATATAAGCTTTGCAAAGCAGTAAGGAATCGATTTTCACATTTTCATATGAATTTTATTGTAATTGATAATTATTTACTGTGTAATGAAATGTACATAATGCCAGCTGAGTTTCTTGCCGCTGTTTCTCAGACGGTTAGCTACCGAACCGGTGGTCAATTCTTCGACATTCATTAGTTCCTACAAGGGCCTAAACTGAATAAATATTTTTTATGTTCATAAGCCTATTTTTTGGAAATAAGAACGTTTGCTCCGTTGAACATAAGGGTTGTCAATATTAAAGATTTACAAATTTGCTCTTTTATTTATTGTCTAAATAGTACATTTTGGACTGATGTCTGTAAATCTCAATGGAGCGAATTAAATTTTACACTGCGGTACCCTCCGCTCTCTAAATGGTTAGCAGACATGTGAGGGTCAGATTATTGTACCGATATCTTTGTTAGAATACCATTATATTTTAACTCACGACAGTGACCATAAAGCAGACACGTCTTTTTAAATATTTCTATGATTGAGATATGTTCTGAAATCTGCGTTTACGTCCACGCGGTGACTTGTGACGGCGGCAGTGAAAAACTCGCACTAGGCCCTCAGACCCCCTCAGTAAGTAAGGGTAAATATAAAGGTGTCACATTATTATGACAATAACATGTTGAAAACTTTAGAGTGACAACCCTCACGTACATAGAGCAAACGTTCTTATTTCAAAAAATTGGCTTGGAGTGTATACTGCTTAGTGAGCCTATGTTTATACTGTGGCTGAGTGTATCGCCACAAGCACACTCTCACGCATGATGGCAAAGCTACTCGTACTTGCAATCTTGACTAAGCACCGGCCACGATTGTTGGCATTGCTCTTCTAGCTTTAACACTAAGTGTCAAGGAATTATAATGATAGGCAGTCAGTTGTATTCGATCGGTTGTGCTTTGTCGCCTGTCAATGCTCTAGCATCTTATATTGTTAGGTCTTTGCTTTGGCTGTAGATAGAAAACATTGCGAAAAAATATATAATTTAATTATACTGTAGTTAACATTACATTAGAGAGGAAATTCAACGACTCAAGACTCCTTTCGAGCACCTCTTTGGACAGCTTTGAAGAAGAATCTGAAATACTCTTGATGAGTTTGGAAACAACAGTTTATACATCGTTTACGTATATGTATCCGTTGCGTATTTTCCATCATTTTGTATAGGAACGTAAATCTTCCTACACTCGCTAGGGGCGCTTTTAAATTCCCTTACAAAATGAGGATGATACGGAGTCAATATAAACCTATACTTGTGATACAAAACGTGCATCTTTTTTTTCTATCTGCTTTATTTTATTCACAAAATTATATTTATAAACTTTTTATTGAACGTTTTTCACCAGTCAATCCTATCAACGCCTTCATCGTGTTCGTCATAAGCTTACAAATTACAATGTATCAGAATTATTAGTTTACCACACGCATGTTAGTTGCTAAGTGCTTGATGGACGACTGGAAAAAACAAATGCCAGTGTTATACTGAGCTGTTTTTGCCTACGTGTGAAAATGTTCTTTGTTCAGGCTTCATTTTAATATAAGAGAGGTGTTTAACTACTCGAATGAGGTGTGATCGAAGGCTTAAAAGTATTACTAACTAGCTTTCTGCTTGCGATTTTGGTTTGCGAATCGCTGACAATTAAGCACTGCGACTTTTTCTATCTATTATGGTCATGAAATTTATTGTACCCATAATTGTTTTTAACATATTTTTGAGAAGAGGAACGTTGAGTTTCTCACCGGGCTTTTCTCAGTAAAAGCAACCTTCTGAATCCGGCGGTATTCATGAACCTGCCAAATATTCCGTTTTTCTGACGATTTGAAAGTACTTTGTGAGTGTATAGTGCCTGAGACGGCGATGAACTCATCCTCTGTCACGTTGCTATTTAATCATATTCGGTGAAATGTGGGTGCTGTTGTTAAAACACCTCTGTTTACCCCTTCGAGGACCCCTTCTGGGATGGCGTGAGCATACTTATCAATGTATGATGATTTCATATGATTTATATTGTTTCGATGATCTGTACATGATGCCTGGCTGAGTTTCTTGCCGGTTCTTCTCAGAAGGCTAGTTTCCGAACCGGTGGTAAATTCTCGACTTTCATAAGTGCCTTACCAGGGCCTAAACTGAATCATTTTCATTTTCATTTTTTCATTTAATGTGTAATAACCAGAATATATCTTCAGTTATAACCTCAACAAGGGATATAACGGTAATAATAAATATTGCAATTAAACGTGGAGCTTTTGAACCGTGGGAATATTGTTGGATTGTCGATATGAGTGAGCTAAGATTCGGCTTTTCACGCAATGCCAGATTGGTTAACGTTATGCACGTCTGATTCACGATCCGTCAGATTACGGATTCTGCATCAGACTCTTTTTATTTACCTAATAATTGCGTTTTGAATCAATTTTTATAATGTCAAAACACAAATTTCAATCGATTTCTAGAGGAGATGTTTCATGGTTCAATGGAAAACGTTTTACGAAATCCAAAATATTTAGAGCACAATTACCGATAAGCTAGAAATTGAACCGTTAAGTTTGTAGATTCGAATGTTCGGTAAAATACCACACAAACTAAATAGAAATTCATCAACTTCTATTATTGAAGCAAACATTGCCAAATGCAATTAAAACTATGTCGTATTAATAGATACCATGCAATGTGCTTACGTAGAGAGTATTTTATTCCTAAGGTATGCGGAAACAACTATATATATATTATATTACTTTTTTATACATAGAACTTAAATGGTTCAAATATGGCTCATCAGTGCCCCAAATATGGGTTTTAACTTGTTTGTACGTTGACGATATCGCCTGCGTATTTTTCTCATCTATACAGATAAATAAAATTGAAGTGTCTGTTTGTAATTGTAACAGCTTTTCACTAAATGCATATGAAAGTATACATGCTACTGACAATAAAAAACTAAGTTTTTAAATTTTTCTCTGTCTGTCTGTTTGTTCCGGGTAATCTCTGAAACGGCTTTACCGGTTTTAACGGGACTTTCACTGGCAGGTAGCCGATGTTACAAGGAGTGACTTAGGCTACTTTAATTTATTAAAAGTATTAGGGTTCCGCGACAGTAAGGATGAAACTAAATCTACGCGAGTGAACCCGCGGGGCACAGCTTTCAATATAAAAATTCAAATTACAAAAAAAGCGTAAAACGCAAGGTCAAACGCGACGATATTCGAACGTGTCAAAACCTATAGGTAGGTACTTGGGGCACAGTTTAAATTAAACCGTTGGGCTAATTGCAAGCATTGAACAATCCTTACAATAATTTTTGTCCCCACGTTCTTATATCGCATAGACTTTAATTGAATCCTATTCCAGCATATTGTATCTTATTTCTTTACCATTACGACTCAATTGAAAATCAATTGTCTTTTTATTACAGTGCAGGGGCCCAACCATAAGCTCTTATTGCATTGTTAATTCAGTTGTGCGACAGTGACAGATGTATGCACGTCACATACATCTGTCTCATAAATGAGTGAAACTATCATGGCAATAAGAGCTCATGGTAAGGCCCCTGATAGATGGCTATATTAAACCCTCATTAAGTGCGCACGAGAGGTACGGACCTACCAACATTCCAGCTTCCTTAAAAAGATTTTTTATTGTAAACCTTGGGATATTGGCGTGAAGATATAGTGGGCTCAAACACGCTAGCCAATTTACGAATTTAAATCGCCCAATTATCGACTCAACGGGATTCATGCAAAACTCAGCGGACAGTATTTTTTATAACACAATTAATTTTGGGAGCGCGTATCTAAAGGCTATGGAATTGCTAATTGCGATGCTTTAACGCGTTCGCTGCTAACGACGCACCTGCGCGTCCAACTGTTAGAGTATTTACGAAGATGACGAAATTTCAGCAGCGAATGTGTTAAATAAAAGACAGGTCTTTTTACAGAACGGGGGCCCAAGAACATTCGTTACTCTACAATATTTAATTATTTATAGGGCATTTACAAAAATGATTCACATTACTTATGCGGAAAAAGAGAAAGGTTCTAGTATATCCGAGTCGTATTTCGTGGTTATTTCTAATATGGATTATACATATAATATAATTTTTTTATTTATAATTTACATATAATATTATTTTTCTAATAAATGTATTAACGGTAAATGTATGATAGATCATAATTAATTAAATATTCAGCATGTTTATAATGTGGTGATATCGAATATAATACGGGATGTATGAATACGTTTATTATATGAAGTACCTGGATGTACGAGCTTTGCTCGCTTTCTAAAAGCATACTACATTGTCACAAGATTCAGATCATATGATTTTATATATATATAACATAGATATATGTACGTATCTGTATGTTTTTATTACAAAAATAATGGTTCTGGTATTGAATAAACCTCACATACAGCATTATTATGACACAATGACGCAAGCGTCAATTATCGCGTTTCTTTGTGTAGTTCCCATTGGCCTTTATTGTAAATATCATTGTTTACAATCTGCCTAGAAGAGTGACCTTGGCAGAGCACATACGCTTTTATTACCTTACATAACTAGATAGGTAGAATTAAAACGAATGTTTACTTTTACATAGCAAAAGATTTCAATACAATTTGAATTGTAAGTTTTATTCACTTCCTAAGAACTCTTACTTACTCAAAGTCGGGGGGGTTTTAGGGACCGAGACGGCTGCTCGAATGCTCAAAAATATACTGCCCAACACCCAAGATGTAATAATATTTTTTAATTTGGGGGAAATCGGGCCCACGCTCATCCCATTTCCCCCCACAAAAATAATTATAAAGTGGCGTTAACGACCGCCGCGCCGTTTTGGTCTTGAAAACCGAACAAAAAAAGTAAATTATAAAATTATTTTTTACTATCCTTTACCTATTTAAATACCCCATGTTTGTCACAATTATCTATTTCTAAGCCAAATTTCAGCGATATCGGTTCAGCGGCTCAGCCATGAAAAGGCTACAGACAGACAGAGATACTTTTCCTCATACAATATTAGTATGGATAAAAAAAAAAACTCAAGGACCCGCAAATGATGCAGTGTTGAAATATTGTCCGCAAGATTAGATTTGTACAATCAGGCAGATAAATTAACTTCATGCATTTTTTATTTAGGAGTAAAAAGTAGGCTATACCTACGTTATCGCTTGTCTTCGTATGATATATGCGCGTGTACGTCTCCAACCCTCTCGCAATGACCACGTAGGTGGGAACTTTTTTTTATGTTAGAGTTTGTATTGTAGCTTGTCCCCCAATCTCCACAGATAAGCTAAAGAGCCCCCATTGTCTTATTTGCTTTATTTATCGTTTTTCGTAGGTTGTAATTTAAAAGTCGAATAGGTTTTTTGTCTGTCTGCCGCAATTAACACAATGGTGGGCACGAAAGAGGTGACTTTTTTTAATCCCACAAAAGCGTTTTGTTTCGTTTTGCGCCTCTTTTTTTGGTGGCCGAATGCTTTGTTTCCCTTGCCTAATTTATATTGAACAATTTTTAATTATTTCATTATCTGTGTTATGTCAGTTGTGATGTGTTTATGGTCGCTTCTTGGCGGGTGATTTATGAACTTTTAGGCAGTTTGATTGATGGTTCTGAGAAGTGTTCTGCGATTTCGCATCCTGTCAGTTATTTAGAACATCGCTACGACCTTGTGCTACATGGCTTATATCACTCGCTGTTCCCCACAGTTTTGACTGCGTTTGATGTAACGAGATGGGATAAGGTATGAAATGAGTTTGTAAGGGCAAGTCTGAAAGTAGCACCAGAGACTAAGAAGTTGAAGAATTAGCATTTGTCATGGTATGAACATGTTATAATGACAAGGGGAGAAGAAGACCTAAGAAACGATGGGTGGATTGTGTGAAAGATGATATAGCTTCGAAAGGGGGTGAATACAGTACCTAAATTACGAGTCTTGCACCGTTTCTCGGAATCTATACCGCTAGTGGCACCGATAATATTTGTATGATTGTTCAATCTACACTAATATTATAAGGAGGAAAGATTTGATTGTGTTTTTTGTTTGTTTGTTTCCATTGAATAGGCGCCGAAAATACTTAACCGATCTTGAAAATTCTGTATGGATAGCTACATCATCAGCGAGTAACATAGGCTATATTTTATCCCCATACTCGCACGGAAACGGGAATTACGCGAGTGAAACCGCATAACGTCCGCTAGTTTTTCATACAAATATTCGGCCGAAACGCTTACGAATATAGCATATTCAGAAAGCGGTGCAAAACTCCTGATATTGGTACTGACAGATATGACAGCTGATTGAGAGGAATGGATGAGAACACATTGCCCGATAAGGGCTGGGAGGATTATGAAACTTTAGAAATTTTCTCAAGAAAAAACTGCTATGTAATTAAATCAGACATTGATATTTACCACTATAAATGTCTATTACGAAACAAAGTTAAGATACGTTACGTATTTGAGTGCCCTATGAGTGCCCTCTCACATCAGGTCATGAATACTCGAAAAGCACAAAACTTTCTATTCGCATCTCGTCTTCACAATGTATATATAATACACGGTATATTTGTTTGTACAGCTATTCTACCTTTCTCATGGTGTTTTGTATAATTCGAGCGCGTGTTTCTGAATATATTAATGTTGGTGCACACGCGGTAGTGTAGTAGTCAAGTCGTATGAATAGGGTCTAGTTTTTCGTCGAAACATTTTTGTGTCAACTTAAATTACAAAAATAATTACAGACGAAATTAAAAAGGGTATAACTTATTGAAATTTTATTGATATGCATGATTAGAATATGGTACTTTACTTATGGTATTACGAGTATGGCAATAAATACTTAGCGACTTATCTATATTCCAAACCAAATAATAGTTAGTTTTAAGGGTAGGTTACATATTTTTATGATGTATGATGATAGTTCTACTTATAAATATTATATTTCGTTATTAGAATGCGTGTCAGTTCCAAATTTGATATTAAAATATTCTCTCAAAATTTTGAAATCGAACACGACGGGCGGTCGTTTACTCCGATTTTATACTTTTTATTAACTCCACATTTATCTATTACCATGGAGTTGTATTTTATACTAGCTGTGCCCGGTTTCACCCGTGTAGACGATAGCAAATTTAAACAAGATTAGAAGAGAGAGCAGTGAAAAAAGCAGCTGACATACAACGTATTTATTTTGACAACTTACTGAAAGATATAAAAAAGACAACAATAAAAACCAAACCATAAATAATAAATGTATCAAAATAGTTTCCAACATCGTCCCCACCGTGTAGGGACGCTACACCATTGTGTCTTCTGAGAGCAGAGCCAGTGGACCCAATTTTTTTTTTTGTAAAAAACCTAAGTTTTTTCTTGTAACATTAGCTATCTGCCAGTGAAAGTCCCGGAACAGAATTAAACATTTATTTTTCTATGTCAGCCAGTATCGTATATACATTCATATGCATCTAGTGAAAAGCTGTAATTTTGAAATTACAAACAGACACTTCCATTTTATTTATCTGTATGTATAGATATAGATATAGATTTGACGTGGGTAGGTTGTGTTATTTTTCAGATCAGACCCGTTTCTTCGAGAATTCGTCCAAAGGGATTAACGGTCCGCGATCGGACACCGGTTTTTGAGCACAGAATACTGGATTTCGAACTTGGCCCATTTACACCGATCACTGTTTTGATAATGTGAAAGTTGATATTGGACGATTTGTACGGGACGTGATTGTATGCGCTGCACTTGAAAATTGACAATAATTTTCATTACCTCGCAAATGCTTTTCAAGATAGTTTAAAATATTTCTTAGTTATATTATAAAAGGGGTAGTCAGAGGTGTTGTAATAACAACGCTCACTTTTTACCTAAGATGATTAAGTGCCAACGTGACATACAACGATGGCGAGTATATCGCCGTCTCAGGCACTAAACATACGTCTTTGAATTACTTCTCAGACATATGCAGCTTTCCTCACGATGGTTTCCTTCACCGTAAAGCATGTGGTGTAAAATCTCTACACTTAAGCTTTTAGAAAAACTCATTGGTACAGGCCCCGCTGGGATTTGAGTTTGCGTCGCTTGAGAATACAATCCAATTAGGCGAATATCCTGGCACTTGTTCGGAATGCTGGTCGGATTTTCCTAGTCATGACTATATATAGATATTTTCCTGTTTGTTAATTATCTAGTCATAAGGACAATGTACTGTCCTTTTATGGCGTGTTTGTATAATTTATGAATTCTTTCATTTCCATTATGCTAATTTAATATATTATTATGATATTTATTACTAGCTGTGCTAGCGGTTTCACCCGTGTAGATTTAGTTTCTTCCTTATTGTCGCGGAACCCTAATATTTTTAATAAATAAAAGTAGCCTAAGTTACTCCTTGAAACATCAGCTACCTACCAGTGGAAGTCCCGTTAAAATCCGTCCAGCCGTTTCAGAGATTACCCGGAACAAACAGACAGACAGACAGACAGACAGAGAAAAAAAAAAAAAAAAAACTTGGTTTTTTAGTGTCAGTATCGTGTATACTTTTATATGCATTTAAAGAAAAGCTGTTATTTTGGAATTACAAACAGACACTTCAATTTTATTTATCTGTATAGATGTATTATTATCGTGTATTAGGTAAGTCCACTTGATCCATAGTCGAAGACATGTTCAAATAATCAATAATAATAAAATTTGTTTGTTTGTATTGAATAGGATCCGACACTACTAGACCGATCTTGAAAATTCTTTCAGCAATAGCCATATTTTATCCTCATACTCCCACAAGAACGAGAACTACGCGGGTGAAACCGCATGGCCTATGTTAATCGCTGATGATTATGAGCATTCAAATGGTGAAATAATTTTTGAAATCGCCACATTCGTTTTTGAGTTTATTCATTACAAACATACACACAAAATACAAATCTTTCCTCCTTATAATAGTAGTGTAGATGAACCTAGAAATTCCAAAGCTTGCTGTTAATAGTTACAAGAAACTAAAATTGCATTCGTCTTAATGTATACTGTGCGTGCGATACATGTACTCTTTCTATCGTCGGTTTTATTCGACCACTTCAATAAATTCCATGCTGCAAAGCATATAATTACAAAACAAATTCATACAGAAGGTCAGCTCTTCCAATCGGCTCACACACAACTGACTTGGGCTTACGTCCAAGTTAAACCATTACCTCGATTTGAGGTCCTCGTACATGCGAGTTTGTGTGCGAGCGACAATACTGCACAAATGTATGAAGCTGCCCTCCAGTTGCACTTCTATTTAGTGGCTGAATATGGCAGGTACGGCACGTTCAATGTTTTCGTCAGAGTGCGCATCCCAATTCGGCATATCGCGGCATCGCATGCGCGCGCAACGGCAATGAACTTGCCGCGCCCGCGCACATCTTTGACGTGTAACGCCGCTCTACGTGTTTGCACTTAAGTTTTACATAATTTATTACTTATGTTATTACAATACAATGTTATTGTGGTATACGTTTATTGCTGGTATTTTTATTATAATTTTATTGCGAGAGTTGTTATCAAATAGTTTAGAACGAGAACAATTATATGCATAGTTTAGCAATATGTGCATCCATACTAAAATTTTAGTGTCTATTTGTAATTCCAAATAAACAGCAATTCTCCAAATGCATATGAAAGTACATACGGTACTCCCATAAAACATTTATTTTTTTATTTTCTCTGTATGGCTGTTCGTCTGTCTTTGTTCTGTTTGTTCCGGCTAATCTCCGAAAAAGCTGGACCGATTTTTACGGGGCTTTCACTGGCAGTTATTTAATGTTACAGGGAGTAAAATGGACTTGTTTTATTTAACAAACTACTAAGTCTACGCGGGTAAAACCATGACGCACAGATAGTGTTGAATAATGCCGGGCCTTTGTATAACATTAAACGCACGGTTTTGTTTACAATTCGAGTTAAAATTCTGAAAATTGTACCCTTAAATGTCTTAATCACAACAATTCAATAATTAATAAGTGACATTTAATCGGTATTAACAATAGGTGTCAAGGGTGCGACCGTCAAAACGGTAATCGCTGGTTCCTTAATCACTGGTGACCACGGAACGAATCGATAATGACGAAGTGCGTTATACAATTTATTCCAACGCAGTTAACCATGACGCCCCGTTGTATCGTCGCCCTGGGGTTAAAGGACTTAATGCTTTAAGGTTTCACTCATAAATGTGGGTTAAGATACTAAAGAATGTTTATGGAGTAGACTAAAGTTTACCTTTACTTATCCCGAAAGGTGACACTGGCTTTCATCTGTCAGTGTCAGCTGTCAGATGTCTTCAAAATAGGAATATGTAAGGCTACCAAATCAATAGCATAGCAAGCATGCAATAAACAACTGTCTTAGAAATTGTGTGTGTGGCAGAGGCCGTTTGCCACTTGCTACGATCCTTACATACTTTTTTCGCTTCGTTTACATTCTGAATATAACCTTTCTGAAAAATATAATTAATTTGGTCACAGTAGTTCTTCCTTGGACGCCCTCTACCGACACTTGCTCACATTAGCTCTATAAATTTCTTTGAATTGGAGAAAATATTCGTAACTTAGTTTAAACTCAACCAGAATATCAACTACACGTTTCTCAACTAACAACTAATGATGAATCAATAAAATCCATCCACATGTTATCCTCAATTGAAGGCGTATCACATCAAACGCTGTAATCACGAGCACCATTCATAATCCAAAACATGTGATGTCTTCAATTTGCGAGAGAAAAAGAACGATAATCGCCCTCTTCTCGTTTCACGCTCGGCGGATATCAAAATTCCCGCTACTCTCGTATGAAATTTCGACTTTTTTCCGCTCTGAAGCCGTTTCCTGGGGTCGTCGACCCGTCGTTACCCCGGGTTCGTGACCGTCACGGACACTTTGCCGCAAAAAAAATCTCGCCAGATGCAAAATAGCGGCGCTTTTGATGTGGAACACACACTAACAGCAATAAATAAAATGGTAGTCGAAGGACGGCTGCTTATATTGGCTCAGAATTCGCATACGCATACACATATACGAGATCTTTATTTTTATTTCTTATCAAGTCCGACTTATTAGTAGTAACTTTATAGTAGTGCCTACACGTGTTATGAGCGCTGACCCTGAATGGGCAGTACCGAGTTTGTGTCTTTATGGCTCGACGCGCATAAAATCATGCGCAGTATAGCATAGCATAAATAATTTCAAGAAGTACAAGTTATAATAAGTAATGGAAACCAAATGAAATTGAAAAGTTAGCTATACCACGAGTCGGTATAGTACTCAGCACTATTTTCACTGAGCGCTCAAAGTTCGTGGCAGGATATGTAACTTGACGTGCGCGTGCGCATGTTACGGTCAATGTTGTGAGTTAGCCTTCTGTATACATTTATTATGTGCTGACAGCCGAGTGAGTTGTCAAGATTTAACGTTTGATTAGCGAACAGATAAAAGCGATTAGATTCAGTTCATGTTCAGTCGATGATTATTAGTCATGACTGTGACTGCATTCATTCGGTTATGAGTGAACTGTCTATTGAATTCATTAGCCCAAGGCTTGGAAAAGCTGCACAGATAATAAAACATGTAGATTTATACTTGATACACTCACGAAATATTGTTACATACTATATAATATTATATACATTATTGTTTCACATGCATACATATATATGTATATGCTCACGCCTGTATTCCCCGAAGGGGTAGGCAGAGATATTATATAAACAATACCCACGTTTCATCGAAGATTGAATGTCAACGTGACAGATGGCGAGTCTATCGCCGCCGTCTCAGACACTATACATACGTCTTTTGATTACTTCTCAGAGATATGCAGGTTTCCTCACGATGTTTTCCTTCACCGTAAAGCGGTTGAAGTTCACCGTAAAATGGTGTGAGGCCCAGCTGGGATTCGAATTGAAGTAGCTTTTTTTTTAATTATAGTTTGACATTTACGCGACCGTTGATTAATTTACGACTTTAAAATGGAACTATATCAATCACACGCAATAAAGCTTTACTAAGAAAAGTCGTATAATAAATTGGCGTTGCACAAGTAATGCAACTGATACGTGTTTTGTGCGTAAAGCTACCTTAACATGTTGAAATATTCAACGCACGTGTGTTCCAGAATTGAACAAAAGGGCTGAACCGTTAGGTTTCGCATTATACCATCCTTAGATATACACGAACATGATTTACCATTTCAGATCTTATTTCGATAAGTTCAAAAGGCAATTTCGTGTGAAATATAACATTTACCGGTAACTGCATAGCATTGTGCACAATAGGCTACATTCGAAATGAATAACATTCTAAGTACACTATCGAATTTGTATAGTATTTCTAAAAAAAAAACAATGCCTATACTAATATTATGAAGAGGAATAGTTTATATTATACTAGCTGTGCCCTGCGGTTTCACCCGCGTAGATTTTAATTTCAAGGTTGCCCGCGGCTCCCTAATGTTTTTAAAAATAAGTTACTCCTTGTAACATTCTATCTGTAGCTATCCGTCAGTGAAAGTCCCGTTAAAATCTGTCCAGCCGTTTCGGAGATTACCCGGAACAAACAGACAGACAGACAGAGAAAAATTCTAAAAATTGGGTTTTCTATGTCAGTACCGTGAATACTTTTATATGCATTTAGTAAAAAACTGTTATTTTGGAGTTACAAACAGACACTTCAATGTTTTTTATCTGTAAAGATACGTATGTTTGTAGCGAATTGGCTCAAAAATTACTGGGCCGATTAAAAAAATATTTCACTATTTGAATGCTACCTTATCACTGATTAATATAAGCTATATTTTATTTCAGTACTCCCACGGAAACGGGAACTACGCGGGTGAGACCGCGTGACGTCCGCTAGTTTAGAATAAAGGCTCAGCTGTCTCACTGGGTGGTCGGATACCTACAAATATTTAATGATATGATGATAAATGTATATTATGTACTCATTACCTACAAAAATTTAAAGATATGACGATAAATAAATAAACTATGTACTAATTTTGTATTTTGCTTATTTCAGGTACGTTTCATATGAAGTAACTTATGATAGTTATATCAAAGATGACAACCGCGATGTCTATGGATATGTAAGTAAAACTGTACAGGGTCTGTAGACAAAGTAACTTATCCTCACGCTTCGCTAGTAGAAACGATGCAAAATGTATGGTAATGACATATGTCACGTGAACAACTAAATACGAAGTAATCATTAATAGTTAAATAAACAAAAAAGTTTTCAATTGGTAATGCCTCACTACAAATGGATTGAAACTGGATTGAAACCCATACTTACAAATCTCACCCAAACGATATACGTATGTATCTTTAAGTAAATACTTCACTGCTTCTTAGTAATTAGTGGCATGTTAATTACCCAGTCTGCATAATTAATTAAGTGCTACATTTCCATATAACACACATCCTACAAGAATTTGCGGGCGTAACTTCCCCGTGCAGAGTGCAGTAAATTTTCCTAGTAAACTTAATGACACGTATTGTCCCTTGCATTTTTGAGCGCTTAGAAAAATATATATAATGTATAACTGATGTGTTTGTTCGCGACACGCCATAGAAGTTCCAAAAAATGACTTCTGCGTATTCGAGATCAGCGCACGTAGCTCATGACTTATACCTATAAAATTTGAAAGTGCCTCTGTATATCTGCTTCCCATTTTTTCTCGGAGAAACCGCTGTCGTATGTGCCGATTTTGATGAAATTTCATGTAGATATAGGAAGGGCCCAACGACGGACTGTTATCAACGCATGTTCAAAACCGGAGAAAATTTGCACGTTCAATTCAATCAGACACAATACGCGAAGTATTATTTAGCTAAGTATAATTTTACTTATCAAAATAAGCTCTATGAAACTATGGCTAGAATCAGGACTGTTCAATAAAGTGCCTCCTACCTCGAATTACACGGCGCACAATGCATCCACTAGATATGTAAATACCACAATAATATACACGGATACAGGGAATTCGCCTTATCACACATTATTCACAGTAAAGTTCTAGAAACAGTTATCGCATAATCTTATCACATGCGCCGACGCCGCCACTACGCCGTCCGCGCCGCCCGGCGCCTGCGCCTCATACAATATTAATGTACTGAATCTCAACTCATGCCGTACTATAAGCTGTTATTGCCATCATAGTTCCACTGTGTGATAGTGACAGACTTATACACGTCACATACATCTGTCTCATAATAAGAGTTAAACTATCATGGCAATAAGGTGTCTAGTAGGGCCCCTGATCCATTCTTACCTACCGACTAATTAAAAACCTATTGCGTTTGAGATAAAAAAACTGTGTCGTATGTCTAGTTGTTTAATGCTTTTTAGACGCTATAGTTCCACGAAGAATCCATAGTGGAAAGTATTTGTTTTTTAGCGAAGAACCTGTGAGAAATGGACGGGAGAAATAAAGGTAGTTGTTCCACCTCCTAGCTACATAGTTGCAAATGTTTATGTAAATATTTGTCTTGAATTAATCCGATCGTCTGGTGCTGGATAATTATTACACAAGTACAAGATGCTCGTTGAAAATGCTAATGACATTAAAAGTTATATATTATGGACGTTAGGCGCTCACAAAACGAGCGAAAACTATTTTCCGTACGCAGTTTGTCAAATACATAGTTACAGGGTTCTGACAATTTTATGTATATTTATATTGGCACGTACACAAACTGCAGTTGTAATTAGTGTATTAGGGCATGCAGACAAAGTATCATTGTCCTCACGCTTCGCTAGTAGAAACGGTACAAAATGTACGGGAATGACGTATGTCACGTGACTGATTTATGTCATTTCCATACATTTTGTATCGTTTCTATTAGCGCAAGCGCGAGAGAATGTTACTTTGTCTAAGACTACTGATCCACGGCCCATCTCTTATTGTAGTAATAGTTCGGCTGTGTGACCTGTGTGACAGAGACAGATTTTAACACGTCATAAATCGTCTTATAATTTAAAACTCCCATGGCAATAAGATCAACATGGTATGTTACCTGCAGTTCAATAGCCGCTACATAAAGCGCCCGACACATGCAAGTATGATATATCAGATTCCATCAATAAAGTTAGATTGTTTGGAAGTTTGGAATGGTATTTATTTTTAACTAGCTGTGCCCCGCGGTTTCACTTGCATAGATTTCGTTCCATGCTTCATTTCGCGGAACCCTAATATTATTTATAAATAAAAGTAGCCTAAGATACTCCTTGTAACCTTACCTATCCGTCAGTGAAATTCTCGTTAAAATCAGAACTCTCGTTACACAGACAGACAGACAGAGAAAGAAAACCTTTACAAATTGTATTTTTTATGTCTGTACCGTGTATACTTTCATGTATATATTATGTATGACTAAATAAGTCAAAAGGTGTAATTTTGGAATTACAAACATACTTCAATTTTATCTATCTGTATGTATAGATGAAACAATGTATGTGTAGCTTACGGGAGACAAGCCGGCCACGAGGCGTATTGTTTGAAGCCGTGAGAATCGGCCTCTAACGGGCCAAGACATGGCGAATTGACCTCGCTGGCCAAACCTCGGGCGGTACAACTACACGAGAACCCGGCGGTCTGTGTATCAGGAACATATTAGGAAGGCACGGCGGCGAAATCAATTAATATTATAATGAAACCTAGTTGTTGTTGGAAACTAGCTTTCTATCTGATTGTTCTCAGACGTGATTCAGAGAAAAACATTAGTTATTCAGAGGAAGTTTGCTTCGAAAGAAATTTCAAGGCTCATACGGATACCTTTTAAAGTATAATTATATCTATCAGCGGACGTCACACGGTTTCACCCGCGTAAATCCCGTTCCAGTGGCAGTACGGGGATAAAATATAGCCTATGTTACTCGCTGATGATGTAGCTATCCCTTGCTGAAAGAATTTTGCAATGCTAACAAACAAAAAAACAATCAAATCTTTCCTCTTTATAATATTAGTGTATATGCGAACAAATACTTTGTGTAAACTGTGAAAAAATCACCATCTGTCACGTTAAAACCAAATCATCTTTCATGAAAAGAATTGCATGACCTCTGTCTACCCCTTCGAAGACCCTTCTAGGAAGGCGTGAGTACAAAACTGAGATTTTAATAAAGTATATGGTCCCAGTAGACCGAATCAAAAATTCTATCAGGCGACTGGGAGAGCAGACCCAGCTCTTCATGATCTAAGTCGCCTGTAACCTTAAAATAAATGATATACCTAATAATGATTCTCCATGATAATTCCAATAAAAATATTGCTCATACAACAAATTGTTACCATAATATAATCGTAATGAAGATTGTTGTACGGATAGCATAATAGACAGCAATAAAGTGTCATGCCGACCATAAACTTGGCATGTTATTACGAGGCGCATTGAAGACGCGTCAACTGCGAATAAAGTATTACGCTTCGAATAGACTATACATCTATTCATTATTATAAATCATGTCTAACGTATCGTTTTCGTACACTTGGATGCGTATAATATGGTTTCTTATGTAGTTTCCTACTCTATTGAATCCTTAAATTGTCATCAGTAACAAATTCGTTAGTCTTGTAGTCCGTAACAACAATTGGTTTTAACTTTCATGTGTTTTCAGAAGTGTTTGTTTGTAATTCAAAATTTTTAAACACAGAGTTTCACTAAATGCTTACTACGAATATATATTTATACGATACATAAGTAAAAAAGGGTTCTACTACGCGGGTGACACCGCGGGGCACATCAAGTTCGTGATATATTCCTTTCAAAACCGACGATTTGTAAAGACGAACAATGCTGAATTATGTTCATACTAGATAGGGCATTTAATCCACTCATTGTCCATTGTTAAAGTGATTGTATGTTATTACTTACTAGTATTTCATATTGTTTAATTATGAGATTCCTGGTTATAATATGTTTCTATTTAAACTACCCGTTTAGTTGCACTTCGTATTCTATATGCACTCCTATATATCACCCCTGTATTCCCGAAGGAGCAGGCGGAGGTGTACTTATAGTAAGGACACCCACGTTTCGCCAGGCATGATTAAGTCCTATGTAATAGGGGGCGAGCCTAATATATCCATTAACCGGGTACTAATCTAGACTCCGGGCTGCAATTGGGATATTACAGAAGGAAACCCCAACAACACTGCCAGTCATGGGTAATGAACTAATATGACCTAGTGTCCCGCAGTAGTGTTTGTGTCCATTAAACCAACGGCAGTCTTCTATAATAATATTATAAAGAAATTGTATTGTTTGTTTGTTTCCATTGAATTGGCTCCGAAACTACTGGGCCGATCTTAAAATTTATTTCAGCAATGGATAGTTACATTATCAGCAAGTAACATAAGCTATGTTTTATCCCCGTACGTCCACGCGAACGGGAACTAGGTGGGTGAAACCGAGTGACGTCCGCTAGTCTTCTGATTATTAATTCGTTTCCTTAAGTCAATCGAATCCATGTCTTCGGCGTATTGCAAATTCAAATAATTTATTTAACATTATCATCCAAGTGTTCTTAGCACTGCATATAAACGAATACTATAACCATGTACGGAGTAAATATATTCCATATGGAACCATCAATTTTATTATCAACATGAATGTCACGCCTTACCTCATCAAGGTGAAGGGCGGTCACCGGTTACACCATCAGGTCGTCAACGTATCGTTTCGGCTTAATCGGCTGTCATGCGTAGCTGACCCAGGGTTTACACTTACAACTTCTTGAGGTATATTTAATTTGAAAACTGCTTGAAGAATTTGCAATAAAAACGGCTTAAACCGAGACTAGAACTATTTCCATCCCTATTGAACTACTTATAAACCAATGATTATCTTAGGCGAAAAAGCGGTTTGTAATTCAAAACCTTACTGCGTTAGTTATTTTATTTATATAGCATACTCTACGTATGTTATCTTCAGTTGATTCCGAACTGTATGTACGAGATGCAACTAAAATGCCGAGTAACATTTAAATTATTTGGTAACCCTGCGTCCACTACGACATCCTGTATGGCGACGTTGCGTAATCTGGAGAAGATGGCATTGCGCAACAAAAGCTCTGGAATGTGTCCACGGTTGCCCTAAAAGGAAAGTGAAAGTTACGACTGAAGGTGGACCAAATTTTTGGTAGTTTTTCTTGGACTGCCTTCTAAAGTTCGTTTGATTCTCTTTTTGGTTTAGCTTTACATGAAGACATTCGACAGACTGTCTCGTTGGTGTTAGTGTTGTCGCAAAACGCTAGAATGTATCACGAGTTCCTGAGTTCGACCTTCGGGTCGGGCAGTAATATTGGATTCTCCATAACTAATATCCCAGTAGCAGCCCTTGCAGAGTCTGGATTAGTGCCCGGTTATTATCAAAAGGCTGCCCCCTGTTGCTTAATGTGGGAGTGCTATAAGAATACAGGTGTGAACATATTTTGTATGAAGACAGTCGTGACTTCGCGTCACCTTATCTTTTCCACAAATTAACACCATCCATAAATTCATCAGATAATTTTAAACATTAAACTAAGGACACATTTGATTGGTGAAGCCTTGACTCTTTACTTTTGATTGTAGATTTGACAAGTCAATTAAAGATACAAAACAATCGTGCATTACAATTAATATTTCCAATCAGCCTTCACTGGCGCCAGGTTGATCAACAAGCAAGGCTTTCTGATGTTCATGATGAAGCACTTTTGTGAGTGTTGGCTTGTCAAGTTTAATGACGTCTTATAATTCTTTGTCATTGGCATGAGCCATGAGGAAGGTTGCTATTGGTCCACCGTCTCGTTAAATGTTGCAAGCTTGACTTTTGACGTCATTGTATGTGGATTTGTGAAATTCCTTTGTAACGTTAAACTGCTTCAAAAATATCATAGTAAAGCTTCCGTTGATGCTAAAAATAGTAAGTTTTAAAACTAAAATCGGACTTCAGAAAAATCACGCTCTAAAAAGTATGAAAGAAGTGATGTTCAGTCAGAGGATAGCCGTGGTCATATGCTACGAGAGAATGTATCCTTTTGTTGCAGTACGTGGCATATGACCGTTTTCTCATACTTTTGAGAGCGTGTTATTTCAGTAGTCCGGTTTTGCATACATACATACCGGTCAAAATCATAACCCTCCTCTTTGCTTCGCCGTAGTTAGGTAAAAACAAGTGAATTCGTAACCGTTTCACAAGACTTGTCCTAAGCTTGCAAAATTTTCCTCCAAGATATCAGAATATTGAAATCGAGATGAAGCAAACTGCGGGCTGAATAATTTTACCAAACAATAGAACTGGTCGTATTTATTCGAATGTGTTGCAAACTTGTTGCATCTATCGGGTGACCCGGACGGTTGCTATCTTCATTCTCATCTCCTTGACCCGCAGCCAATTTTAAAAGAACAAATTGCGTGAACACTGCTAATTACAAATGTAATACGCTTGTAATAGAGTTATCGGCCATCTTGCGCTAGATACATCGTTGAAACGTGAGCTATCATTGTGTGCGATCATTTCCGCGTCAGTTTTCCCATGACTTGGTCTACATTAGTGAAAATTGCACGCTGAGCGTGCTGCTTGATTTATGGTTGGTTGTATGTTCATGTTGATAGTTTTTGTTTAGATTCATAATGATCTGTTGCATGTACTCTTTTGTTTTAATGACTTTGTGATTGTTTCATACGACTATGAATTATGGTTAAGTACGTTTTGAGTCACTTGGTTTATTTTCCGATTTATCTTGATAAGAAATAATTATAGTTTATATCCCGAATCCATACAAACACACGAGTGAGAACTTCGTACGTTGAGGCTGCCTCGTTGGTCTAGTGGTTGCAAACGCGGACCACGAGGTTTGGTTTGGAGTTCGATCCAAAGGTCTGGTAAAGTGTTGTTGGTTGGCCAACTGTGGTGTCCCATTAGCAGCCAGGAATCTAGATTAGTGTCCGGTTAATGGCAATACGCTCGCCGTCCATTATTTGATGGGATGAGGGAATGGGATGGGCGCAAAATGGATGTACTCCTATACTCCTCTGTCTACCTTTTCGGTAAATAAAGGCGTAAGCTTGTGCATTGTATGCATGCATGTAATAATGATTGTTCTGTACAAATTTCACTTCATCAATGAATTGCTAAATGGTCCGGCATTCCTGGCTGATAGGTATAATAATTCAAAGTCTGATAAGTTCCATTGAATTACATAGCTCGCAGATAAGGAGATTATTTGTAGGTATATTAAGAGTTAAGTGCGGGTCAAACGACAGGAGAGCAGCGTGGGACGCCTGAATGGCCCAACGTGAATGGGCGTCTTATGTGCAACCGTGGATGAATGGCCGGCCCATTCAGCCTAATAGAAATACGTTACCTTGTCATGTGCGTGGATGTCGTGGACTTTGTTAGGTATTGTTAAAGAGTTTGTCGTTTTTTATTTTAAGAATTTTAGTTGATATAGAAAAACTGCTCACAAAAAACATTTTAACCCGTAACGCCTTTATTACATCCAAAGAGACTTTTTGGTAATACCAAGATATGGATGTCGTTTAATAAGAGTCTTTTTTTAAGGGGCCTATTCAATATAGCCTATTTAAAAACTGTTTGTCGATTCGCACCACGAAGGATTCGAATCACAATGCGAAATGTTAAAGTGTCTTTTTGAAGGATTTGAAGAGTGCAGAGTTCACTGTTGAAAAGAAGACGTCGGGGATTTGCATCGCGATTCGAATCCCATGTGATGCAAATCGACACGCTATTCTTTTCTACGACCCACTGAGACAACCATGGCCACATGGATTGGTTGTGATTAGAAATAACTCAAGTCATTTAAAAAGGAATTATCTTATTTTAAAATAGTTTTCAATAGACCATAAAATAACACTTCGCTCATCATTGCCTATGTTAGGACTATGTCATTAATTAACACCAAATCAGTCGTTGATTAATTTAACTACCTATACTTTATCGCCGATGTAGTAGTCAGTTTGACATTTCACTATTGGTGTTCATGCGACAGCGTTGGCGCCATAAGAGGTGTCACGTGTAATGTTTCGTGACGTTTTATTGCCATGTTTGGGGTTATTGCTATCAATACACTTAATTGGTGTCCAGCTAACGACGGAAACCAATTATATTTCCATATCTGTAATAGTTACTCCTTATATGAAAGGTGATCTAAGGGTAGCAAACAATGGCACGTGAACGTATTAAGACACTACATCACTTCTAAATTTAACCCACGTCACGTGGTACATATAGACATTAGTTGCAATACTAAAGTAAAGCCTTCAAAAAGAGGAAAATAAAATGATGTAAAATTACTTACTTTTGAAGATGGTGTTTGATAACGAGCTTGATGCAACATTTGGCTTTATGGTCAAGTTGTGAGGTACAAACAAAATCTTCGTTTAATGATTCGAATTTTCGATGTTGCCTAATATTTAGGCGATATCCCCTCAATGAACATGGAATATTATAGTATTAAGAATGTTTATGTCGTGGTCTGGTACCCATAGTCCAAGCTTCACTTAGTTTGAGACCAGACAATTATTTAAATAAAATTAATTTGGTACGAAATTAGGAATAAATCACAGTTGAATTAAGTCAGCAACCTCCTGACTCAATCACATGAAACAGCCGCGCCTAATAGAGGTACAAACAGAGTGTTAATCAAGGCTAACTATGAAACATGGCCCTCAATCAGTGCGCTATGGTACGCAATGGTAGCTAATGGTAGCTAATTGATCAACTTGCGCAAGACTCGCCCCCGGCTTGGTCTGAATGCGTGCGCATATACAATTTTGCTAACGAGCCACATCTCTTTTAATATTAATTACTATAATTTATTGAATTTCAATCAATTTTAATGTGTTCATTATACCCCAAGGGCGTCGGTGATGTGTTGGAAAACACCCAATTAATTAAATGCGTGTGTGAAAGTTCATTAGCTGATGGGTACGGTAGTGGGCAAATTAATCATCTAGCTAATTTATATTATACTAGCGGACGTCACGCGGTTTCACCCGCGTAGTTCCCGCTCCCGTGGGAGTACGGAGATAAAATATAGCCTATGTTTATTAGTGATAATGTAGCATTCATATGGTGAAAGAATTTTTAAAATCGGTTCAGTACTTTTTAAGCGAACTCGTTACAAACATACTTACAAACCTATCCTCTTTATGATATTAGTATACAAGACAGTGTTAAATTTAGGAGCTTAAGCGAATGATTTAATGTCTTTAGAAAGCATTTAGGTAAATTAATTAAAATCAAATTTTGGCCTGTCACTATTTTGATGGGAATTTAGAAAAATTGCTTTAATTTCGATATTTAATGGAAGATAAATGAAGTGATGTAGTAACACCAGTAGGTGAAGATTTCACTTCACCACGTTATGCCAAACAAGTTACTAAAAGAAATTTAATTTTGTTTTATTGGTACTATAAAGTGATCTCGCCCCCCAGTCGTCATCGCTTGATTTTGCGTTTTAGCGTGGCTCAAAATTTGTTGATACTTATTCGGAAGCGGGTTTTGACTGAATAAAATACGATAAGGATAAGGGCTGGAGCATGATAATGAGGAAAGTGATCTGGGGCCTTACCATGCGTTCTTATTGCCATGATATTTAGACGTATAATATGAGACAGATGTATATGACGTGTATACATCTGTCACTGTCGCACAGCTGAACTATCAATACTTACTTCCACATACTTAGGAGTATTAATATAGCTAAGACCAGTAGAGTTTTATCGTGAATACGTGTCGAATAGGCCTATAAGATCGTTCTTTCATAAGCCCTTTGACACAATCTAATCAGATGAGTGTCTATCCATTACAGCAGTGACAGTATCTGTATGTACCTCATGTAGGGCACTTGTGTCACTTGTGATGAAATGTGATAAGTGCTCATTATCCCATTTATCGGCCGGCATGTGGCATACGTTCATTAGATTATCAATAGCTTTACAGGTGATGTAGGATCTTGGAATATGCAGATCAATTATTGAAATCCTCAGAAATACATAGATGCAAATTTTGCAAATTTTGTGCTGAATCGGATATCTTTTCAGATTAATTTAAATATCTGTTTGTAATTCCAAATTAACTGGTTTCGTATATGAAAACATGCATATGAATGAAAGCAATTGTAAAAAATTTATATTGTCTGTCCGTCTGTTTGTTCCGGTTGATCTCTGAAACGGCTGGACGTGCGTATAGGTAATGTTACAAGGAATAACTTATGCTACGTTTATTTAAAAAAATCATAACTCCTCCTTTTGTAGTCGGATAAAAACATAAGGGTTCGGCGAATTGAAGCCACCGCGCCTAACAGACAGACTCATAAAAAGAGTTCTGCGCATTCTAGGTCAGCGCTCATAACATGTGTCGGCACTTTATTCCCTTATTATGTTCTAGTATGAGACAGGTTCATAAGATCAATATGAACTTACGCGACGCCCTCGGGTCGACGCCTTGTATAAATTCAGTTCTGCCACCGTCTGGGCAGTCTGTCTAGACTTGGCCACCCCACCCAGTGTCGCCAAATGTCCTATTATTTACGTGTTATGACTACCCTGTTTTAATGTTTCTGTGGCTTTCTTAAAAATTACTTCACGAACAAAATTCTAAAATTTTTTTTTGGTGAGATTCGCTCGTTTGATTGTCCGAACTCTGAATGTATCTTTGAATTTGTATGGTTAAAAAAAATGTTGCTACTAAGCCTGTTATAATTCTTATAAGAACCAACGTTATTTAAATTTGAATGTACTCCTTAGTAATTATGTCTATTTAATATCATCAGTAGTGTTTCACGAACTTCATTATGTACGTATTAGATAAGATGATAGACAGTTACAAGCACTCTATTTTTTCTGAATAAAATTAGCATCGAATTATTTACAACCAGGTGTTCGATGTAAGTTTAAAGTAGCAAATAGGTTTTTTGCTTAACCTTTTGCCGTAAAAATGGGTTTAATATTCAGACTGAGGATTTTTATATTTTTTTATTTAGACGATCTGGTCATCAGATGTTAATGAACTTACCCGGTTAATTTAAAACGTTTTTTAATGCTTATTAGACAGACGATTTAAGAAGAAACTGGTTTCCTCTAAAAACGTATTGCAATTGTAATGCATCTGTTTTCGTTAGAAGCTTTCAACCAAACATACCCCGGCATCTATACATACAGATAAATAAAATTGAAGTGTCGGTTTGTAATTCCAAAATAACAGCTTTTCACTAAATGCATATGAAAATATACACGCAACTAACACTAAAAACCAAGTTTAAATTTTTTTCTGTCCGTCTGTCTGTCTGTTTGTTCCGGGTAATCTCTTAAACGGCTGGACCGATTTTAACGGGACTCTGGAGGGTAGCTGATATTTCAAGGAGTAACTTTGGCTAATTTATTTTATAAAAAATATTAGGGTTCCGCGTCAATAAGGATGAAACTAAATCTACGCGGGTGAAACCGCGGGGCACCGCTAGTTTATTATATGGGAGCTGACCTTTTATGTTTATACTAGCGGATGTCACGCGGTTTCACCCGCGTAGTTCCCGTTCCCGTGGGAGTACGGGGATAAAATATAGCCTTTGCTACTCGCTGTTGATGTAGCTATTTATTGCTGAAAGAATTTTCAAGATCGGTCAAGTAGTTTCGGAGCCTTCTCAATGCAAAGAGACAAAAAAACAATCAAATCTATCCTCTTTATAATATAAGTGTATATCAATACGCAATAATTAATTTCATCAAATTCAGCGTCAGTAACTGTTGTAATCACGACAGTCATTTCATTATTAGTTTATCATTCAAATGTCTCATTAATAAGATGAAAGCCTAACTAATCACGTTATAGTTAACAAGTGGAAACCAATACTCAAAGTATAGTAATTTACGTTTTTGTCTGCCAATGTCTGTAACTATGAAACGGTTCGATGGCCTTACATTGTAACGAGTCCTTATGTATATTGAGATAAAAAATATTGTCAATCTAAGTAACAATATAGCTTCTATTACTTTTTCTAGGGTTTCTTAAGTTTTGTTCAATTGATCTGTAATTTGTTTGTTGATAGTTTTCTTAATGGGCGTAAGTATAAATTTCATGGAAGAAACTTTCCAGCCTTACGAAATGTTAAACTATTTCAGCAACCGTTTCGGTACTTTTTCCTGTGGTCCTAAAACTTAAGTTGTCAACTTATTGATTTCTCATCAGTTATGTCTATTTAATTGAAACATGATACACGTACCGCACGAGATAAGAGCTCGCAACTTAATTTTAAGAGGCCGTCTATATGTATGGCGCGATTAAAATCATACGCAGTATCGCCACTATTATTGCTCGCGACGCCACCTTTATTAAAGTAATTGTTTTTTTTTTTCAAATATATTTTTGTTTAATTCTAGTATTTTGCTTTTAGTCTATGCTAGTTTGGCCGTCGTGTGGGCGAGGTGTAGTGACCGCCGCCCACGCTCAGTGCTGCCATACGTTGTGAGGTTGCCACACTGCTGGCCGTTTATAAGTCCTTGCAACTCATCTGCATACATGGACGCTAAACAGAAAATAAACTTTTATTTTTTTGTAAAGGCTACTTTTAATTTGTGTAATTAGAATTTAAACATTATTAAGTATAGTTTATTGAAATTGATTTTGTAAAAGATGATGAAATCTATGTAGAAGGGAATACATTTTAGAAGAATCTTCATTTAGCAGTGCTTAAATGAGCTAAGCTGCCTTGAAATTTATTGCCGAAGTTCGCAAACAAACTTGGTTTAAACTAAATTTAAGTAATGGTTGTTAAACCTACACACAGTCTAATTACACAACAAGTCACAATAAACAACAAAAAACCATTTCTGGTTCCGCAATCCGAATATGTAGCAAATATCCAATTTGCGTGGCAATATCGATAAAATTATGGCCACAAATCATTATGGCCGTGAACTGGCCAGTTTTATTTATATTACCTGCCAGTGATCAGACACAATGGCTTTCTATAGTGGGCCACGGAGCCCCAATCACGATATTACCAGCCAATTCTCACCCACGCCGAAAAAACTGACACTCTAAATAAGATTGCTAAAAAAGTGGCCAGCTTAACCTTTGCTTCCCACGGACATATTGATTTATGTCTCATAAACCTTTAATGTTATTTTATATCGACTTCAATTGTGGAGTTTTTCCAACGACAGTTTGCTGTTGTTGTTCGAATTTTAAAAAAATTGTCTCAAAATAAATGCTTTTTCTTTTTTTAATCGCATACTTGTATCGTAGAAGTCAGTGGCTTAAGCTGATCTATCCTGTGGAATTCTATCAGAACCACAGACAATTTATACTTTTTAATCTACGAGCTTTAGTAACCGAGTCTTTTCAACAAGTGTTTATTTTTTGTTGCAGGTAAGTTGGTGTCATGGTCTGAGGGTTGATCAAACAGAAAATATGTTTCGTGAGTCGATGATGAAAATTAAGCATGTGTCTGTTTAAAATTGTCCAATGAAATAATAATAGTGAGCGTATTCAATATTCTCTACAAAAAGCATACACTATCGTTTTGAAACCGGATTTTTTATTTGGCATTATAAATAATAATATAAAAAATAACGATATATCGATTGGTCGTTTTAATGCAGTTTAGAAATAGCTCTCTTTTAATACGTTAATTCACTATCGATTTAATGTATGTTGGAGAAAAATAAAGTTTTTTAAGATCACTGATACAATTATGGATTTAATTAATTTATCTTTTATTTTTATATATTTACTTGAATCAAATAACATTTTAACGGTATTGCAAATTATTTATATATACCTATATAAATACATTTTACATAATGTGAGTAAAAGTAAAATACTCATTTCCCAACTCATGCGTTAGCTATTAGTACTAATCATTGCGTAAAAATGTCTGATTAGTTTTGCGTACTAAAAATTTAATGCCATATTTAACTGAAGATATAAATGATCATGAATGTTATTAAAATACCGAGGAACATATAATACTACTCATTAGAAGGATCCGAGATAGACAGATAAAAGCGACTCGAGTCTCGTGTCGGGCTCCAATAATAATTAGTACTTAATACCGACAGATAACATCACTAGTCGCTAGTCGGCATTCGAATAAAATCACACAGTTATTAAACATTTCTAATGAGTACCTATTATTAATGTACTAAAATCAATTCACAGGTAGATTTCGTCCGCGTGGAATTGTTGCTTTGGGCTTTACGTAGCGTGATGATATATAGCCTTCCTCGATAAATGGGCTATCTGATACTGTAATAATTTTATCAAATCGAACCAGTAGTTCCTGAGATTAGCGCGTGTAAGCATCCAAACAAATTCTTCATCTTTGTATATTTGGAGCTCTATAAAATCGTTAATATTAATATAATTAAGGATGTCAACCTAAAAATTAAATTAGCCACTATTGTGCCGTAAAACTGTTTATAGTTCAGAAGCTGTTGATCCCTCGTGTTACAGTTTGAATGGCTTCTATCCATCGGAGGCGTGGCTGCCCCGCGCTCGTCACCGGTCACGTTGCACTGAGCCACGTGCCGCGATCAGGGATTTGTCACCGCCGGGACACCTTTCACTTTCCATATTAGAGTCGGGACGCGTGTTTATTCTGGCGCAGTTCGTCGAACCGAAATTATGTTTATTTAACAAATAGCGGCCGCGGCGTGCCGTTCGCGGCGCTGACGGGCCGGCGCGCCGGGAATGTATTTCGAGCTTAATGAGCCATAAATCCATTGGATATTATTGAGTGTCCGCGGCAGGAATTAAGCGGCCGGCTGAGCGTTGACCGCGCTGCTCGGCATCCCATTCATGCGAAGGCCGCTGGGAAAATAAACCAGAGAGCGACTCGCCCGCCGCGCCTTCGCCACCGGCGAGCCGCTGTTTCCGTTATTCTAAATTTAAAATCATATGCAGTATCCAGACGCCTACTATGCACACCGATTATAAACCCTCCGCGCGAGGAATTTAGGAATAAACTCGTTGTGACGGTACGAAAGCGAAAAAATAACTGACGCGGGAGTCGTCATGACAATGGGCGCGATTCTGTTGTTGAGTATGTGGATGCGCATGATTCATGGTGACTTCGCAGCACTTTTGTCAGACTTACTACAGACGCCTCTACAGTATCTTGAAATTTTGCCAATGGTAGTTTCGCAAGGTGGTTATCGTAAAATTCAACTTCTGGCAGTGACCCATATTGCGTAGGTCACGGTCGGGGATAGACTACTAATAGTCTGTACTGAAGCAACGGCTTACGTGAAGACTTTTAATTTGCGCGTTCTTTGATGTCTTGCGTGCGACATGCATCAATTGGAATACCAAGCGTCGTCGCATCGAGAACTAACTCAAGTAAATCGGAGACGCAACAAACGATTGCTAATGCGGTTTCTTGTCGAGCCAACGCGGAAACTTTGGGGTTAACGCTATACCACTGATATGCGCCGCTCGTGCTCCGCTGTCATATTACACAAGCATACGCACCTTTGTGACCGCGTCATTATAATAACCCTCCGTGTTTACATTGTCAACGATCAAGCGTCTCTGTGTATACGCGCGCCAATGAATTTCAAATAAACAGGCTCCTTAGCATGCATTACCGTCCCCCGCATCGGTGCAAACGAACGGCAATGCGCCCGCGCACTGCTACATAATATACATTTCCGCCGATATCGTTAGCTCTGCAGTTCACAACGACAACTTCGGATGATATATATCACTCATTACGGAGCTCATTACATTCTTAATTAAATACGCAAGATCAGTGAACCTTACTAATGTGTAGGCATTAATAATGTTTATTATTAATATGGGAGGTACTACTTACTGTTTGAGTGCTTGAAGCCACATTAGGACTTCATCGATAAAGATTTCTTAAAAGTATGAATTCTCCTTAGTGCGCAATGATATAGTTTTTATAACAATTCGCTAATTGGATTGGATTGGACTAGCGTAGCTGCCCGCGATCGCCCGAGGCGTAATTGCCTGTTGACAAAACATTAATTGCTAGAGATCCGCTATCGGTTGTCGACAATGACAAATACAACTCCAACCTGATATAACCGGTAATGTTTAGTTAGCGACGACAGAAATATTGATTCGTCCTTTGAAATTCCGCCGATAAAATGTGAAAGGACTTTAACGAGCAATAAAGCGGTAGCGAAAGTGTGGGTGTTCCGCAGACGTGTCTAGACGGAGGTGTGGCAATGTGTGTACGCACGCTAATTGCTACTGCACCCGACATTGCAGGCCTCCAGCCCACGCCATCAAATAAAGCACCCGAGTGGAGACCTCTAATGAAAACTAAGATCTCGCCATTTATCGTGGAAAGGTAAAATAATAGTACGCAGATATAAAGTCAGAGAAGGATTTCTTAGCAATTCATTAAATGCCCTCGGAACTGTGTTCCACATTGTTGTAGCACGCGCTAGTGTTGATGTATCAAGCATGGCTGCGGCTGCGCACACAATGGGCGACCTTGCGCTCTTTCCATCGGAACACCAACAAATATTAATGATACCTCCGATGGCTTTAACGTTGTTGGGTAATTGGAACACGCACACTAGTTCCCTTATCCTACTGGACTTATATAAATGCTGCTTTTAAGTTTCTGTACCTGATGGGGTATTCTGTTAAAGTGATTTCATTGAATGTACCTACCTATCTGACTAGTTACACTTACAACATCGACCAGACAAATGGTACACATTAGTTCAACCCCGCAGCCATTTGCAGTGCGGCCAAGTTATCAGATCCGAGCGCGTTAGGAAGAATAGAATAGAAAGCGAGTCTCCGCATATGGTCTCGCAAAGAAGGCGATCGTGAGGTCAGCGGTACTGGCTCACCCTGGAAAGGTTACCGAGAGAAAGTCGCTGCCTGCACGGTGCACGACGCATCTCGATGTGTGTGGAACAGTTCCAATCGCCTACTGCCACCCAACGTACACTCTGGTACAGAGCCTGAGCTGGACAAATGGTAGAGTTGAGTATTTGAGGCTAAGTAATATGCTTGAAAAGTGCTGATAGTATGTTCCCTTGGTTCAGTATGTATCTTTGGTGGGTCATAATCGTAATACGAAATAATTTTAATGTGACACTGTTACTTAGAAGATTTCCTTATAATTGTTGGATTTGGTTATTCCTTGATTTTGGTACTTAAATTTAATGTAAACGGTCTGTATTTTTTTATTTAAAGCTGAGCCAAATAACATTTTATGCAGTGTATCTTCAATTATACCTTGCACGCAAATAATGTCTAAGAAAATAGTGGGTGCAATTTTTTTAATTTTCTTTTCACTCTCACCTCTTATCCACAGTCAGTCGACACGTCGTTTCTTTAAAATATTGAATTCCTAATGACTAACTGTGTCCTGCGG
The DNA here is from genome assembly GCA_964035505.1 of Watsonalla cultraria. Classification (NCBI taxonomy): domain Eukaryota; kingdom Metazoa; phylum Arthropoda; class Insecta; order Lepidoptera; family Drepanidae; genus Watsonalla; species Watsonalla cultraria. The sequence goes on from OZ037714.1 coordinate 11,067,758, forward strand.
CTCCATCCGAGTGCTCCTATGTGTTTTAAATGTATTTCATGTGTTTTAAAATATAAAAAGTCTAAACAACAGCCTTCTGCCAGTGAAAGTAAACTTTATTAATTTTTTTGTAGTAAGCTTATGTACGTTGTGTACTCAAAAATAAACTCGCAAATCTTTTATATAAATTTTCACCAAGTATTATTCCATCAAGATCATGGATGTCTACACAATGGGCGACGAGATTTGGAACAAAATAAACAATCGTAGGTGCCAAGCACTCGGGCCTCGAGGCATGCCATTGTCCACGCATTTTTCCGACGATACGCCGAAGAGAGCGAACCAGTCACCAAAGTGGGCCAGTGGCCTTGTGAATAACGCTTTCTTTATAATCTTGCATCTGCACTGCACTGGTGTTACATACATCACCACTTTCACATAAAACTCACCACTTCTCCCTTGATATAAGGTTGATAATTGACATGTAGCTAGAGACGTGCCATTTTTCCAGCGGATACTGTGCAGGTGCTAGTTAGTCTAGATTGATTTACGATTACACAGACGTTAAACACCGTTTTTGCACGGATCATCTGTCAGTAACTGCTAAGTCAATCGGTGGATAAATCTATCAACGGAGGCAGTTAGAAATTGTTAATAAATGGGATATACATTCTGTTCTTAGCGTAGATTGTCAGACTGTCTACACCTATACATCTATACAGATAAATAAAATTGAAGTGTCTGTTTGTAATTCAAAAATAACAGCTTTCACTAAATGCATATGATAGTATACACGCTACTGACACAAAAAAACCAAGTTTTAAATTTTTTCTCTGTCTGTCTGTCTGTCTGTTTGTTCCGGGTAATCTCCGAAACGGCTGGACGGATTTTAACGGGAACTTTCACTGGTAGGTAGCTGATGTTTCAAGGAGTAACTTAGGCTACTTTTATTTATCAAAAATATTAGGGTTCCGCGACAATAAGGATGAAACTAAATCTACGCTGGTGAAACCGCGGGGCACAGCTAGTAATGTATATCGTGTATACATTATGTAGTTGTGTGTATATTGTGGTGGTCAATTCTTCGAGTCTTAAATGTCTTACCAGGGTCTAAACTGAATAAATCATTTTCATTTAGTTTCATTCAGCTCAGGCCCTAGAGGTAAAGCACTTATGAACGGCGAAGAACTGACCATCGGTTCGGAAACTACTCTGAGAAGAACCGGCAAGAAACACAGCTGGCATCATTTACATGAAATAGATATTAATTAATAACCCGGTAAAATTGTTCACAATAGTCAAAAATTTAGTAAAAAATAATAATGAATAATGTAAAAACATTATTAAAATTAATATTTATTCTACATATGCTCACGCCTGTATCCCCCGAAGGGGTAGGCAGAGGATTTATAATAACAACACCCACATTTAACCGAAGATAATTCAGTGCCAACTTGACAGATGGTGAGTCTATATTCTCATTATTTAATTTCGTATAACATTATATTTACAATGACACAAGCTCCCAGACAATTTAAAAAAATCGCTAGATCGCGTTGTGCATACGTTTTTAATTTGATAGTTTTTATACCGTCTCTTCCAACTATCGAGGCCACGATTAGTGCTGCACCCCGCGTGATTACAATCAATAAACTATGCATAATCGACTATTTAAACTTACTAATAAAAATAAATCGCTTTAGTGCTCACTCGTCTAGTGAAAGTATACCTAGTTTTTTCTATTGTTGCAACTAGGTGTTGAACACACATTTCACCGTTAAATCTTTGGATTTAGCACTAACTAAATGAAAGTTGATACAATGTGAAACGAAAGATTCGTATTCCTTAATAGATATTCATAAATAATAACGATACAAGAAATATTCGCACTGCTTGCTGTGTTTATTAACTACATACTTGGTTAATATATGTATGTAGGTATGTTTCATTTGTACATACATACATATGCTCACGTCTGTATTTCCCGAATGGGTAAGCAGAAGTGTTTAAGTAACAACTTTTTTCCCGAAGATGATTAAGTACCAACATAAACGTTGGTGATTCTATCGCCGTCTCAGGCACTACACATACGTCTTGAAATTATATATATTATCAGGGTTCCTTTGTATGATATCATCATCTTCCTTTTATAAATATCATCATCATCCTGCCATCCAAAGTCAGTTAAGTTAGTAATCTATACTACACCTTGTTGTATAACCTGTGCCTCATCCCTCTCTAGCAGACGTCACGCAGTTTCGTTCCTGTTCGCGTTCACGTTCCGTCACGTTCCCGTGGGGGCAGTACGGGGATAAAATATAGCCTATATTCTCGTTGATAACATTATCAACGAGTAATATGGCATTCAAATGGCAAAAGATTTTTTTAAATCGGTCCAGTACTAATTCGTTACAAACATACTTCCATACAAATCTATCCTCTTGATATCTAGCAGAGACGTTATATTCTGTGGTAGCATACTGAAGCTAATTAACAATACAAAAGTCCCGATGAACGTAGCGTTTAATGTTTCAATTACATCGTGTACCTGCCTTCCGACTTTATTACTAGTCGCCATAACAGTACATCACTGCAGAGTTACGGCGGCGCGTACGCATCTATTATCGCAGGTATCGGACACTTAGGATCTTAATAGCCAACGACAATGGACCGGTCTATTAGACCCTACAGAATAGGGCTGTCTGCAGAACCTTTTAATTAGCTTTCCAATTAAGCACGTGCAGTATAGTTTACTTTTATAACATGAAGCAGGGGCTATACATATAATACCGTGGTCGTAGAGTCAATTGGCTGGACTGGGATTTTTGCATAATTATTAGCTGATGGGTGATGATGCTTGGTATTTTATGGAATAATGTTTATTGGTGGACTGAAATAGACTAGCTAGATTGAACTGGCTCTAATCCTCTGCCTGCCTTCTTCCCCATCCCCCGAGAGCGTATCTATACAAGGTTTTATGGAACACTAATATACTGGAAGAACAGAGGACAAGCGCTTAAGAGGTCGTAGTCCAAATGATGGTCAGACCAGGTGAACGTCGCATTCCACCATACAGAAGATAGAAGGTGGTGGAGAAAATCTATAGAGACAGTACTTGCAGGACTTCACGATCCTCAGGAATGAGGGGCCGACAGAAGAAGAAGAATATACAGGTTCATACAATGACTACAGCGCATTCAAAGGTACTCGTTCTTAACTCGTGACGGAACCTGTAAAAGAATGGTTGCGATCCTTAACTATCTGGATTCAAACGCATGAGAGTCACCAACCCGGAAGAGATGGCGAGAAGTCAGGGTTAATAAATGACCGGTACAAATGCACTGGATCGTTCAAGAATTGCATTGCTTATAGCTAGGTACTAGCTTCTCCCAGCGACTTTGCGTTGACTATAGGATTGGGTTCATAGAGATAAGAGATAATACCGTAATACCGTGTTCTGAGGCTAAAAGTTTCGAAACTTCGACGGAGAGAGAAAGAAGTTTATATCGCAAAAATGTTTGCTTTGTTAAATTCTCTATAATTGTTTGTAATCAACGTAACTCGTATAATGACGCTTTTAATAATCTTTTATTGTTATTTTAACGGAGGAAATACCCCTTAGCTTAAAAACATTTGTAAGATTATCTTGATCTACGTTTTTATAATGAAAAGTGCGCAGTTTGCGCTCGCGTGGATGTTGTCGGCGCGTTGAAAGAGATGGGCGGTGATCCGTGGGCTGAGCCGATTAATAACCGTTTATGTATTTGAAATAGGGTTGTGCCGAACAAACTAAATGAATTCAAATATACATCAAAAACTCCTGTACCAATTTATTGTAAAATCAACTCAGGTTTAGCCGTTATAAGGTCACATGTAATGAGACAAGATTAGACGGAGAGAGGTACTTTATTATTTATATTAGTAGTAGCTTTGCCTACTTGGCAGAAAGATTTACTAATTTTCAACCCCTATATCACCCCTTTAGGGGTAGAATTTCAAAAACCTTTTCATAGTGTCGAACATACACTTCACCAAAAATACACACGCTAAATTAAATGTCTTTAGGACCGGCGGTTTAGAATGTGCGTTGATATTAAATTTACACATCGGAGCATATAAAAACATAAAGTATACTGTTTTCTTTCATGCAAAGGAACATACGAGTACAATATTGGTTCCAAAACTTGTAGAAAGTCTAATTACTGGAGCCGAAGGACCGAAATACGCAAATGACTTAATGAGTTCTGTAGATAAGTAACCTTGAACCAAATTATAGCGATAAATCATAATGGCAGAGATTAGACAGTGATGGCCTACAAAGAGCATCAACTCTAATGATCTTCGTAAGAGTGTAGTACCAAGGAGGTAATTTTCAAAACGGCTCTACTAATGTAAAAAAAACTCAGCAAAAATTTTAAAAGGACTTTCAGTGTGGTCATAGTTAGATCCTTAAAACCATTCGGACAAAGCCGCGAGCGGAAGCTAATCTATACTAATATTATAAAGAGGAAAGGTTTGTCTGTATGTTTGTAACCAATTGACTAAAAAATTGGACCGATTTTTTTTTTTTTTAAATCGGTTTATAATTTTCTTATTCACCATTTGAATGCTACATTATAAATATAGGCTATATTTTATCTCCGTACTCCCACGGGAACGGGAACTACGCGGGTGAAACCGCGTGACGTCCGCTAGTAAGTAATAAAATGTAACGTATACAATCCCATTTCCAAATACATCTAGTGTATATGTGGAGTTGAACTAAGCTATCGAATAAATAAACCGTCGACTTATCAGCCCTAGTGGAATCGCTTCCGCGGCGCCCGCGCACGTGCGAACAACTAATGCATCTGCATATTTAATGGGCTCCGTTCAGGCGTTATTGCTCAGAAGTGCATTATTTTAACTCTATCGGAAGACGGTTAACGTGGTTGGCCACGTGAGTTTCATTTTCAGCTTCTGTCGAGCTTGAAAAATCTTCTGCTTACATTATTGCTATGTTTTCAAGATCACTTTCACATGCCATATTTGTGTCTTTTACTATGGTATACTTATCATCAAGCTTTCGTTGACTCAAGATTTTAGTCTGTAAGAAGGTTTTAACCTGTCAGGAGAATTTATTTTTAATTTGCTTCCTCCTGTTCTGACTCTCTTGTGTCTGTCACTGTGGCTGTTCGTTCGTATAAACCTATACAATAAATCCTATATTCATCCGAAAAATCACGACTTCTTTTACTATAAATCCCAATACAAAATACCATATAGATCAGAATTTATTCATTATTAATCATCGCCGGAGTCGTATGTTTCCTACATCATACCTCATCAATTTACGTTGGATGAAAAGCAAAATATAGGAGCGTCCATGAAATTCAATGGCTAATTCATGATATCTTAAAACCTCAAATAAACTTGTCAAAAATAAATCCTCTCGAAGCGAATGAACAAGTTGTTCACAAACAGGCATTGCATCAGGATTTAGTTGAGCAACTTGGGAGCATAATAGACAATAATCCATTGTTCAGGTTATTGATGAGACCGTTCAGCCATTGATATCAATTAACCAGTTTTATTTCCGCGATTGTTAGAGAACATACAATATTGCCGACGGGTGGGCGACCGGCTGCTAAATGATGCGTCGCGAGCCTTTTGTATGGTAAACTGAATGACATTGGGACAACGGTATCGTTTATTCAAGTTTATGGACGAGGGATTGGCTGAAGATTGCTTAGAATTTTTTCGAAATATTAAATGTTTCTTAATCACAAGGCATCAAGCAGGTTAAAGATTTGTAAAATAAAATCATCTTTAAATTAGCATTCGACCTAAATTTCCATACTTGCAAGCTGTGGGACAGCTGCGCACGCGCCGGCAGGTGCTAGCACCGATTACACCCTCCCCTCGTGAAGGGCCATCTTTAACGTTTTATGCACCCTTAGGACTGCCATATGTTGCACTTCCTTTGTGAATGCTCGTGAAATTACTTGACATACAGCTACTAGTACCTCTTCCGTCTTAAGGCCGAATATCATTAGCATCACAAACATTTCCGTTTGCGTTAACAATGTTACAATTCTCGCAATGACGATTGATAAGAAGATTCTAGTGTAAATCTGAACAGTAGCTACCTGCATTATGTAAACTAAGATAACTAAGCTTGGTTGCACGATAATCGTTGTAAAGGTAAAGGCAGATTTGACGATGGCAATAGGCAATTTTGCTGTCATTGTCATTTTTGTATGTAGAAGTTGTAACTTCAGCAATAATTTTAACCAGAACATGAACGGTTAAAGCTAATAGTTAACGTCATGGCATCAACTCACAATTTGAAAATGGTCAACGAATTTTTCGTTTGACCTAGGCCTAACATCATCGGATTAAGCAGAGCGTATTAAGAACTTCTGAGCTTTGACGTTTCATTTTAGTACCGTTATTTAAACGACTAAGCAAAAAAAATAATCCGGCTCCCAGTACTTTATAAAATGTTTTTATATCTAAAGTCGTTTGACGCAACCCACCCTAAGAGTTATTATCATAGCTAGTAGCTTTTTCATTGCCGAATTTATGTAGCTCTAGCATCTTTCGCAATTTGCAAGTGCTTAGTCACTAGTTTCGTATATATTTTGAGTATCATATGTCAGGCTGCACATGTACTGAGAATGTTAATTAATATGAATTTGCATGTTCGTAGCACCGGACACGGCACGCGTTTAATCTGCATTTGGTGTTATCTTGTTGTACAAGACACCAGCTGTGCTTGCTAAAAATTTTTTCTTGAATTCTATGCTGTCTTTAGATGTGCTAGTCTTAACAGTCTAATATATGCGAACATTCATGGATAATTCTTAAATTCTTCTTATATCTTCCTGTTCATGCTACGATATTGCAGCTATGATATTGTCTATTTCATCTAAATCAGGCGATATATCTTGTTTAATATTAGGCTTTTAACTTAGACTTCGACGATCTTCTACGTGCCTTCATCATCTATTTGCAATGTGACCTTATTAATATTTGAATTTAATAATGATTTCGTGTCTCATAGATTGGGTAATATTGCTTGCATTTTTATGAGATGCATGTTATTCAAATTCAAATTCAAATTCAAATATATCTTTATTCGATTAGACTTTATACAAAGTACTTTCAAAAAGTTACAAAATGTGATACGTATTGGTATGTCACGTTTGATAGTTGTGCAATTTACCTTTTCAAAATATTGTTAATTAGGACACATTGACGCACCTACGTGTCAATATAATAAATATTAAACATTAATTGTTTCAAAATAATTATTTGTTTACAGAGGAGAGCAGAGGAGTGTTTTCGTTTCATAATAGCAGATATCAATGTTCAAATTGATCAGTTATTTGTTAGTAATGTTTGCCAATAGACCGCTACTTGTGTTGCGCAGTGCACTAGAGAGTAGAGATATAACTGAAGATAAATGCCGCGAAGCATTGTTTGCACTCCTCATCCATTTGTGCAGTTGCGTAAAGGAGACAATGGATACGACCGTCCGCATCTGATATTGGGCAACGCGAGAGGCTCTAAACTGTCTGAAGATAAGCCTGCAGATAACCAACCCCTCGACGATAAACTGTAATCAACTTGCTCCAGATTCTCTTTTATTTGCCTCTAGAGAATCTTGCCTAACCAGACGAAACGCGTGTAATTTGAAACTTTTGTACTCAAACAATAAATCCTATCGTACCTCAAAAGTAATCAACTTTTTTCAAGGGGTGTTTAATTTCGATGGACGGACAATAACACTGTACACAATTCTTAATTTGGTATTTGATTGCGTGCGACACCCTCGGCCGACTGCTGGGCTGCGAGGACTGTTGACCCTAACACTCATTTGCATGTTTCAACAACGAAGGGGTCATAAAGCTTTCTATAAATCCAATCCAGTCCGAGGGGTTCAGGGACAATAGTTCTTGTCAAGTTTAACGACTTCCGTCGCGCCGTGACCGCGAGCAAATTCTGCTGATACATGCCATTATACATGAAACTCAACGGCTGCCAAGTGTCATAACCAACTATAGAGTTTGCAAGACTGGTATAATTGAGTACCAACTTAAAAAAAACCCTCAACTTATTTTTCATTTTCTAATGAAGTTGCTCATCGCGTGCTTTTCATACCAATTAACTGGTCGCAAGGCCGTCGCGTTTTGTCTAGTATATACATATAATCAGATAATTGTGACCAAATGCGGCTCCAGCGCTGCGCGGATTCGTTTACATAGATAGTTCTAGTCTACTGAGTGGTCGTAGTAGTATAGGTAGGATCCCAATACTAGCTCGAGCCTTTTTTGTAAGGCAGCTAGACGCCGGCGCTGCGAGGACACCTGCCTCTGCGCATGTTTATGCAGTAAACACTACGAACGAAGTATGCTAAGCTAGGACGTCGTTTGATTTGAATCATCTAAATCACATTCCACTGCTCTACGTTCCAATTCATCGGATTAAGAAAGATATGATGGATGAGGCGGCGAGTCGGAGGCGATCGATCGATCGACAGCGATGGAGATATCGCGCTGGGCGGAGGCGCGTTGTGCAACGTGTTTATGAATAATCACCGACGCGCATGACGGACGCTCGATTCACTGCCAAGGACGCCTTTTCGCTTTTAGTCGGTCATCGATCTGCGTTGCGCAAGACGCGGGCGCAGGTTTCGCTCTCGGGCCCGTTGCGCCACACCACGCACTCACGAGGAGGGCTCCGCTAATGGCTGCTTGCTCAAGTGCACTGCCCACAAATCACTTTATTATACAGAAAGTGAGTCCAAACGAATGGACTGGACCCCTCGCTTCACCGAGCTGAAAGTGAATCCGCGGATTCATTCGCATCATGATTATGATTTATAAATCGCTCGGAGCCGTGTTATATGGAAAAATGAGCGTTTTATAAGAGCGACTCGCATATTCATTAAGTTGACGGGCGATCGTAAATATCAGTTGAAGCACGGCCATATCGGGCCGATAAATAACGCAATTAGATAGATATCAGCCCGCTGGTGCACTCGCTATCTGATTACCGCATATTAATATTGGTTAGTAAATCGTTTGCGTCAACCTTCCTAATCTTCTTATCGAAAATACGAATCCCATTCGATTGTGCTATAACGAAAGTATCTCGAGGGCTTGTAGCACTTATCGTGTCACTGGATAGGAATACATATATTTAACTGTAGATTTAATGATATGTTTTTAACAAATTTCGTCGATAGTAATCTTAGTTGTGGTTATTTCTCAATAGGCCCTATCTGTTTCATAGTTGGTGTGAGCGATCATATCTATTGCTGGCGAATGCAACAATAGTTGGGCTATTAAATACAAATACTAGTAGGTTGTGTTCAGTTCAATATCTCCATTTCGCAACGTAAAATGTGAAAATGAATATCGGTGGACTTTAGAAATCAACGAATAGATATATATAATCACGCCATCCCAGAAGGGTTCTCTAAGGGGTAAGCAGAGTTGTTGTAAAAACACCACCCACATTTCACCCAATATGTGCCAACGTGACAGAGGGTGAGTCCTTCACCGTCTTAGGCACTTCTCAGGCAAATGCAGGTTTTCTCACGATGTTTTCCTTCACCGTAAAGCACGTGGTGTGAAATCACTACACATAAGTTTTTAGAAAAACTCTTTGGTACAGGCCCCGCTGGAATTCGAATTTGCGTCGTTTGCGCAGCAGGCGACTACTCAAACCGAAGATTAAGTTAATTTCCCATATACTTAAGTAGTACCAAAACTATTTGAACTAGATTATTATCATTTAAATCTTTAACTTATATTTTCAGAAAGAACCCTACAAATTACGTTAAATCAAATTATTCATTGTCGTTGATACCAAATTAAGTTAACCTAAAAAACGAACATAAATTCTTGACATGCTCGATTGGTACCGTGAGTCAAGGTTTGGTGAAATCGTCTACCTGCGGTACCGCTAAATTAGGGCAAGGAAGACACTCAAGTATTTTGGGTGTTCGGGTCCCTTTCGGCATGCTCTTTTTGTCTGCCCAGCTGGCGCAGGTGCGTTTGTGAATCTCGAGCAGATATTTGCGTGTCACAAATTGGTTTATTCCGGCGAGATTTGAAGATGTCTTTAAAAGTGTGGGCTGAGATTGTTGACAGCGACGCAAGCGACTCTTTTACCTATTGTTAAAACGACCGTTTATATAGTGTTGTCCTGCACTAGTTGCATATTTTTAGACAAAGTTACCTACATTATCCCCGCGCTTCGCTTATAGAAGCGATACGTAATGTATTGGAATGACATATGTCACGTGACTGATTTATGTCATTCCCATACATTTTGTATCGCTTTTATTAGTGCAAAGGCCGGAGAATGTTACTTTGTCTACAGGCCCAGATGTGTACTACACAGTATGATTGCCACAGTCAAAAATATTTTTTTTTTTAAGTTTTTTTAATATACATACAACTGTATACTTTTTAGTTAAATTGAATAATGGAATAATGTTATCCAATTAGTGTATTGTCAGGGTGCAAAAATTTGCATGCATTTGGGCTCTACTCAAGTTATATGATTTTTCCCAAGTTGCCTCCTTCCAGGTGACAGAATACATATTCCCCTTGTAACCATTTTAGCGAGCTCTACGGCAAGATTGCTCCAGATAAAGAGGGCTTACAAAGGGCGTGTCAGATCAATACAAAGGGCCGCCCCTGTGACCCAAATAATGTGGAATTTCATTTGGGAAACCTCAAAAGATTTTGTCGCATTTAGTTTATTTGATTACACAGATTTTATTGACACGGTTCTTTTAATTCCATTTCATGTATTGCAGGGTTCTACCCCTACGGGAAGGTGTGAAAGATAAGATTCAAAACCATAAGGTTTTTTGAACCTTATCTTATCATAATTAGGTTCGACTTTTCGTTGCTGATATTTTACATTATTGACATTTAAATACTCTGTAAGAATTCATAAATGTAGTAATTAATTTTATAATACAAAGTAATTTGTTCAATTATTTTTTAAGTAATATTTGTTTACGATACTAACGGAACACATATCGATTCAGCAGCTTGTCTACGCCCTAGGGTCGATCGTGACTGTTGACCCGGTCAAACTAGGGTCGTTAGTGCGGTGCACACGTCGATACTCGCATTATCGATAACATTACAATACTCTATGGTCCGTGATTAATGAATATTGCATAGTACTTTTACTTTTTAATTAATTCACTTCATTACTCAGATTGCCACTTTGATTGTTAATTGCTACTTGCACGCAGTTAAGTATTTCTCAATCGCCTTTGCTTAACGATCAAAAGAATAACAAATAGTCGATAATCAAGGATTTTTACTTTCATAGACTGCATTATACATTATACCTTCCAATCTATTAGAGCTTACGGAGTCATGTTAATCGTACTTTGCAAGTCTGACCACAGACCACGTGCGTGAATATTACTCGTATACTTAGAACTTTGATAATACAACTGTGGAACGACTCATCGGAAAGAAACACGATGTATTTATGTTATGCAGTGCATGCCAATAGCAATTCGAATGAAAAATATATTTCCATACAAATTTTATAAAGAAGTATAGTTTCGAAGTTGTTACTTGGGTAATCTTCAAAAAACAACACAGATGTAAAACATCTTATACTTAATATACTTGATTATTATACGGAAAAGGCCTAGAAAGCTAGCGGAAAAGGTACTAGAAAACAATTAATTAAAATAAAAATTTTGGGTCCTGTTTTTCTATTTCAATCCTTATTAGAACGGCTATAAACCACTTCAACTAATAGATACACATTCATCCTCAGTCTTCTCGCAGTACTCCACGCATACTCACAATATATCCTACCATTAACCTGCAAAAACTCACATTTCCGATATGCATCCAGAAGAGCATTGAGTGCAGTTCAGAAAAAAATACATTTACAAAATAATATCGATATAAGCGCCATTTTCCATTGCCCAACCCTAGTCATAAGGGTGCGTCGTGGCACCAACCGGGCCAGGCGTGACATTGGCCTCAATACTTGCTATAAATTGCTGGTATAACAATCATAATTAGCTAACATTTACCTGAAGTAATACGACATTGACTTATTTGCGTGGGAAATTCTCCACGTTTTATTAGTGAGTAAAATTATGTTTGACGAAATTTAGTTTTTTTTGTGATTAAAGGCAAAGTTGGTGTTTTGGAATATTTACAAATTCCATTTAAACGTGTTTAGAAGTTTTTTTTTTTGGTTCATCAACGCGCTAGTTTTTGGGACTACACTTAAGATGGAATTATATTTTTGAATGCTAAACTCATTAGCAAAAAAATATGAGGTTATTTCTTCTTCTTCAACCTTTTAATTGTTAATAGAATGAGACGGGGACGGGATCTTACTTAAATTATTAATTACTAGCTGTGCCCTGCGGTTTCACCCGCGTAGATTTAGTTTCATCCTTATTGTCGCGGAAACCTAATTTATAAAATATATTTAATAAATAAAAGGTAGCCTATGTCCTTTCTCAGGGTCTAAAGATTGTCTGTGCCGAATTTCATCAAAATCGGTTGAGAGGTTTAAGCGGGAAAACGTAACAGACAGACAGACAGAGTTACTTTCGCATTCTTAATATTAGTAGGGATTTCAATATTTAATGGTCTTTGAGCTTTCCCTTTTATACGTATGTATAAAACTTCACGTTAGAACGTTATTTTAATTTGTCTTTTGTTTTGATAGCTTTATGTAGAAGAAAGATATATCTCACATACTTAAGGAATGAGTATTCAATTTATTGATGAGCTGTCAGTACGTAGTGTAATTTCTGAGTGGTATTTATACAAAAGCGTATGCCTCAATGCGTCCCGGCGGAGTGTGGCGCCAGTCGCCCACTAATTGTGCACACAGAAAGCGCAGATTTATTACCGCTCCTGTCTTAGGGCTTATACAGACGGACCAGCAAATAGTCGTAAGGTTATATAATTGTAAAACTATCGAATTTGCCTAGATCATAGACAACTTGCATTGTCCAGAAAACACTGATTGAAACCAACGCTCGTCGTCGAGTTCAACGCTGAGAAACCTTAGTGAATAACGCGGCAGGTTTATCACGATGCGACGCAAAATCGAATCCCAGTGGGGCCTATACCAATGAGTTTTTCTATGATTTCACACCACGTGCTTTACGGTGAAGGAAAACAACGAGAGGAAACCTGCATATGTCTGAGTAGTAATTCAAAGACGTGAGTATTGTGCCTGAGCCTGAGACGGCGATAGACTGACCATCAATCTGTTGTTATTACAACACCTCTGCCTACCTCTTCGGGGAATACAGGCGTGAGCATATCTATATCATATGTAGATCTGCATCAGTGTCTTTCTATAATTTCGCTACAGTCACAGTGAAGCCCGTCTGTCCGTACACTGTTGGCAGTAAAACGGTCCGCACCCTTTGTTTGTGTAGTTATTCACACGCGGAATGTAAATGCATCTATTGTTCTCGGCAATATATTGCGTTTTGCGGTCACTGTTTCGGTTTGATCGTACTGCTTGCTTATTCATCGATTCCATTGGGTTTCTATCCTTTCGCTTTCCGTGTTGTGTATTTATATTTTTCATATTGCTTTGTAAGAGCCGTGGTGACTTGCCTGACACGTTGGCATTAAACATCTTAGGTAAAAATAGGGTGTTGTATGCTTACACCCTGGCCCAAGAAACATGCTTATTTAACTATGTTATTTTGGTAAATTTTATTTAAAGTTCCAACTGAAGTATTACAATCACCTAGTTTTAATATTTTGAGTATCTGGGATTCTTTATCGTTACATTAGTTCTGATTCGATGTAAGGGAAAGATGCCTAATAGACTCACGTTACTATTACTCAGTCGAACCATTGCAAATAAGTGCTCAAGCCATTTTATTTATATATCTTCACTTCAAAACTATTCTCCAGTTTGCTTGCACCTTTGAGTATCGTTCAAATTCGATCACTCTCATTTATTTTTAATGCTCGACCCGAAGGGCCTTAGGGCATATACATATGGATTGCAAATGAGAATACTACATATATTACTACACATATAGCATACTAAGCCGAAAATATATCGTGAAATGAACACACTGGTGTCAAGTAGAACGTTTATTATACTACAATATTCTAATATACAAGTACTTTGAACACGTAAGTTGGAGTCGCAGATAGGTATTGCACGCACAGCCTTAACGGTCACATCTAAAGGTAGACAATATTTCTTAAAATGTAGTGTTTCCACAGATAATACTGCTCTATATCGATGAATTGACATTTGACATTGACACACAGACTTCCAATGGCATATCCACAGATAAACACAAACACGACTATTCGTTCGGTTTTATATACTCTGTTCTGTTACATATATGTAATACACAAGTCAATTTGTTTGCATAGTATCCAAAGGTATTCAAAATGCAAGCCCATAACTTACCATAGCGATAATTATTGTGACTAATACTAAGCAAACCGCTCGTTTGAAATGTTTATAGCGCGCAGTTCGTCTCCGGCGCGACGTTTACTCCAATTGGCCAATTATGATGTGCCCGAGGCGATATTCGCGTGAATTTCCACTTTCCACTAATAGCTCAATGTTTCCTGCATCTGATATTTTCTTTGAATCCCTACAAATCACGCCAACGGTTCCTGGTTCTTTCATAATACATGGCATCGATTTTCATCAAGATTGTATTATATATAAAACTAGCTGTGCCCGCGGTTTAATCAACGTGTACTTAATTTTATGGCCCGCAGTGATCATGTTTGTTTTTAAATAAAAATAGCCTATGTTACTCCTTGTAACATTAATGTATAATATGCGGATATAATATAATATTGGGAAATAAACACCAGTGAAACAATAGCTTGTTTATATCGCCCTCCCGCCATTTATTCAAGTATCGAATGACATAGATAATCCTTGTTCATAGAGGTTGTAACATCGGCATAGGTCGCGTCTCGCATACATACTTAACAATTAACATTAGCTAACTGCCAGTAAAAGTCCCGCTATCCAGACGGACAAAGGGAAAGATAGACATAGACAAAAAAAAAATATATCTGTTTTTTTTATGAGGGTCCGTCCATGTTTTCATATGCATTTACTGAAAAGCTGTTAATTTGAAATAACAAACAGACACTTCAATTTTATTTATCTGTATGTATTTGTATTTAGATGTATAGATAAATTGGTTCCTCCAATGCGGAATTAGAATGATATAATTTGATTGGATATTTAATTAAACGTCATCCTATGTTATGTTAATTAAGATTGCTGGTAAGTTACTGTACTGTAGGGATTGCAGATATTTATCGCTGACCTGAATCTATTCGATGGAAATGTGTGAAATAGCGTTGTTATTACGATATTTTACAGAATAGATGCAATCACTTGTTTCAGAGTTTGACAGAGGCCATTTAATTTGTAGGATAAGATATTTAACAATAACTTATGTAAGTTACTCAAGAGATTGCTTTATGCTCTAATACTCGATATGACAACTGAAATATCGAATGAAAATTACGGGTAGTTTTGAAATTAGCCCTAATTGTGTTTCAATCGCGTCACAAGCTTGTTTCGTAACGAATGATAACTTTTGTCATTTCTTAACGCTGACGATTTCGTTTGCGTATGGGTGTGGCTCGAAATTTGATCCGTCAACTTTGGAATTACTACGCTTCCCACATTCAAAAAAGTGTTGAGTTAACTCTCTTTTTTTAATCTTTGGATACAGAGTAGACAGTTGGCGACCCCGCCATAATTTTGGCTTCTCGGTTTACAACGTTGTTTTTATTTTTTCAGGGGCAAATTTGCGTCAGTCCGCAAGATCCGCCACCTGGTGACGGGAGAGGAGTACGCAGCCAAGTTCATACGGAAACGTAGACGCGCCGCGGACACGAAGCGCGAGATACACCACGAAGTGGCCGTCCTAGCACTGTGTGCTGACTGCAACAGAGTCGTCAGTTTGCATGAGGTGAGTTCACTTCTATCTTGACAATTTAACCTTTCTTAATTACACATGACAGGTGCAGATTTTGATTGCGCAAAAGTCATTTTACGAGTCTATCTCTGTCTGTTTGGATGGTGCGAATAAAATACATACATGCGCAGTTTTCTCACTGTTTCGTTAAGTCTACTAATCATTTGTGCCGGCACCTGTAGAACTAGCACTTCTTAGTAAAAGCAACCTTCAGAACCACGCAGTAACATTTAAAATCTTGTTCTTTTCTGGGACTGTAGACAAAGTAACATGTCATGTGCCACATTTATGTAATTGCCATACACACATTTTTTATCGTTTCTATTAGTGCAAGCGCCAGAGAACAGTACTTTGTCTAGGCCTACTGATGATTTGAAAGTGCTTTGTTAAAGAGTGATCCAATAAAGATACTTTATAGAGTGATAAGTAGTATAAACATTTTACAGGTATACGAGACCCCATCAGAAGTGGCGATAGTCCTAGAACTGTGCGCTGGGGGCGAGCTCCAGCGCCTGCTGGACGAGGAAGAGCGCCTCTCCGAGGGGGCGGCGCGGAGAGCCCTGCGGCATGTGCTGGAAGGTTTGGATATACACATATATACAATTATCTAACTCTGAAACTATCCAACACTGAAAGAATTTTTGAAATCGGACCAGTAGTTCCTGAGATTAGCGCGTTCAAACAAACAAACTCTGCAGCTTTATAATATTAGTATAGATTATAGTCGTGAGGTTCGAGCAGTACTGCAAGCTAAGCAAGTTCGAATCCCAGTGGGGCTTGTACCAATGAGTTTTACTAAAAACTTGTGTGCTATAATTTCACACCACGTGCTTTACGGTGAAGGAAAACATCGTGAGGAAACCTGCATATGTCTGAGAAGTAATTAAAAGACGTATGTATAGTGCCTGAGACGGCGATAGGCTTCATCTGTCACGTTGGCACTTAATCATCTTCGGTGAAAAGTGCATCATAACACCTCTACTTACCCCTTCGAATTACAGGCGCATGTGTATGTAAAATTCTTAACAGCTTTTCACTAGACGCATATGGTGTTTAAATAAAAAAAATTGTTTTTTTTTATGTTCTCTGTTTGTTCCGGCTACACTGACTTTGAAGGGACACTGGCAGATAGTTGATGTTATAAGATTATATACATATACAACACCTCACTCAAGTGTCCCTTTTTCCGATTTTCTTGATTTGCATTGAATTCCATATCACAGAAAGAATTGGAACTACTCTTCAACCAAACCAATACCTTAGGCGATATTTCGCAATAAGTTCGCTCAAATTGCTGTGCCCTAACAGGGTTGTTAGTTATAAGTTATTACCACTATAAGTTAATATTGTGTGTATATTTGAAACTAACTTGCAATTAATATATGAATATGAATAAAGGGGTAAATTTTCACTAGGGCCTAAGTAATATGAATAATGTAATGTTTCAGGGCTGGCCCACCTGCACGCCCGCCGCATAGCCCACCTAGACCTGAAGCCCCAGAACCTGCTGCTGACCGCCGGCGGCGAGGAGCTGCTCATATGTGACTTCGGCATCAGTCGCGCCATACAACCCGGCGCGCATGTCAGAGAGATACTCGGCACTAGGGACTATGTTGGTGAGTTACGGATGTCACAATGTCACGTGCTACACCGAGCCCGAGTCGAGCTTCGTAATGAAGGCGGCTGTTGCTCGGCCGTCGCTCGAGGGCCTAGTGCGAGTTTTTCACTGCCGCCGTCACAAGTCACCGCGTTGACCTAAGCGCCGATTTGTAGAGGATTGAAACAACGCCATCTGTCGGCCCAGAAATGACACTAATTTGATCCCATACAAATCTGCGTTTTCAGACAATACAAAGAGTAGTGTCTGTTGCTTACGATATAATAATCAATCTTGAAATTTTTTTAGACGAAACAATTAATTATTATTAAGTATAAAAATCTATACAGAAGAAGAATATTAAAAAAATATACAATAAAGTAATAATTGGAAGGAGTTGCATCTTTTGCGCCGACAAGAGTTATTACTCATGACGATGACAATAAAGTAAACATATTTTGGCCCTAGTTCTTCTAGGAAGCCTTACAAAATTTGTTATTTTCGTAAGGTCTAAGATAGCCTGACAAATAGTTTCACCCAGATAACCGATTTCGCGTAAAAAGGTTTGCTGATGTAGTCGCTTCGTATAAAAATCAGGTGATCAGTCGCATCGGGTTGAATTAAGTGCCGACCCCAACAATGTATAAGGGAGATGATGATGATGTAGACATAAAACTCAAAAATGTTCCTTTCAATTCCAGCACCAGAAATCCTATCGTACGAGCCGCTTACCCTGGCCGCGGACATATGGTCAGTGGGTGTGCTGGCGTACGTGTTGGTAAGCGGTTATTCGCCGTTCGCGGGGGACACCAAGCAAGAGACGTACCTGAATATCGCCCAGTGCCAGCTGTCCTTCCCCAAGGACCTGTTCCGAGGAGTGTCGCAGCGCGCCATACAGTTCATTACTGACACACTTGTCGTTGATCCTAAGTGAGTACAAGCAAACATCTACCTTAAAAGCTTTAATTTATATACCTTTACAGATTCTATTGGCTCCTAACAAACATATCCCTCCCCTGCTACGCATTTACACATTTCTGTTGAAAAGGTTCCTTAAAATTTTTTTTTAGAATTATTCTTCTGTTTAGTTTTACTGATGGTATAGATGCTATTTGTCATGAAGGCAGAGGGCCTAGTGCGAGTTTTTTACTGCCGCCGTCACAAGTCACCGCGTTGACGCTAACGCAGATTTGTATAGGCCCACAGATGGCGCTATTGTGACGCGATAACTACTTAACCGATCATCATTAAACTTTGTACACATATTCTTGGATGTATTAAAAGAAACAACACATTTTTTTTAATGATTGTTGTTTCAATGCGAGCGAAGCCGATAACTCGCTGGTAAACGCTTGTATTTTTATAATTATTAAATATCTTATCGAACGTCGCATCTGACCTTCGAATTACTGTTCATGTACCTGAGCATAATCCTACTCGCATAGAAACATCCATCAAATTTCAAGTTCATATGAGTGAACTATTACGTTACCATGTATTTTCTGTGTTCCAGGGGTCGTCTTACAGTGGAAGAGTGCCTGGAGCACCCCTGGTTGAAAGACGACGCGGACCTCCCGCGGGCGATCGTTGGCCTCGGCTTCGACACGGCCGAGCTGGGCAGCGACTCAGACGGCGACAGTGACGACGTGTCCCCCACACCCTCGCACAATGGACACAACGGACACAGTGGGGTGACCGCCCTCAACGGGGTGAACGGGGTTGTCAACGGGGTGAATGGCCTCAACGGGGCTGTCAACGGGGTCAATGGTCTCAACGGGGTGAATGGGTTGAACGGCCACAGTGGTGCAGTGAACGGCAGCGTCAACGGCTGCAACGGTACCAACGGGACACATGATGATGATAAAGGTATACATCTCATTAAATTGAAGTGTCTGTTTGTAATTTCAAATTAACAGCTTTTTACTTAATGCATATGACATGATATAAGAAAGAAACAATCATTATTATTCTTCGGTCTGTGAGTCTGTCAGATGTAGGTGCGGACTAAGTCTACAAGTTGAAGCAACAGGAAAAGAAAATCAAGATTGTCAAGATTTTTTAGTACTTAAACAATAATTTGGAAATACTTCCCATTTTCATCATATCGGTCCCAACAGCTATCGCGTTTTAATAAGACTATTGATCAATAATACTCTTCTATAGTGAAAAGTAGGTATTGCTGCAATACCTCTGCTTACCCCTGACCCTTCTGGTATGACGTGAGCATTTTTATATTTATAGTATTTGTATGTATTTCAGAATGGTCGGAGAGTGGTCGCGAGGAGGGCGAGGAGCGCGACAAGCCGCTGAAGCACGCGCGGGACGTGTCCCCCCCCTGCCCCGACGCGCCCTCCACGCCCAAGGTGACACGCGACACACACACACCTGCGACCACACATACACACTACAAAACGAAAAAAAAAAGAAAAAAGAAAAGTTTCAAACATACAATAATATTCAAAATGACAAAAGTTTAGGTCCCTTCTTAACGTTGGAGAACTGTGCCACAAGTATAGGTTTTGACGCGTGACGTCGTCGCTTGACCTTGCGTTTTGCACTCTTTTTGTATGGAGTCGTAAACTTTCGACACTCGCCGCTTGGGGCGCTTTTTAACGTTCCCATACAAAATGAGGAAAGTACCCAGGCGATATCGTCAACGAATTAAGAACATGCAGCGAAAAATTGTGCATGTTTATATTCGCTATACATATAGACAGACACAGACCCATAAAACGACTACTATTCAAAGATTCGCTCATTCTTAACTCGTGACGGGACCTGTATAAATATAAAAATGTAAGTAGTAGTAAGCTTAGCATATTTATACTGTGTCTGGAGTTTCTCGGAATTTTTCGGTCTCTGCGAAAAGTCTCGAGATTTATGGTGAAGGAAAACTGCGTAAGGTAACCTACATCATGTGTTCTGTGAAGAAATGAGTAAAGATTAGATTATGAGTTTATACTCATTTTCATTTTTGATAAAAAGAACATGTTTAGCCTTCTACTCCTCATGCAGGAATCCCTGTGGTCAAGTCTAAACTTAAACTAAACACACATTGAAAAAAAACAAAATGTAATTGACTTGGTGTGTAGTTGTGTGGCGCAGGCTTCAATTAGTATATGAGTGGGCGAGCTGACGGTATCATTGACATTAGATCGTGTACGTGCAGGTGTCGCGCAAGTCCCACCCGCACCCGCCCTCCGTGTTGGCGCTGTGCAAGAAGTTCCAGCCGGACTACGAGAAACCCGCCAAGATGGCCGCCGGCGGGCTCGGCTCGCACGCGGCACACGAGTGCCTCTGTCCGCTCCGCTGCGAGGGCGCCTCTTGTCTGCGGCTGCGGCCCGTGACCGACCGAGCCGTGCTCTGCTAGCCCCAGGGTCCTGGAGGGGCCCCCGAGAGTAGCTTTAGGGCCCCTGTGGGTAGCTGTTGGGGCCCCGAAGGCACCTGTAGGGGCCCCGAAGGCACCTGTAGGGGCCCCAGTACTGGCCTTACCCTGTGGTCGTCGGAGCAGTGTATATAGCGGGGGGGCCTCGATCGAGCGCCGATCGCGGTCCCCCGGCCCCCGGTGTACATAGCCACCCCTAGTATTAAGTGTTCAGATTATAATTAAACGTTGTCAGGCGATACGCCCGCTCGGGACCAAATTTGTGTAGTCGCAAATAATTCCATATCGGTGTAGATTTGTTGATGTGCGATGTTGAAATTTTATCACTGCGAGTGCCCGCCCTCGGGTTGTTTAGGTAATTGTTACGCTGGAGCGTATGGACTGTGAGCTCAAACGTTGCGCTTGCGACTTATTATTGTACATTTGTTTAGTTGAGTGTGGCTCGAGTTGTGTAGGTGATCACCTCCGTGCCGTTATCTTCATTGTACTAAGTAATTTTGTTCTATTCATTCGTGAATATTCATTTTAACCATTTCTCAGTAAACTCGAAGATTTATGTGAGACCTGTTGTGATCCATAACTCATTTGTAAAAATAAATTATTGTGATATAAATATATTTGTCTTTTAATGTATCCAACCTAAATCCTTTCTCTTCCAATACTCAATCTGATAAGCCAAGCCGAATAACTCCTGGTATGAAAATATATTTAAAATAATGAAGTAGGTACCTACTTAATTTAAAATCCTCCGACTCTAGTAATGCCCGTGTTGTAGTCTTTGAGCGTTTGTGTAACACCTCATCAGTAGTTTTGAAGCCAATAAAAAAAAACACGCTATCATAAAAAATCCAACTAAAAATCAGAAAATAAAATTTAATAAATTTGGATAAAGAATATTGTAAATTAGAAATGAATGTACATTTTTGTAAAAAAGCGTGGGGTGCATAGTGTTAATAATTATAAACATTTTATTGACAGATAATGAGTAGAAGAATCATCACTTTGATAATATAATATCTTAAAAAGCGCATTGAATACACCGCCCTCAATACCACAAACCGCCCGCACTAGCTCTATCTCTCTTACTCGCATGCAAAGGATGCGGAAAGAAATTAATTAATCCTGGCGAATCTAATTAGGATAATCGGATGCTTCGATCGGATTATTGCATTGTCATCGACTTTTGACAGGTGTGCAAAGTTTGAATTAAATCTGATCGTACAAAGTAGGACAAAATCGAGCTCAAAGGGGTCGGTTACATACATACATACATACATACATACATACATACAGGTGAAGCTAATAAAAGCGTGTTAATAAAAAAACAATTCAAATATATTTCTTAGTACCCCATGGATGGCTTTGGTCAAGGTCAAGCTAGGTCAAACTTGAGTAGACTCTGAGGTGCGTGAGCATTTTCTAGACGGGGTGTTCCTAAAGGGGATTCAAATTTTCATAATTTTTGGGCTAGGACGCGCCGTTTTGGAGATATATCGATTTTTCCAAAAAATATCCGTTCAAATATTTTTGTTAGTTTAAATCGTACCCATGGATAATTTCAGTCAAGGTCGTGCTAGGTCGAACTTGAGTAGACTCTGAGGTGCGTGAGCATTTTCTAGGCCGGGTTTCCTAAAGGGGGTTCAAATTTTCATCATTTTTGGGCTAGGACGCCCGTTTCGGAAATAGTTTATTTTCAAAAAAAAAAAAAAAAACATATTTCTGTTAGTTTAGACCGTAACCCATGGATGGCTTCAGTCAAGGTCATGCTAGGTCGAACTTGAGTAGACTCTGAGGTGCGTGAGCATTTTCTAGACGGGGTGTTCCTAAAGGGGGTTCAAATTTTCATTATTTTTGGGCTAGGACGCGCCGTTTTGGAGATATATCGATTTTTCAAAAAAATAATCCGTTCTAATATTTTTGTTAGTTTCAATCGTACCCATGGATAATTTCAGTCAAGGTCATGCTAGGTCGAACTTGAGTAGACTCTGAGGTGCGTGAGCATTTTCTAGACGGGGTGTTCCTAAAGGGGGTTTAAATTTACATCATTTTTGGGCTAGGACGCTACGTATCGGAGATTTAGATTTTTTCTAAAAATATCCAATTCCAATATTTTTTTTTAGAGCGTAACCCATGGATGGCTTCGGTCAAGATCAAACTTGAGTGGACCCTGTGGAGCGCGAGCATTTTTACTTGAAAATATTAATACTACCCTCTTTCTAAGCATTAACTAAATCAATCAAATGTATTACTTTATTTAACCAATTTGTCTTTGAAAAGGGTCACGTCATGTGAATAAAATACATTAAAGCAATGTACGAGCATTATTTAATTCTTATTTACTTAAATTCTAGTTTCACATCCTTGAAATCACTCTAGTACAATTTCAAAGGCTTCATATAAATGCTAATTCATAAGATGTACGCGTACTTACATCGTACGGTTCAGTACATTACCTATATAATATTTACACACTGACTGATTAACAATTTCAATATCTATTCTATATAGTTTATTCGAATTATAAATACTTGTGTGAAGTGTCTCACTATAATGACGCATTGATCAAACAATTTGGCAATTATATTTCAATGGACGCGCCAGGGGCGGATCTACTTAAAAGGCTTTTGGGCTGCAGCCCAGGGCCCCGCCAATACAGAGGGCCCCCAACCGAAATCACTACAGAAAACAGTTTCTTGTCAAAATGGCAATTAGTTCAGTAATTAGGTCCCCTAAGCAGTATTAGCCCAGGGCCCTACAAATTCAAGATCCGCCCCTGGGACGCGCCATTCTAGTTTAGACAACATTTAACATTACAAGGCGGACATTTTTATATATATATACGTCGACCAAACTATCTAATTACTCGAACATGATCAATAATGGCGAGCCAATACAATGATTTATTGCTTTTAAAATATTTCACAAACCAATATGCTATCACAAAAAAAATTGATCTTTAATTTCTTATTATTCGTGGTGATTTTGTCCTTAATAAGAGTACATACGCTTAACAAGTAACACGTGAACTGAGCATGCCAATAGTTAAAAATATGCGTAATTCTAGACTAGATTACACTTTTGATTCTTTACCCAGAAGGTATTAGTAGGTAAATAATTAAATGTTAAGATGGAATTTGTTTTTTAAATAAATTAAGCCGTTAGGGATTCAATTCTCGTCACAGGAAAATACATTAAGTAATGAGATATCTAATCTTTACAAAATGAGTTCTCAATGATTGTCAACATATATACCTTGGGGTAGTTACGCAAATACTAGTCTGGAATTCGTCTTAAGGGTTTCTACTGTAAAAATCTTTTTTAATAAGCGAATATTTCTGACATGCATAATGCTCACGCATGTATCCCATGAGGGTAGGCAGTGACGAATATTGTTTATTATTCTTCCCTTTTCTTCGACTGGGCATGATCTTATAAAAACATGATTTTTCGAATCATATGAAGACCCGTCAAATAGCTGCATATCATACTCACATGATATGACTTCAATTTGGAAGTGATACAAGTTAATTTTGAATAAATTAGCGTGGATCCTGTCCACTGTGACATTCATAACCCTTAATTAATATTTTGATTATAAAACTCTTGTCAAACTTTAAACATAGGGTCTAAGAGAACAATTTTGTCACAGAGAATCGTGGTACATATGTAATTCAAAAAGGTATAAAAAGTCCCTTAAGATTTTTTTATAATTTTTTTGTTTGTTTTTTAAAGCAATTAATACAATTCATTTCACTAAACTAAAATAAGCATTGCCCTATATTCCACATATCATCCAATAAGCATCGACCCGGCGAACCGTTCGTACCATCTAACAGCTACCACAAAAATAAATAGTATCTAAGTATAAAAATATTATTAAGGGATATGTATCACCCGCGTAGTTACCGTTCCCATGGGAGTATCGGGCTATAAAATAGCCTATATTTATCAGTGATAATGTAGCAACCAAATGATGAAAGAATTTTTAAATCGGTCCAGTACTCTTTGAGCCAATTCGTTACAAACATACTTACATACAAATCATTCCTCTTTATAACATTAGTATAGATTTAAATGTGCCCCCAGCCGATGCTCTGAGAAAAAATATGCGCCTGAAGAGGACTCTATATACGTTAAACAATTGATTTATCGCTAGTACCCCTATCACGAGTTTGCCACCGTTTTCCTAAAGCTATACTCGCTAGTGTCTCCGCCGAACATTTGTATGAGAAACACAGCGCCTCCAAGCGGTGCCATGAAGAACTAAAATATGTCATACTAATATTGTCGGAGACGCTAGCGAGTGTAGACTCACTTCCCTCTATAATGGTTGAGGAGGGCAATGGCTGACATTCTCGTCATACTTGTGAACAGGTGCTGCTTGTGAGGGCTGGTCATCTCAAGCTACGCATTTAGATATAAATAGAACTACTAGACTTTTCTTTATGTTAATTTTTATCGACATTTGTGCATTGCAACTGTGTAGGCTTTCATTTCCCAAGTGATTTATTTTGTTTTTTTTAAATTGTATAATATTTTTGAAAAGAGTAATTACTGAGTTTCTTGCCAGGTTCTTCTCAGTAAAAGCAACCTTCCGAACCTGGCGGTAGCATGTATAATCCTGTAAATTGTGTCATTCTAACGATTTGAAAGTGCTTTGTAAAAAGTCTAATCGAATAAAGATATTTTTGACTTTTGACTTTTGAGATTACAAAAATGGTGCAAAACTCGTAATAGAGATACTAAAATGTATCCGAATGTTACTCCGAGTTTTTATAAATGACGTTTGGCGTTGCTTTGCAACAGACAAACATTTCTAAAAACTGATTGTCTTCACGCTATTTAGTACAGGTGCCGTCACGAGCTATGAGCGCTGAATGAAAATATTGAGAGTAAGAGTAACTGCGCTTGCATTTTATTCGCGTCGCGCTATACAGACTGACACACGTAAAATGTACGTATTTAAGGTCGCTCATAACTTATGACGGGACCTGTATTTAATTTACAAATGATAGGTGACTTAAGTATTATTATTAGAACGTTAATAACAAGGTTTATATCAGTCGTGTTTCCACAAACTCATTACAATTTGGCACATTATAGAATAATACCTTTTCAACACTTCGTATCTAACAGACTTCGTAATTATATTATTTAGTAAGAAATTATGTACGCTTCTTGTTATGTGGTATCTGTATTCTATCTTGTTATACTGTATCAGCTGTGCCCCGCGGTTTCACCCACGTAGATTTAGTTTTATGCTTCATGTCGTAAAGCAGCCTAAGTTACTCCTTGAAACATCAGCTACCTGCCAGTGAAAGTCCCGTTAAAACCGGTCCAGCCCTTTCTGAGATTACACGGAACAGACAGACAGACAGACAGAGAAAAAATTTAAAACTTAGTTTTTTAGTGTCAGTAGCGTGTATATTTCCATATGCATTTATTGAAAAGCTGTTATTTTGGAATTACAAACAGACACTTCAATTTTATTTATTTGTATAGATTCCGTTGTCTCGTACCCATAGTACACGCTATGCTTAGTTTGGGACTAAATGGCGCTGTGTAAAAAAAATCTTGACCGGTTCAAGCAGTCCATATATTTCGGCCCTTGGATGAATGCCTACCGAGCCTGCCTACCCATCCCGCCGTCAGTGTCCATTGACAAGGCTGCCTCGCACGTCCGCCAACTGCGTGGAGTACTCAGAGTACATCCGCTGCCATCGTAGCTGCCTCACTAATAACGCTAGGAGTTCTTCTAGCAATTCGTGCTTCTTAATACCCTGGGAATAAGGTTGGTTATTGTATGTTAATAGGTTTATTAACGAATTTACTAAGCACGCAGGATTAGAATGTATTTCAACTTGATACAATATCTTTATAAATATACGCGTAGTTCCCGTTCCCGTGGGAATACGGGGATAAAATATAGCTTATCTTACTGGCTGATGATGTAGCAATCCATTTTTGAAAGAATTTTCAAGATTGGTCAAGTAGTTTCGGAGCCTATTCAATGCAAACTACTTGACTGATCTTGAAAATTCTGTCAGCAATAGATAACTACATTATCAGCCAGTAACATAAGCTATATTTTAACCCCCACGGGAACGGGAACTACGCGGGTGAAACCGCGTGACGTCAGCTAGATACGAATAAGATTCATTTTCAAAACATCGTCTTTCTAAAGATACCCTTTAGATATTATGAAAGTTTGAATACAATACACTCACTAGTATCGTGCTCTGCCATTTCTTAGGTGTGGAGGTGCAGTGACTGGGACCAAGCATCTCGTCCAATATCGCTCGCAGCTGCTCCTCGGTGCCTGACAGTGATATACAAGTTTACATTGAAAACGAAAATGATTTATTCAGTTTAAGACCTGGTAAGGCACTTGAATGTCGTGGAATTTACTACCGCTTCGGAAACTAACCTTCTGAGAAGAACCGGCAAGAAACTCAGCTGGCATCATGTACATTTCATTACATAGTAAACAATTATAATTACAAAAATATTCACAATAACGATAATTGTATCAGCATGAATGTGTAAAAAATAATAATTAAAAAAGTAAAAACAAAACCAAATGATTTACATAATATGTTTGCATACCATGTCATTGCCAGGAGCTACTTGTGCTGAGTTTTAATTCCATATGTCTTTATCATTTATGTAATCTTCATTATTCACATACATACATAATATATGCTTACGCAATGTATTACCCGAAGGGGTAGGCAGAGGTATTGTAAAAAAAAACACTCAACTTTCACATAGCGAACAGTGTGTGTACGTTACCGTGGTTGACTAGATGTGTGAACTGTGTGTACGTTACCGTGGTTGACTAGATGTGTGAACAGTGTGTACGTTACCGTGGTTGATTAGATGTGTGAACAGTGTGTACGTTACCGTGGTTGATTAGATGTGTGAACAGTGTGTACGTTACCGTGGTTGACTAGATGTGTGAACAGTGTGTACGTTACCGTGGTTGACTAGATGTGTGAACAGTGAGGCGAGCCAGTGTCGGTAGTCGGCCGCCAGCCTCAGGTGCAGGCTCGACGCCACCTGCGCCTCCAGCCAACTGCGGGCGGCGCTCGCGCTGTAACTAATCAACAAAAATCACATTATTCCAGGCACTTTGTGATTTCTTCCTCTATTCTGTCCTGATAACGTAAAATAGAACAACTAACTTTATTTTCTAAATTGAATTAAGTACGACTTATGTTACACCGACTTGAACTAAGCTTGTTCTTGGTCATTCGGTTGCCCTTCGGCATTAGGTATATTTGGTGTATAGGCAGTCCAGCGTAGTTGTATAGTAGAGGTGAGTGCGGGGCGGTGGTTACCTGGCGGCGAGGGCGGTGGGCGCGGCGGGGCGGGGCGCGGCGCGGGGCGGGCGGGGCGCCCTGCCCCCGGGGCCGCCGCACGACCGCCACACCGGGTCGCCCGCGTCCTGCCACACCACCCTAACACACACAAACACAATATACATATCATCATAGGAAACTCAAAATATCAATATAGGGTGTGGTTTTGCATTAGGTTTTGTATTACATAAAATGTTAACTCACCATGCGCACAGCTTCATACAGTAGATATAACTTTTACCATTACTTAATGAGATCATTGGATTGCCGTCTTCCAGCAACGAGCAGTTCGTCACCGTCACTGTGGACACAAAACGATATGTTTATAAGTATGGCTCGAAATTCGTGTAACAGCCTGTTCAAGCATTTCCTAAAATACTACTAGGAAGAAACCAGATGGTAAATAGTTATAGTGACCGACCGTTATGTCCGAGCAGTGATCTAAAGCTGAGTGGTCGCAGGCAACAGGTCGCCGTGGAGAGGTCCCAGGCCGCTAGCTCCGCTGACACTGTCACTACACACAGAGTGTCGCCTGACAGTGACAGCTTGGCGGCCGCTGACGGCAACGCTGGAATACAGATTACATGGTCTTGGTGGGGATGAAACACACAAACATAATTTTATTAAGGGATTTTTATCAATTTATATTTCCACGACACGTCGCAACACGCTTTGGCTGCCCTTACCTAGAGGAGGCAAGGCTCGCGCCGGCACCACCCTGGCCAGTCGCCAGGCGTGCAGCGTGCCATCGGCACACAACACGCTATAGCTGTCCTTACCTAGAGGAGGCAAGGCTCGCGCCGGCACCACCCTGGCCAGTCGCCAGGCGTGCAGCGTGCCATCGGCACACAACACGCTATGGCTGTCCTTACCTAGAGGAGGCAAGGCTCGCGCCGGCACCACCCTGGCCAGTCGCCAGGCGTGCAGCGTGCCATCGGCACACAACACGCTATGGCTGTCCTTACCTAGAGGAGGCAAGGCTCGCGCCGGCACCACCCTGGCCAGTCGCCAGGCGTGCAGCGTGCCATCGGCACACAACACGCTATAGCTGTCCTTACCTAGAGGAGGCAAGGCTCGCGCCGGCACCACCCTGGCCAGTCGCCAGGCGTGCAGCGTGCCATCGGCACACAACACGCTATAGCTGTCCTTACCTAGAGGAGGCAAGGCTCGCGCCGGCACCACCCTGGCCAGTCGCCAGGCGTGCAGCGTGCCATCGGCACACAACACGCTATAGCTGTCCTTACCTAGAGGAGGCAAGGCTCGCGCCGGCACCACCCTGGCCAGTCGCCAGGCGTGCAGCGTGCCATCGGCACACAACACGCTATGGCTGTCCTTACCTAGAGGAGGCAAGGCTCGCGCCGGCACCACCCTGGCCAGTCGCCAGGCGTGCAGCGTGCCATCGGCACACAACACGCTATGGCTGTCCTTACCTAGAGGAGGCAAGGCTCGCGCCGGCACCACCCTGGCCAGTCGCCAGGCGTGCAGCGTGCCATCGGCACACAACACGCTATGGCTGTCCTTACCTAGAGGAGGCAAGGCTCGCGCCGGCACCACCCTGGCCAGTCGCCAGGCGTGCAGCGTGCCATCGGCACACAACACGCTATGGCTGTCCTTACCTAGAGGAGGCAAGGCTCGCGCCGGCACCACCCTGGCCAGTCGCCAGGCGTGCAGCGTGCCATCGGCACACAACACGCTATGGCTGTCCTTACCTAGAGGAGGCAAGGCTCGCGCCGGCACCACCCTGGCCAGTCGCCAGGCGTGCAGCGTGCCATCGGCACACAACACGCTATGGCTGTCCTTACCTAGAGGAGGCAAGGCTCGCGCCGGCACCACCCTGGCCAGTCGCCAGGCGTGCAGCGTGCCATCGGCACACAACACGCTATGGCTGTCCTTACCTAGAGGAGGCAAGGCTCGCGCCGGCACCACCCTGGCCAGTCGCCAGGCGTGCAGCGTGCCATCGGCACACAACACGCTATGGCTGTCCTTACCTAGAGGAGGCAAGGCTCGCGCCGGCACCACCCTGGCCAGTCGCCAGGCGTGCAGCGTGCCATCGGCACACAACACGCTATGGCTGTCCTTACCTAGAGGAGGCAAGGCTCGCGCCGGCACCACCCTGGCCAGTCGCCAGGCGTGCAGCGTGCCATCGGCACACAACACGCTATGGCTGTCCTTACCTAGAGGAGGCAAGGCTCGCGCCGGCACCACCCTGGCCAGTCGCCAGGCGTGCAGCGTGCCATCGGCACACAACACGCTATGGCTGTCCTTACCTAGAGGAGGCAAGGCTCGCGCCGGCACCACCCTGGCCAGTCGCCAGGCGTGCAGCGTGCCATCGGCACACAACACGCTATAGCTGTCCTTACCTAGAGGAGGCAAGGCTCGCGCCGGCACCACCCTGGCCAGTCGCCAGGCGTGCAGCGTGCCATCGGCACACAACACGCTATGGCTGTCCTTACCTAGAGGAGGCAAGGCTCGCGCCGGCACCACCCTGGCCAGTCGCCAGGCGTGCAGCGTGCCATCGGCACACAACACGCTATGGCTGTCCTTACCTAGAGGAGGCAAGGCTCGCGCCGGCACCACCCTGGCCAGTCGCCAGGCGTGCAGCGTGCCATCGGCACACAACACGCTATGGCTGTCCTTACCTAGAGGAGGCAAGGCTCGCGCCGGCACCACCCTGGCCAGTCGCCAGGCGTGCAGCGTGCCATCGGCACACAACACGCTATGGCTGTCCTTACCTAGAGGAGGCAAGGCTCGCGCCGGCACCACCCTGGCCAGTCGCCAGGCGTGCAGCGTGCCATCGGCACACAACACGCTATGGCTGTCCTTACCTAGAGGAGGCAAGGCTCGCGCCGGCACCACCCTGGCCAGTCGCCAGGCGTGCAGCGTGCCATCGGCACACAACACGCTATGGCTGTCCTTACCTAGAGGAGGCAAGGCTCGCGCCGGCACCACCCTGGCCAGTCGCCAGGCGTGCAGCGTGCCATCGGCACACAACACGCTATGGCTGTCCTTACCTAGAGGAGGCAAGGCTCGCGCCGGCACCACCCTGGCCAGTCGCCAGGCGTGCAGCGTGCCATCGGCACACGATACGCACGCCCATCGTGCACAACACGCTATGCAGCATACGGCACTACCTGCAACGAAAAACATCAATAGATTATGAAATACGAAAAAAATATTATATACAACAAAACAATGCATTAGTATAAATAAAGGTTGAGTACCAAGGTATGTCTCCCAGACGGGGTCGTTGGACACGGAGTTGTTGGGCAGCAGTTGAAGCCGCGACAGTGGTCCGTAGTGAGTGTTGCACGCCTTGTTCACCACCTGGAATGGTATTACACTTGCTGCAATACTCAAATCCAGTGCACACCCACACACATGTCAGAAATTATTTTTGTATAGCGTAGCTAGATTTATGAAACATATTATACTTCAGATAAAAGCTAGTGTTATATGTATGTACCTGTAACCGCAGCGCCCCGGCAGCTCTCACGACGGGCCCGGCCTGGCCCAGCGCGGGCGCAGTGAGCGGGGCCGGGGCCGGGGCCGTGGCTGGGGTTGGGGCCGCCCCAGTCCCGGCCCCGGGTCCCTTCTTGCCCGCCACGTCCCCCGCGCCCGGCCCGGGGAGATTGCCCCCGCTTCTCTTGCGAAGACATGCTTCCAAACCACTGGAATACACACCAAGTTGGCATCATTATGACATAGAAAAATAAAATATAAATATAAAAAGTTGCGCCTCGCTGGCGTGGAGCTAACAGCCTATGTTTCTTACGTCATTTATATAAATAAATATATATATATATATATAACAAACATAAATATTATATCATAAAACAACAATGTTGTATTTTTTTTTATTTTCTTGCAGCAATAAAACAATGGACTGTCGCGTATGTATTTATTGAAATAGAAGAACAAAGGGAATCCTTAAATTAAACGGCTCCACCAAGAGCACTCAACGTTTTAAATTCCTGAATAAAGAAAATTCAAAAAAAATTGGGTAGTCCAATAAAACTTGAGGTTAAATACTAACTTGTCATTGTTCTTAGAGTTGTTGGAGAGGGCATGATTGCTCACGTTGGGAGTGACGACGTCGTCCCTCACCTCGACTCGGATGCGCGACTTGCTCTGCGACGACGTACTGAAGCACGCCTCCGGGCCCCCCGGGGCGGACCCTAGGGACTCACTACACACATACACACAGGGTTACACTGATATAAATACATATATATAGTCGCGTCTGTATTCCCCGAAGGAGGCGTGATGAGTGAAGAGGTGTTTTTATAGTATGTTTATAGTGGCACTGGCATACATAATATGTGATTCAAAATATCTTCGTTATATTAATCTTTAAAGAAGCCGTGGTGGTCTCGGGGTTAGAGCAGTCGCCTGCTACGCAAGCGACGCTAGTTCGAATCCTACTGGGGCCTTTATGTACAGTGATTTCACACCACGTGCTTTACGGTGAAGGAAAACATCGTGAGGAAACCTGCATATGTCTGAGAAATAATTCAATGACGTATGTATAGTGCCTGAGACGGCGATGGACTCACCATCTGTCACGTTGACATACAGAAACATATTCATCTTAGGTGAGAAATGGCTGTAGTTATGACAGAACTTCTGCTTACCCCTTAGGGGACCCTTCTGAGAAAACGTATATATCATTTTTAATGTACCTCGAGATGACAATATGGTTTATTATCTATACAGATAAATAAAATTGAAGTGTCTGTTTGTAAATCCAAAATAACAGCTTTTCACTAAATGCATATGAATGTATACACGCTACTGACACTGAAACACCAAGTTTTAAAATTTTTCTCTGTCTGTCTGTCTGTTTGTTCCGGGTAATCTCAGAAACGGCTGGGCCGATTATAACGGGACTTTCACTGGCAGGTAGCTGATCTTTCAAGGAGTAACTTAGGCTACTTTTATTTATTAAAAATATTAGGGTTCCGCGACAATAAGGGGGAAACTAATTCTACGCGAGTGAAACCGCGGGGCACAGCTAGTATACTATATATGTACGTACTTGGCATCGGCATGTGTGAGCGGGATAAAGACAGGTGTGATCCGCCTCTTTCCGTCGGAGGTTCGTGTTTCAATCTGGCGATCCATGGGTCGCAGCGGGGAGCTGCACGACCCCACTGGCGTCGATGGGGTAGTCGGCTTCCACTTTAATCATACACCAAGGCAAAGTCAGTCTTATACCTATGTATTATCATCATCTCCCTGGCCTTATCCCATTGTTGGGGTCAGCACTTGATTCAACCCAATGTGGCTGATCACCTGAATTTTATACGGAGCGATTGCCATCTGACCTTCGCAACCCCTTTAACGAGGAAAATCTGTGATCTGGGTTAAACCAGTTGTCAGACTATTTGAGGCCTCCGACTGACCTGTAACGATTGCCAAAGATGATAAATTGGCAACCGGGACCGACGGCTTAACGTGCTCTCCGAGGCACGGAGGGAACTCGGGCGGTCACTCATCCAACTACTGGCTAGGGCTAGGGTTGCTTAACTTCGCTGATCGAATGATATGCGCAATAGCAACTGTGCCACGAGCTTATACCTATGTATATAGGGTTGCTTATTTATTATTACAATGGCAAAGATACAGGGAGATGTTCAATGAATTGCCTTTTGTTTGAAAAGATTACAGAGAATTAAATTACCGGTTGATAGATTTATACATTTCTCAAGTGAGTTATTTTGTATTTTTAAAAGAATATTAATTTTAGAAAAGAGTAATTATTGAGTATCTTGCCAGGTTCTTCTCAGTAAAAGCTGAACTTCTGAACCTGGCGGTAGCATGTATAATCCTGTGTAATTGTGTCATTCTGAGGATTTGAAAGTAATTTTTATTAAGTCTAATGAAATAAAGATATTATTTTTTTTAAGGAAACGTTATCAAGGTGAGATTTTGTTCAATCACAATCCCTAGTGCAGCAAAAAATCTTTTGTTTTTTATTTGCCATCATAACTTACTTGTGTCTGCGACTTTTCACTCTTAGGTGTGGTGTCCTCTTTCTTCGCTTCTTTCTTGGCATCTTGCTTCTCCCTCGCCAGCAGTATCTCGGGACACTCGACCAACAAGTTGGACGACATGTCGCCCGACTCGTTCGCTAGACATTTGCCGTAGATCTTCTCGTAAAACGCGTTCTGGGGATTATATCGTGACAAATTAATATCGGCAATGAATAATAAGATTGAGGTTTTTTTACTTAATAAGATGGCTTGCTTATGGTTTCATTTTGAGCCTTATTATTTGAAAGATAAGAAGCATTTTCCCTAATATTAAACAGCCTTTAACGTTTAGCGTTTAACTCATATAGTACTGAGTTATTACGTTAGGGTTTACATTTCTCAAGTGATTTACTTTGTTTTTTAAAATTGTATAATATTTTTGAAAAGAGTAATTACTGAGTTTCTTGCCAGGTTCTTCTCAGTAAAAGCAACCTTCCGAACCTGGCGGTAGCATGTATAATCCTGTAAATTGTGTCATTCTGACGATTTGAAAGTGCTTTGTAAAAAGTCTAATCGAATAAAGATATTTTTGATTTTGACTTTGACTATAATAATCAATTGAAATTTATTTAAAACCGAGTTCTCGTTCATTGCACAAGTAGTGGATTTAGTGTGAAATAGCGCCCTAGATAACTCATTTTCATGGCGAAATGCGACACTATTAGATTAATAAAAGAAAGAAATTAGCTAAAATGCCTACCTTTTCGTCCAAAGTGAGCGGGGTGCCAATCTCCTTGTTTGTGAACTGGATACAAGCCACTGTGCCGTCTGAACTGCAAGCCAGCAAATTCAAACCTGGAATTAGGTGTATCATATTTATATGCCGAGAAAAGTCGAATGCAGCGGTAGCGCGTATAATCCTGTAAATTGTGTCATTCTGACAATTTGAAAGTGCTTTGTATAAAGTCTAATCGAATAAAGATATTTTTGACTTTGACTTTGGTCTGGTAGTGTCGGAGCCTATTCAAAATAACAGCCTCTTTATAATATTAGTATAGACTAGCGCTGCCCCGTATCCACGTATAATTCATTTCATAGGCTTTATAAGGCTAAACCCAAATATTTTATAGAATTAAAAAGGAAATCTGCCTCAGTTACTCCTTGTAACATCATCTATCTCCCAGTGAAACTCCAATTAAAATCGAACCAACCATTTCAGAGATTAGCCGGAACAAACAGATAGACAAACAGAAAAAGACAAATCTTAAAAAAAAATATTATGAGACGGCCTGCCATCATCAGTTTTAGCGTACTAAGAACTTGACTTAAAATGAAACGTCAAAGCTTAAAGTTATTAAAACTGCTTAAACGACCATAATTGTCTCCCAGAAGCTATTTTTATGAAAAAAAAAGGTTATATTAACCATCAGAGCTCCATGATAGATCGAGCACGCTGTCAGTGAAGAGGTCGTGTATGACGACGAGCGGCCTCTTGAGCGAAGTGAGCCAGATGCTGAGCGCGCGGTCGCGGGATCCCACCGCCGCGCAGCAACACTTCTTGCCTTCCTTCACGAAGATATTCGTGTTGAACCGCTGCATCACACAAACAAAATCCTGACACCCAATACTTATGTAGCCAGGGGCGTGCATTAATACATATAAGCAGATAAGCAGTGCTTACAATTTGTGATGACTGAATTCACTCGTGTCGTGCGTGCGTCTATACCGAAACGTATGTACCTACGCCGCGTTACATAGGTATGTCCTTAACCTGCCTGCCTACCTACTTATTATTTTTGCCTACCCCTCTGAAAATCCAATGCACGCCCCTGTATGTACATATAATACAACTAGCGAACGTCACCCGCGTAGTTCCCGTGAAAGTACGGGGATAAAATATAGCCTATGTTACTCGCTGATGATGTAGCTATCCATTGCTGAATTTTCAAGATTGATCAAGTAGTTTGGGAGTTTCGGACCCTATTCAATGCAAACAAACGAACAAACAAAAAACAATCAAATCTTTCTTCTTTATAATAATAGTGTAGATAAAAAAAATATCCTCCTGCGATCCTAGAAGGGTCCCCGAAGGGGTAAGCAGAGGTGTTGTAATTACCCACATTTCTCTCGAAGACCTTTTTATTTTGTATTTTTAAAACTGTCTATTATTCTTGAAAAGAGTAATTACTGAGTTTCTTGCCAGGTTCTTCTCAGTAAAAGCAACCTTCCGAACCTGGCGGTAGCATGTATAATCCTGAGTAATTGTGTCATTCTGACGATTTGAAAGTATTTTGTATAAAGTCTAATCGAATAAAGATATTTTGGAGTTTGAGTTTGAACGTGACAGGGGCGAGTCCATTGCCGACTCAGGCACTATACATACCTACCAAACAACCTATATCAGTACACTGTTGGACATAGGCCTCCCCTAATGAGCACTATACATACGTCTTTGTATTACTTCTCAGACATACAACATACATAACTTTAAAATTTTTGTTGTTAACTCAATTAAAATTTGATGCATTATATATTAAGATTTTCATTTTACAACAAAAATAATGAATTGTCTTATGTTCCACAAATCATCCCGTAAGCATTGAACCTTTCGTAACAACTACACTTTACCACAATAATTATAAGTAATTATAACAACAAAAAATTTTATACAGTTTTCCATCACATACCGGTGCTCTTAAAATTGTAGACCCCATAAATGTAAGTATTAAATATATTTTAAAGCATCTAGATCATCTCACCGCACACGTGACAGCTTTCCTATGTCC
This sequence comes from Watsonalla cultraria, assembly GCA_964035505.1. NCBI lineage: Eukaryota > Metazoa > Arthropoda > Insecta > Lepidoptera > Drepanidae > Watsonalla > Watsonalla cultraria. The sequence goes on from OZ037714.1 coordinate 11,104,835, forward strand.
CACGAAGTCCTTGTCACACCGCCAGCCGTCTCTCTCTACGACTTGCGCCGTCGGCCCCCCGCCGTTCATGGCGTGAGCTGACACTACGTACTGACCGTCCGGGGACCACGATAGTCGAAGAACATGGGTTGTTCCTGAAAACACCCTTATATTAAAAGAAAGGGTTTGAGTCTGCTACGCAAGCGACGCAAGTTGTTGCGCGGGGCCTGTACCAATGAGTTTCTCTAAAAACTTATGTACAGTGATTTCACACCACATTCTTTACGGTGAAGGAAAACATTGTGAGGAAACCTGCATATGTTTGAGAAGTAATTCAAAGATGCATTAGTGCCTGAGACCGCGATAGACTCACCATGTCACATTGGCACTTAATCATCTTTGGTGAAAAGTGGGTTATTACAACACTTCTGCCTACCTCTTCGGGCAATACTGGTGTGAGCATATATATGTATGTATTGTAAGGTAGTATTTTTTGGCAGTAATCTTCTTTAAAACCGACATAAAATTCTTTGACAGCTCTAAATTTCGAGCTAGAGTTCCCTGCAGTACTAATTTACCTACCTACAGTGTAACTAACTTTTTATTGAGTTCAAAATCAGGTGTTTTTGAGTTTGTAATCAGGACTTCAATATCTCGAACCACAGGCTTAGTTATAATGTATATCATACCTCCACACTCCTCAAAAGGCTCTGTAATAACTTTCTCCTGCGCCCAGTCTGCTGTTTTCCAAACCCTCAATGACTTGTCATCTGACTGTGAAGCCAAATACTTGCCAACCTGAAAATTTTACAAAAATCAGGAATTATTTTTAGGTGGCAATGTCAATGATGTTTTGACTGCTGCTGTATTTGTGCCCATACCATCCGTCTAAACTTCTACTACAGAGGAGCACATGCTTTCATGAGCTAGGTAATTAATAAAACCTAGTAATAAATGTATATCAATTAAAAAAAACTTAAGACTTTTATTTTGAATAAGTCACTCAATATGTATGTATTTTATTATACTTTTTCACTGTAGATATTATTCAAAGCAATTAATAACAAGCCAAGTGTTAAAGATAAGGAATCAAGGACACAAGATTATGATAAAATATACATGTTGTAATATAATTGTCACAACTTACTGGATCCCAAGCAACACCCTTAACAAGACCCGTGTGTCCGTTCAGCACACAGACCATCTCTGGGAATTTCTCAGCATTCCATATGATAATAGTGTTGTCCACACTACAGCTGGCTAGCCACTTGTCAAGCGGAGCCCACGCTAAGTCTAACACGTCACCTATGTACAAATAATGTCATTAGAAACAAATAATGATACATTTATCTATACAGATAAATAAAATTGAAGTGTCTGTTTGTAATTCCAAAATAACAGCTTTTCACTAAATGCATATGAAAGTATACACGCTACTGACACTAAAAAACCAAGTTTTAAAATTTTTCTCTGTCTGTTTGTTCCGTGTTTGTATCTCTGAAACGGCTAAAATGAAACTAAATCTACGCGGGTGAAACCGCAGGGCACAGCTAGTTGTCATATAACCTTCTTACACACTATGATGAGACTGCAAACATCTGGTTGGAAAAAAGCTTAATTTTTTTCAAATTTTACATTATTATATTAATTATTCATATTATTATAAAGATGTCAAAACATCAGTCATCAGAATCAGGGCAAGATTATCCAAAAGGCAGATTAGGCAACTCCCTAGGGGCTCATAAACAAAGGGGGGAAAATAGGCTAGGGGCCCAAATAGGGCTATTCATTTACAAACTGTTTGGTTTGCTAAGCATAAATGCCATACAAACCTGCATGCCCTCCCAATGTAGCTAAGCACCTCCATGCCTCAGCTTTATGCTTGCCCGGTGTCGCTGGAGCTATGAAAGGCAGATTAGGCAACTCCCTAGGGGCTCATAAACAAAGGGGGGAAAATAGGCTAGGGGCCCAAATAGGGCTATTCATTTACAAACTGTTTGGTTTGCTAAGCATAAATGCCATACAAACCTGCATGCCCTCTCAATGTAGCTAAGCACCTCCATGCCTCAGCTTTATGCTTGCCCGGTGTCGCTGGAGCTATGGTGAGCCCCCACACCATCACAAGACGGTCATCTCCGCCCGATGCCAGGAACTTGCCTCCATTACTCCATCGTACACAGTTTACACATGCTAGAAAGTAAAATAGTATGGTCTAAATAACTTGATATTTCGTTAGCCTGTTGAACTTAATATCATGTATGATTCTATTTCATAAATATCTTTATTTGATTATACTTTTACAAAACTTTCAAATAGTCAGAACAACATGATTATACATGCTACCGTTGGGTTTAGAAAGTTTCTACTACTGAGAAGATAATATTTAAAAAAAATTGGTTTGTTTTAAGCAAACATTCAGTATAATATGGCGGAAATATACAGCGGTTTATAGCCTTACCTAAATGGTTATCCATTTGACAAAGCATTTTAGGAACATTGGGATCAACTTCAACAGTCTCATACAAAACTGAATTTAAGTTCCAAACAACCACTCGGCCGGAGTCCCCGCCCTGTCCGCCGGTTGCAAACCGCTTCCCGGTAGGGTGTATATCCACGGAAAATATAGGTTTATCTGAAAAGGCCCGATGAACAACATCAATGCATAATCACTTTTGAAACACTCATAAATTAAGATCATGATACACAAAACACACCATCGTGGTTTACCCAACTGGGCTTTAGCAGCTTCATTTATGATGTAAAAGTATTTAGGTATTAATTGATGAAATTAAAATGTTGCGATTTATTTACACTAATACAATGCAATACACTATTTATTTTCAGTAAAATTATGACAGTGACAGAAAGCACGCAATGCAAATGCCGCCCGGCAATTTTAAAAGTCAAAATGACATCTGGCTTTATTGGCTTCTAAAAGCTTGCAGTGCAGTGCTCAGTCCAGAGATAAATAATTTTGCTTTAACGTTTGTAAAATGTTTTTTTATGCATCTACTTTTTAAATCGAATAGCCTCCTAACGTCCTATATTATCCAGTGATAATATGTTTATTCAGATTCGCGGTGTAACAACTTGTGTGGTTCTTAATTTCTTTCTTGATTGAATTTGTCACACATTTAAATACACACAAAGTTCAAATATTGTTCTTTGATTTATTGATTGAAACACTAAAAAGAATAAAACTGGATATCGGAATCATAGAAATAATAATTACTATGTCCGTAGTACTTATTAATTCTATGGTCGCAATATGTCATTGGCAGCATAATGTCATATGACTTCTGACACTTGACACAACGTAAAAAAATATATGATTGATAGGTAGGTCGAACGAAGGAAGGAAATCGCGTTACGAAAGAAAGTTGAAGAAATCTTGATTTCTAAATAAACGGCATGAGAGGATCAGAAACGTTGATACCAGCACGGTTTTTAAGTTTGATCAGTCACCTTTGTGTGCTGATAACTTTACTATGGGAGAGTCAGCTGAGCGCGCAGTATTGTATCCAAAATCTGAGCTACAACGACCAACTAGTCCCGATTTATCACAACCGGTATGTGAAACTGATGTTTATTTATACTTCTATCATAGTATATTAATGTAAATATTAGACTCAAGGTGTAAAGTGTAAGTTTGAGGTTGGTTGTTGAGACTCGTTCCGATGCGCCAATTAGCTGACCATGAAGCGCCTGGACACGTTGCTCGAGCAATGATTTTATCAACATACGATTTATTTAACCGCAATATTTATAATATTACATAACGGTAATAAGAATCTAAATAAAATTTGAATAAAGAATTTAACATCATATTAAATTACAATCATGCTTCAAATGTGTTCTTTTCGTTGCCAAGGTTACTAGTTTCGCCAGCGAGAGTTCGTTTGTAGGTACAGACCTAATCGTAAATATATTTAAAGCTAGATATAATTAGTCCTTAGCACTCGTCTCAATGATATGTAATATTTAGCTGTATTTTTAACTACAAACTTTTAATAAAAAAATTTTTTGACAAATCCTATAGAATATAAATACTTAAGTAAGTACTAATCTTGGTATTTAAGCCAAGTAGGCTGTATGTACATAAATAAATAATCAAAATATATTTCTACTTGGGAGAATCTATTTTATTCCTTCAATGTGAAATAGAAGTATAATATTGGGGGAAAATTTTAATATTTCTGGGTATTTTATTATTAATTATTAAATAAAATAATTAGTACAGTTTATTACAATTTAGAGAAAAAAGAGTTAGAAAATGAATGATATCTTATAATGAATTAAAAATAATTTAATTTAAATTTTCTTTCATATTCTTATGTAAACTACTCCCCAACTTTGCATGATTAGGAGCTTTGATTATACTTCATATTCAGTATAAATCAGTTTTGTAATTCTCCTCAAGAAATGGTCAAAAAAATTTGTAAAGTGCATCAAAATCAGGTTGAAAACGAAAGATAAGTCACTGGAGACCAGAATTATATTTACGAAGTGTACATACATGGAATACATTCTGGATATGAAGGACCAGATATCACTTGAATAAGCTTACTACACTGGAATGATAACAAAAAAATACTCATCATGTAATCATACTCACTATAAGATACTCAAAATGCATGAAAAACAATTCCCACTCTCACAAAAATACTATCAAGATGGGAAATACTACATATACTGTATGTTAAACTAGTTTAAGCCAGTTGAAAGTAGTGGGTGTATTATACGACGGCAGTGCTTGGGATTAGTACGCCATTTTCGTAAACGTGTGTGCACTCCACGTGGTAACATTAGGGTTGACCGACAGTTAAACGGTTGGAGCTAGTCGCCCGATTTGTTGGTCAACTAATCATAATCACCTTTACCGCGCGATAAACCGGACGTGCCACGACTGCTACTGGTGTGGATTGCGCTAGTACAGGGTAATAGCACGATAAAGTAAACTAAATGGGATTATTATAAGAGTTATGTAAATATGTCCTATTAAAAAATGCACCACACAAGCCTAAATAGACTATAAATAACCATAAAGGAACGACATAGCTATACGTAAATTTCACGGCAATCTGTCTTTGCCTTAGCCAATCCGTAATAGGTACTCATTATTTGTCTTATTTACTTACCATAACTCCAGAGGCTGTTAATTGCATAACAAAGCCTAGGTTAAATGTTTATGTTTAGTTAAGATAAGGCATGTAAATGCTACTTTGTAATGTTTGATGACTACTGACGTGCTTCGTCACGTAAAGTTAGGTTAATCGTCGAATTATAACAGATATATCGCCATCGTAACCATTTATTATAGTGGGTAGTTAATAACCCACTTTATTAACACCAATTCTGTCCTGCTATTAATGTTACTTTACTACTCTAACGTAATTACACCTACGTATTTAGATACACATAACATTTTGTCAAAATCTTTTTCCACCACTTGAATGAAAACTGTTTTGAATATTGTACTATAGTGTACCATAACTTAACTAACTTTGACATTTTGTGATACTAAAATTAAACGTCAAAGCTAAGAAGTTAGTAAGACGTCACTGCTATAACGATGTTAGTAGCCCCCCTGGTCCTGTCACTAGTTATGAGCGCGTACCTTGAATGCGCAATAGTCATTTTAAGTTGAATAAAAACGTGCGCAGTAGGTTTTTTCGCTGCGCGCTCTTAACTTGTGACCTGTACCTATTTTTTTTCTCTGCTTGTGTTCCTCAAATAATCTGCTTACGCTCAAAATTATCGGCCTGTTAATAGTTACATTAGCAAAAAGGGGGTTTACTAAGAGTACACCTCTGCCTACCCTTTCGGGGAACGAGCATATGTCAGTCAGGTGTAAGCATATGTAGGTATGCACGCATAAACAAAAAGTAGGTAGGTAGGTTAAGTACATACCAATCATCCGGAGTTACTAGGACTTTCCCAGAAGAAAAAACCATGAAGGTAGTAGACTAGTAACCTGGACCTCGAGAATGCCACCCCTGCAAATCTTGATCTATCTTAACAACCGGTAATAACCGGTATGAATTGCTAGTGCCATGAAGTTTACAAAACATAGTGGTTATATTACCGGCGACCTTAGTCCACACTCTTAGTGTGCCTGACGCAGCGCAGGCGACTGCCTAACACGTGTCTCACGTGACTGTGAATAGAAGTTGATAAACTATTTTCAATCTGTGCTTTCACTGATCAATTGGAGCTGTTCGATCAAGTATCAGCTCCCTAGTGCCCAGAGCGTCATATATGGGGTCTTTAGCTTCCAGTAAAGTAAGGAATACCAACTTGTGTACTTTAGTTTAATTAAGGAACTCCACTCCTTTCTTGGGTAAGGACTTTATCGCCCTACGGTTCTTTATTTATAGGGCTGTATGAAAAGCAAGGATATCATATCTATCTGATTTCAAAATCTTTACTGATAATTTGGAGCTGGTGCACCAAGTATCAGCCCAAGATGGTGAGCCCATCGCCGTCTTAAGCACTAATTCCTCTCTCCCCTATTTTCTTCTCAGACATACCTATCAATGTTTCCCTTTATCATAGAGCTCGTGGTGTGACATTGCATTCAACTTGCGTTGCTCGTATAGCAGGCTACTCTCAAACCAATTTGGCCAGCACGGTTCTTTTATTATTACAGCCTATCAATTTTATTGTCAAATTGATATACATGTGCACATTTGGCACATGGGAATGGGGGCCCGGATAATACGCGATAATATTGAAATTATCAGTAACTTTATTACTATTGGTCGTAAAGTTCAAGGTAAGTATGTTTAGCATCGACGAGTTATTCGATATTTACGCATCATTCATGTTCAATAGTATTTTAAAGACGGTTGTGTTTACTTGACGTTTACGTAACAATGCGGGAACATGGTGAAAAAAAGGTCGGTTTAATATTAAATTTTTTGTACGATCTTGGTTTAGAAAAAAAATTGCCCATTTTTTTAAAATTTATAGCACTACATTATGCGATATTTTAGGAAGATTTGAACTATGTTATGTTTTTGACAGTTTCGATTGGCCGTAAGTGACATTATTGGATTGAAACAGGCGATGGATTTTTTTTTTAATTTTGTTTTTTTTATTGAAGTTTACCTAATTACATCGACATTGTTTGGCATAGATCTGATAAAAAATATGTTTTTGATCATTTTGTTTGGCCGTAGTTACTAGTAAGTGATATTATGAATCTGGACTAAGTAAATACATATGTGACCAATAGCAGTGTTCCGCGGTTTCAACCGCGTTGAGTAACGTTATTTATCGGAAACCTATTTATTTACTAAATAAAAGTAGCTTAAGTTACTCCTCTTAACATCTGCTATCTGCCAGCGAATGCCCTTTGAAAGGTTTAGCAGTTTAAGGTATTAACCGGAACAAACAGACAGACAGAGAAACATTTATAAATTCTAACTTTCATAGGAATTTAGCGAAAAGCTGTTAATTTGGAATAACATTTTGAAGATACTTCAATTTTATTTATCTGTCACATTATCGGTATAAGATATAGATTTTTGGGTGTTTAAGAGTCTTTGATTTGTGCAAGTAATGATTTGACCAGTGTTCGAAATAATTTTCGCTAATAATAGTTACTTGGTCTTGAGAGAAGAGAATAAAAGATTTCGTTTCATTCGTTCTTGAGAGAAGAGAATAAAACATTATTCGTTCCAAAAACTATTGTGGGTTCGTAGTTTGACCGGCTTCCTTTACAATTCTAATTCACCTCGGCTCAACGGCCGCTGAACAAACGTTTACATTGCATTATAGACAAGACTAGCTAGACTTAATTTATTCGGTGGCCCGCGGAACCCAAATAATTTTAAATTAAATGTAGCCTAAGTTACTCCTTGTAGCTATTCGCCAGCGAAGGTCCCGTTAAACCTTTGACATCAGATATCTTCCATTGAAAGTCCCGCCAAAATCGGTCCATGTGTTTCAGAGATTAGCCGGTACAAATAGATAGCCAGATTGAGTTTTTTTTTTTAAAGTTGGTTTTTCTGTCATTGCCGTGTATACTTTTATATGCATTCAATGACAAGCTGTAATTTTGGAATTACAAACAAACACTTCATTTTTATTTATCTGAATACTGAATATTTGAATGAAGATATGAATGTATAGATGATAGAGTCGGCACCAAAAAAGGTGAAAAACTATTGATAAACATAATTATTATGATGTTGAAAGCAATAAAAAGCCGTCACGACATGTTTAAAAAAATGTTCTCATTTTGAAACTAGCGTCGCTTTGTTTTAAAAAAATCTAAGGAGCCTAAGTTACTCCTTGTAACATTAGCTATTCGTCAGTGGAAGTCCCGTTAAAATCCGCCTAGCCGTTGCGGAGATTGCCCGGAACAAAAAATTGGTTTATGTCAGTACCGTGTGTACTTTCATATGCATTTAGTGAAAAACTATTATTTTGCAGTTACAAACAGACACTTCAATTTGATTTACCTGTATAGATATCTTGTATTGTCAATATGGACTTTGTTGACGATATCATAGTGTGTATGCGGCTAGCCTTAAATATTTAAAAACTAGCTGTGCCCCGCAGTTTCACCCGCGTTAAGTTAATTTCATGGGAGCCCGCGAAACTAATGTTTTTTTTTAATAAAAGTCTACGTTACTCCTTGTAACATTGGCTATCTGCCAGTGAAAGTCCCGTTAAGATCGGTCCAGCCGTTTCGGAGATTACCCGGAATAAACAGACAGACAGACGGACAGACAGACAAAAATTTTAAAACTGGTTTTTCTATGTCAGAACCGTGTATACGTTCATATGAATTTAGTGAAAAGCTGTAATTTTGGAATTACAAACAAAACAAAAATTAAAAATATCTAGGTATAGATGTATAGATTTTTTTTTTACATGCTATGTTTAAAAAAATGTTTTTAACCCGTGGTCTGGGATTAATTATGCTAATTATGACGCAGGCTGTACATATACCACATGATACGCGAAAATAAGAATATCATCAGCTGAATTCCTATTAGAACTTACGAAATCAATTTCTCTAGTGTCGCCATTGACCTAACCCGTGAGTTTGTATGGTATCTTAGCGTCGCACTCGACGTCGAGTTGTAACCGAGACCAATGAGTTACATGCTCTCAGAGTTCCGATACTTTGGAAACACTCGGGCGGTCACCCATCCAACTACTGACCATGGTTGACGGCTGTTGGTTGGTTAACTTCGGTGACTGAATGATATGCTAATATATAATAAGGCGGTATCTATATTTGGTTACATGTTATTCAACCTTCGTTTTCGTCTTCCGTTCGGAGGTCGATAAGGGTCATAAAATGCATAAATTTAATCGCACATCTCTTAAAATAAATGATAATTTATAATTATTTTATTTTCACAATCAAGTTTTTATCATATTATCTTCTTAGTAATGGGAGTGATTTTTTTGTTTCTATACTGCAAAAACTGTAAACAGGGGTCCTCAAGGGCTCCACCATGAGCTTTTTTTTTTCATCATGGCAAACGTTTGACTTATTCTGAAACAAATGTTATGACGTGTATAAATCCATCATTGCAATAAGAGTTGAGGCCCTTGGTTGTACGTAGTATTCTTATCATGATCATTACATAAAAAAGTGGAAAAAAAACTCTCCTAAAATGTCATTGCCTTTCTATCTAATAAAAACCGGCTAAGTGTGAGCCGGACTTGCGCACGAAGGGTCCCATACCATTATATAAAAGGAAGGTCCTGAGTCAACACGATAAACCTATACCTTCCTGTCTTACAGGACCAGTAAAGGGAACATTCCGAAAAAAAAAGAAAGTTTAAAAATTAAGATAAATCTTTATATATAAAAATCAATCCCCATTTCCCTTGGTCACGGCATCACGCCTAAACGGCTGGATGGATTTAAACGGGACTTTCACTGGCAGATAGCTGATGTTTCAAGGAGTGTTTTAGGCTAACTTTATTTAAAAAAACACCCATGAAATTAACTCTACGCGGGTGAAACCGCGGGGCACAGCTAGTTGTTAATACTTACAAGTTTTAGCGGAAATCTCAGTTTGATCATATCTTTTAATCGTGTTTAAGGACCTTGATTTTTGTACATCTAATAAGGACAATAGGCCTCAGTATTTGTTAGAAATTTCAACCTGCTAGGTCCATCTTTTCCTGAGAAAATCGGAAAAGATCCTATATCAATCGTCTCCGTGGGGGTACTAGTTGCGGGGCGCTGTCAATACTATCGACATTTCAGACCAGTTATGTAATGTGTATTACGTATTATTATAGCAATAACATAATATGATAGGTTATCATTTATTGGCCGCTAGCAGATGATATTTTTTTATTGTCCCCTTGTAGATAATTATTTTCTTGCAATCAAAATAAAATGGTAAATATTTATTTAAGGCGTTTCGGTCAAGCTGTAAACAGCAGTACGCGCGAATCTAGTACTCGTATATCTAACTTTCCCAAAAATAAAATAGTTATGGTAGGTATTTATTATTTAGGTATATCACGAAATCCCTTTGTATTACAAAATTTGACGTCTTGTTGTTAAAATTCTAGCAGGACTCTTTAACTTCAAAGAAAAAAACTTTTCACCTTTATTATATCAAATACGGATTGTCATAGAACTCTTATCAAAAATTGAGTAGAAATATCGAGGTTTAAATCAGAAAATTTTAAGTTTTATTAGGGAAAAAAATCATCATAAACTATGTTGTAGATAAAGTACTTATGCGCCCCGTGCACTAAGCATCGCGCATGACCTAATGTCAAAGCGCAAATGATTATTGAAACATATTATGTGATCTGTAAATAAAAGTATAATAATCAAAGCATTATCATTCGACACGGTACCATACGTAACATAAACACATGCAAGGCGACCTGTGCCCCAAGTTATAGGTTTTAACATGTTTTTACGTTAACGATATCGTTTGCGTTTTTTCCTCATTTTGTACGCCCAAGCGAAGTTCGACGAAGTGCGACGTTCGAATTATGATCAAAAAGGTTAAATTCGTACAATTTTTGATAACAATGCCTGCGCTACAAAATTACTTTAAAGGATTAAGCCTACATCACTATATTAATAATAACTAACATTTTCTACGCGTAAAAAGCAAAATGCCCCTCTCTATAGCAATAACTATCTCATAGCAAGTAAATGTTTTCAGGTTGGTAGCAGGGTTTGGTGTGGCCATAGCCCTAATCGTGCTGGAGTTGTCATCCTTCATGTCGGGACTAACCATGTTCTCCATCTCTGTCTCCCTCATCTGTATCCTTTTGTTCATTGCTTTTGGATTCTCAGCTTTGTGCTTATTTGTTTAAGCGTGTGTTTGGCTTGGTGACGTTGGTTGACTTTTTAATAAATGTGGTAACAAACATTAAAAAATGCATTCGAATTGAGAGCGCTCTCCTTTCTTTTGAAGTCTCAAAAAGAGGTAAGATTAAAAACGAAAACCCGGCTACTGAAAAAAGTACGTTCTCTCTATTATGAAACTAAGTGATGTTCAGGGGATAGCCGTGGTCATAACTCTAACAAAACAATTCATTCGAATAGTATATGTTACATCACTTTTGTTTGTTTGAGAGCGTAATTGCTAAGTAGTCTGGTTTTAAGTGATTGTGAAAATGAAAATGAAAACTATTTATTTAGTTTGGGCCCTACCCCGTTATTCACTAAGGTTTCTCAGCGTCGAACTCCACAACGAGCGTTGGTTTCAACCATAGGAAATTGATACATAACACGTACCTATAGGATAAGGTTCAATTTCGGATCTTTAAAACGGGCACTCGAAGACGTGCGCGACGCTGAGAAACTTTGCCTTTCATCGGGTCAGAAACTAGCCTTCTGGGAAATACATGAAAGTCACATCCAGTCATCAATACAGTATTAAATAATATTAAGTATTCGTTGTTGAACAGTAAGTTAGGTACCTAAATTGTAACAATGATTTGTATTTATATCCTAGTCGTGCCTGGCTTCTCACATCTGCAGTAATTAACAACACCGTAGTCACGGGCAGATGTACAAGATAGGTATGTTATATACAGTATTAAAAATACAAAATTTCAAATACTTTTAAATTGAGTATTTCAGATACCAGGTACAAATACCTTTCCGCAATAGTATCTGAAATACTAGATACAAACACGTATTTTTCAAATACTTTTATAGAACACCTTTTTTAACACGCTTTTATTAGCTTCACCTGTATGTATGTATGTATGTATGTATGTATGTATGTAACCGACCCCTTTGAGCTCGATTTTGTCCTACTTTGTACGATCAGATTTAATTCAAACTTTGCACACCTGTCAAAAGTCGATGACAATGCAATAATCCGATCGAAGCATCCGATTATCCTAATTAGATTCGCCAGGATTAATTAATTTCTTTCCGCATCCTTTGCATGCGAGTAAGAGAGATAGAGCTAGTGCGGGCGGTTTGTGGTATTGAGGGCGGTGTATTCAATGCGCTTTTTAAGATATTATATTATCAAAGTGATGATTCTTCTACTCATTATCTGTCAATAAAATGTTTATAATTATTAACACTATGCACCCCACGCTTTTTTACAAAAATGTACATTCATTTCTAATTTACAATATTCTTTATCCAAATTTATTAAATTTTATTTTCTGATTTTTAGTTGGATTTTTTATGAAAGCGTGTTTATTTAGTTTTTTTTTTCGTTGAATGTTCAATAGGCTGTAAATCTGGGGGCCTACTAGCTTTCTCCGAAAAACAAATCTTCGGCCGAATTTCGCAAATTTCCTACCACTATTCTTATTCGTTCTAAAATCACGTGGTCCGCTGGAAAATTCTTAAACGTTTATATTTAAACCTACATTATTTAACGATCCAAAATGTAAGTATGATGAATTCAAAATGATACTGAAACTACGTTTGATTTTCGTTCGTTTGTGAAGTTTCGTTTTCGGAGAATAAGAGTAGACCTATTATTGTAGACGAGATTATAATTATATACGCCATTTACTGTACATATTTTCATAAGAATACCTTAAACTGACGTCAGCTATCGCCGGTCACGGCTCAGCATCAATGTGTCTCACGTACTTCGTGCTTGACGGTTGGCACTGCGATTGGTTCTGGCCGATATTCGCACTGTGCTCGGCGCTCCCGGCCACTGTGGATGTGGCCGCACTCATACACACGCTGTGCTCAAAGAAGTGGTGATTTCAGGCCACAACGAGGATATTATTACGATGATTTTAAGTTCACTTATTAGTTTTGTAAGTAAACCCGATAATTACATACCTACACACATCCTGGTCCCGCCACGCGTAAAGAGCGCGCATTGAAAAATTTTGGTATTCCCACATGCGTGTGCGTTCGCCTATACATATAGACAGTCTCATATAACTACTTACAAATTCAAAGGTACTCGTTCTTAACTGGTGACGAGACCTGTCATACATATGTTCACGCCTGTATCTCATGGGGGTCTGCAGAGACCACCGTTTGCCACATGCTACGATACTTTCACAGCTATTTCTTTTGCTTCGTACGCTTTCATGCATCTCTTTATACACTAAAACTATACAAAACAATATCTATACAGATAAATAAAATGTAAGTGTCTGTTTGTTATTCCAAAATTACAGCTTTTCACTAAATGTATATGAAAGTATACACGCTAATGAGACTAAAAAACCTGTCTGTCTGTCTGTTTGTTTCGGGTAATCTCTGAAACAGCTTGACGGATTTTAACGGGACTTTCACTGATAGGTAGCTGATGTTTCAAGGAGTAACTTAGGCTACTTTTATTTTTTTTAAACATTAGGGTTCCGCGATAATAAGGATGAAACTAAATCTACGCGGGTGAAAACGCGGGGCACAGCTAGTTGTATATATCACAGATTACATTCACGTAAGATTTGGCTTTAAAAACTAGTGTCATGCAAGCCACCCTTAGTCCGAAAAACCCGAGAAATGATCTTTTTCGTAACGCGTCCCATTACATGGTCATAGCAAATGAGGCGAAAAATATTTGTGATAATTTGTAAAATGGATTAGTTGCTCAATCCAATTAATTGATACAAACAGGTATTTCGGTATGCTTCGCCTGGATTCATATCAATTATAAGAAGGCCCTTCTGATAATTTGATAAAAAATGAAATTAAAATGTATACTTACTGGCTTTCAAATAAATTAATATGCCAATGATCTATTTGGTTTGTTTTCTTTCGCTTTATCCGCTCAACATTCTTCATACAAATCTCCCGGATAACTCATTAACCGGGCACTAATACAGACTCCAAGCTGTTACTGGGTATAACGGATGTAGAAACCCAATTACACTTCGCCCGATTATAGTTCCGAACCTAACCCAAGAGCGCGTACCATTACGTTGCGTACGTGTTCCGGGTAATCTCCGAAACTGCTAGGCCAATTTTAACGAGAATTTCACTGGCAGATAGCTGGTGTTACAGGGAGTAAGCTACTTTTATTTAGAAAAAAATAGTATTCCGCGAAATAAAGCATGAAACCCTATACTTTGGGGTAGGTACAATTCTGTTAATCTCACTGAATAATATATATTGAGCAATCTCATTAAAGTGGCCTAAAACGTCCCAAGGAAGCCCAAGCCTAAAGGTACCTATATTATTCGTTTCCAGGTAACCAACGAGCATCAGTTTCTGACCAAATCGCACGACTACAAGCCAGGATGGTCCCTGTACCTGGTCCTCGCCGGAGTCATCACCACGCTCGGCTCCTCGCTGCCTGTCGGATATAACATTGGAGTGGTTAACACTCCTGCTGAGGTGACTATTTTATTTACTTTTGAGACTAAGCGGTGAAAGCTTAATGTTCTATAAATATAACTATCTTTGAAACAGTGAATTCGTCGTTTTATCCGTTCTGTCCTTGGGTCAAAGCTTGGGCTAAACCAAAATCAAACAAATAGGGAGACAAACAGGGAGATAGAGATCACTTTTAATTTATAGTATTACTAGCGGACGTCACGCGGTTTCACCCGCGTAGTTCCCGTTCCCGTGGGAGTACGGGATTATAATATAGCCATGTTACTCGTTGATGGCAGTAGCATGTATAATCCTGTGTAATTGTGTCATTCTGACGATTTGAAAGTACTTTGTATAAAGTCTAATCGAATAAAGATATATTTGAGTTTGAGTTAGATATCCATTGCTGAATTTTTCTGAAATATTCAATGCTAACAGTCAAATCTTTTCTCTTTATAATATTAGTGTAGAAGTAATATGAATCTCTTATTGCGCAAATGTCACTTATAAATGAAATAGCTGCATTAGGAACGAAAATCACGATTTCAATAATAATATAATGATATTCATTTCATAATATATGCTTCCGTTGTATGGTAAACGTTTACTGTCAAGTGGAATGTTACCTTCAGATTTAATACAATTCATAGAAATTATTCAATTGTAATATAATTTAATTTATAACTACGTATCTCTTCGTGTCGCGTCATACAAGAACCAAAAATAACTGGTACTGCGGTCAAGGTCAGCGCTCAAAACTCTTGACTGCGCCTACTTATTGTACTTTCTGTGCCTGTCACCAATTGTCATTCTTCTATAATTGTCAGATAATTAAGCGTTTCTGCAAAGCGAGCTTCGCGAGCCGCTATGGCGTCGATCTGGATGATCGATGGCTGAACGTGCTGTGGTCCTTCGTGGTGTCCATCTTCATCGTGGGCGGGTGCACCGGCTCCCTCATGGGGGCTGTGCTCGCCAACAATTTGGGGAGGTAACTCTACAACATTATTAATTACCCTTTTCTCTATACCCCCTACAACGACACTCGCGCCATAGTTTGCAGTCAAGGACGAATCCAGGATTTTTTTTCAACTTTAGATTTGTATATTTTAACAACTCGCAAAATTTGATTTGCTTGTAAGTGCACAGTACTGTGATGGAATCTACACAGTACAAAAAACCAGCGTCTGGGTCAGGGGGTCTACTCTCATTCTCCGAAAACGAAACTTCTCAAACGAAAGAAAATTTAACGTAGTTTCAGTATCGCTTAGTTATTTTATATAACTCGAATTCTCATTCGTTTTATAATTTAACAAAAAAGACCTACTTTGGTTTAGAATATATAATGTCAAAGAATTTCTAGCAGACCACGTTCGGACGTTATTTTAGAACGAATATGTGGTAGGAATTTTGCGAACTTCCTCATGCTCTCTCCGCTCATGTTTGCACCCTGTTGGAGCGTGCGTGAACCCATGATGCGAGCCATGTGTGAGTATACTGCAGCTTGTATGAAGTTCATTCCAATATTTACTGATATTATAAATATTCTAAGTGTTCTTTAACTAACCCTCTATAGTGTGAAAATTGCCCACTTATATCAAAACATAGACTTACCTAGTCCTAGGTTTGAAAGTAACTCTATCTCTTTCTGTGACACTGATTGAGAAGGGATGGATGGACATAGTTTTACGGTGTGTCTAATCTAGTATGGCCCCTAAAACCCCAACATCAGTTGCCGTAAATATCTTCATTGTTTGTTTGTAGGAAAATGGCGACGGTTGTAACCAACGTGCTGTCTCTGCTGGGAGCTGTGCTGTTCGTGTTGTGCCGCGAAGCTAATTCAGTTGAAATGCTCATTCTTGGAAGACTGCTTGTCGGTCTGTCTGGAGGTAACTTATCTTTACTAAAAGTACCATAGTCGAAAGATAAAAAATATGTTTTAATGCCATCCCAGAACGGTTCCCAAAGGGGTAGGCAGAGGAGTATCAGCGCACACTTTTAATAGTCGAATCAAAGTATTTCTTGTGTTTTTGCGGTGAGGAAGGTTACTGGTGCTCGATTGGGGCATGGAAGAATGGACTAAGGTATTTTAATTATTCCTTAAAATTTGCAATCTTATATTTTGGAACTTGCCGAGGAATAATTGGAACCTCTTTAAGAATTCGAGCAGAATTAGGAAACCCAGGATCATTATTCGGAGATGATCTAATTTATAATAAAAAAAAATATATAGTAATACCAATTATAATTTGTAGGAGCTCGTGGCACAGTTGCTATTGCGCATATGATGCGATCAATGAAGTTAAGCAACCATACGCCTAGCCAGTAGTTGGATGGGTGACCGTCCGTGTTCCTTCCGTGCCTCGAAGAGCACGTTAAGCCGTCGGTTCTGGTTGCCAATTTAACATCTTTGGCAAACGTTACAGGTCAGTCAGAGGCCTAAGAAAGTCTGACAACTGGTTTAACCCAGATTGCCGTTTTTCCTCGAAAAAAGGGGTTTTACGAAGGTCAGATGGCGTATGAAAATCAGGTGATCAGCCACATCGGGTTGAATCAAGTGCTGACCCCAAATCCCATGTATTTGGGGTCAGCACTTGACAACCCCATAAGGTCAGGGAGATGAATACCAATTATAATTTGGTAATTGATTAGTACCATGAATATTTGCAGGTCTAACGACCAGTATAGTCCCGATGTACCTGTCGGAGCTGGCCCCGCCGGCCCTGTCGGGCGCCATGGGCGTGGCCTGCCCCATGGGCGTCAACGTGGGGGTGCTCGTCGGACAGTTCATGGGGCTCAGCTTCATCTTGGGTACGTTACAATAAACTTTAATATAATACTTTTAGAGTATTGTCGTATTTTAAATGAATTAAGTAAAATTACTTATCAATTGTATTAAATTTTTGTTTGTGATTCTGACAGTTATTTTTTTATTGTTCCTAGTATCGAGTTTCTTTTTTTAATCTTATGTATTAATTAAGGTTTTTAAGGTGATAATAATAAGTAAGTTGATCCCAAGTTCACCGGGTCATTGAATTTGAATATATAAATCTATACGTACAGGTAAATAAAATTGAAACGACTGTTTGTAATTCCAAAATAACAGCTTTTCTAATGCGTATGAAATTATATACGAAACTGGAATAAAAAGATTTAATATGTCTCTGTCCACTTGTCTGTCTCTCTGTTTGTTTGTTCTGGCTAATCTCTGAAACGGCTGGACCGATTTTAACGGGACTTTCTATGACATATAGTTAAATTTACAAGGAGTAATATAGGCTACTTTTTAGTTTAAAAAACATTAGGGTTCCGCGGGCCACCCGTGTAATTAACTCTACGCAGGGTATTGTTATAAACAATCGTAGTACATAGACTAGCTGTGCCCCGCGGTTTCACCCGCGTAGTCACCCTAAGTTACTCCTTGTACCATTAGCTATCTGCTAGTGAAAGTCCTTAAGGTCCTGTAGGTATCCATAAAAGTAGAAGGAAGTTGTATGAACTTTATGGTATGAAACGAAATGATCATAGTCCTGAATTCTTAGCATTCGTAACTAGATACTCTAAATGTTTTAAGAAAGTTTGTATAAAAGCTAAAGCCTTGCATCTTGCCCAGAAAATCAAGAATTCTGATAATAAGATAAAAACTACCTGGAACGTTATTAATGCCGAGACGGGAAAGGCAAAAAGTCGCGATTGTCGTTTAACTTTAAATATAGATAACAAAGTAATCCAAGACGATGGTGAAATAGCTGAAACTTTCAACAAGTTCTTTGCAAATGTTCCTATAGTAACTACTAGTTCCCTAAATTCATCTCCCACAGACGCCGAATTATTACTGAAATTAAATGTTTCTAAGTGCGGCACTAGCTTTAGTTTTTGTTCTATCACGCCTTTTGAAATAATTAAGACATTTAAAAGTTTGAATTCCAAAAAGACTGGTGATTTATGGGATATATCAGTGAAAGTACTTCACGATATTATTGACATAATTGCCCCTTACTTAGCTGACATTTTTAACAGTTGTATTAAGAGCGGTGTATTCCCGGATCTCATGAAATATAGTAAAGTTATTCCATTATTTAAAGGTGGTGATATTAGTGACCCTACTAACTTCAGACCGATCTCTATCTTGCCAGCCCTCAGCAAAATTTTCGAAAAAATTATGCTGAATCAAATAGTCGCTTACTTTAATCTTAATAATATTCTACATGGTGAGCAATATGGCTTCACCAAAGGTCGTTCAACCACTGATGCTGGTGTTGCACTTCTTAGACATATTTATAGAGCGTGGGAAAACGCTCACGACATGATAGGTGTATTCTGCGACCTATCCAAGGCATTCGATTGTGTACAACACGAAACCTTATTAGTTAAATTAAACTATTACGGTGTCAAAGGTAGGGCACTCGACCTAATCAAATCATATCTTTGTCAACGGATTCAAAAAGTCGAAGTAAATGGGGTCAGATCTTCCGGTTCTCCAGTACTAATGGGCGTCCCACAGGGTTCAATCCTAGGACCATTTCTATTCTTAGTATATATTAATGATTTACCAAATTTAGTAAAGAATACGTGTGATATTGTACTGTTCGCTGATGACACATCTCTTTTGTTTGAAGTCGACAGAGCCAAAACGAATTATGAAGATGTAAACAGTGCACTTGATCAGGTATTGAAATGGTTTAATGTAAATAACTTAGTTTTAAATGCCAAAAAAACTAAATGTATTAAATTCACTTTACCAAACGTCAAACCTGTTGATACAAAGGTCATGGTAAATGGTGAAACTTTGGAAATAGTAGATTCTGTAGTATTTCTAGGTGTAACCCTTGATAATAAACTTCAGTGGGGCCCACATATATCCAAGTTATCAGGAAAACTCAGCTCCGCAGCTTATGCAATTAGAAAAATTAGACAGTTCACCGACATAGAAACAGCTCGACTTGTATATTTTTCTTATTTTCATAGCGTTATGTCCTATGCTATTTTAATTTGGGGCAAAGCTGCTGATATAGACTCTATATTTACACTACAGAAAAGGGCTATACGATCTATATATATTTTGGGACCGCGAGAATCGTTAAGGGAAAAATTTAAATCAATTGGAATTTTGACAGTGGCCTCACAGTATATTTTAGCTAACTTATTATTTGTGCATCAAAACATTGGATCGTTTCAAAGGAAATGTGATGTGCATAATGTAAACACAAGACACAAACATAAAATTGTAGTGCCTGCGCATCGCCTACAAAAAGTGCATGGCTCATTTTTAGGACAGAGCACACGCTTCTATAATAAATTACCAACAAAAATTGTAAACTTGCCCTTCAACAAATTTAAAGAAACAATTAAATCAGTTTTGCTTGAAAAAGGATATTATACTGTAAGTGATTATATTTGTGATAAGGGAGCCTGGGATGTACCTGATAATGTTTGTAAATAATCCCATTGGCACTGTACTTTTGCTACAATTAATTAATCTTAATTTTGCTTTGACTGGCTGGAATTTGCCATGCTCACATATATTTGTACTATATTTTTAGTTTTTATTTTTGACAATTGAGCATTAGAACTGTGTCCATGGGCTTATAGTTGCTTGAACAATTTATTTTGTATTTTTAAAACTGTATAATATTCTTTAAAAGAGTAATTACTGAGTTTCTTGCCAGGTTCTTCTCAGTAAAATCAACCTTCCGAACCTGGCGGTAGCATGTATAATCCTGTGTAATTGTGTCATTCTGACGATTTGAAAGTACTTTGTATGAAGTCTAATCGAATAAAGATATATTTGATTTTTGATTTTGATTTTGATCGGTCCAGCCGTTTCGGAGATTACCCGGAACAAACAGACAGAGAAAAATTAAAAAAATTGGTTTTTCTATGTCAGAACCGTGTATAGTTTCATATATATGCAATTGATGAAAAGCTGTAATTTTGTAATTAAAAACAGACACTTCAATTTTATTTATCTGTATAGATGTATAGATTATGTGGTATTTTTACTTTGCAGGCGGCGTGGACGACTGGCCTTACCTATTGTCGGTGTACGCGTTGCTAGTCATTGTATGTTTGCCACTGTTGTGTATATTGCCGGAGAGTCCCAAGTATTTGTTTGTAGTTAGGAACAACGAAGAGAAAGCCCTGCAAGGTGAGTGCTTACCAAACTTTAGGTGGTGCAAAACATTTGGTGCAAGGGTGTTTTTATCGCATGCTAATATAACATTGGGGTTTTCATATATCTATACGACGTTTAACTGAGTGCCTTGTGCTAGGTTAATTCGTCTCAAGCGATCGCGTTGATGTAAACGCAGATTTGTTTGGGCTCACAATAGTGTCATCTTCAGGCTGAAGAGGCGCTGTTCCGATCCTATACAAATCTGCGTTTACGACGACGCGGTGACTTGTGACGGCGGCAGTGAACAACTCGCACTCGGGGTGTGCATTGGATTTTCAGTGGGGAGGCATAAACAATAAGTAGGTAGGTAGGCAGGTTAAGTACATACCTATGTGACGCGGCGTAGGTACGTACGTCTTGGTAAAGATATATACAAAAACAAACTTAAACAATATGTGGCTAAACTATTGTAAAATAACTAACTAGCTTATCCAACACACTAGAGGTAAACATTGTATTCAAAAATTATTTATTTTACTGTAATCTCATTTTAAGTGAACTAATTTTAAGTTCTTATGAGAAATAAATTCTTTAAACCTAAGATACACATGCAAACATAAAGACACACACACACGACACGAGTGTATTCAGTGATCACAATTTGTAACTTCTGTTTACCTTCTTATATGCAATGCACGCCACTGCGCGCACTAGGCCCTCAGACTTACCACATCCCATCTGCATTACTATGAATTGATAACCTCCTCATTTTTTGAAGTCGGTTAAAATTATTATTCTGTTACATCAATTCATTCCATTGCACTGATATTTGATTACTTTTTTATTTATCCATTACCATTAAACATTACATTATTGCTACCAAAGGTCCCGTCACGATTAAAGAACGGGCAGCGAAAAATAGGGGATACTGCGCATGTTTTTATTCGCCTCTCGCCATACATATAGACAGAGACAGACTCATCAAATTACTACGGCGCATTCAAAAGCACTCGTTCTTAACTCGTGACGGGATCAGGAGGCCAACTATGATCGTTTAAGCAGCGCGTATTCAGAACTACTTAGCTTTGAAGTTTAATTTCACGGTACAAAAATTAATCGTCAACGCTTAGAAGTTAATACCTTCTACACACTGCTTAAACCGATATTGGTAGGTCTTCTGCCACGTAATTCACTAAGATGTGTGAACGTCGCACTTGTCGTCGTCGTTTAAAGATACGAAATTCAACCTTATCCTCTATGCATTATGTATCAATTTCCTATGATTGAAACCAACGCTCGTCCTCCAGTCGACGCTGAGAAACCTAACAGAATAACGCACTAACTTGTACTTTTATTGCGTTTCCATACATTTTATCACCCAGGGAGTGGCTATATGAATTCAAATAATCAGCAAATTAATCTTAACAATCCGGTGTTGTAGAGTTAAGTCGTCTTCGCGGCGAGTCGGCGTCGATCCTAACGGAAGACATAGAGCAGTTGAGGAGTGAACGTGCTGCTAGTAGTGAAACGGAGGCTCTTAGTCTGTGGAGCGCCGTGCGAGACCCTCGCCTGCAACTGGCCTTGCTGCTCGTGTGCTCCATGCAGGCTGGACAACAGACCAGCGGGATCAATGCGGTTAGAACACACCTTTATAGGGTCTTTAGACTTTTTAAACGAATATTTTTGGCAGAGAATTTCAGTTGTAGCTACATATCATCTATACAGATGTATAAAATTGAACTGTCTGTCTGTAATTCCAAATTAACAGCTTTTCACTAAATACGTACGAAAGTATAGACGGAGTTGACATAAAAAACATATTTTGAATTTTTTCTCTGTTTGTCAGTCGGTCCGTCTGTCTGTCTGTCTGTCATGACGTATAGGGAGGTCACGGAAATGGCACTGGAGAAAGACGAATGGAAGAAATTGCATCGGTTACACCGACAAGAGTACACTCTTAAATGTATGATGAGAGTAATGAACAACTTACAAAATCATTAGACTGTGACTCTTCCCGACGCTTTTTGGTAACACAATTTTTTTTTGTGAGAAACACATTTTAAAAACAAATTTAAAAAAACCCGAGAAAAGCTTCAGTCAGGTACTAGTTTTAAAGCAACGTATAAGCAGGTTTTCTCAAAATTTTGTCCTTTTCAGGTATTCTACTACTCGCAGACGATATTCCAGCAAGCTGGTCTGTCGACCTCTCAGGCTCAGTACGCGACGCTCGGGTGCGGGTTCATCAACGTGTGCACGGCGGTGTTCATGATCAAACTGCTGCCTCGCTTCGGTCGCCGGCCACTCCTCCTGGGCTCCATACTCAGCGCTGCCATTATACTGGCCGCTTTGGCTGTCTCTATGATATTCATTGTGAGTACAATATTGCTACGTGGTGACCGAGTTTGAGCAGTTGCCTGCTATGCAAGCGACACAAGTTTGAATCCCAACGGTGCCTGTACCAATGACATACATACATACATATGCTCACGCCTGTATTCCCCGAAGGGGTTGTGGGTGTACCTATGTGAAGTTGGCAACTGAAGTGAAAAAAAAAAATTTTTTCGTCGTGTATCCGATTGTACCCGGTTTGTACCGGATTGTACCGTTTTTTAAATCGTTTGTACCCCTAGGGGGTAAAAGTTATAGGGGGGTAAATATTTTGGCAACTAAATATAAAATATTGTAAGTTTATACATGCCATTCGATTGAACCCAGCATGTAGAGGATTGTACCGCTTTTTATTTCTTTTGTACCCTAAGGGGACGAAAGTTATTGGGGGTTAAACATTTTGAAATCAGATTTGGTAAAAGTGAATGTTTATGAATACCATTCGATTGTACCCAATATGTAGAGGATTGTACCGCTTTTAAAACCATTAAAATCTCCAGGGGCCCCAAGATATGGGCGTTGAAAGGTTTGCAGTTTTTACCCTATATCTCAGGCTCCCATTACGTATAAGCATTTTTTATGTGCAGAAAGGATGAAACAGAGCAAGGAGAGGATTGTACCGCTTTCAAAATCGTTTGTACCTCAAGGGGCCCCGAAATATGGGGGTCGAAAGTCTCACAAACTTCCACTGTCATATCTCGGGGCCCTTTGAGGTACAAACGAAATAAAAAGCGGTACAATCCTCCACGTACATGGTACTACCTGATGCAAAAATAAAAATTGGTGTGTACCTCAAAACATTCAAAGTTAGCCTGGGCCCTCAATGGGCCCCAGCGTTATCTCGGTATCCCATGAGGTACAAACGATATTTATATGCCTACCGGATTGTACCGAGAACGGAGAGGATTTTACCGCTTTTTGTTTCGTTTGTACCTCAAGGGGCCCCGAGATATGGGGGTCGAAAGTTTCATAACTTTGCACTGTCATATCTCGGGGCCCTTTGAGGTACAAACGAAATAAAAAGCGGTACAATCCTCCACGTACATGGTACTATCAAACGCAAAAATTAAAAATGGTGTGTACCTCAAAACATTCAAAGTTAGCCTGGGCCCTCAATGGGCCCCAGCGTTATCTCGGTATCCCATGAGGTACAAACGTTTTTTTATGCATACCGGATTGTACCAAGAACGGAAAGGATTGTGTACCGCTTTTTGTTTCGTTTGTACCTCAAGGGGCCCCGAGATATGGGGGTCGAAAGTTTCATAACTTTGCACTGTCATATCTCGGGGCCCTTTGAGGTTCAAACGAAATAAAAAGCGGTACAATCCTCCACGTACATGGTACTATCAAACGCAAAAATTAAAAATGGTGTGTACCTCAAAACATTCAAAGTTAGCCTGGGCCCTCAATGGGCCCCAGCGTTATCTCGGTATCCCATGAGGTACAAACGATATTTATATACCTACCGGATTGTACCGAGAACGGAGAGGATTGTACCGCTTTTTATTTCGTTTGAACCTCAAAGGGCCCCGAGATATGACAGTGCAAAGTTATGAAACTTTCGACCCCCATATCTCGGGGCCCCTTGAGGTACAAACGAAACAAAAAGCGGTACAATCCTTTCCGTTCTTGGTACAATCCGGTATGCATATAAATATCGTTTGTACCTCATGGGATACCGAGATAACGCTGGGGCCCATTGAGGGCCCAGGCTAACTTTGAATGTTTTGAGGTACACACCAATTTTTATTTTTGCATCAGGTAGTACCATGTACGTGGAGGATTGTACCGCTTTTTATATCGTTTGTACCTCAAAGGGCCCCGAGATATGACAGTGGAAAGTTATAAAACTTTCGACCCCCATATCTCGGGGCCCCTTGAGGTACAAACGAAACAAAAAGCGGTACAATCCTCTCCGTTCTCGGTACAATCCGGTAGGCATATAAATATCGTTTGTACCTCATGGGATACCGAGATAACGCTGGGGCCCATTGAGGTCCCAGGCTAACTTTGAATGTTTTGAGGTATACACCAATTTTTATTTTTGCATCAGGTAGTACCATGTACGTGGAGGATTGTACCGCTTTTTATTTCGTTTGAACCTCAAAGGGCCCCGAGATATGACAGTGGAAAGTTATAAAACTTTCGACCCCCATATCTCGGGGCCCCTTGAGGTACAAACGAAACAAAAAGCGGTACAATCCTCTTCATGCTCTGTTTCATCCTTTCAGCACATAAAAAATGCTTATACGTAATGGGAGCCTGAGATATAGGGTAAAAACTGCAAATCTTTCAACGCCCATATCTTGGGGCCCCTGGAGATTTTAACGGTTTTAAAAGCGGTACAATCCTCTACATATTGGGTACAATCGAATGGTATTCATAAACATTCACTTTTACCTAATCTGATTTCAAAATGTTTAACCCCCAATAACTTTCGTCCCCTTAGGGTACAAAAGAAATAAAAAGCGGTACAATCCTCTACATGCTGGGTTCAATCGAATGGCATGTATAAACTTACAATATTTTATACTTAGTTGCCAAAATATTTACCCCCCTATAACTTTTACCCCCTAGGGGTACAAACGATTTAAAAAACGGTACAATCCGGTACATACCGGGTACAATCGGATACACGACGAAAAAAATTTTTTTTTTCACTTCAGTTGCCAACTTCACATAGGTTGTGGGTGTTGTAATTTTCAACACCCACATTTCACCGAATATGATTAAGTGCCAACGTGACAGAGGGTGAGTCCATCGCTGTCTCAGGCACTATACATACGTCTTTGAATTATTCCTCAGACATATGACCGTGTGAACCGTGTCAGCCAAGAATACAATAGGTATAATAATCAAATGAAGTACATACTTACGTAAGTTCGAATCCCAGTGGGGCCTGTACCAATGAGTTTGTGCTTTTCGAAACCTGCATATGCCTGAGAATTTGAGAAATTTAAAAAGAAATGAAGAGTGTCTGAGACTAAAACTCAGTATCTGTGAAAGATCACACGTTGCTACGTAATCATCTTCGATGAAAAGTGCCCATTCGGGGTATACGGCCGTGAGCATAAATATACATTTGGTTCCATTAACAATGTCGTATTGTGTGTATTCCAGAACGCGGTATCGTGGATGCCATACGTGTGTATGGTAGCGGTGCTCTCCTACGTCCTAGTCTACGGGTTCGGCCTCGGGCCCATACCTTACTTCATTGCCTCAGGTACAAACTAGTTAATCACATAAGTTTTTTACTGTGAAATTTAATACAATCGCGGTGCATTGAGATCTTTGAACAAACAATTTAGGTGGTTGAATCTCTCGCCATCGCGCATCGCACAAGTCGCCAGTGAGGTTTTCGAAGGTTCCCCTCGATTTCTCATGGATGCCACCATCAGAACTGAACCAAAAACAAATAGGACCATTTGAGAAGTATCGCCTTTCAAATAAAAAAAGAATTATCGAAATCGGTTCACGCAGTCAAAAGTTCTGAGGTGACAAACAAAAAAAAAATGTTAAAAAAATAAACAGTTCAATTGATAACCGCCTCCTTATTTTGAAGTCGGTTAGAAATAAAAAATGCTAATGCTAAACCTACTTACCGTAATATTTGTGTGACTCCAGAGATGTTTGAGGTGTCCCCCCGGCCGGCAGCCATGGCGTGGGGCTCGCTGGCCAACTGGGGAGGCAACTTCCTCGTCGGCATGTCCTTCCCCACCATGAGGGAGCTCATCGGACCCTACTCCTTCCTCGTCTTCTCCGCCATTACCTTCGCGCTCTACGTCTTCCAGAAGTAAGTATTCTTCAAAGTTGAACTGCACTTATATACTAGCTGACCCGGCGAACTTCGTACCGCCTAACAGTCGATTCTTTTATTTTTTAATACATTATATTCTAAAAAAGAATTAAAAAAATCGGTTCAGCTGCTCTCGAGATTTGCGCTTAGCAACACATTCAGCGATTCATTTTTATATTATGGATTTGAAAGGGTATTTTTAATACCTACCCTTAAAGAGATTATGATATACATAAATTTAATGAGGTATAATATTGAAAACTAACTAAATTATAGGGTGAAGACATCAAATGGAATTCATACAATTATATTACAAATATAAAGCAGTGGTAGCTAAGTAGCGAATAAAAGACTTGTATCAGAGTAAGTTTGAATTTGGCGCGTACAACTAAGATAAATTTGAATATAAAATGATGTCATTTTGTTGGTAAGATTTTCTATTGAGACCATACCCAAGACTCAGCCATCTTGTTGCAAAATTTTATCGCTAGATGGCGTTGTATTGTTTTGATCGAGAATTGAAACGCGCTATAGAGAGTCTCCGCCGTTTAGTGACTACCCCGGCCTTGTATTACAAAAGCATACTTACCTGGCGTAGGGGACACCGTGATCAAGAAGGCGGTTCCCCCAGGGCGAGGCCCCTCCATTGCACTGCGGTTGGGTTGACCCTTGCGATTATCCCTAATGTGGATAACTCGGACGCGTTATTTTTGGTAGTGGGGACTGCGTACGCGCCGTCCCCCCAGTAATACAATAGTTAGTATAGGAATAAAAGATAAAATTTGTTCCTAACAGTTATGTTTGTTTATATTCAATATATATCGTCAGAAAGACTTGATTTTACAAGCTTATAATGGTTACCGGCCGGGTTCCAAAGGATGATTTATAAGTTTTTACTGTGAGAGAAGAACCGAAATTAAACTGTATAATAACATACACTTCTTAGTACATATGTATAGGTTTTGAAAAGTATTTCTTATTGATCTAGAAATCCACATCTATACAGATAAATAAATTGAAGTGTCTGTTTGTAATTCCAAAATTACAGCTTTTCATTAAATGAATATGAAAGTATACTCGCTACTAACCCTAAATAACCTTGATAAAGACATTGAAAATATTAGGGTTCCGCGACATGAAGCATGAAACAAAATCTACGCGGGTGAAACCGCAGGGCACATATAGTTCTTAATATTCCTTTTAAAAATAATGACTTCTCAAAAATAAAGAATTCTCGTCTCGATACGAAATATTTTGCACTCTGCAATTAACTGATCATTTGTTATAAATTCGCAGATTCTACTTCCCGGAGACCCGAGGCAAGACTCCGGCGGAAATAAGCGAGCTCTGCAGTGACGGATTCCGGTCGCGCCCCCTCGCCGACCGCCAGTTACGTGATGTTTGACGACTGAATACTGTAACTTGTCTCTTACTAATAAACCTATCTTAAGCATCTATACACGCTAAGGTCAACACCGAATATTCGTATGGGAAATTGTACAGCGCCTTCAAGCGGTGAAGGGAAGAACTATAATATCTCGTACAAATATTGTCGGTGACGCTAGCGAATATTTTACGATAACGGTGCAAAACTCTTGATAAGTACACATTAACAGAAGTCTTAGGGAACAGTTACTAGTTGATAAAATTCAAATTTAAAATATCTTTTTTTAATAAGTATTTTACCAAAGTACTTTCAAATCGTCAACGACTTACTATCGCTAGGTTTGGAAGGTTGCTTTTACTGAGGAAACCCGGGCTCTTAAGAAACTCGGTAATTATTCTTTTCATAAATTTTTAAATTAAATATATAAATAAATCCCAATAATATATAAGCCCATGGACACAGTTCCAAAGCAAGTAGGTACTATGTATAATTGCGTAGCTTGAGATGACCAGCCCTTATGATAGGTTCATAAGTAAGAGGTTCTGTCTTTGTCCAATATATCATAACGTAGTTATAAGGTATGCTCAAAGGTGTGATATTGTTATTTGGGGGGAAGAAATTAATTGTAAAATAATACCTTAAATGGGTTTATATTTATAGTAAACAGCGATTTAAAAGAAAAAAATAATGATGGCCTTAAATGATCTGTGCCACAAACAGGGGCCTGCATTGGATTTTCAGAGGGGTAGGCATAAACAATAAGTAGGTAGGTAGGCAGGTTAAGTACATACCTATGTGACGCGGCGTAGGTACGAACGTCTTGGTAAAGACACACACGAACATAAACACACACACACACGACACGAGTGTATTCAGTGATCACAAATTGTAACTTCTGCTTAGCAATGCACGCCACTGGCCACAAATACAGGTTTTTACTTTGACGACATGGCCTGCTTATTTTCATTATGTATGGGAACGTAATAGCGCCTCAAGCGGCGAGTGTAGGAAGTTTTACGTCTCCATACAAAAGTAACACGCAACGTGAAGTGATCATGATCGAAAGTGTCACAACCTATTATTGGGACACTGGTATCTTCATCACAATATGTAAGCAGTGTGCACATGTATGATAAGCGTAAAGCTATTTTTTGGAATTTTCTAGAGAGGTAATTAAAAATCTTGACTTTTATGGAACTTCAATTCATTTCAGTTTCCAATCTATATCTATACAGATAAATAAAATTGATGTGTCTGTTAGTAATTCTAAATTAACAGCTTTTCATGCATATGAAAGTATTTAAGGTACTGACATAAAAAAAACAATTAAGAAAAAATATCTCTGTCTATCTGTTTGTTCCTGTTAATCTCTGAAATGGCTGGACCTATTGTAACGGGACTTACACTGGCAGATAGCTAATTTTACAAGGAGTAACAAAGACAAGTAGTTTTAGGAAGTTCTTATACCTATGCTGTCACAAGTTATGAGCACTGATCTTGATTGCGCAATTGTTTTTGGGTCTTGTATGTCGCGAGCACGAACAAATACATGCGAAGTTCTCCCCACTATTTTCGCCGAGCGCTCATAGCTCGTGTCGGCATTTGTATACCTTTGAAATTTCTAAAAGATTATGTACAATACGAAAGGCAAAGCCGTCCAAACGAACACAGTAATCCCAGTAGGAATAGTTGCATTTATTTCCAAACTGATTTGAACCATAATCTTGTGTATGTATGTCATGGTTTTTTGTCTCATAAATTAAGTTTTTATGTTTTCATTAGTCGACGGACAAACATGGTTGTGAAAGGGATGGATTAGTTAATTTTAAATGTATACACATATATAATATTGAAGTGTCTGTTTGTAATTCCAAATTAACTGTTTTTCACTAAATGTATATGAAATTATATAGACATAAAAAGCAATTTAGATTTTTTTTCTTTGTCTGTCTGTGTGTCCGGGTTATCTCCAAAACGGCTGGACTAATTTCGGGACTTTCACTGCTAGATAGATGATGTAACTTTTATTAAAAAAAAACGGTAATGAAATTAAGTGCACGCGGGTAAAACCGAGAAGCACAGCTAGTAAATAATATAAATGCTTGGTTATTTAAGAAATATTCAATTCAATTTTGACATTTTAAGGCTAGTCGGTCACTGTTTTTGGTATCGAAAGGAATGTTTGATTTAATTTTTTTATTTTAAATATGTCACCTTTTTATATCTATATCCGTCTATGCATCGTCTATGGACGTTAAAGTACAAAATAACTCACAGCTAGATAGATTTAGCAAAAAGATATTATGCAGAAATGTGTTCATTCGCCTGAAGTTTATTTTTATTTGCACAATAATAATATAATAAGGTGTAATTTTTATACTCTTAAATATATCAAATGGGAAATTCCAAAGTAAATAAGTAATTTTTTTTAGATAATTTGCCAGTTCTTTTTTCGAATATTTAAAAAAAAAATTAATGGTCAATAAAAAAAGGATAAATTTATTTCTTTGGAATTTGAATGTCGTTTAATTTATTTTTCTTGTACACAATATACACATCACATTAGTGCATAATTCTGTTTTTTTACGTCATTAGGGATTTTTAATAGCATAAGTTACAATTAAAATGACAAAATGCCAACATATGCTGTCATGAGCAAATTTTTATTCTAATAAAAGTGTTTGCAATTAAATATGCCTTGTTTTAATAACGACCATTAGTTTATAATATTTTTTTAATTAGTCATACATTACATAATTAGCGCCATCTATGGACAAGATGGTAAACTCAATTTGAAGTGGAATTGGAATGCTATTTGGGGCACCTATGAATGAGAATGTTCAGGTTTATATTTTGGGGTGAACAGCTCTTTATAAAAAAAAAATCAATCATAAGTTTTTTATTTATATTAGTTTACAAATAATTATTGAACAAAAATATATTTTTTACAATTCCTTAGTCATAATTAACCAGAAATATTCTTAAAAATGAGGTAACATTCGAACTTATTCATTTTCCCTGATTGCCTTATAATTATCATAATTCTTAACGTTAAAGTAAAATCAATGTCATTAATATAAAATTTATAAATCAAAATACTTACAAACCGTAAGTTATACTAAACTTAAAATTTAAAGTAAGACATAAGAAAAAAGTTCAAAAAAACGATTTCTGTATATTATATTTAGTATTTAAAACTGCAGTATCTAAGTAGGTAACCAAGTAATTATTTACATGCTCTAAAATTGGAAGTAAAATGCGATTCTTGTGACCTTAAAAACACCAAATATCATAATTATTATTAACAGACTTCAAAAAAGGATGAGGTTTCTCAATTCAACCGTATTTCTAAAAAACTTACTCATTAAAGTTAGCTCCTCAAATACTCCTCGAGTA
Organism: Watsonalla cultraria; assembly: GCA_964035505.1. NCBI lineage: Eukaryota > Metazoa > Arthropoda > Insecta > Lepidoptera > Drepanidae > Watsonalla > Watsonalla cultraria. The sequence continues at coordinate 11,136,654 of OZ037714.1, forward strand.
TCTTGAGCTGGTCCCAGCACACGAGTAGCAGCACAGTGTGGGGTCCCAGGCGCAGGTAGTTGGCCCCCACACCCTTGTATAACGAGCCAGCACCTTCCGACTTGACCATCTTCACAAAACAATCTACCATTCCACTGTATAGCTTACCTTTGTTCTGAGCGTCGACCGCTGGAAATGTAATAAAAACTTAGGGGCGTCCATAAATTACGTGAGATGATTTAGGGGGGGAGGGAGTTGAGTCAAATCTCATATAATCTCACGTTAGGGAGAGGGAGGGTCTCGACAAATATCACGCAATTTTTGTTCCGATAGAAACAAAAAAAAAATTATAGTATTTTGGTCCATTTAATCCAAATTTTTATTACATTTATAACTCTCAGCAATATTGATTACTAGTATTAACTATTCGGAAATAAAAGTACGAAGCAAATTGCTTTTTCTTTCTACAATATCAACCCAACGCGTTTACGTAAGAAACTCACATTCTGAAAAATCATACGTGAGATTGGGGGATGGGGGAGGGGGTTGAACAAAAACTCACGACATCTCACCAACGGGGGAGGGAGACACAGAAGATTTTAAAAAAATAACTCACGTAATTTATGGACGCCGCTACTCGTAAATATAAAAAAAAATGCAATAAAAAGTCATACATAAATAAATAAATAATAAATAAGATCCTGATTTTTTTAAATTCATTTCTAGGAATGACAATGAAAAACAATATTTGATTAAAAATACAAATACGGAAGGTATAATTAAATAATATTGATTAAAAATATATGTTCCGTATTGCAGATCATAATAACCTCTGAAATATTCACGCTTTCATAATAGTCAGCTGGACTCATCGCGGAAACGTTATTTTTCAGATATTCTTCAGATAACTATTTTAATCATATATATTTGCTTGGATGGATATAATTTAACTTACTATATAGAAATTGCAAAGATAAAAAGCTTTATTCCGCAAAACAATCAATTAAATTAATTAAAGACTTGTTACTCTAAGCCAACTTTTGCTATTAAAAATATTCAATCAAAAGTCGATTTCATTAATAAATTAATACTACCAAGTTAATAAGCCCCGCGTTAGCAGAGCATCAAAAATTTTAAAGACTCATTTGAGTGTCCCCCTCCACGGAAATCTTTAGTAAAAGGCGAAAGATTTATACGTTTTGAAGGGAAACCAGAGTTACCTCATTTTCCCTAACTGCAGAGACAGTATGGAACGAATGAGACTTTCAACAGCGCGATTCAGAATTGTAATGTTTTGATACAGCGACATCTAGCGTCGAGATTTGGTACTAATTAAGCTGTTCTAACATTTCAATACCTACGCATTTTGTACGACGATTAATGAATAATTAATTATTATAAAAATCATTGTAATAATACTAGTTTTGTGCGCGAGGAATAGTTACTTAGGTCTAAAGCTAACTTTGACCCACGATTGTTCATAGCCTTCCTCGATAAATGATGTAACACTGTTTGTTTATTTGCTCGAACACGCTTATCTCAGCAACTACTGGGCCGATTTGAACAATTCTTTCAGTGTTAGATAGCCTATTCATCGAGGAAGGGTATAGGCTATATACAGTGACGTGCATTGCATATAAGCAGGTAAGCAGAAGTTACAATTTGTGAACACTGAATACACTCGTGTCGTGTGTGTGTGTGTTTATGTTCGTATGTGTATCTTTACCAAGAAATACGTACCTACACCGCGTCACATAGCCTGCCTACCTACCTACTAATTGTTTATGTCTACCCCTCTGAAAATCCAATGCACGCCCCTGGCTATATATCTTCACTCTAAGACCCATCGGTGGCAGAAGCTAGAGTATAATAATAATACCTTGATTGGAAAGGCGCGTAGCAACGACATCGAAAGGATTCAGGCATACGGTCATAACAACCCCGCCAAGGTTGGCGCCGACGAAGGACAGTGCCAGTGGGGAGTCCAGGAACACTCCCCGTTCCTTCAGCCACTCCTTGGCGAAGGAGAAGCTCACCATCTGGGAACTGCTGCCCACCGCCCCCCGCGGGATCTGGGGGTACACTCCGCGGAACAGACCTAAGAAGTAAAGGAACGATTATCTTAAAATAAGATACATTAAAGTCGCATTTCCTAAAAACATATGTACAGTCTTTTTGAACACTATAAAAGTAAAATATATAATATTAATCTATTGTAACTTAAATGTTTAAAATGTTATTTAAGTACTCACATAAAAAAAAATCTTTGTATTGTCTTGTTTTAAGTAACAAAGTTTTTTTTTTAAATATAGTTTCCTGAAATAAAACCACAAATGAAATTAAGCCAACGCGGATAAAACCGCGGGGGACAGCTAGGAGTTGTATTTAATACTAGCTGTGCCCCGCGGTTTCACCCGCGTAGATTTAGTTCCATCCTTATTGTCGCGGAACCCTAAGCAGCCTAAGTTACTCCTTGAAACATCAGTTACCAGCCAGTGAAAGTCCCGTTAAAATCGGTCCAGCCGTTTCAGAGATTACCCGGAACAAACAGACAAACATACAGAGAATTTTTTTTAACTTGGTTTTTTAGTGTCATTAACGTGTATACTTTCATATGCATTTAGTGAAAAGCTGGTATTTTGGATTTACAAATAGACACTTTCATTGTATTTATGTATAGATGTGTAGATATGTAATATGTAATAAGATTTACCTTTAACCCCCTCCCTTTTAAAGATATCCCTCAATGCGCTATAAGTCCCAGAATGCGTGTGCTGATGTCCCACAGCGATGGCTCGAGCCGCCTGTGCCTGGAGCCTGGTCTTCACCAGGAAGAAAGGAGTGCCAGCTATAGAGCCAAGGGCGCCGCCCAGCCCCGCTGCTGCAGCTCCCTTCACGATGGACGTGCGGTTATTAGCGTCTGTTGTTAGACCACGCCGCTCCGAGATGCGGTAAACGCCCAATCTGGAGGGAATTTAGGGTAGTCTAATCATAATGTTATCTCGATGACACTAAGCGATGGGAAAATTGTTACCAATTAAAACGTAGGTACCTACCGGTAATTAGTTATGAGGTACTTATGCTGCTATTATATAATAACTCTTTGAAATCCCACTCGCTAAGAGCGCTTGAAATTGACACTATTTTACTACAGATTATATTATGTAGGTACTTTTGTACTGATCAAATTAATTCGGGACTCATTTATGTCATTTCCATAATTTTATCGTTTCTATTAGCGCAAGCACGAGAGAATGTTACTTTGTCTAGGCCTTTTGGAATTACTAGTGGTTGTTGGACAGTTAAAATGTGTGAAAGCTTCCGTTAAACGTTAAATCACGGGAGCCATTGAACAATTTTATTTCAGTAAACTCACCTAAAAGTGTTCAAAAAGAACTGGAAGCCGAGCATAGCCGGCAGACCGCTCTGCAAAGCCAAGAACCCTTCAGTCTTAGCAATCACAAACAGTCCGTGGGGCACATTTTTGTAATACACAGCGTGCTTCCCTTTCGATATTAGCTCCCCCTGTAATTGCAGCCGCGTCTTGACTACTTCAATGGGGTTTGTGAATAACGTTGCGAACATAGCAGATACGCCTCCCATTGCCATATCTGTCAAGTCTCGTCCGACGCCATCTTGTTTTGCGGCCGCCATTTTGTTGATAGTAGAGGGTATCTGATGGCAAAAATTATAACCTCTAAACAATTATGCTGGTTTTTCCCGTAAATATTGCTATTGTATGAAGCGAGCGTTCAAGGACCTAATGATAGACTGTAATAGAACACGATAATATTCCAACGGACCTAATAATCCATTCCTAGAAAATACTCAACAAACATCAAATTTTGAATAAGCTAGTGTCATTTTGTATGCATTAACTAATCGAGCGTACTTTGGTACTAATAAAGGTATATTGTAATTACCTTTATAGATATAGGGGTATGAATGAAGTTATTATTATTTTTGAGAAAGCTGTAATTTCATCAATAATAATAATAATGAACATTAATCGATATATTTTGAATAAAATACAGTATATAATCGTGTATCCTGCGAAGATGGAGGTTAACAGTCGATTAAATAAAACAATAGATTAAAATACTTACAATTAACATTTTATTCAAATAACAAATCAACAATATTAATTAATAAATAACAATATTTACTATTCATAAATTGGGTACTTCACTGGTATAAATCCACTGGTCTGAAATAAAATCACGCGCCATTAAAATTTATGACAATAACAAATGCAACCGAATATCAATAATCAACAAATGTTTAGGCACAACCAACCATATATCTTTTACTAAAGCAGCCGTTTATATTTTTATTATCTAAACGGCTTAATAAAATAGATTCCAGAAGCCCACGGCTTCGCTCGCCATAATATATATATTTTTTAATTAAAAGTATTTTTAACACATCTAAGGATATGTATACAAAGTATTAAATTAAGTAGGGATTAATTTTTGAATACAACAGCAATATTAATTCAATTTGAGTACAGTACCCCTATCACGAGTCTCCGACAATATTTGTGACAAATTTTAGTTCTTCACGTCACCGCTTGGAGGCGCTGTACTCATACAAATATTCGGCGGAGACGCTAGCGAGTGTTGATTAGGAAAACAGTGGCAAACACGTGATAGGGGTAACTGGTCCCGTCATGAGTTAAGAGCGCGTAGCGAAAAATAGTGGAGATGATGTGAATGTTTTTATTCGCCTTGTGCTATACATATAGACAGACTGACTCATAAAATGACTACTGAGGGCCTAGTGCGTTTTTCACTGTCACCGTCACTTTACCGCGTCGTCGGAAACGCAGATTTGTATAGGATCGGAACAGCGCCTCTGTCGGCCTAAAGATGACACTATTGTGAACCCATACAAATCTGCGTTTACGTCGCCGCGACTTGTGACGGCGATTTTAAGGAAATTCGCACTAGGCACTCGCACTAGGCACATTCAAAGGTAAGCGCTCATACCTACTCGTGACGGGACCTGGGGCCCAACCATGAGGTCTTATTGCAATGATAATGCAGTTGTGCGACAGTGACAGATGTATGCACGTCACATACATTTGTCGCATAAATGAGTGAAACTATCATGGCAATAAGAGCTCATGGTAAGGCCCCTGGCACCACGGCTCTATGTGTAAATATATCGAACATAAGTACTCACAATATATAATATTTGGCTAAAATATCTTAGGCTTACAGCAAAGGAGATTACAAAAATCAATTTTTAAAAGTTGTAAAACATTCGCATTCAAGGAAGACATTATGTAGGTAGGTGTTTTAGGCTAATTAGTGTTTATTTCACTCGTTCTAAAATTGAGATTACAATGAAACTTATAAGTACACTATTTAACGACTAATTTACGACGCAAGTGACGCAAGTTCGAATCCCAGCGGGGCCTGTACCTATGAGTTTTTCTAAAAACTTATGTACAGTGATTTTCACACCACGTGCTTTACGGTGAAGGAAAACATCGTGAGGAAACCTGCATATGTCTGAGAAATAATTCAAAGACGTATGTATAGTGCCTGAGACGGCGATGGACTCATCCTCTGTCACGTTGGTACTTAATCATATTCGTTGAAATGTGGGTGTTGAAAATTACAACACCTCTGCCTACCCCTTCGGGGAATACAGGCAATGTATGTAAGTACACTGTTTTCATGTTTAGTTACGTAATTACGTATCCTTTACGTATGGCACTAAATTAATGAATAAATAAATATATCTTTGGAATTTTATCACCATAAATATCTATTTAACTAATCAACAAACTGAGCGAATATAGAGTGACTAATCTCAGTTCACTTTGACAAAAAAAAATACATACACTTTAATTAAAAAGATTTTTCTAATATCGTCTTTATTTTAATAATGCAAGAAATAACGTGGTAATATAAATTATTATAATATAATATACAAAGTAAGTAGGATGTATTCTTTGTACTTAAAAATGCTTACCGAGATTTGGTTTCAGATAATACTGAATTATAGGTCTACAATAGGATTAGGTATTGACTAAACAAGTTCTTATCATAGATGTAACAATCTATATTAAATTATAAAGAGGAAAGGTTGTATGTTTGTGACGAATTGGCTCAAAAAGTACTGGACCGACTTTAAAAATTGTTTCACCATTTGAATGCTACATTATCACTGATTAATATAGGCTATATTTTATCCCCGTACTCCCACGGGAACGGGAACTACGCGGGTGAAACCGCGTGACGTTCGCTAGTATAACATAAACGGCACAGAAAACTCAATCTCTTTCTCTGATGATGATTTAAAAAGGGTTAGATTTAGTCCGAGTTTAGTCTTCCCCAAAAATGTTAATTTCTTTACTCTATTAAAGTAAGTATACAATTATCTATTAAATGTCATTTAACTGAAACGTCACTCGAAAGAAAATTATCGATGTATACAGTCGTGCCGTCATGAGTTTTGAGCACTCAGCGAAAATGATAGTGACAGACTCATAAAATCATAATGACACTCATAAAATTACAACTGCGCATTCAAGGTCAGCGCTCATAGCTTGTGACGGGACCTTATTAGCGTTGAATTGTAACTCACTGTGTATTGGAATTAGGCTATTATTCGACAAAGTATAAGTGACGTTTCATTATTAGGACACTATATATGTAAGGTATCACTGTTTAAGCTCGTTCCTTTCAAATCCCTTTTGTAAATCCTTTAACATGTCCCAAAATACTAGAAGTAGGACAGTGTGTGGCGCTTGCCTCAGGTAAGAAGGGCCCATGCCCTTATAAAAAGCTAGTAGGCCCTCAGATTTGGTTATCTTCCGCGCACAGTCAATTATACCCGTGTATAAAATACCTCGGCCGCTGGCGTCTGTCGCTGAAATTAAAAAAGAAAAAAATTTTTACTTACTTGCAACATTTTATTTTTATGCAACTGAGGGGTCAATGACCTCATGCCGTTACAGAAAGGTTATTACCATACCAAAAAATAAGAAGGTGGGGGATGGCGAGTCCTACGCCGTCAACTATTTCAGAAAATCTCATCTATATAGTATATAGTATAGTATAGACCGGTAAGAGTGGAACTTGGATCATTTTCGTAGAAGGCAACAATTCAAAAAAATACATTTTGAATTTGAATTTGGTAATAATTTTGATTATTACTAGCTGTATCCCGTGGTTTCACCCGGGTAGAGTTAATATCATGGGTGTGCAACCGTTTTTACCCGGAACAAAGAGATAGATAGACAGACAGACAGGGAAAAAAAATTGGCTTTTCTTTATCAGTACCGTGTATACTTTTATATGCATTTAGTCAAAAGGTGTAATTTTGAAATTACAAACCGACACTTCATTTTAATTTATCTGTATAAATTAAAAAATCTATATACATGCCGTGTGGTTTGAGCAATCGCTTTCTACGCAAGCGACGCAAGTTCGAATCCCTGCGGGGCCAATGAGTTTTTCAGAAAACTTATGTGTTTCACCCCACGTGTTTTACGGTGAAGAAAAACATCGTGAGGAAACCTAGTGCATATGTTTGAGAGGTAATTCAAAGACGTATGTATAGTGCCTTAGACGGCGATAGAATCACCATCTGCAACGTTGGTACTAAACCATCATCGGTAAAAAGTGTGTGTTGTTATTACAACACCTCTGCCTACCGCTCCGGGGAATATAGGCGTGAGTCATCATCATCATCCTCCTGCCCTTAGCCCATGTTATTTGGGGTCGGCGCAATGTGTTCTTCTCTTCCATTTCTCTCTATCAGCCGTCATATCTGTATTCACTCCCATTCTAGTCATATCATCTTTCACACAATCCATCCATCGTTTCTTAGGTCTTCCTTTCCTTAACCATCCACATCCATAAACAAAACTTTTTTGGCAACATTATCCTCATCCCTCTGCATAACTTTTCCATACCACGACAAATGTTTATTCTTCAACTTCTCAGTCAGTCAGAATATAGGCGTGAGTATATAATATTATCTAATATTTAGCAAAAAAAGAGGACGAATATGATAGCACCTAGTCATAAGCCAAGATCTAGGAGTGTACCTTGATTGTAAAGCCTTGTCATGATGACGTCCATGGGTGTAAGCCAGATGGTCTTCACCAGAGCCCCCACATTACTCGCCATGAAAGCTGACAGGTACTTCGACTGCTGGAACACATCGTTGGCGTCCATCCACTCTTTACAACTGAAAACAATGATAAAGTTTATTAGCTAATTTTATATTAGGAGAGTATATTAGTACCACAAAGATTTACTAGATGGCGCTAGAAGAGTTTTACGAAATATCAAAAAAAAAAAAAAAATTTTTTAAAGGCTAGTCTCACAAACAATATTATTCTCATCATGAATACACTATTATTATTAAGGGGAAGATTGGATTGTTTTTTGTTTGTTTAGCTTGGATTGAATAGGCTCCGAAAATAGTTGACCCACCTTGAAAAATCTTTCAGCAATGGATAGCTACATCATCAGCGAGTAACATAGGGTATATTTTATCCCCGTACTCCCACGGGAACGAGAACTACGCGGGTGAAACCGCGTGATGCTCAATATTATGGAACAATAACGCAATACTGGCCGCATACACATACACACGCACAAACATAATTAACAAGATTATTGTGTGTGTGTGCGGCTAGCCTAATGGTATGCTAATCAAATAATAAATTGTTAATAACACCTATTTAACACTTACACCGCAAATGAGGCAATCTGTGACGCAGATCCCATAGAATTCCTCAGCATCATTCCATGAGCACCTCTCCAGAGGCCAGCAAATCCATTCTTCCTGTAAATCTTGCTGATCGCATACAGCATCCCTGGGTGGGCGTGTTGAGTGCCTACTGCTATCTTCTCGGAAGAATACGACATCAGTTGCGTCTTCACTAGCTGCAGAGGACTTCCGAGACAAGCACCGCACATACCAGATATGGATCCAAAGAATATACTATTTAGGAACTTAGTGTTATGATTCTCATCTCTCAGGAAGCCGAGGTTGTCGGCGTGTTGATAAATTCCTAGCCTGAAAATGGTTTTCATTGTTAGGATTTTAGAAAGTAAGTAATAAAATGTATATAGCAATGGTTTAAGCCCCGATGGGTATGAATTAATTACAAGATAATTTGCATAAAAAAGAGAATATCAATGAGAGCAATGAAAGATGATATGGCTAAAATGGCAGTGAATACAGATATGACGGCTGATAGAGAGAAATGGAGAAGAACACATTGCGCCGACCACAAATAACATGGGATAAGGGCAGGAGGATGATGAATGATAAAATTCTCTCGCGCTTGCGCTAATAGAAGTGATATAAAATGCATGGAAATTATATAAAGGGCACATGACGTATATGTCATTCCCATACATTGTGTATTGCTTCATTAAGCGAAGTACGAGGATAATGTTACATTGTCTTCATACTAATTCAGTAAGCCTAGACAAAGTAAATTCTCTTCGCGCTTTATTAGAATGGCATAAATTAGACTTGTGACATATAGACTGTAGACAAAGTAACATTATTCAATTGTTTAATTGTAGATAATAGTTTTCGTAGGTGTCGGTAGATGGCGCTCAGACAATGCTATAATATTGCCATATAAATCAGAGCAATCTCATATTATTATGGACTTTTCATTGTGCCTATTGTAATGTTATATAAAATACTAGCTGTGCCCCGCGGTTTCACCCGCAGAGATTTAGTTTCTTCCTTATTGTCGCGGACCCCCAATATTTTTAATAAATAAAAGTAGCCTAAGTTACTCCTTGAAACATCAGCTACCTACCAGTGGAAGTCCCGTTAAAATCCATCCAGCCGTTTCAGAGATTACCCGGAACAAACAGACAGACAGACAGAGAACATTTTTAAAACTTGGTTTATTAGTGTCAGTAGCGTATATACTTTCATATGCATTTAGTGAACATCTGTTATTTTGGTATTACAAAAAGACACTTAAATTTTATTTATCTGTATAAATGTATAGATATAGATTAAAAAAATATGTATTAAGGATATCTTAGCGGAGTTGTGAAATGATTTATTCAAATGCAAGTGGTAGTTCCAGAGGTTATTCCTATCATAAAATATTAAATCTTTTTGGATTACGAATGCCTGTTCAATTAGCATGAAGTAATTGGAAAAACAGTAATTATAAATTTAGCCATATTGTGTTAATAATAATATTTAATAGTAAATGAATTAAAAAATATTATTTAGTTTAGTTAAGGAAATAATTATCTCATTTGTAATTTATACTTGAACAAGCTGTGCCTAGCAAACATTGTAATGCTATATTTATTTGGGGTGGATCACCCTTATCATTAAGGGGTATGAAAAATAGATAGATTGAGAGTTTCTTGCCGGTTCTTCTCAGAAGGCTAGTTTCCAAACCGGTGGTAAATTCTCGACGTTCATAAGTGCCTTACCAGGGCCTAAACTGAATAAATATTTTCAGATGTTAGCCGACTTTCAGACCCACCCGATATGCACACCAAAATTTCATACATTCGCTCCAGCCGATTCGGAAGGTTTTGGTAACAAACACCATGCTACGAGAATTTTATATTAGATTATATTACGTATATATTGATAGCATTCAAGTGGCAAGTATTTATCAGAACTGTTTTATAATATGAACATTAAATTTAGATTCAGAGCAATCTATGTCATAACATGAGATAATAATAATCAAGGGTAAAGATATGCATTGATAACAACTTTATGATGTTCAAATTCCATTGACAAACAAACCAATACATAACTTTATGTATTACATAATTATACACTATACAGATAAATAAAATTGAAGTGTTTCTTGAATGAACAACTTTTCTTCAAATGTTATTTACAATATAATTTTTACATATTTATGGTGTCTTATACATTGTCCGTACATAATATTAAAAACGATTTAAATAAAATCTGTAGATTTGTTTTGGTTAATCTATGAAACAATTGTACCAATTTTTAACGGGGCTTTCGCTGGCAAGTAACTGATACTGCCATGTGACAAAGAGTAACTTAGTAGTGGTCATCTCAAGCTACGCATTTAGATATAAATAGAACTACTAGACTTTTCTTTATGTTAATTTTTATCGACATTTGTACATTGGAACTGTGTCCATGGGCTTACATTTCTCAAATGATTTATTTTGTTTAAATTGTATAATATTTTTGAAAAGAGTAATTACTGAGTTTCTTGCCAGGTTCTTCTCAGTAAAAGCAACCTTCCGAACCTGGCGGTAGCATGTATAATCCTGTAAATTGTGTCATTCTGACGATTTGAAAGTGCTTTGTATAAAGTCTAATCGAATAAAGATATTTTTGACTTTGACTTTGACTTTGAGTAATACACATTCACTGCTGAAATTTCGTCTTCTTCGTAAATTCTCTAACAGTTGGACGCGCAGCTGCGTCGTTAGCAGTGAACGCGTTAACAAAGAGTAATTTATTTAATAAAATATTAAGGTTCTGCGAAATAGCTGTAGGGCACAGCTATTATGGCATAAAATTATGATACTTAGCAAGATCATAAACTAAAATGAGACGCACCATTTGCTAATAATTATCAGGTAGCAATATAACTTAGTGTTAACTCATATCGCCCATGCTTATCTGGTTAAAGTTATATTAAAAGTTTCTAATTAAGTACTAAAAATGACACTGACAGTGACATTTATCAATTGACAGGTTAATTGGTGCCACGCATTTCACATTCATAGCTACTGTTATTGACAAATTTGTCTTAAACTTTAGCTCTAAAAACTACTACCATGCAACCAAGTATTAAATGAAACCCATGCCACAAATAAAAAGCTGCTTAATGAATAAAAAAAAGTTTTAGTGGTGTGATAAAAGCTTTATTAAAAAGTAAAAACACTTACCTTACACCATTGACAACTAATTGAAACCATAGAGCAGGGACTAGTCCCTTCTGCAGAGCCCCCAACCCGTCATGCTTGACAATAGTGTACATTGCATGCGGTATGTTTTTATAATGTACCGCATGCTGACCGCGGGCCCGGAGCTCTCCTTGCAGCTGCATGCGGGTCTTGACTACATCAAAGGGATTGCTGAAGAACCCAGCACCAACACCAGCAATCCCTCCCACAAGGAAGTCCATTTTACTACGAATATATCACACTTCATTCGTTCATTACGTAAAGTTAGTATTTAATTTGCAAAACACTGATACAAAATTACTTATTAGACTTGAGACAAAATTGTCCGTTTTAGTACTTTCTAACACCAATAATATTGCTTTTAAATTAACCTATTACCCTATAAGGAGGTCAGAGATGGCACTGGACTGGTCAGAGACAAATGGTAAGAATTGGAAACAGTTGCATAGGTTACACTGACAAGAGTTACTCTTAAATTAATGTTGATGAACAAAACTGAAACAGGGGCTATTATTTCATCATATAATTTCTTACTTATATTCATTAACCTTAAGAAAGTATCTATTTAATGATAGGGAGAACTAATTCATAATTAGTTTATATGAAGTAAAGAATTAGACAGAGATAGTTCTAAGGGTCTTAAAAAAATTGGTACGAACAGATAAGCGATTGAAAAGTTAAAGTACGTAGGTTTTTAATAATGAAAAAATAACTCGTATTTGGCCCTTAATGATGTAAAAACGCACGAATACCGCAATTGTTTAGCATTATGTCGTTGTGTATTATATATTATCAATATTTGTCAATCAAGATAACTAACTTATAATAATAAATTAATATTCAATAACCAAAACTTACCAAATAAATTATTCTTATCAGCTAAAAGACAAGACACCGTGAAGTCATCTTATATGGTTCGATGTGTAACCTTCTTCGGCTTGCATTATGTGCTTTGTAAAATATTGGAGGCCGCTGTGGAATAATTACGTTTGTTTTATAAATTTTTCGGCTATTCTATTTCGTAATTTCTTTCTCGACATACTTCAAACTCATTTGACAATTTCAACCTTGAGATTTTTTTGACTGACAGGCAACAGTCAGCTGACTTAGATTGTGTTCCATAATATGGCAGGATATTATTCTCAGCAACAAAATACGTTTCTCAAAAACGACGACAGAGTTTTAAAAATGTAAATTTTCTATTACATTGGAAGTATGAAGTACTATTCTATTTTTAAAAACGTTACATTATTTTATATCAACAGGTAAAAATTCTTCAACGCCTGATCAGTATCAAATGGCAATCTTTAACAGTAAAATGTTTATCAACATAACTTTTAAATATAGAGGTTTATCTGTATACCTTCATCGCATGTAGGAACTAGATAGGCTGAAGAAGATTTTGACAACATTCTTGTCAGGACGCACTAGACACACTTTTTTAATTTTTCTGTACTTTAGCTAACCAGTCGTTCCCTCGATAATACGCCTAATGAAAAGCACAACCAGAGGCAGCTTCTAGCACATGCTTATGCATCATCCGCACAATCTGTTAATTATTATTTCACGATTTGTGGAAAATGTGATAGGTCATAGGTTGATTAGGTTATTTAACGCTGGTTGAAAATAATTGAATAATAGTACTTACCTGTCATAATTTGTCAAAATTCCTGTGATTACATACGTATACTGCATAAATTACTTGGGAAAATACAAATATTAATTAAGAGACTGATGTTCTAGGTCTTTCTAAACTATGTAAAATTGTACACAGTAATTGTGTAACCATAAAAATCAGAAAACAAACATGGCAGTATCAAATGCCATGTTTCTGTTTGAGGTGGTGGTGGAGAACGTGACCAGTTTTGTCGAAAGCAGATTTCTGGTCATAAAAAGCGACTTCGCGGATATATTTTCGCTAGAACTAAAGGATCCAAAGCAAATGTATATAGTGATGCCGGAACCGACGCCGTTACCACCAGAACCAGTTGGGAAAAAAGGGAAAAAGAAACCAAAGCCCAAACCGAAGAAAGGTAAAAAAGGCAAAGAACCACCCCCTCCTCCAGAGCCCGTGATACAATCAGGACAATCTGTCCTATTCTCAAGCAGCGCGGAGTTCCTCATTCAAAGCATGCATAAGTTTCCATTGGAGCTCTCTCTTTGGAGTAAGGAAGACAATCTGGTTTACATTGGCAGCACATTCATCCCATGGGATCCTAAATTTGTAAAGTACTTGGAACAGATTTGCGATTGTCAAGACCCACCGCCCGTTACTCTGAAAGATGATTACAATATTTTCGAGGAAGGAACTGCTAGAAAAATGGCAAAATTAGGTATTCAAATTAAACTTACATATCTCACGGAGAAGGTTACTACTGCTTTCCGTACACTATCCGAGGACCCCACCATAAGGAAGTGTTTGTACCAAGGTATCAATTCTAAGACAACTTCTTACATATGCACCATGAAGACAACTGACGAGGACTTCGAAGAGAATTGTAATAAAATCGAAAATAATTTCACTGTCGATAAACCACAGGTTAAACCAGTTATTTACGCAGATTACAAAAATGCTCCTGGCGCTAACCTTACCTTCTTTAACGACGGAGATTATTGTTGCATGAGCAAGGCTGATAAACCACCCAAATCTATATACAAGGCGCCTGAGACATGTCCTGATATTGACTTCATTGTGGACTATGTGAGGAAGATCATAGTATCCTGTAATGATAATATGAGAATGCTTACACCTCGACCAACAATTACGCCAAGAATCAAGGCTACAGATATCGATAAATTCTGCTACTGTAAAGAGACAAAGTGGCCGTCGGGCTCGTTTGCTGAAAGGTTTAAAAAAGAGGCTACGAGTGGACCGTGTCCGGTGTGTATAGACGCTGGCCAAAGGACTACCCTCAATCGCCCGGCTACATTTGATATAGCCAACATTAGAGGACCCTGTGGCAGAGCGGAATGCAGGATTGCCAGAGACATGAGAGCATACATTGAAAATCTCGTCGATGAGGATAATCAAGAAATCGATTTTAATAACATTGTTGGTCCGTGTGGGAGTAGATCGTGTATTTTAGCGAAAAATATTCAACAATTCATTCGCCACGAAGGTGTTTTCAGTAAGATTAGTAATCCATTAGGGCTCTCGACGCAGTGTGCTTGTGTGAAGCAAATGCAGGATGAACTCACAAGAAAGAGGTCCTGCGAGTCTATATGCAGCAAGGACTGCGAGTCTACCACTACTGAGGAGAGCGCCTGCGGGGGTGAAGGGTGCCCCTTCAAGAAACCTGAATCGAAAACAGAACTGGTTTATAACGTTTATTACTTTACCGTAGAATACGATTTTGATAAGGATTCTCCTAAAGCTAGCACACCAGCGACACCAGTGACACCAGCGACGCCAGCATCGGAATCAACAGATAAATTTAAATTTTGTGCTCCCGACTGCGCGAGCGCAAAAGCTGCAGTGACAACTACATGTTCCAAAGACGTTTGCAGCGCATTAAAAGAGCCGAAGCAAATTACCTCAGAGGATATGAAATGTCAAGATCCTATCTGTCCCGCTAAAGAGGATCAGGAGCCTAGCCCAGCCGATAGTGCCGTGATGATAAATTTTGAAGATATACACAACCCATGTTGTGCAACAACCTGTGATGCTGCAGAGAAGGTCAAAACTTTCCTAATTGACAACACTGTTATCCGAAAAAAGAAGATAGATGAGGATCCGTGCTTCTGTGACTGTGTGTGCAATTTTAAGCTTTCTAGAAAAACTACTTATTGCTCGGTGTGTGGAGGCTATGAGTGCTTGGGAGACGATATACAGGACCAACCTCCACATCTTATACCACATCCTTGCCCCATCTACCACAAACTATACGATAAAAAAAATCTAAAGACCCAAAGCCCTTGGCCCGAAGAGGAGCCCGCTAAGAAGCAATTAGAAAGTGGGAGTACAAAGAGTCCGAAGGGCGGGACTTCTAAATGTAAACTTTCGACACCGCGATCTAATCGTAGCTTGGGCGAGAAAAAAGGAAAGGAAACCGACAAGAAGGAGACTGGGGAGGAGAAAGAAAAGAAAGAAAAAGTCAAAAAGAAGGTCGAGCAAAAAGTTGAGAGAAAGGCAATAGGCAAGTTTACTGCCGTCGTTGAGCGTGGGTGTTATGTTTGGAATAAGCACTATTAACCTTACTGATTAGAATTATCGTTTACATTTTCAATATACTTAATTTCAGCACCACCGCCACTTGAAAATAAAAGGGTGAAGAAGAGGTATCCCTATCCACCTGTCAAAAAAAATATGGGCTGGAATTGGACCGCTGACGATATACCTGGAATGAAGGTGATTAAATCAAAATTGTTAATTTTTACTCCTACTTACATAAGGGTATCGAAAAAGTCGATGACATGGAATCAAATGAAAATAAGTTACTAGGTAGGTTAGTATGATGTGTACAATAGAAGGTGGGTATGATGTTTCGTGGGATAGGCATACAATAAAAAACATATCGCCTGATAAGAGTACATCCGTATTCATAAAATTCTGCAAATATTACAAATTAATCACACAGGTTAATTACGTTTATACTTTATCGTCCCTTATTATGTTTGATTTTTTATTTGATGCATTGTGTTTATTCATTGGGTTGTCTTGTAGCGAGATGGAAAATGTTTTTTAGTTTCAATCGTGGTGAGTATATATTTTTTTCAATTATTATGTATAATATATTGTTTGTATTGTTATTGAGATCTAAGTTCTGAGATACGACAGTTTGGACATTTCACATATTATGGTGTTTTTCTTTTCAGGTATCGAAAGAAAATAAGAGTTGGATCAAATGTAATATAATCAAGCTGTGGGTATCTTAAAACATGACAAAGTATTGTTATAACTACACTGGTACAATAAAAGTTTTGAGCTCTTGGTTATTTGATTTTTGTAATTAAATAGATAAACATATTTTAGTTTATTATAACAATTCCCTGCGTGTCTTGGAGAGTATTTACATTTGTTAAACATCTTTGTAAATCGACTGGTTTAAATGTAACCCCTCAAACAGGTTGCTTACGACTAAAATCGTGGTAAAATAATGTGACGTGTAGGTAGCAGAGAATGAGGCCGTATTACCAAAAACTCTCAAAGTACAGAAAAAGTTAGAAATGTTATTAAAGATAACATATTATTAAATCAATTCCAAATGTTTCCACAGGTGCGTCCAAAATGGCGGCCAGGAGCCGCTCACAAGGTTTTAGTAAGGAAATATAGACAGTTAAGGGAAGGTGTCGACACCATAGCCAAGAAAAAGCGAGCCATGATGCAACGCAAGAAGAAAATCGAGATGAAACCTACGCTCGTTGTAAAAAAGACAGACGGGGAGTACACTGTACAAATGGAAGTCTTCAAGACATACTCGAAAGAGAGACTGGTGTTCCAATATCCTTACGATGAAAAACCACCATTAATTTACACAATAGGGAAGACCGCTGAAGAAAAACAAAAGATTCAGAAACAGAGAGACAGAAGAGAACGGAGGGAGACGAGGAGGAAAAGTAGGCTTCTCCAGTCAACTTTTAGAGATAAGTGTCAAGAGATCTGCTTAAAGGCATATAACCAGGCTATTGGAATCCTGCCCTTACCAAACCCTAATGACCCTGCATGCCCGTGCCAGACAAAAGCAGCGGATGATATCAGCCCACCCATTGATTCGTGTTCTTGTTCCGAAGAGGATAGCATTACAAGCAGTGACACAGATGGAGATGAATGGACCATAGAATTCACACCACCTGCAGCTAGATGGGACGCTAAAGCTAAACATCCACCCGTTTTAGCTGAAAATGAGACTCAATACACTTATTTAGACTATAAGGTCAAAGTATTGGACAAGGCCGGGAATCAAGTAGCAAGATATTTTAAAGGCCCTGGTGGGAGACAGGAATGCAGCGATCTTGGTGGTTTCTGGGGACCTGGTCACGTGTGGCTGGAAATTAATAGGGATGGCTACATAGGACCCGATAACCGCTGGGTTCCCATGAATTTCACAGGTCCAGATGGCATGGCTTACACGGCTGAAGATGGGGGCTTTACCGATAATACTGGCAGGTTTCTCAGAATTGGTATAGACGGTTATATAGAAAAAGATGGAAAATGGGCATGGTATTCGAAGATTCGGGGGACGAGAAGCGGTAAATCAACTGGGTCTGTTTCAGTAGCTGATCCAAAGAAGGCTGCAAGAGCAGCGAAACCTGAACCCCCAGCGAAGGCTGGTGCCAAGCCTGACCCTAAAGTTAAAGTGGTAGGCACCTCTCCCCTACCTGCCAAGGGGAAAACGGCCACTACAGAAAAAAAGGCCGCTTTAGTGAAAGGCCCGACCGATAAAGCAAAGAAGTCCGTATCTTATACAGGTCAAAGACGAAAGAGTCAAATGGTAATGAATGTAGCTCTCAATTACGATAAGGGTAGGCTGCCCGCCATGAGTAACGCGGATAGAATTAATTACATGGATCCCAAGAAAGTGGCTAAGTACCGTGAGATCATGCAAGGACTGCAAATGTACGACGACCTGTGTGAGCTGAAACCCCCGATGAAGACCAATAGGGCTTCGAACACACCTAGAAAGAAAATATCGCCTTGCCCTTGGTACGGGAATCATTGTACATACGGCGTGCCAAGGACTCAAACAATAGCCACTATCAAGTCATTTGGGAACAGCTCCACCTCAAATAGATCACAAAGTCCGTTAGGTAGCAATAAAGTGTCTTAATTGAAGAAAAATATCCCTAATTTTAACGTTATCGGAAATACATTTCTTCTTTGCATTTTTTGCATTTTACTACAGCGTTTTTTTTTTATTTCAAATAAATAAAGTGTTTGTCAGATAGTGCCACTACAACAATAATCAACTTAGGATTCATAGATGGATACTACCTGTGGGTACTACCCATATTATTTTTACGTGTTATGTTTGTTACTCAAAAAGTACCGACAGTAAGAAATTGGGAAAGTGGAAGTGTGTGGGTGGATGGGTCATAATGACTGCAAGTTCTTTCTCTGACCAAGGGCCTTATGGCAATTTCGATCAATCTGGATTCCGGAATCCCTCTTGATTCAACCGAATCTACCAAATAAAACGATAATTTATAAATTCTATGGGGTTGTAACAGAAACAATATTCTTATCTTTGGCAAAACCATTGCGCGAATAACGTTTGTAATAAACCTGTTTTGTAATAAACCTCTTTTTAAGTTTTTTCAATGAAGGCCTGTTTGTTCGAATACACAATTTGAATATTGACACAAATATGTTTGGCAAATTTTAAATTGAAAGTTTTTAGTAAATTTAAAATTCTCTAGTTAATTATGATGTCATAACAATAAAAAAAAGATTTTTAGAGTGTAATACAATTCGTTATTGATAGAACAATGGCCGAGTTTTCAGATTCAATGTTTTTGTTCGAGATCGTGGTCGAAGAGCTGCGACCATTTGTTCAATGCAAAGATTTTTATATCAACAGTCAGTTCGCTGACGTTTTCACTCTTAATTTACGAGATCCCAACGAACTGCCCATGAAATTGCCGAAAAGACCACGAAAGAAGAAAGGCAAAGGTAAGGGTAAAGGAAGAAACAATGATGGACAGCCAAAACGATCATTACCAGAAAAGAGAATACAGACAGGACAATCAATACTGCTCACTAACAATACTAGTCAACTAATTCAGAATATGAAACTTTATCCCATGGAACTGTCCTTATTGAGCAAGAGATTGCCTTACCAAAGGCTAGGCTCCACTCACATACCCTGGACCAACACGTTCATCGATTATTTAAGCAAGGTTTACACCAAGCATGAACCTCCGTTTGTATTCGTGCGAGGCCACTACAATATCTTCGACGAGATTACATCAAGGCGGATGGCGTTAATCAAATTGAATGTAAAACTAAGTCACTTGACGGATAGGATGACGTCTAAATTCAGGTCGCTCTCTATGGATGACCAGGAGACCTTTATGTATACAGATATAAATTCTAAGCCTACTCAAATTATAAGCACAGTTAGAAAACCGAGAGAGTTAGCTGAAGGTATTGGGACAATTAAGACTATTTACAAAGGTGGTGGTGCAGTGAGGTTAAAGAAAGACGGACGGAATTTTAATAAAGAAGCATCATTTGATACTTCGTCCATAGAAGACTCTGCAATTGCTAAACATAGGCCTAGCCCACATAACGTCAGCATTAGCGAAGCTTCTAACATACATAAGAGTCTTCTAAGTCTTATTAAAAGCGAAATTGATCTAGATAAGAATAAACAAGCAGATATTGTAAGATCAAAATCTTGTTCGTCGATAAATCAACAACAAATTAATATCCTTAACTACATATTTGGTGACACTGGTCCGTACGGCAATAGAGAGTATTGCGTAGGATATTTTACTGTGGAAAATGATTTGAACAAAGCGCCGTCGACTTCAGCGAAAAATGTAAGTCTCCCTCAATCAGATGAAGAAGCTTCAAAGAATATAAATAGATGCAAATTTAGGATATGTGACAGCAAATGTCCGAATAAAGGAGGTGGGAGTCCGAGTTCACAGAGTTTGGGCTCTTTAGACCTACCAGAGGAAGCAGCACCAATACTAACCGTAAAGAAATGCAAAGACATAACATGCGACTATAGGTTTCGGGAGCCTCGACCCCCTCCCGATGATACAATTCGTTTAGATTTGACAAGTCTTAAACAAAACTGCTGTGCAAAGGTTGAAGAAGTGGTCGGTGGCATGGAAGCAAAGATGCAGTTCGGGGATGATCCTTGTTACTGCAGTTGTGAATGCAAATTTGGATTTATGAAGAGAACGACATACTGTGCAGTTTGCGGCGGCTACGAGCTGGCCGGCGAAGATATTGCCCGTAAACCGGGCATCGATATGCCTTTCCCCTGCCCTATATTTCATAAGCTAGTAGACAAAAGTAAATTGAAGACTTGGAGTACTTCTGGCAGCGACAGTAAGAAGCGTATGGATGAAAGTCAAAAGACCATAAAACCAGTTGCACCTGAAAAGCCTACAGCTGGAACTACGTCTAAGCCCATACCTCGATCTCAATCTGGTGCAGCAAGTGGCGCTCGTTCAACAACTGCTAAGTCCACAGGTGGTCCAACAGCTGCATCTACCGCTGACTCTGAAAAAGGGTCAAAAAAAGGTACAAAGAGGCAGAGAAGGGAAAAGAAGTTCAAGTTTAATTATGGTTATGAAGGTATTCGTACGTATTCGTATTTTTTTTTCATTAATACCTATTGGTTCTCATAATTATGGAGCTAAAAGATATTTGTGTTTTCAGCCCCAGTAATTGGACACAGTAAGTGTGGATTGCCTCCAACTGCGAACAGTAATGGATACGGTGCTAGCAATGCCAATATCACTGGCGTCGCGTTCAGTCATAACGTACCAAAAAGCATGGGCTGGTTATGGGATACCGAAGATGTTCCGGGCATGAAGGTACAATTTTAAATACATAATTGACGTACGATTTTTGAATAAGCAAATTTTTTTATATTTTTTTTGTTTTTGTTTTGTAGTTCCGTCCCAATTGGAGACCTGGTGCAGCGACTAAACATGTGGTTAGGTTATTAAAAATGGCGAAGAACCCCGGGGAAGTAATCGCTAAGAAGAAGAGGAAGGATACCGGTAAGAAGAAGAAGCCTCTAATACGACCACTGCTTGTCGTACACAAAAAAGATGGCGAGTTCACTATTACTATGGAAACAATGAAAAAATATGCAAAACCAAGAACTCTCAATCAACAACCGTATGAAGATAAGGAACCGATAACATTCACGGTAGGGAGGACAGATGAAGAAAATTATGAACGGCAGAAGAAGAAGGATCGTGTGGCGAGGCGGCTCGAAAGAGCACAACGCGACTTCATTCAGAGTGCTTTCACGGACATGTGCAAAGAGATCTGCATCAAGACATACCAACAAGCACTCGGTATTCTACCGGACACCGAAGATCCTGACTGTCCCTGCTATCCAGCCCTCCCTGATCCTAATAGAACCAATGTGAATGTCTCGTGCTCCTGCTCTGAGGAATTATCGTCTCTCGGCTCTGCAACTGATTCCGACGAATGGATTGTTGAATTCACACCACCAGTTGCAATGTTTGATCCGACGTTCAAAGGAAAGAAAGTTTTGAAAGTCGATAACGAGTCGCAATATACATACTTGGACTATCGAGTGAAATTACTCGATAGATATGGTAATCCAGTGGTGAGATTCTTCAAAGGTCCAGATGGAAAACAACAGTGCAGTGATCTGGGAGGTTTCTGGGGTCCTGATCATACGTGGTTAGAGATAAATAGCGATGGTTACATTGCCCCTGATGACCGGTGGGCTCCCAACTCATTCATTGGACCTAGTGGAGAACAAGTAGATGCCGAAATTGGGAAATTTCAAGCTACTAATGGCAAGTGGTTAGTGGTTGGGGTTGATGGCTTTGTGGATTCTCAAGGGAAATGGAGATTTTATTCAAGACCAAGAGGTGTACCGAACAAAGGTACTACTAGTGCCAAGAAAGGCGCGGGTGATAAGAAGGATACCAAAGGTGCAGTATACAATAAGCCTTCAGAAGCTACATGGAGCTGTTTTGGAGATGCCACTCCGAAACAATTGTCCCAAATGGGTATTGTGGGTCACGGACAAGACCGAAAATTGCTTCAATCTGCGCTGAAGAACATGATGGCACAAGGAGCGGACGTAAAAATGCCAGCGCAGGTGACGGTGCCTCGGTCAGGAGGCGGTGCAAAACAAGGTCAAAACCCCAAAAAAGGTTTACCTCAAAAACCACAAGTTGTGAATCCCAATGCATTTG
Organism: Watsonalla cultraria; assembly: GCA_964035505.1. Lineage (NCBI taxonomy): Eukaryota > Metazoa > Arthropoda > Insecta > Lepidoptera > Drepanidae > Watsonalla > Watsonalla cultraria. The sequence goes on from OZ037714.1 coordinate 11,159,420, forward strand.
TAGAAGACAATATTTGCAAACACTCATTGCCATCGAATAAAGGCACATTGGTAGACTCACGTGGCCACAAGAAGTACTTTAGACTGAAGGAACATAGGAATCGTAGACCACAAGAGAGAATGAGAAACTTAGCTGAACAGGGTAGAAGCCTGAGCACTTTCCACTTGCCATGTTTCAATTCCTTTATGAACTCTGAAATGATGAAGAAAGAACAAATGGACAGATTAATAGCGTTGTCAACGAAGTGCGTAGCGACACAAGCCAGCTGAATGGTGGTGCTAACTTTTTTTTATCCAATTGAAATCGTTTCGGAGTAAGAAATTGGTGTAGTTAGGTTAAAAATATTAAATTATTGGATGTTTCGTTCGGTGCTTTCCCCTAATTGGTTATAAGTGCAAGTTATTTATTTGAGTATGTACTAAGTAAATTTTGTAACGTTATGTATCATTAAGATAATAAATACTATTTAACAGTTTATTTATTTTGATAATTTCCATTAGGTACCTATTTATCCAACAGTAAAATGAAAATGAAAATGAAAATGATTTATTCAGTTTAGGCCCTGGTAAGGCACTTATGAATGTCGAGGAATTCACCACCGGTTCGGAAACTAGCCTTCTGAGAAGAACCGGCAAGAAACTAGCTGGCATGTACATTTCATTACACAGTAAAATAATAATTACAAAAAAAACATCATAAATTATTCACAATAGTAAAAAGAACAGTATATGAAAGTAAGTTTTTTTTCTTTTTGTTTGCTATATACTTACGTACCTACAATGCCTTGTAGTAATGACTATTATAAATATTGCAGATGGCACCGGGTTGGAGACCAGGTGCTATATCAAAACGTCTCCTCCGCATGTTGAACAAGGCAAAGCGTCAAGTTCAAGAGGTACAAGAGGCTAAGCCAGTACGGAAACCCAAAAAGCGCATCGAAGAGAAGCCCTTTTTGATCGTGAGGAAAGTCAATGGCGAATTCTACGTAGAGATGCAAACGAGCCCTGCAAAGACAGAAGGAAGTAATGAAGCCTATTCCCCGTTAGTTTACAAGATTGCAAGGGAGGATAACCCAGAGAGGGTGAAACATAAAGAGAGGGTTAAGAGACGAATGATTCGGAAAGCTGTGAAGGAAGTATGGTCAGATCCTTATCACCCTGAGATTTGCGAGAAGACTTGCCTCAAAGCCTACAAGCAGGCTGTAGGCATTTTAGACCCCAACAACCCTGAGTGCACGTGTGAAGAACAAGTTGAGGAGGAAAGCTTGGAGAGCTGTTCTTGCTATGATGTAGATATCAGTTCAGATTGCAGCTCGCTGGATCTTGACTGGGAGTTGCATTTTTCGCCACCCAATGCGAAGCAGCATTAGACAGGTATGACGCTTATGTTAGTTCACTAAAATTAGAAAATACCAGCTGAGCTTCACGGTTTTACAATAAAAACTTATGTTACAAAGTGAAATTTTTTCTCAAAAAAATGTGATCTCTCTATTTGTGAGTGAAAGTCCCGTAAAGGTCCAGCTCAGAGATTAACGGGAACAAACAGACAGCCAGACATACAAAAACAGTTATAAAACATTTTTTTTATTGTATCTAATGCAAAACTTGATTTGGAATTACAATCAGGGGCCTACCATGACCTCTTATTGCCATGATAGTTTAACTCTCATTATTAGACAGATGTATATGCCGTATATAAGTCTGTGACTTTCACACACTGGAACTATGATGGCAATAAGAGCTTATGGTAAGGCCCCTGAACTCAATTTTATTTATCAGTATAGGTATATAGATGAAGAAGTTGTTGAAATAAAACACGTGGAAGTATTAACTCTTGTCTATTAGCATATTGTTCAACATATCCCATATGACTAGCGACAGGGTGGTGTGGGGGGCTATCCTTAAGTAAAGGGGGCCTACCCCCTTGTACAAGCCGTGTAGGCCTTCGGTTTTGTAAATTTTGGCCAGACAGTCTAAAACTCCGTTGTATAATGCCGGTCCGGAACCTGAAAAAGATAAAGTATTAGTTTATGGTTCTAAAAATTTTATTAGAATTATTTGGCAGAAGTCACTAATTATGGTGCATGTTACCAAAATTAGTAACTTCTGCAAAATAATTTTGTTTGTTAAAATATTGGGACCAATTCAAATATGTAACAGGACGAATGAAGCACAGACAAGAAGCGACCCAAACCATGTTAAACCAAAGCTAAACTTAAAGCAGTAAACATTTAGGTATTGGAGGAATTGACATACATATTGAGAAATTGTCTTAAATCCTCTTCAGAGAGCAAGGATATCTTTTAGGTATTGAAAACAACCTAATTCAAAGATTAGTTCGCGTGTTTAGTTACAAATGAGATCTATCCGAAACACAGCAATTAGTTATAGTGGCATAAATTAAGAGACATCAAGGTATCTATAACTTTATCTATGTTCACGTGCTCGCGATTTTGTTGACAAATATTCAACCGTACTTCTACGATCGGCACATGCTACAGAGTAATAGCTGCGTTATTCTCTAAGGTTTCTCAGCGTTGAACTCGAAGACGAGCGTTGGTTGAAGGTTAAATTTCGAATCTTTAAAACAGACATTCTACGACGCGTGCAACGCTGAGACACCTAGTGAATAACACGACAGTTCTTTCATACGTAGATATATTCGAAATTGTTTCAATGGTCCTACCATAACCGTAATACCTAATACTAACCATTACTTAGCACGATCGATATTTCGATGCAAATGCCTGATATTGCCGATTAAAAAGCATTTTCATGCCATGCATTAAAAAGGATGCAAGTTTCATGTTGAAACTGCATTTAGCAAATTGGATTTTGAATATATGAAATAAATTTAGAAATATAATAAATAAAGGTAGGTAAACATAGAATCCCTTATATATTAAGCATCATTTTAACGTTACCCTGATTGAATAGACGGGTATTGATAACATCCAATGGGGTTTCTAAAGCAATGACCAAAACACTGGACACAATGCTCGCTACCGATGAAAGGATCGCTGGTGAGTTCTCGAAGTAGCCGTGGGCTAGCAGGGCCTGTTTAACTCTGTGAATGATGTAAACTGAACCTTATTACCCTGGTTATAAAGGCGAACGGTGACCACGTCGAGGGGACAGATTATAAAACACACAGCTACCCCGCTGACAGAGCTTGCCAAGAAGGCAAGTCCGAACGGCGAGGTTGTGCAAATACCGTGGGCCACCAACGCTTGTTTGGCGCTGAGGAATAAAGCGGGAACACTTTGTATAGATATCCCAATTACATAAAACTAAACATATTTGTTCTTCGTAAATTGCTCGGAGAACCTCCATGGGTTTGTAGTAAGAACAGCCATTTCCTTTTAAAAAACCGAGTAATTTAGTAAGAATGTTTACTTCTTTGTATATAAACTGCCAACGGAAGTAGTAATGTACAAAGACCAAAAAATGCTTCTACATTACCCGGTTCGTACGAAGTTTTTTTTCTTTTTACATTACTAGTAACTTGGTAATGTACGAAGAACAAGGGACACATCCTCATTGTGCATGAACCTCATGCTATTGTTAAAGGCGGTTCATAAACACAAAATAAGGAAAAATTCGACATATGACACGAGAGAGCAATTGCTCGGTTTGCAGAAGGTCGTGGAGTTCCAATCTCGGCTTGTGTTTTTCTATATTGTTAGAATCAAAGACAAAATACGTCGACTGCTTCCGTCCAAATCCTTTAGACTAGGCAATTAGATTAGGCATTTTTAGACCTTCTTCTTATCGTGTCGATGACAGACATTTTAAATTGTTGAAGCCCAGCACTTTTTGGACCTTGATTGGATATTTTTTTATATTCATATCAAAATTAATAAGGACTTACGCAGAAAAAGTAGTCAACTGTGCGGAACTGCCGATAGCCAGGCGGGTGCATGTGGCGTTTACTCCCGCGAAGAAACCTCTCATGCCTTCAGCTTTGTATATTTGTGCACACCCGTCTAACATTCCTGAAAAATATATTACAAAAAAATTATGAAAATATTGGCGAACGTCACGCAGTTTTAACCTTAGTGCCCGTTCCCGTGGAAGTACGGGGATACAATATAGCTAACGTTACTGGCTGATAATGTAGCTATCCCTTGCTGAAAGAATATTTAAAATCGATATAGTAGTTATCATCTTTATTCGATACATACTAAAGTACAAATCATTGTAGGCTAGATGTGGGTAGTTTTGAAAAGATCTCAACGAAAGTTCCAAATAAACATTTTTGAGTAATTATTATTTAAATATTTAATTAAAATAGAAATGGACAACTTTATGTTTTTGTCCACAGTTTAAAAAAGTAGGTATCCCTTGCCTTTATAACTATGTTGTCTCCCGACTGCAATGCTAGGGTGTGCATAGGCTTGTATCCTAGTCTTGAGGACTGACACAGGGTTGGCAGCGACACCGCTCATAACCCCGCTCACGCTGGACCACAACATCGCTTTGTGTATGCTAATGTTGCCATCTGTGTTTTTTGTCCACCCCTGCACTTCTGCTACGTGGTACAAGCCGAGTCTAATATAAAAAATATGCGACTTAAATGGTAATAAGGTATCTTGATAAATAAAATAGTTTTATTTGACTTTTTGAATGTTATTAAATAATTTAAATAGTTTTTATTAATTAACGGAATATTAAGGCCGTTCGTGTTTTTAAATTCAATGAAAACGTATCGAAAGCCTTATAAAGTTATCTCTATCCGTGCCAAGGGCTACACGGGGAAGGAAAACATATTAAGTAAACCTGAATAACATGTCTAAGAAATAGAAATAAAGGCGTATCTACCTAGGTATAGTGTCTGAGAATCATCATCTTGCTTCACTAACCTTTGAGAACCATTAAAAAAGGCGAAATATCTAAGTAAAGGATTGATAGATGCTTTAATAATAAAAATGCTTTTAATGACAAGATACATGTTGATAATGTATAGCGTTGCGTGTGTAAACGACTGGTGTAAACACGTAATTCAGAAACCTATATATAAATGGGTAGGTATGTACTACCCAATTCTGTGGTTCCGAAGCATGAAAATGAAAAAAAAACATTTATCATCTATGACACGTAGGGAATACCCGCGTAGACGAACAAAATCCAGTGAAAGGCTGACAAAAGTAATTCAAATAAGGTTAATTAAAATGTCAGACACTTTCAGAGGTTTAGTTATTGTTGGTACCTAATAAATAAATTTATATAAAATACTTGCAACACACAAACTGAGTCTAGATTGGTTGAAATCAACGACATAGGTAATATACTAAAAAAAAACCTTATAACAAGAAAGTAGGTAAGTAGCCGAATTGTTACCTATACTGTTTTATTTTGATTGATCCGAAGAACAACCAACTAACCCCAACCCTATAAACGAGAAAACATACAAACATACATACCTACCTAACAGAATTCATAGTGAATCCGAACACCATAGCAGGGGCAAGTCCTTTCTGCAGCGCAAGCGCACCGTCCGTCCGTGCTATGACGTACAGCGCGTGGAAGATACCTCGGTATCTAGGAGCGTGTTCACTCTTCGCCTTCAGCTCCCCTTGTAGCTGAAGACGGGTCTTCACCACGTCCATTGGGTTCGTGAGGATAGTGGCTCCGGCCCCGGCCAGTCCACCAATTATGAAGTCCATTGCTTAATATTTGCTGGGAAATAAGAGTTGTTTTAATAAAAAAGTTAAAACTTTTTAGCATTAGGGTTGGGGGTAAATGCGATACCTGTACCCCTATCACGGGTTTGCCACCGTTTTCGTAATCTACAATCGCTAGTGTCTCCGAACATTTGTATGAGACAGCGCCTCCAAGCGGTGACGTGAAGGACTAAAATATGTCATAAAAATATTGTAGGAGACGCTAGCGAGTGTAGATTAGTTAAACGGTGGCAAACTCGTGATAGGGGTACAGCGATAAATTTGATAGGTTTATACTTATAAGTCGGGGGACTTTTGGGACTTAAATCCGAGGTAGCATTGGGTACCGCGGTCCCGGTCCCAAAAGCCCCGCGACCAATCACTAGTCGGAATAGCTTATTGGTTGGATCTAAGTATTATAAATGTATCTTCACTCTAGTTCCAATATTAGTTATTACACGTCACGAGTTATGAACGCAGACCTGGAAGTAAGTAGTCATTTTATGAGTCTCTCTTGTCTGTCTGTATGGCGAGACGCTAATAAAGTACACGTGCATTTACGTACCTTCACTATTTTCATTGAGTGCCAATCTGAATTTTTACAAGATTTTCCGACTTGCCTGGCCACAGAAAACAGAATTGTAACTTATTGAAACAGAAGATAATTCAGGGGCAGATCCTATCATCACGCAACTCACGTGCTCATTAATCTTATGGTAAGAACTTAGGTAGGTAGAGCCGAGATAGATAATCTAACAATTTCTCTGATTACCCACCTATCTTAGGTATTTTTGAACGCACGTTCACGTTTGATATATGCAGACGGGCAGATAATAATGTTATCAGATCACTTGTTTACAGAGGCTTGATTGCTACTTCAGGAGGCAAATATAAATTTAAATGTATTATCTTCATGAATACTATTCATTTATGACTATAACACGACCACTCACTTCAAAGTCACGCACGGTAAAGACCGGTAAAGAAATTTTCAAACAATTTCCTCGCATTCGCGCTCACTATTGTCACAGTATAAATATTGTACTATTGTTCTGAAATGGTGACTCGAATTACAATATGAATGGATGATTGTTCACTTTGCTGCTATCATTCGTAAGGTTATATAGACGCCGTCATTAAAGTACCTGATAGCGCTATATCTATTTATCTTAATTAGAAATATTTGTTCAGCTGTCAACCTGTGAAGGTTTGAAAGATACAAAATTAAACTTTATCATGTATGTATTATGTATCTATTTCCTATGATGAAACTCACATTCTAGAGAATTACCTACGGGTACTATGAACTAAAAATCTTGAAATTCAATGTCAGTCACTCATGAGTTCTGGGGCACTACCATGACCTCTTATTGCCATGATAGTTTCACTCTTATTATGAGACAGATGTATGTGATGTATGTGAGATGTCTGTCACTGTCACACAGTGGAACCATGATGGCAATAAGAGCTTATGGTATGGTTGGGTGTATTAAGAGTGCGCTAAGCATAATTAGAATTATTCAGGGACCCAACCATGAGCTCTTATTGAAATGTTAATTCAGTTGTGCGACAGTGACAGATGTATGCACGTCACATACATCTATCTCATAAATGAGTGAAACTATCATGGCAATAAGAGCTCATGGTAAGGCCCCAGGTTTTGGCGGAGGCAAACGAGCGAAGTCTTCCTGACGCTTGCAAAACCAAGGTTGTTACCGACCCCTGGTCAGAAACGAAAGGTTCCAACTATAGCTAGCACAGCGCTTCCACTTCAGCACTGGCGACCTTACTCACCGCAGGAATACAATGTTCTAAAGTTAGTATTAATTGGTCACGATTTTCTTCAAAGCTGAGGAACATACTCTCCCCAGACGGGTGGGCAGCTCTTTAATACTTATGTCTCTTTCTTTATCGTTAGGGAAACTAGGTACTTATTCATTTCTGTAGCCTAGTAAGTATAACCTTGGCTTTGACAATGACTGGCTGACTAATATCAACACCTAATTATGTGAATCACGTGCTTCACGAATCGCAGCACACTTGTACAAACATACCTACCTACCGTTCTTAATAATTTCAAATGTAATTTCAAATTTACATATACACTCACCAATTCCTGACCTCGATGCCTTAAGAAATATAATAAAATAACTAATTCACCATCACAGCCACGTAAATAAGGACACACTACGTTATTCAGCACATTTAACTTAGTTGCAAAACGTAAATAAAAGAAAATAAAGTGAAACGAGTTTTAACACAGTGTTATCACACTGACATTGAAAGACTGGCTTGTATCCGCGTTGTAGAGATATCGACACGTTTATAGTGACGTAATATGACGTCACGGCAATCGTAGATTTGGCGAGAGGCGCGCTGTTCATTCAGAACGTGATTTGCTTTGCCAAAGAGCAATTTAGTAACCTTGACTTGGCGCCATCCGTTGGCGCATTACGGAATTTCACTAGTCTTGTTTACGAAGACCTAGTTTTTTATACTAGCTGTGCCCCGCTACCCACGTCTTTTAATTATGAAAAGAATAATTGCTAAGTTTCTTGCCGGGTTCTTCTCAGCAAAAGCATTTTAAGAAAACTCGCACTAGGCCCTCGGAAGGGCGCCTCTGTCGGCCTAAAGATGACACTATTGTGAGCCCATACAAATCTGCGTTTACGTCGACGCGGTGACTTTATGAAAACTCGCACTAGGCTCTCTGTACAGTGTATTTTTTGTGTCAGGACATTTTTTATGAGACTTGGAGGTACTTTTTACGAAGTCTAATGAAATACTTAAAGATATTTTTGAGTTTGATTTTTAATGTATTACACTCCATTACTCAGTGTATCCTGATTCTCTAGATTTGTCATTCTTAGCCCAAGCCTTACAGCTTAGCTCCTGATAGCGGATAAACATTAATACGTATTTGGAAACATACCGCACCCTATTCAAAACGATTGTTTCCCTAAGGTGGCCCATAACGACCGGTGTAATACAATTTTAATCATACACACGCCTGTATATTTGTCCTCGACATCTTTCGATCAGTCCAGTAATGCCTCTGACCCAGATTTCATTCCATAAGTTCAACCTATTATTTGGTTTTGATATTTGATAAAAACAATGCTAAAACTAGATCTCTTCTTGACTACACCTATTGATTCATTCACCAACAGAGAAAACGGTGTCGTTAGATAACCAAAGTAATTGCTGATTAAGTCACTAATTTAAAAAAAAATAACGTTAAATTTTAATACATAATTTAATATTGAATTACTTCGAAAACCACAAACATTATTAGGTAATCGCGAAGTATCAATAACTTACAGTTGAATTGAGAACCTCCTCCTATTTTTGAAGAAGTTAACAGAAATGAAAGACAATAAAATTATAAACGCTCCCTTGACATTACCCTTGATGCAACCTACACTTTCCATTTAATTCCATAAAAACTACAAGGAATTATAAGCCTTAATCCCCTGTTTAAAAGTTTCTAATAGGTTTTAGCATTTATAAGAAAAATTATACACCTGACAGATGGCAGGTATAAAGTTCAATCAAGTATCGATTCTAGCAGCGAGCGATCATTACCAATGATTTGAACTTGAATTATGAATTTTATAGCCACCATTGCAGCAGAACTATTGTTATTGTTACTCAATATCTATATCTATACATCTACACAGATAAATAAAATTTAAGTGTCCGTTTGTAATTCCAAAATACACACTAATGACACAAAAAAAAAAAAGTTCTAAAATGTTTCTCTGTCTGTCTGTTTGTTCCGGGTAATCTCTGAAACGGCTGGACCGATTTTAACGAGAGTTTTAAGGAGTAACTTAGGCTACTTTTATTTATTAAAAATATTAGGGTTCCGCGACAATAAGGAAGAAACTAAATCTACGCGGGTGAAACCACGGGGCACAGTTAGTCTAAACTAATATTACAAAGAGAAAAGATTTGTATGTATGTTTGTAACGATCTGTCTCAAAAAATATTGGACCGATTTAAAAAAGTCTTTCAACATTCGAATGCTATCACTGATTAAAATAGGCTATATTTTATCTCCGTACTACAACGGGAACGTGAACTACGCGGGTGAAGCCGCGTGACAGCCGCTAGTAAGTAACTATAGGTTTTGTTAGCGTATTCGTCATGAAGGATATGCAACACACGCTTTATACTTACACTTTAAAATACAGACAAAGCTAGAAATCAAAAAAATATATTGAAATCCAGTAAGAAACGTTTCCAGACTAGCATGCACGTTAAATTTGCCAGATGTAGTCGTGGACGAACGTAAAGCTTCCTAAACTCGCCGTTAGGGGCGCTTTTGCGTTCTCATACCAAATGAGGAAACTACGTAATCGATATCGCCAACGTTGAAACATGTTATAACTATATTTGGGGTATTGTGTGAAGTTGGTAGCTGAAGGTAGGTAGGGGATTCCAATCCATATATCTCAAGCTACGCACTTAGACCAAAGTAGAACTAAGTACTTACTAGACTTTTACTTCATGTTAATTTTTATCGACATTTGTGCATTGGAACTGTGTCCATGGGCGTACATTTCTTAAGTGTTTTTTTTGTATTTTTAAAATTGTATAATTTGAAAAGAGAATGTAATTACTAGATTTGTTACCAGGTTCTTCTCAGTAAAAGCAACCTTCCGAATCTGGCGGTAGCATGTATAATCCTATATAATTATGTCATTCTGACGATTTGAAAGTACTTTGTAAAAAGTCTTATATTTCCCTGTAAATAATATGATTTAAGCTCGGCACTATGACTTACTTAATGATACTTTAACTATTCATTTAAATGTTATGTTGTTGTGAGATAGCATCGATGGGTCAGAGGTATGACGTCAACCCTCTTATCTAACGATTTACCCTTGAAATAGGGTGAATAACATTGAAGGCAGAATTCTCCATAAAGGTGAAAAGGTTTTAGTGTGTGCTTAGTTCCTCGATCGTCCACCATCGTTTGTATTGATCATAAGCTGGTGTTAAATAGGCGAAACTGTAGTTTTTAAATGTCTTGTAGATAGTTACAACTATAAAACGTAGTAGCTATTTACGTCGAAGTAATACCACATGTAAATGTGGAACATCTGCATGCATTGTTCCGAAATAGCCATGAATATTTATAAATACCCTCAAAAGTAAAATTTCAAGGCTCGACTACACTGCTGGAACCAATAGTATATTTTCAATGGTTGAAAGCAATTGTATAAAACTAATCAGGAACGTGTCCATCAAAGACGGGCAATAGCTGCGGTGACAAACAATATTTCCACGCTTTGATAGTTGAAGGTCAAGCGATCGATGGTGATAATCATGGTCATTACACTGTCCCACCGCTGGCCACCCCTCCACCCACCTCATTGTACCAATTGCTAATCAATTATAGCCGTTTAGCAAGCAAATTGGAAGGGTTTCTGCAGAGGACACCAGTTATTGTTGTGTTAGCACGCACTCACTCGGAACAAGTCGTTATTGAAGGGTTAAAGTTTTAAAAAGAGTTTACGACAATCTGAAAACTGACTTGAAATTAGTATGAAATAAAAAACATAAATGTCAAAAGTACTTGATGTCAAATAGGTGCTGAATAAAATTCATGTGAAATACGGACGATATAAAGTAGTTTGTGAGTGCGTGGCTGCATTCAGTGGGCAGCAGTGAGGCGGGGGCTACCTCGCGTGAGCGGTCCGAGTGAGCGGGCACCACGCCGGCCAAGGGCAGCGGCTGTAGGCGGGCGGGCTCGCGCGCCTCCGCACGCCCCATGCTGCCCGCGCCACTCGCCCCACTCGACCCGCACAAAACACGCGCCCTCACCACTATATACGCGCCGAGGAAATTCAAAACACGCACCAGAGCCGCAACGATGCTCGATAACAACATCCCGATAACACCAAACCTCTCACCGTTTCACCCGCTGCCTGCCATCGGTCAGAAGCTCGACGAGTCCAAAACGAAAGTGTTTGTTTTCGATTTTAACAAAACGGACTCGGATCTTAGCAGCCGGACGGTGAAATTGAACGATGTATTAAAACCGTTGACGCCACTCACGTATAGGATACGTGGGTACACGAGGCAGGATTCTCTGGAGGATTTAGGTCCAAAGAAACCTCAGCATCTTGTGCGAGAGAACACGTACGACGTGATCGAGCCTGTTTACGTGACAGGAGTTGGTAAGGTGAAAAATAAAGAGGATATCGTGAAGAGGACGTTAGATGGGACAGTGGAAGGTGATCAGAAGGACGATGAAAAAGTGTCACCTAAAACAAGGTTCAAAAAAGCAGCAATGCGAGTGGCTAAGTTGTCATCAATGCCCGAAACTGGGAAATTGTTATGTTTGCGAGAGAGGGAGACGTTTGTGTTCCCAACCAAGCAGGATGGATGCGACTGCAAGCTGCAGGAGCTGCCCAAGAGTCCTGCGGAGAAACTCAATGAGATCTCTGAAATTTTCCAGTGTTTAGACATGAAGGGTCGACATAGGGACAAAATGAAAAAGGAAAACAGTTGGTTCTAGCCCCTGCTGCTTAGATTAAGAGATTGAGATTTATTCAAGTATTTTTATGCGAGAAAGAAGAAATATTTAAGTGATAATCTGTTGAATAAGAGTTTATTTATTTTTGTTACTGTTGACTAAAGTCTATTGCTCAAAGTTTTGGTGTTGTGCAGAATTTTAAATGTAGACTTAAGGGTTGATTAAAGTGTGTCCAAATTTGCTATGAAATACATACCTTTTATTCAGTTGAATCAGACTCTGACGTCATAAGTAATAACTATGAGTGAAGTACCCAATTCGTCATTGAGTTATCTGAAAAGAGCCCTATGAATCTGCGGGTAAAATTCATTTTTCTTAGGCATTTCCCAACGCCTTGACCTTGTGGGTATGTCAACAAGTGCTCGCGTGCACCTTACTCCATAATAGTAAAGTAAAGCACCATTACATGAGTTCTTGAATTTATTATAGTGCATGCCTAGGCTGTCGAAACAAATTTATTCCATGATTTACTATATCACAGATATTGCCTACTATCTATGGTCTATATTTAGGCAGATACCCACCAATGTTACCAAGGGTAAATGTTCTGAGGACGAGATGATGCTCACGGCGACCTACCTCTCGCCATCGGCCTTCCGCACACCTTGGGACCAAAAGTAGTCTAATATTATGGAAAGATAAGTAGCGGGCAGTATGCTTTCTTAACGTATGGTCTATTAGGTCCAATCTATACTAATACTAAAGATTTGTTTGTTTGTTTGTATTGAATAGGCTCCGAAACTTCTTGCCCGAACTTGAAAATTCTTTCAGCAATGGATAGCTACATCATCAGCGAGTAACATAGGCTATATTTTATCCCTGTACTCCCACGAGAACGGGAACTACGCGGGTGAAACCGTGTGACGTCCGCTAGTTCTTGATACGTCAAGTGTCTGTGGGCAGTCTGTCCATTAATGTGAACGTTTATACCGTGAACTACCGTCCAGTTCTTCGAAAATCCCTGTAGGCTGCAGATGACGTAATTGGTTTTAGGTACTTGTATTTTTATGATGACGTAATTTCGGTCATGACTTTGTAGCAATGTGAACTGTATGAACTGAGTCACCTGACGATGAATTACAAGACTCGTCATTTATTTAGTATTTAGTAAGCATTATTTATTTATTTATTTTATTTATTTATTTATTTATTGATCACCAACAAGATGTACACCATCACAAACAAAAACAAACATTGTAATAATTTTGAGAGCATGCTTAATGCCATCTTAATTATAGGTGAAAACTGCATGCATGAAAGAAGACAACTAAAACAGTGAAATAATTGAGTATACCCTAATTATACACTAGTTTTACTTAAATTAAATACAAACAGGTTTTAATTATGACTTAATATACATTTTCTAAATAAAGCTTATAAATTTGAGTGATTAAGAGAATGCTTAAATTCTGAAGATTTGTCAGAGAATATATCGATGTTATTACACTTACATTGGTTGTCCTTGCAATTGGTAGCAGTGATTTTATGAAGTGCATTGTAATGTATGATGAGCCTATTGATGGGGGAGAATCGGCCCTGACGTGAGTAAGATTTTTTTTCAACAAACGGTTTGGCAGTTATGGATCTGGGCCGTCGCTTTGGTGCTGAGAAATTTATCAAGCTCAATAAATGAGGACAGTCTATGATTCCATTTACAATTTTGTATAAAAACATGTTATCAAGCTGTTTTCTGCGACTGGAGAGAGATGAAAGCTTAAAGTGTCGTAATCTGTCGTTGTATTGAGGAATTTTATTGGCTAATTTACTATCATGTACAATGTGCCAAATAAACCGTTTCTGAATACGTTCTAATCTCTTGCTGTGAATATGATAGTGGGGATTCCAAGCAACACTACAATACTCTAAATTGCTGCGTACTAGAGATGTGAATATAGAAATTTTAGTTTTTGGGTCCTTGAATTCCTTGCAATTTCGCAATACGAAACCGAGCATCTTGAAGCCCTTGTTCGCAATATTATCAACATGCAAGTGGAAGCGAAGCTTACTGTCCAGGATGACGCCCAAGTCTCGTATATTGTCAACTTCGCGTAGGATTTGATTGTTGATAGAATAAGCTCTAGATATTGTTTTTTGTTTCCTAGTAAATCGCATAGTGTAACATTTGTCAGCATTTAGGGTCATGCCGTTCAGCATGCACCACTCAACCAAACTGTCAATATCCTGTTGCAACAAGAGTGGATCACTTGGAGTTTTAATTGGTCTAAATAGTTTTAAATCGTCAGCGAACAAGTAAAACTTGGAATACATAAAACATTTGCTAATATCGTTGATAAATATATTAAAAAACAATGGTCCAAGGTGAGAGCCCTGAATAAGCAATAAACGGTTCAGATCTGTATCCATCTATGACAACCATAGATTTTCTATTATCAAGATACGATAGACACCATTCTAATAAATCACCATAAACACCTATAGCTTCAAGCTTTTGTATCAGCATTTTATGATTCACTCTGTCGAATGCTTTACTGAAGTCAGTATATATAGTATCTATCGACTGTCCTTGATCCAGACAGTCAGACAAATCTTCAACAAAGGAAACTAGATTCGTGGCTGTTGATCTAGCTTTAACGAAACCATGTTGTTGAGGTATTAAGGATTGTTTAAAGTGCCATGCTATAACTGGATAAACAAGCTTTTCAAATATTTTTGCAAAAATTGAGATAATGGAGATTGGTCTATAATTCTGTACGAAGCTAGTGTCACCATCCTTGAATAGCGGTATGACTATGGCAACTTTCCATGCAGATGGAAATACTCTGGTTCTAAGAGACTTATTTATAATAATGGAGATAGGATAGGCCATTACCTCGGAACACCTAACAATAAAGACTGGTGGTATACCATCATGACCTGCTCCCTTATTTATGTCAAGTCTTTTTAAAACTCTAAGGACCTCTCTAAATGTAAATGATACATTACTCAGGGTACCTTTATTGTAATTGGAGTCAGATTTATAGATGGGAATAAAATTCTTGTCATAGACAGATGAAAATTGGTCCGCGAAGAGATTGCAAAGATCAGATCCACTGCTTGCAGTGCGGTCTTGAGAATACATGTACTTTGGGTAATTACTGCAACCTTTCCTTTTATGTTTGATAAATGACCATAACAATTTCGGATTAGATGTTAAGGATGCTTCTAATTTTTTTATGTACATAGCATAATTAATATTGAGCTGTTTGGTACATCTGATTTTAAGCAGATCAAAAACCAAAATGTCGCGCGGATTCTTATTAAATTTGCGTATTTTCATTCTCCATTTATATTTCTCTTTGAGTGATTTAATTAGGGACTGGGAAAACCAAATAGGATATTTGGCATTGCGAGGCTTAGATTTGGGAACGTGTTTTTCTATCATTTTAATAAGAAGCTTGTTAAGGATCTCAACCATCCCATCAACAGTCTCACAGTCCGATAAAACTGAATCCCGAGTAAAAGTAAAAATTATGAGTAAACTACATAAGTAATGACGCTCACGCTATCCTCGCAGGGGTAGGCAGAGGTGTACTTATGGTAGAGGTCTACCTTCGGCGAATTCAGGCTTGAGCACATGTATGTAGACATGAATGTTAAAATAAACACTTATAAGGAACTTTCATAATTCTGTATTTGAAATTTTAAAGTACCTACTTTTGTAAGAAGTTTAATCAAGTAAAGATATTTAGAATTTTGAAAAAGATAGAAATACTACCCACCAATGTATCAACCAGAAACAATAAAAATTCGCTGACGTAAAAACAAAACGAAATAAGGTACTTAGGTGTTATGCTTTAAATTCGCGTTACGAGGACCAATAAAGTACTAACAGGAAACGTTGGTGAAATATTTGTATCGAATGTTATCATGTCAGGGATCACGCGATTTGTCGATGCAGCTTTGAATAACCCAGTTTCAGCCGGTTCACGTGTTTTGTTTGACATATTTTAACGAGTACCTTTCTAACATTAGGTGTTCTATCTAATAGATACTATAGGATACATATAAGCTTACAGCAGGCAGTATGGAAACGAGAAACAAATCGTTCGAAATTACACACTCGTCCCGTACAATACTGTCACCTCTGGCTGTGAAAAACTCCCACTAGGTCCTCACCTAGTGGGAGTTTTGTTAAAATCGCCGTCACAAGTCATCGCGTCACACTAGGCTCTCATTAAGGGTGTCACGTCGTGGCCGTGCGTGTACATCATTTACGTATTAATTTGACAGTAAATAAAGGAGTAACTTTTAAAATTAAGCGTGGTACTACTACCATTGTAAAAAACAGCCTAGCATGTTCCTTCAAGTCTATGATATAAACTCCCAACGCTTATAAAATCGCAACAAAGTCCACTCAATATAATTAGCTGGCCGTATGTTGTCCCGATCAATACAACATGACATGATATATTAGGTCTAAAAATATACATTTATTTCAGTGCTGGTCGCTGCGATACTTGCATGAAATATTATTAAGACTTTGTTTTCTATTGATTTCTAACGAACATACTGAAATTGCCTGCAAGCTTTAGACATACACACCCAATTTCGGTTTTTTTTATACCAATAACAAACAAACCTAACAAACCTATACTCCGCCTTATGGTAAGCTACTGCAGCCCATGAATGCTTGTAACACCAAGTCCCGCCCTTTTCCGTGATCTATTCCATTTCCAAATTTCATCCAATCTTTTTTACTCAACATTTATAATATTAGTGTGATTAATATCATCTTTGGCAATCGTTACAGGTCAGTCGGAGGCCTAAAGATAATCTGACAACTGGTTTAACCCAGATCACAGATTTTCCTCCTAAATGGGGTTGCGAAGGTCAGATGGCAGTCGCTTCGTATAAAAATCAGGTGATCAGCCACATCGGGTTGAATCAAGTGCCGACCCCAACAATGTATGGGATAAGGCCAGGGAGATGGAGTGTGATTAATATCAAAACGTATTGTATCGTATCAATCGAATGTATTAAGGTTTAAATACATTCGATTACTTATATTACTAGTAACTTCCCTTTTCGCCTTGCAACATAATTCGTCTTCTTTACAAAAGAGAAAAATAACAAGCATTATTTACAAGTTTATTTCAATAAAGTTTGTTGTTATATAACATTTCTTGGCAAGAAAAAAGAAACATTAAAATTCTCTTTTCAAGAATTTTCTACGTTCACAACGTGAACACTGAGAAAATCCATTTATTTAAAAAATATTAATTTAATCAGTCATCAAACAATGGGACCAAATCATTCGAATTCGGAATATAACATCTATCAATGTAATGTCAAAACTTGACATAGTTCTAAGGAAATCTGACAGATGGCGCGCTTTTTTCGAATATGGCGCCCAAAATTTTAAGAATAATATCGTTTCTTTTTCATAATGATTTAAAACACATTCGCTGCTGAAATTTCGTCTTCTTCGTAAATTCTCTAACAGTTGGACGCGCAGGTGCGTCGTTAGCAGTGAATGCATTAATTTAAGTTTTTCATATGCCCAGCATGCCAGAAGGACTGTTCTGTATCTTGGCTATTTCATCCTTAAACTTAGTAATAGTCTCCTTGGTTAGCTGCAGTTTGTCCTTTAGATCAGATATTTCTGATCTCACTTTGGTTTGAGCTAATATTATTTTCTCTAGCGTCTTCTCTTTCTTATCCTCAACTGAAAATATAATTGTTATTAGTGTGAGAAATATTCAATGAAATATAAGGTGAAGGAAAACATCGTGAGTATAGTGCCTTAGACGGCGATGGACTCACCATCTGTCACATTGGTATTTAATCATCTTCCATGTAAAGTGGGTGTTGTAATTTCAACACCTCTGCCTACCCCTTTGTGAAATACAGGCATATGTACAAATGTATGTCAATTAAGGTCGCAAACAAGAATGCGGCCTCCGCGCTGGTAAGCAGTTACCGTAGCCAATGGCTGCTTACAAAACCAGAGGCTTCACACCCACTTTGCCGACCCTGTAAATATTTCTCCCCACCCTTCTTGAAGAACTCAATGTTCTATTCGTTATTCTATCAGCATAGTCAATATAATCTTACAATCAGTATCATGATGCCACTGCCCATTGGTAAGAGGTTTAACATTATTAAGGAGGTGCTGCATCAGCTGCGTGGGCTCTTGGAAGACAATCTCCTCATACGATTCACTGACCAGAGCTCGACCCACTGTAGGGGGGGCTCCCTCGGTCACTGGCGACTGGAACAGCTTTAGGATGTGGTACAGGGTCACCTGAAAAATCACTTGAATCTAGAGTATTGTAATCAAGTTACTTGAAAAACTTACTCAAAATGATCACCATAATTGTCTCACCATCAATCACTAAAGCACTCGTTACATTTGAATCATTACATTATGTTATGAGGTATCAGAAGTGACAAGCTTCTGATACCTCATAACATACTATGTATGTAACCATTCAGTATGATGTGTAGGTATAATACAAAAAATGTGAATAAACATTACATTACTCGGTACTATATGCCACACCTGTTACTCGGTACCAAATACATACAGATTGCTATGGCTCTATTATACCTCCGGCCCTCTGGTACAGAACGCTCCACCAGTCAAGTTCTAATGCTTTCAATTTGCCTTTTCCATTTCTGAACCGGTGGTACATTTTCGACATTCATGTACAAATCGTACATGAGTATGTTTTAGTTTTATTGTTTGAGAGTAGATGGCGTTACAGTAATTCGTCTATCTTTGTTTTGTTTCTCTTCTTTTTGACATTATAACAAACCGTTGAATATGAATACTAATTTTATTTAATTCCTGCAATCTTTGGAAGGCCAGTTTGATCCTCCCAAACAATTCATAAGTGCCCTACGAGGGCTAAAACTGAACAAATGTTTTTAATTTTCATTCATTTTTTCTTTTCTCAATTTTATCTCAACTGATACAAGCAGTTGGTGTATTTAGGTCTTTTAAAGATTTATCTTATCTACTTTAAGTATAATTTTAAGTGTTTTAATCTATATCTATACAGATAAATAAAATTGAAGTGTCTGTTTGTAATTCCAAAATAACAGCTCTTCACTAAATGCATATGAAAGTATACACGCTACTGACACTAAAAAACCAAGTTTTAAAATTTTTCTCTGTCTGTCTGTTTGCTCCGGGTAATTTCTGAAACGGCTGGTCGGATTTTAACGGGACTTTCACTGGTATGTAGCTGATGTCTCAAGGAGTAACTTAGGCTACTTTTATTTATTAAAAATATTAGGGTTCCGCGACAATAAGGATGAAACTCAATCTATGCGGGTGAAACCGCGGGGCACAGCTAGTCAACAATATAACTATAGATTCCAATTAGAGTTGTCTATCCTGCTGAAGACTGCGGAAATTATAAGTACTCACAGGTCTTTCGTTGGGGTCATGGAAATATATCTTAATAACGATCTCGAACTCGCCCCAGCCAGTCTCAGTCAGTTCATACGGAGGTTTCGTCACTATCCTATTAGGGTTCGCGTAGCTCTCGTGGAGTTTAAAATGTATTTTCTTCACGTATGTCGACATGTCTTCATTCTCATAAGGTTTTACGTATACAGTCCATTGGTGAGTGTGACCGTCTTCTTCTCGCTTTTTACCAAAATAACGAGCTACGTTACCGTAAACTATAGGTTTCACTATTACTAGACCCTGGAAATGATATCAAAGAAGGTTACTTTCGATTCGAGTTTTGACTATGCCATGCAAAGTGAAGAGTTTACCTTAATTCTTCCACCGGAATCAGGGCCGAAATCCGTAGGCAAACTCATTTCTCTATCTATTTTGGAACTCAGTTTGCCGGTTTTGTAACCTCTTGTTTGTAAATAAAGTGTCGATTAACTCGATCGATTGCCGAACGAAGTAAGTAGGTATGTACCTAAGTAAATAAATAAAATCAAAGCAAGCAAATGCCGCGCATAGTAGTCGGTACCTGTCAGTTGTCATCAATGTCATACTGAAAATGACACAAATTGTCACTGTCAGTGCCCTACTGATTGTCACGCTGACACAAAAAAAAACCTATGGTTGCTATTATCCATAGATAACAGTAGTGTTCCATATATTTTTATGCCAACAAGTGCATTAAAAGCATAATATAGTTAGCCAGAATTAGTCAAGCCTGATGGTAAGCGCTTAACGTAGCTTATACTTTTTGTATAGCAAAGAATTACGCAATAAAAACGTCTTTCGTACCCATATTTTTTTTTACTTTATTAGTATTTTAATATTAATAATAGAAGGCATGTGAACAATGGTCCATCAAGCTCTTTTCACAATGTAATATATTTGAATAACATTAAGACTAACTAATTAACTACCATTGCTCTACATTATAATGAGCACTGAAACAATCACAACATTAAGAAGTGGAACTGGTTCCCCCACAAGACTACCATGTAAAATCTTATGACTTCAGTAGGCCTTTCGAGTCCATCTATGGAAACCTATTTCCTATTGTATCGGGATCACATTTATGGGGTTTAAGAGACAAATGTATCATACAAAAACCTTTCATAAGCTTTGAATCACCTAAAATTTGTGGTCAGTGCGTTGCTCCATCTCTGTTAGAAGAGGGTTGCTTTCTTCTGGGCATTTTGATGACCTAGAGCTATGTCGCGAAGCGGTGACGCGCTGTGTGAATGTGAGGAGGTTGGGCACTAGGGAGCTGCAGGGCGTGGCCGGGGCGGACCGGGACGAGGCTCGGGCGCTGGGCGACACTCGAGACTGTCTTACTGGGTAAGCTACTGACAGAGGCATGTATAAGCTCGACTTCCTCAGCTTCATCTTTTTTGCGTTATCCAAGCGGCGGTGCCAGCGCTCGTCACTGGGCCTGCGCAGCGTGGATTCTCGCGAAGTCTGAGTGGGGCTGGTGGGCTGCGGGGGAGATTCGCAAGCGCCGGGCCCGTCGGGGGAAGGACACGAGTACATATGCCGCAGCCTGTACGGCTCGGGCTCGTAGCTCTCCTCGACGTTAGACGTTGAGCGGTGCACTGGAGGGGAAGAGCCTAGACGAGGCTTGCAGTCCCCATCGCAGTACATTTCGCAGTCCATCAGCTCTAGTTCCAGGTCATATGTGGAGTCCTGAGGAGTATAAACGTCATCATCATTATAAAGACTCATGTTAATGCCAGTTAGCAGTACCCAGTCTTCCACTCATTCTTTCACAGAATCTAACTCTAATTTACTTAAATATTTTTCTCTTTGTTTGCCGTTTCCAAAGCACATGTTAAAGCAAATATTTCTCGTAATGCTTAGGTTATATCTTCTAGTTACTACCTAATGATGTTTAAAGTTCTAATTCTTCGTTTAATGCTTTACAATAATCATCACATGTCTTTTACCGGTAACATTCCAATAAATCAATTTCAATCCATCATTCTTCATCTATGTGACATGATGAAATAATGAATAAAATTAGTTTTAAACGATAGGTAACTGAGGCACAATATTATGATTTTCATCTACCACTTCTAGAAGCCATCACTTTTGAAGTGATTCAGTCATCCACCTACCTGATCGCGTCAAATCGTCTTTGGTATAGAGTGTACCCAATCAACCTGTACTGTAGCTACTGTAGCTACTTACTGCCAGGGGTTGTAATTCCTCACCAGGGGCTGGACCGGCGAGGTGATGAGGTTATCTCTGAAGGCGGTGGTCTCATGGGGCCTGTCCTGTCTGGTCCGGGGCCGCTCGCGCTCGCTCAGAGAGCACAGCGAGCGTAGCGACCGTCCACGCGCGAATTCATCGTAGTTCTGCGTGCGCGAATACGGTGGTGGGATGATTGAATTTGCCTATAAAAAAACGTTTATTGTTCCATTTGTATGTAAGGCGCCTTTGTAGGTGCATGTAGAAGAGAAGACTATAGCATCTGGATCTCTCATCACAAAATAGAATAGCTTAGGACACACACACTTCCACCTTACTATACATCGTAAGAATAAAACCATGCGCGGTATCCCCATAATTTTTCGCTGCACGTTCTTTACCTACTCGTGACGGGACCTGTAGATACTATAACAAGTTGAGTGATCTGAATCTGTCAAAGCAAGGGTCGGCAAGGCTCAAGGGTGATGTGATCATGTAATCATGCATGGTTATTGAACCATAAGAGTACTTTCTGGAAGATGCGACATTTTACGAATAGGGTAGGTTTGTGTGGAATGGGTTTGAAAGCGCGTCACTAAAATTATAAACTCACCTCATTTGCCGCGTTGCATATGAAACTGGAGTTGAGAGATTCTGCAGTACTCGCCGCTGATAGAGAACCTGAAAACAAACACAGTACTTACATGCTACTTACTTATTAAGTAAGTTGTAGTTTTCAACTGAACTGCATGTGTAGCAACCTACTAACATTATTTATTCTGTCTGGATCTTTACGTACAGACGAGTTTTGAAAGTTTGATTTGCATTCGCAGTAAAAAAAAATGGGACTTGTCCCCTCGATTGTCTCCGAGCGCTCAAAACTCGCGATGGCACCTAAATACCTACCTATAATAATTATTATTCGGATGCATTAACATTTCAGTAAGTTGTTAGATGCATATTCAGGCATAAGTACATTTCAATGAACATCACTAACCGTAGTAATATTAAGCTTAGCCAACCGCAAAGCGCCTGAGTGTTTTTTCATCACTTTCGTCACTGGATTTAACATTATTCGTAAAGCTACGATAATTATGAAGACACGAATTATACGTCTTTTTTATTCCGCGACAAAAAGAGTACTGAACGTCGTATATATAATTAAATTATTGTAAGGTAAAGTGCGGAGATTGGTAATCTCTTAAGAGGATTAAACTCAGTTTTTGCTTGGTAAATAAACAAAGATAGAGATATCTAGGAAGTAAGTACCTTCAATAAAGACTATTTAGGACCCCTAAGTGCAACCCTTGACTCTAGATGATAGCTATAAGTCCCTACCCTACCCGACTCGGTGAATATTATGTATATTTCTCCAAATTTTCTCCATTTGAAATTTCTACAGGTCAGAGTGCCTAGTCCGAGTTTTGTTTAAATCGAGGATCGGAACAGCGCCTCTGTCGGCCTAAAGATGACGCTATTGTGAGCCCATACAAATCTGCGTTTACGTCAACGCGTAGACTTGTGACGGCGGCAGTGAATAACTCGCACTAAGTTCTTTAATATTAATAAGTGCCTTGCCAGCGCCTAAACTGAATAAATAATTTTCATTTCTTCATTACACATCTCTTACACGAAGAGACTAATCTCATTTTGAGACTAGCTGTGCCCCGTGGCTTTGAACGCGTTGTTTTAATTTTATGAGTGGTTTTTGTGCCTACAGATTTGAGAATATTCGTCAGCATATTCGAAAATTTAAAAAAAAAATCCAAATGAATTTCGTGGGCACTAAAGGTATACTTAGCAAGGCAAGAAATCTCACCTGGAGCTCGTGAGACATAGTTCCGGAAGTAGTGGACCAAGAGGTAGTTCCCGCCAGCCTTGCCGTCGCCCTCCCCGCACGTGATCACCAGCGGGTACAGATCCGGCTTTGAAGTCACCTACAACCCAATACAATATACTAATGGATGCGACTGTAGCACAAAAAAAAAGAGGTCAAGTTTATTTTTAAGGAACTAAAATGACCTGCACCGCAAGTATAAAAAGTAATTGCCCGTAGCTGAGAGCCCCAAAAAAAAATTAGGAAAATACCCAATCGATATCGTCACCGTTTAAACATGTTACAAGACAAATATTCTATACTTGGGGCACAGCTACTACAACCCAGGTATAGGTTTGTAAAAGTTACGTCGTCGCTCAAAATGTGTTAATCCGCAATCTGTGGCATCCAACCACAACCATGTTTTGCTGACTGAGAACTTGCGTCGCTTGCATAGAGACAGCTCAAATCCCACAGCTACCACGAAAATGTATCAACACATCACGTCAAGATATCGGCGTTTGAACATGTCAAAGAAGTGTTCTGACACCCACAAATGTGTTGGAGATGACGTAGCTCCTTGTAAGTAAAAGGTTAGTTTGTGTATTTTAAAAAGCATGATTACTTCAGAATATCGTGGCGGTGCGTTATGGAAGGACCCGCAGCGGCTGTATCTCGGCGGAGGGTAGACGGAGCCGGCCGAGTCGTGGTCGGAGGTGGGCCGGCGGCGCAGGCGCCACACCAGCGACACCATGTACACGCCGTGCGAGGACCGCCGACACACGCAGCATATACAGCACACCAACACGCCCACCAGCGTCGCTAACAGGCACATCACCGACCTGCAATATTCAAATAAGAGGATGGAACAGGGAGCCTTCTAGCATCGATTAGACGTTTGATTTTGGTACTGACCACGAAATTAAAAGTTAAAGCTAAGTTCTTAATGTGCTGCATAAACGATCATAGTTGGCACTTTGGGTACAAGACTTTGAATGCGCAGTAGTCATTTTCCGAGTCTGTCTATATGCACTATTTTCGCTGAGCGCTAATATCTCTAGACGGGTCCTATGAGTCTTTAAGAGTATCACAAGACTAAATGAGGGTAGATATATATCGAGGCGGTGGCTACGATAATTTTGTACATGCTTGAAAATCACGTTTTATTTATGATTGTATGTAGATCGCTCTTTACCTTTGTTTTTGATGTTTTTAATTAGGCGTATTTGTGGTCAGCCACGTCAATGATGATTCTGTATTTTGTGATAATGTGTATGGTTACCAATTACAATGAGGGCTAATAGTGGGAAAGTACGAGGACTCTTTTTCGTTTTTCAGGGAATGATGTTTATATACCTATATAACATATATATAGGTTAGTCAGTGAAGCTATACGTACCATTGAGCATACCAGGCATAATCATAATGTGACTCTTTGAGCGGCTCATCGGTGATCCTACGGACGGTGTCTGTGGGAGGGGCGCAGCACCCCTCCTCGCAACACAGCCAGTGCGCCGGACACAGCCGCCCCGACGGACACAGCGGCTCGCTGGCACACTGAGAACATTTACACCAAGTCACGTGGTTTATTTGACAATTACATTATGAAAATGTTATCCTTGTTAGCGAAACTCATTATCATCTGCCTGGCCTTATCTCGTACCTATATTATTGGGGTCGTCACTAGCGACACTATCGAATCGTTTATCGATATAGCGTGAGTTTTTTTAATCAACGGGTTCTGGCTATCATTATAGATTTGTCAAAATCTAATAATACAGTTTAAGTTTTGATCAAAATCAGACCCTTTGAGTATTTTCCGCTATTCCTGATAGTTTCAGATTTGGCCATCCACTCATACCTAAAAAATTCAACCTGTATAAGGTAGCCTGATCGTTTAGAACTTGACGAAACGAAACTGTTTGCTTCAATCAAAATTTGCCAAACGAGCCACTGAATAGTAAATGAAGCCCGGCCCAGACTTTTATTCGAAGTTCTGCCAAGGTCTCGCTTGAATGTCACTTGTTTACATATTCTTGTACGTCTTCTGAATGTCGCAGTTTTATATGTGCTTTTATTGCGAGGTCGAAATTGCCGCACAGAGTAAGAAAGTACCTACTTACCTACCTAAACACTTTAGTTATCTGTGCTTACTTCTGTCAGATGGGTACCTACTGGTAGTCTGGTATAAGGGTTACAAATTACCGCATATTCCGCTTTTAAGTAACCCATTACTTAGGTATATTTAAGCACACAAGATTAAATAATCTTGAAGAGCTCATATCT
This sequence comes from Watsonalla cultraria, assembly GCA_964035505.1. Classification (NCBI taxonomy): domain Eukaryota; kingdom Metazoa; phylum Arthropoda; class Insecta; order Lepidoptera; family Drepanidae; genus Watsonalla; species Watsonalla cultraria. Next base: position 11,185,323 of record OZ037714.1, read on the forward strand.
CGTGAAGATACATGTACCTATATATCCCACCTCTAAATTTTTTATTAAATAAGAACCTCTTCATGTACTAAGATAATACATATAATAAATTGTTAGTTTTAAGTACTGTTCCTTGTATATACAGGGTGTCGGTTAATTCCGGGCAGCTCTTAAAATGTGTGATAGGGTATAATTTTAGGAAGCAATTAAAATAATTACGACAAAAATATCTTCTTCCGTTTTCGAGTAATTGACGTTCAAACTTCGCCATTTCAATACCTTATTTTCGCATAAAAGTCAGCTGTAACGTAAAGTTATTCACCTGAAATCTAACTACGTTTTTATTTTTTTTCTCCCACGAATAGTTCCTGAAATAACCCCATGAAACCTTTTTTCGAAACTATTAATCTACTTCTTAAAATTTTTATGATTTTTGAAGTCATCGTTACAGTTCATACTCCTGTGAACTCTGATAACCTCTAACGGGTTCAATTGAATTAGGTAAAAGACAGACCGATGATTTACAAAGAAATGCCGCCACAAGAATCAAAGTTACTGCCGGCTTTTCGGTACGATATCAAAGACACCGCGCGGCATCATTAAAAAAGCGCGGTGTCTTTGAGTTCAGGCGGCACGTGCAAATAAAGAGATATCGCGGCGACTTTCGGCAGCGCGCGGCACGCTTTGTGTTTATTAGTGTGAGTGTGTTTATTAGTGTGTGTGTTTATTAGTGGTGGGATTATTTTAATCGATCACTCGATTAAAAGAAAAAGTACCTAATGCTTCCATTAGTAGTAAATACCAATTCATTGTTCGCATAGACTAAGTGAAAAACCTAGGTACTTGCGTTATTGTAGTAATTGGATAGTAGAACTTTTGTAGGTAAATGTAATGTAGTTAGGTAGAGTATTTCTAATTCTCAATAAAATTTGTGATTTTATAGGATTCTGATATTAAATAAACTACTTACCTTAATTATCATCTGAGTACAGATTCAATCATTTACTCTTGTAGTAGAGCACTCACTTAAAGACAACACAATTTTAAACAAGAATACCCGAGATATCTTTTAATATCACGTACTATGTAAATTGTACCTACATAATAACGTAACTTTATTAAATCGGTTCTGTGATTTGTTTTTATTATCAGTATTCAGTAATTTAATTTATGTTTCGATAAGTCTATCGATAATAGCGTCCCATCCCATCCCTATTTCGTACGTGCCCTCGCGCCGCGCCGCTATGATAGAACTGTATTAGGGCTGTCGAACATGGTCTATTTACTCTACTTGTTCCACGAACCCTGTTCGTAGGTATTAAATTAATTCACGCTCTTAATTTATTTTAGTTTTATTCTTTACGTGAATAAATAAAAAGAAAGAATGAATTTGAAAAATGTTTATTTTTACAAAACATCGTCTAAACCAAGACTACTATTCTACGGATCTTCTCAGAAAGCTAGTTTCCGAACCGGTAGTAAATTATTCGATATTCATAAGTACCTTACCAGGGCCTAAACAGAATAAATCATTTCCATTTTCATTTTCACTAGACCAAACTCTGACTAAAACTATGTCCATCCCTTTTGATATCTGTATCACAAAAAGAGATAGCACTACTTTTAATTAAACCAAGGGGAAATGGGTAAAGTTTTGATACCGGGATTAGAACCGGCACGTCTACGCTTGATAAGCGATGTCTAATCCACATATTGTGTTACCAGTCGGAGTCAAAACTAAATCAAAATAATTCGTATGTTAAAAGTTGTATCTTGAAAAAAGTGTGCGACACCCCTATTTCATTCGCACTTTTATGATTTAGTACCTATTTATTTGTTTCAAAATCAGTCTAATTCGGATAATGGTCGCGGGCGTGTGCTTCTAAGCAAAGTTTTTTGTTTCCGTCGTGACCTTGTTACTTTCATTTTCTCGTTAGTTTGTTAGGTACTTAGTACCTACTTAATTAGTATTATCATGCCGAACTTTCAGTACTCAGATGTTCAGTATACCGACATGGTTTTGGCCTATGCAATAGCAAGCTGCAAGGGGTAATACTGGTGAAGCGTTGCGTTTTTATTTGGACTTTTACGGTCATCGAAGTGATGAGTGCGTGCCCTCTTCAGGTAGAGTGCTTATGAGAGTTGTGCAACGGCTGAGGGATAACGGAAGTCCAAGCTCAGGCTTGTTTGGATGTGCAAGGGCGCAATTTCGAACACTTGCCCATTTAGAAGTTGACTGAACTAGCGGTAATAATGCTTTCAGTGATAACAATGTTTTGTATGTGAGTGAAGTAATATGGTCCAGACTAAGGTGTATCCTGTCATAAATAAGGTCAGCTAACTAAATGATTTGAAGTAGGTACCTACCTATACTTACGTAGATTATTACCGCGTACGTAATGTAGGTGAACGCGGCCGCGCGTTCATGCAACCTGGCTTAAGGCCGCGAGCTCTTCGACTATAGCTTATAACTACGTTATTGTTGGAGCTAGATATTTACGACTTCAACATAGTGCTATATTCATATAACCCTACAACTTCTATAAGACTACTGTTTCGAATTCTCCGACACCCTGTATAATTAAGTTTTAATTTTTTTTTAAATAAATTGTCTCTATCTATTAGATCCTAATATTTTAAAGAGGAAAGATTTATATGTATGTTTGTAACGAATTGGCCCAAAAAGTACTGGACTGATTTAAAAAATTCTTTCAACATTTGAATGCTACATTATCACTGATTAATATAGGCTATATTTTTCCCCGTACTCCCACGGGAACGGGATCAATATAATACGAAACCGACGAGCTGAGAATACCTTAACCTTATTTAGTAAGTTAGGTATTAAGGTAATAAACATGTGAGGTAGGTAGGAGTACCATCATGTTTTTCCCGCGAAAAGTAAGTGTGTATTGCGCATGCGTGCGAGCCGATCGATAGGGTTGTCAAACGAGCTAGACGCACGAAGGCGGCGGACAAGATAATGGTTGGTACCTTCCTAGATCACCTAGTTACCTACTTATTGCACACACGCACACAAACATGAGTTGTCCTGCGTAGCGGGAAAAGTATCTATCCATGTTCTTAAATCAAACATTATTTAATCAGCCTGACTCATCGAAATGCATTAAATTTCGAAAACAGCCGGCCTGGGAAATCGTTTTCTGAGAAGAATCTGCTAGCAATTCTGCACTAAAATGATTAAAATTGTATGAGAATACAGCGCGATGACTGGATAAACATATTATTATTAGTGTAGATATACTGTTTTAACAAGGATGTTGACATACAATACAAGATATTTTTTGGAGAACGTAAATCTTTTCCACGGTAAATTAAATTGACCGCGTTTTCACTAAAATACTGGCCATTTTCACGAAACACCATTGATTACACGATTGTGGATTGATAACTTACAGAAATAGGTCTGATGTAAAATAATCCAAGCATATACAAAGCGAAAAGAGCGAAAACCATGATAGCAACCAGCAGTGGTGCTTGGCACGACATTAATCTATGGCACCATTCGAGAGACAGAATGCACCAAACACTAGTTTTATTATTATAATACTAATGTACTGTTTGCAGTAACACGGCACATTGACGTCACGGCGCCATTCTCGCCCTCTCGCGCCCACGGCGAGATACACACTACCGTGCCGTGAGCGATGACGTGAAACCCTAAACGCTGAGCCAACCCAGTGACACCCCTAGATACAAACCACCTCCCACTTCATTAAATGAGGTGGCCATAGATCAAGCGACGTACAAAATCACGATTTTAACATTTGTTCATAAGTAGGTTTTCACTTACATTACGTATAGGAATGTGAGAAAATACCTACTTACTTACCTACTTTTTTATATTTACAATTTATGTGAGATTTCATCATTTCTATACATTTAAAACATTACCTACAACGTATTAATTTAGATTGACATTTCTAGACCTTATTTGCTATCTCTGGCTTAGACCTACCCAAACATTAGACCTAGATACCTAACCTACTAGTCTTCCTACAGTTTAAAAGTATGTCACGAGTATACTGTCTGGCGCCGCAGCGGCTACGGCGTAGCGCGTAGCGGCTGCTACGAGTTTCAGCAATCATAACACGTAGAATTATTTACGATGCTGTAAGTAACTGACTAATTAATAAAAAAAATGTTACTCATGCTCATGACTTACACTGGATATATTGTAGGTTTTCCGTATTGGATTTTGCCATAAAATATTGAAAATAAATGCTAGTATAACGAGGATATACATATAATATACTGAGTGATTACATGAATTTCCAAACGGGATACCTATCTACCCACATTTCCTTAGTCAAGGTTAAGTAAGTCCCATGGAATAGTGCGTGAGTCTGTTGCTATTAACCGGGGAGGCACTTACTCAATACAGATTCCGGGCTGCTACTATACTTACTAGGAAATTACAGATGAAAAAATCCGATACTCGGGAATAGAACCCAGGTCTTTACCAGCTTTCACAACCACTATACGGATGAGGCAGTCCATTAACTAAATAAAACCATTCAAATATTGGCATGGTCACAGCCAAAATATTTTTTTTCCTAACAGAGATTGAAGTAGCAACACTGTATATTAGTTGGTTTCGGCCATAGATATAGAAAAAAATCGCTCAATTTCGGCAAGATGGCGAATTTTAGCCTTCCTTTTCACTTGTCAATGTCAAAGTGACAGCAGCCGGCCAGCCAACCACCTTATTATTTAGAATGTCACTGCCTGTCTGTCATGTCAGTCAGTTGCTCGCTCAGTCGATGTAATTTCGACTCGTGTGGAAATTGTTCCACATTTCAGTGTTTTTCGTAAATAATTTCCACGGTACCATGACATTATTTATTTAAAATCTATAAATCAAAGTGTAAATAAAATGAAGGGGGAGCTATTTTTTATTCTAGCGCTAATATTTAGTGTGAAAGCATGGGACGACGACGATCTAGAAGTGTTTGACGTAGTCGAAGAAGTAAACCAGAATTTCTACGAATTATTAGGTGTACCCCAGGTAAGTAGCACCACGTGTACCTCAAAACATCATCACAGAGGCTATATTGAGTGCTTATTTTTAACTAAAAGCCTTCTATACTTGCTATCTACTTATGTTTTATCAACCTGTTGAAAGCCTTTCAGCAGGTTGTTGCGAACGTAATCAATTTCATGGCGTTATATTCTCTCAGCCTATCCTTCGAAGGTCTCGGTCTCTTGATGTGTCTAAAGGAAATTATCATTTGAATGAGGAAAAAAATGTATATAATATTTTTTTCTTTTTTTTGAATGTGGACTAGGAAGGAATAGGACAGGAAGACCTAAGAAACGATGGATGGATTGTGTGAAAGATCATATGGCTAGTATGGAAGTGAATACAGATATGACGGCTGATAGAGAGAAATGGAAGAGAAGAACATTGCGCCGACCATATGGGGTTGGCAGGATGGAGGATGATGATGTTTTAAAGTTTTTTCTTTTGTGCTTTCCTTGGCTTATGAATTGTGAAGCCCAATTACAGGTAATTAAAAAGCTAATAATAAAGCAACTATTTGTAGGACGCATCACAATTAGAAGTAAAGAATGCATTCAAAAGGCTAACCCTGAAGCTGCATCCAGATAAGAATGATGCTCCTGATGCAGACGTCCAGTTCAGGAACCTGGTCTCTGTGCACAATGTACTGAAGGATCCGGGAAAGAGGGAGAAGTATGTTCAAACTAAAGTAACATAATTTAATTTGTATAATATTATTAGATAGCAACTTGAAATATTACCAAATTTTGTATACAACATGCACAATTCTTAAAACTGATAATGTTCCTTTAGTTAGTTTATCTAATATATAAAATTCTCGTGTCACAGTTTTCGTTGCCATACTCCTCCGAAACGGTTTGACCGATTTTGATGAAATTTTTTGTGCTTATCCGGTATCTATGAGAATCGGCCAACATCTATTTTTCATCCCCCTAAATGTTAGGGGTAGTCCACTCCTAATTTTTTTTTGCAAAACAACATTTGCCGGGTCAGCTAGTATTAATGTAAAAATATGCTCACTCCATCTCCTAAGGGGAAAGCAGATGTCTTGCAACAATAACGCCCACATCTCACCGTAGATGATCAATTGTCAATGTGACAAAGCGTGATTCCATTCCACAGTCTCAGGAACTATACATGTCTGAAATTACTTCTCAGACATATATATAGTATGTTTCTTCATGATGTTTTCCTTCACTGTTAAGTATGTGAAGCGAAAAACTCATTGGTGCAAGCTGCTGTGATTGCAGGCAAGCAGGTGACTGCTTATACCGCATGGCCACCATAGCTTGTGTCAAGTACTTTGCCGTAATACACCATGAAATATTAGACAATGAATATATCCTTTTGTCAAAACATGTTTGCTTGTTACATTTTATTTTGAATTTAGGTATAATGAAGTACTGAAGAATGGTCTGCCTAACTGGCGATCGGCTATATACTACTACCGTCATGTGAGGAAGATGGGCCTGGCCGAGGGCTCTATCATTTTGTTTATCATCATCACATTTGGACAGTATGCCGTTGGATGGGCAGCATATGCTGAGAAGAGGTTTACAGCTGTAAGTAACAAAGCATTTAAAATTTTTAAGTCCATTACTGATTTATGTACTAAATTTATTTTGTTACTAACTGTGTTTACGATCTTACCTGTGTGGAGTAAATTATCTGTTTGTCTGTTTGTTTTGGCTATTCTCCGAAACGGCTGGAGCGATTTTAACGGGTCTTTCACTGATAGGTAGCTAATTTTAGAAGGTGTAAATTAGACTACTTTTATTTTAAAAAATAACATTGGGGTTCAGCAGGTCACCCATGAAATTAAATCTTAGTTCATTTAAAAAAAAATATCCAGTCTCATTTTGAACTTAAAATACTTGAAGATTCATGGTAACTTAAATTTCCCAGGAACAAATCCTGAACAGCCGTGGTAAGAAGCACGCAAAGAAGTCAGGCTTCGATGCCGGCCTGGCTGAGATACTGGAACAACTGCCAAAGCCCAGTGTTAAGGACACACTGCCCTTCCAAATACCCAGGGGCATCTGGTGGATGATCACAGCCATACCCAGGGGGGTGGTGGAGTTGAGAAGGCAGCGGAAAGAGATGGAAGAGGAGGCCAAACGACAGAAGAAAAGGTATGGACTTGCCTTTACTGAGAACAATTTGGTAAACATGTTACTGCATATTATTACAAAACAAGGCTTAAACCAACACTAGACCAAACTCGGACTAATACTATACCCATCCCTTTTTAAATACTTTTAAACCACGGAAAATTAAGGGGTTTGAATCCAGGAACAGATGGTCAATTGGATACTTTCCCAAATTCCCTGCTTTAGTTAATCTTCTACTTTCTCTAATGATTTTTTTTTTAATTCTGCGTTTGTCTATACATACACTTGAGGAGCTCGTGGCACAGTTGCTATTGCGCATATCATTCGATCAGCGAAGTTAAGCAACCATACGCCTAGCCAGTAGTTGGATGGGTGACCGCCCGAGTTCCCTCCGTGCCTCGGAGAGCACGTTAAGCCGTCGGTCCCGGTTGCCAATTTAACATCTTTGGCAATCGTTACAGGTCAGTCGGAGGCCTAAAAATAATCTGACAACTGGTTTAACCCAGATCACAGATTTTCCTCCTAATATGGGGTTGCGAAGGTCAGATGGCAGTCGCTTCGTATAAAAATCATGTGATCAGCCACATCGGGTTGAATCAAGTGCCGACCCCAACAATGTATGGGATAAGGCCAGGGAGATGATGATGTCTATACATACACTTCTTCTTTTATGTAATGGCGACGAGCTTATAGTATACACACTTAGTACTCGCCATGTGTTACATTGGCACCTAATCAGGGCCTCACACACCTCGATTATTGAGATTGTACGGCTGAGAAATAAAAAAATATTAAGTAATGCGCATTTCGTTGTTTAATAAATCTTATAATTTGAGAACTATTTAACTATATTATATATGCCTCGCTGGTCTAGTGGTTAGATATAGGGGTTTCTTTCAAGAAATTCGAAATAAATTGTTTCCATCCCAGTGCCTCCGAAAGCACGTTAAGCCGTTGGCTCTACGCCTGATCTTTCTCCGGTTGGATTGCCTCCCATCGGATCATGAGAGTGAGGGAATTAAGAGTGCTGTGTTTGCGTACACACTTGTGCACTATAATATCTCCTACGCTGATGACTGATGTTGAGAATAGCGCCGTGACCAAAGTTCGGTTAGGATTTTTTTTTTGTGTTTTGCTAAAATAGACAGTCAACAACAAAGTATTGGTACTAGAACCTGAGTACGTTGGTAATACAAGTGTTATTTAGGGAGGAAGAAGAGAAATTACGTGCCGAGCGTGAAGCGGCGGCGGCGGAGGCGGCGCGTGAAGCGAGGGCCGCGGGGGTCCGCAAGCGGCGGGGCTTCGTGCCTCCCGCCAGGGACGGCTGCCTGCTCGATCCCGTCGACGAACCCGACGTCGCCCCCGTGGCTGTGCCCGTTAAGGTCAGTGCCCATTAACTATTTGCAAATACCTATTTAAATATGTCTTAGATACATAAGTTTTCTTCACCTTCTGCAACAGCTGTCTTGAAATGCCAACTTCAATCAGGGTTGACCATTAATATGGTAAATGGTTACTTACATTTTATCTTGATCACTTTTGAATTATTACTATACTTGCGCCCGCAGCGACACCTGCGTGGCCGTAAGGTGATATTCAAACTTGTAACCCACATTTAACTCCCTTAGAGGTGGAATGTCGGATTTAGTGAAAAGCTGGTAATATGGAATTACATATAGACACTTCAATTTTATTAATATGTATAGATGGATATCTTTTGTCAATAGGCTAGTTCTCAGGAGGCTAGTTTCCGAACAGGTGGTAAAATATCGACATTCATAAATCCTTACCGGAACCCAACCTGAAGAAATCATTAGCATCTTCATTTTCCATACTTGACACAACACCACCTCAATAAGTCCAATAATAACGTAATACCCATGCAGTCCCCGCCGGTGGTGACTGGTGGTCTGTGGACGGACGATGACTTGGCGGAGCTGGTCCGCCTGGTGAAGAAGTACCCCGGCGGCTCCGCGGAGCGCTGGGAGAGGATCGCCGAGGCCATGGGCCGCTCGGTGGCCGAGGTCACCCACGTCGCTCACAAGCTCAAGGACAACTGCTACAGGATACCTGGCCAGGAGCCTGAACCAACTGTACCTGAACTACCTAAGAAGGTAAAACTTTTTACCTTCCTTTACCTTTACCCTTAACCTCTGTAAAGGGTTTTACCCCCGTAGACTCTATCGAGGATCCCCATTAAAAATAAAAAAGTCTATTCTACTCCTTGTAACATCAGCCCTCTCCCATTGAAAGTCTCGTTAAAATCGCCCGTTTTAGAGAGAAGCCGAAACAAACAGACAGAAACAGAGTTTTTATAATCGTTATTTATGTAGATATTGTTTTATGATTTTATATGCATTTAATGAAAAACTGCTAATTTGGAATAACAAAAAGACACATACATTTTATTTTATTTGATGTACATACATACACTTAATTTTATTGATCTGTATAGATTAAATGTGGTGTAATGTTTGTGTGAAGGTAAAAACTCGTAAGACGGAGGAGACGAGCGGCGGCAACTGGTCTCAGAGCCAGCAGAAGGCGCTGGAGGCGGCGCTCGCCAAGCATCCCAAGGGCGGCGCCGGAGACCGCTGGGCCAAGATCGCCGCCGCCGTGCCCGGGAAGACCAAAGTAAGAGATATTACCTTATAGCCATTATAAGCAGACAAAAGAATTATGAAAAGGTGTTTGAAAACTCGAAAGTTGACACAAGACAAGTTCAATCACAATTTTAGATTTCCATAAAGAATTACAAAGATGAGAGCCGTGGTGGACTTGAGCAGTCGCCTGCTGCGTAAGTGACACCAGTTGGAATCCCAGCGAGGCCAGTACCAACGAGTTTTTCTAAAAAAAATTTGTTCAGTGTATTCACACCACGTGCTTTACGGTGAAGGAAACCGGCATGTCTGAGAAGTAATCCAAAGTGCGTGAGACAGCGATAGACTCACCATGTATCACGTTGGCACTTAACCATCTTCGGTGAAAAGTGGGTGTTGGTATTACAACACCACTGCCTAGCCCTTCGGGGATACAGGCGTGAGCATATCATTACAAAGATTTATTTCTTTACTTTTCACTATTTGCTCATTGAATTATTAAGTATAAGTGGAATATTATTCTCCGAGAAACGTTTGTACTATATTATTGGTAACACCTGTTTATACAACGTTTTCTTGTAAATAAAGTATTCTTACGGCTGCAAAATGAGATTGCGAAATTATTATAATTTGTTCTCAAATATATCGGTCTGTTTTGACTGAAAATCTGTTATATCAATGCGTTTGCTTTCATTGTATCCTTCCCTTCCAAGCTAGAGCGCAAGGGTTCTAAGTTATCCCTTTACTAAATACAATCTAAGCCTCACACTTTTACTCGCATAGCATTAATAATAAATACTGCGTTACTTAGTGACTTTTTTTATCGTTTTTGTAACATTTTCAATTGATACTGCACTCCTAGTCGCAACATAATGTTATAAAGTCTAAAGCCTTCCTCGATGAATGAACTATCCAACAGTACAATATTTTTTCAATTCAAACCTGTAGTTCTTGAGATATGCGCGTTCTACCAACCAAACAAAGAAACAAACTATTTACATCTTTAGTATATATAGATTAGCAATATCCATTCAGGGTGAATAGTTTTGAAGAGTACCTTCTACATACAAATTCATGAACATACAGATATCTTTATAATACTAGTAGGTATTCAAAAGAGGAGCTCGTGGCACAGTTGCTATTGCGCATATCATTCGATCAGCGAAGTTAAGCAACCATACGCCTAGCCAGTAGTTGGATGGGTGACCGCCCGAGTTCCCTCCGTGCCTCGGAGAGCACGTTAAGCCGTCGGTCCCGGTTGCCAATTTAACATCTTTGGCAATCGTTACAGGTCAGTCGGAGGCCTAAAAATAATCTGACAACTGGTTTAACCCAGATCACAGATTTTCCTCCTAAAATGGGGTTGCGAAGGTCAGATGGCAGTCGCTTCGTATAAAAATCATGTGATCAGCCACATCGGGTTGAATCAAGTGCCGACCCCAACAATGTATGGGATAAGGCCAGGGAGATGATGATGACTAGTAGGTATTCAAAAATGTTCTTTATATTGCCTTGGAACACTTATTTACATTGGAATTAAAAAAATAATGAGTGTACTCTGCTATTAAGTAATACACTATTGTGTAACAAATCGGTCGACAAGGAAAGTGTGACGAATTCACCGTTCGTCAAGACACAATTTTGTATTGATTCTCGTTTATATAATAGCGTTTACTTTCAACTATACTGTTGTTGTTTATTATTAACATTTAACGCGCTTGAAATAGAGTTCAAATTCACTTCTTTTATCAAAGAGAATTGCTTCAGTTGCTCAGCGCGGGCGGTCGTTCATTTTCTTTGCACACCGCTCCGCTAAGTCTTACTCCAATGGTTGTTACTTTAAGTGGTTGATCACCAGGGGCCTTACTCTAAGCTCTTATTGCCATCATAGTTCCAATGACAGACTTATGCACGTCATATACATCTGCCTCATAATAAGAGTTAAACTATCATGCCAATAAGAGGTCATGGTAGGGCCCCAGATCTGTAAAATCATGGTGGCCGTGGGGTTTGATCCCAACGGCCTGCACCAATGAGTTTTTCTAAACACTTAAGTGCAGTAATTTCACCCCAAGTGCTTTACGGTGAAGGAAAACATCGTGATGAAACCTAAATGTCTGAGAAGTAATTCAAAGACGTATGTATGTATTACGAAGACGTTGGCACTTAATAATGATTGGTGAAATGTGGGTTTTGTTGTTACAATACCTTCTCTTATCCCTTCAGAGTAGGTAACGTATATTTATTTTTATCGCGCCGTGTCCCGCGGTTTCACCCGCTTAGACTTAATTTGATGGGGAGCCCGCGGAAACCAAATGTATTTATTATTTAAATGTAGATTAAGTTACCTCTTTGTATCATTAGCTATCCGCCAGTGAAATTCCTGTTAAAATCGGTCCAGGCGTTTATGAGTTTAGCTGGAACACATAGACAGACAGAAAAAAGATGGTTTTTCTATTCTGTACCGTGTATACTTTCATATGCGTTTAGTGGAAAGCTGTAATTTTGGAATTACAAACAGACACTTGCAATTTTATTTTTCTTTTTAGATATAGATTTTATAGTTTTGTTAAAAATATTTAAATTCTGTGTTTTATATTTCTAGGAGGAATGTATGCAGAGATGTAAATATCTATCAGAAATGGTGAAAAAGCAGAAACAGAAAGAAGGAGAAGAGGAACACAGAGACCTGGACGTGGTCCCTGAAGACAATCACGTGGACGAAGAGGATACCTAAATGATGTGGGCTGTTTGGTCTAATGGATTTTCATACAATGAAATATTCTGGAATGTTATTTAATACGCTTTATGGAATTAAAAAATACCTCTTCCAATGTTACTATTTATATTTTTTTATTCCATAAATAGCTGTGCCCTGCGGTTTCACCCGCGTAGACTTTATTTCATTGTTGACCCGCGGAACCCTAATGGTTTTTTTTAAATAAAAGTAACCTTGTAAAATTAGCTATCTGGCAATTAAAATTATCTGTCCCGTTAAAATCGATCCAGCCGTTTCGGAAATTAACCGGAACGAGAAGGCAGTTTTTTTTAAATTGGTATTTGTATGTCATTAACGTATATACTTTCATATGCATTTAGTGAAAAGCTGTTATTTTGGAATTACAAACAGACACTTCAATATTATTTATCTGTATAGACTAGCTGTGCCCCGCGGTTTCACCCGCGTAGATTTAGTTTCATCCTTATTGTCGCGGAACCCTAATGTTTAAAAAAAATTAAAGTAGCCTAAGTTACTCCTTGAAACATCAGCTACCTTCCAGTGAAAGTCCCGTTAAAATCCGTCAAGCCGTTTTAGAGATTACCCGGAACAAACAGACAGACAAACAGTTAGAGAAAATTTTTAAGACTTGGTTTTTTAGTGTCAGTAGCGTGTATAGTTTCATATGCATTTGGTGAAAAACTGTAATTTTGAAATAACAAACAGACACTTCAATTTTATTTATCTGTATAGATGTATAGATGACAAAATTAATTGGGTATTTAAATTTATTTTGTTTTGAAATGATAGATGTTAATTTGTTTTCGAATGTCTATTTATTAAGAGTTCCCATGAGAACGATTCGGGACATTATATTATGTCAATGCATCAAATAATTATTAATTCAGTATTTTATCAGAACACTCGTCATAAATTATCTGGACCTTATATCTAGTTCTGTGTCTTTAAAAAACGGATTTTGTAACGTAAGGGCTTTTGCTTCGAACGTTCATTATAAATGTTTTCTGTATAAATATCATTTTAAGACATAAATAGAATTGGTCTTTGTACAATTAGAGCTTAATTTTACTTTAATACGCTATGTTTAAGGTTCATTTCTGGTTGGTGAGGTTTCAGAGCCGTGGTCTCGGCGAACTGGGACCGAACCGTTGGTATATTTCTGGGATATCGTCGTGCTCTTCTCTATCGCGGTGCGACGTTTTTATTCCGTAGTATCCTGCAATATTTTAATAATAAATATTATAGTGTATGTATATATTAGGATATTAGTATCAGGTTTGATGAACTAGCAGGGTGGCTGTGGTCGCGAAATAAGAGTTTCTGGGTGATTGAAGCGATTTGATTGATACAAGTTCAAAAACTTATAATTTTGAATATTAGATTTTTATGCACTTATTTATTTATTTTATTAACGAAACCAACGGCGTTATAACAAAATATGAAATAATCGTAATACAGATTGATAGTAAGGTAATAATAGGATTGCCACGAGTTGACAATATATAGTAGGTTACGAAACACGAACATGCACTTTTGTATACATACAGAAGACTTAGTTATATTATTCTAAGTATAACAATCACAACTAATTACGATCTTATTTATCTTAAGAAAAAAAACCCATGCATGACACACATGTTTTTATTCTAAACTAGCTGTGCCCCGCGGTTTCACCCGCGTAGATTTAGTTTCGTGCTTTACATCACGGAATCCTAATATATTTTCTGAATAAAAGTAGCCTTAGTTACTCATTGAAACATCAGCTACCTACCAGTGAAAGTCCCGTTAAAATTGGTCCAGCCGTTTCAGAGATTACCCGGAACAAACAGACAGACAGACAGACGGATAGACAGACAGACAGAGAAATTTTTTAAAACTTGGTTTTTGAGTGTCAGTAGCGTATATACTTTCATATGCATGTTGTGAAAAGCTGTTATTATGGAATTACAAACAGACACTTCAATTTTATTTATCTGTATAAATTCTTAAAAATGATCGAGTAAAATGGTTGTACCCCTAAAACCGCAAAACAAGGTAAGGAAAAATTCGACGCATGAGCATGAGGTAGGATGACTAGTGACGGCAATTTGAGAAAGAATTATCGACCATTATTGCCCTTAATATACATGCTTATTAAAGATAGCTTACCAGTTTTAGTGGGATATGTGGGCTGGGGAGTAAGGTCTCCGCACACAGAGCACCGGCATGTAGTGGGCACCTCGACGGCGTGTGTCATCAGCAGTCCGTCGGTGCACGTGAGTGTCACGTCCACAGTCTTCTGGGTGTCCGCCGTACAACACTTGCAGTACGACTCCAGTTTACCGGTCACTAAATATTACAAAACATCGTTTAAACCAAGACTAAACTCGAAATAAATTTAATAATCATAGTTTCTAGCCATAAATCAAACCCGGTGATTTTTTTGTTTTTAATCTAGTATTTAGCCACGTGAAATAGGATGAGGTGAGAATCCCCCCCCCCCCTTTCCGCCTCAAGAAATCAATGGACGTCCCCATTTCATAAGTACATATTATAAAACTTTATGTCAGAGTAGGATTCTTAATATACCCGGCACGGTAAAATTTATAATCATGTATCTCTCTGACGATTTGAAAGTACTTTGTTAAATTTGGGGCTTTTCTCGCTCAGAGAATCAGCATTGCTATTCAACGTGGCAATGCTGCCAGCCTTCTTGGCACGATCCCGAGAGACACCGACTTGGGACAAGTTTTCTACCTTCAATTAGTTTTAAGTACTGTTCCTTGTACATATAATTAAGTTTTTATTGAATAAAAAAATTCTTAGTCTATGTTCTGTAATAAGGGGCTTGAGTTTGGAATGTAACTGACCGTTATTAAAACTAGTGCCAGACTCGCAGGATCCCCCGCACTTCTTAAGGCCTGTGATCTGTTCCTGGTTGACGCACACGCCGTGAGGACCGCGCGGCACTCGCAGGAGACCCAGGGTTTGCTCGGGAGGGACCGTCTCCGGACCACACGTATCTATAGGAAATAACAATTACCATAATGAAAATGAAAAATATTTTTCAGTTTAATTTCGAGAATTTACCACCGGTTCGGAAACTAGCCTTCTGAGAAGAACCGGCAAGACCATGATTATTATAGTGTCCGAGTGTATGTGAGTGTAGTGGCGATAGACTCACCATCAGAATGCCTAGTGCGAGTTTTCATAAAATCGTCGGCACAAGTCATCGCGTTAACGTAAACACAGATTTGATCACAATAGTGCCATCTTTGGACCGACAGAGGCGCTGTTTCGATCCTATACAAATCTGCGTTTACGTCGACGCGATGACTTGTGACGGCGGCTGTGAAGAACTCGCACTAGGCCCTGTTGTTATGTTGGCACTTAATCATTTTCGGTGAAAAGGGGGTGTTGTTATTACAACCTACCCCTTCGGGGAGAACAGGCGCGAGCATAATATTTGTGGCCGTATGCATGAAGTCCGAGGAATAACCAAGCGAGAAGTAAAATAATATAAGAAACGTAGAATTACTTAGAGCTTCTGGTTTAGGTTTGCACACAGTGCAGCAGGTTTCGTTGACGAGATCCTCGGGTCTGCAGGAGTCCACGTTGGGGCACACCTGCCTGGAGCCCGTCACGAACACCTCCTGGCCATTCCGGTCGCACGAGAACTGAGTGCACTTGTCGTCCGACTCCCACGTCGTGCCTACAAACAAACAAAAATTGCAAAATGTATCTAACAGATGGATTTCTCCGCTCGCTACGTAGATGGATAAAAGGTATCTAACTAGTACAGTTGGAGCCTTAGTTCTTCAGTAAGCCTAGACAAAGTAACATACTCTCGCGCTTGCGCCAATAGAAACGATACGAAATGTCATATATCAGTCACGTGACATATGTCATTCCCGTACATTTTGTATCGTTTCTACTAGCGAAGCGTGACGATAATGTTACTTTGTCTACAGGCCCTGGCATGACACCAGGCCTCGCTAGAACGTCTTCCCTGCCGGGGTTGATCATGATCTCTCGCATTCCCAACAATGATATTAAAGTCATCATATTCATATCCTACTTCCTACTAATGCTTTAAATGGAAAAGTTTGGATGTATGGATGTTTGTAACTCTTTCATGCCAAATTATATAACTTATATAAATACATCATATATGGTTTAGAATAATATAATTTGGTTTAAATGAAGGCAAAACATGGACTAAAGCTATGTCTGTGTTAAAGAGGGATGCTTTAAATCCGAATCACAGAATGAGCGATGTTTTGTAATAAGTACCTATAGGTAGAAGGTAGAGGAAGAAAATTGCGGGGTATTCTACCAAGTCCTGCAATAGCCTTTACACGTATATAATGTAGGTATAATAGAAATTGGTGCAAGAATTTGAAAAAAGCATAGTAAGTGATAGTGCCATACCTGGAGCGATAATAGAGTTATGTAGCACACAGGCAGCCTGCACACAATGTCCGCAGCATTCCCCTGCCGTGGGCTGACGATACTCCCAGCCTCGTTTACATACACTCTCGCAGCTCTGCGTCACCGCCGAGTGGGTCAACTGGCCCGACTCGTCGCGGGAACACGTCACGTTCTTACACGGGTCTGATGACGGCCATGTTTGACCTTCCTATAAGGTAAGGTTGCATTTCAATAAAATTTTGTAAAATACTTTTTAGAATCTTCATCATTCCATAGCATTTGTTGGGGTCGGCACTTGATTCAACCCGATGTGACTGATCACCTGATTTTTATACGAAGCGACTGCCATCTGACCTTCGTAACCACTTTTTAGAGGAATATCGGGAATCTGGGTTAAACCAGTTGTCAGACTTTCTTAAGCCTCTGACCGATCTGTAACTATTGCCAAAGATGTTAAATTAGCAACCGGGACCGACGGCTTAACGTGCTCTCCGAGGCACGGAGGGCGGTCACCCATCCAACTACTGGCTAGGCGTATTGGTTGCTTAACTTCGCTGATCGAATCATATGCGCAATAGCAACTATGCCACGAGCTCCTTGTTGTAACTTCTGCTTATCTGCTTATATGAAATGCACGCCTCTGCTGTGTAGTATACATATATAAATACCTTAGTATGTGCATGTGGGTGTATGGGTACTGACTAACCTGGTATATTTTGTCGCCAACGCGGCAGGCAAGCAGTTCCTTTTTGGCGCAGCACTGTCCCGGGACCTTCACGTCGCTGACCACGAACTGCTTCAGGGTCGCCTCGCTCACTTCTGGACACGTCTCATTGGCACTTTGTACTTGTAACTGCAAATATAAGCACATCTTAGTATCATAATCAATAATCATATTATAGTAATTCAAATTCTAGTCAGACCAGCAGGACCTAGACACAGTTAATAGTTAGACAAACGTTTGAACGAATTTTGTCACTTATCGATCACGGTTCATCGTTACGGTGACCTATTTCTGGGCAATTACAATAAATTTTAATCGCGCCTTCTTCCGTTTATAAAATACTTAGTTAGACATCATTAGTAGGTATGTACTTGCGGTTTAAAAAAAATTAAAATCTCAACAAATTGGGTTTCTCTCAAACCTCGGTACATCTATACAGATAAATAAAATTGAAGTGTCTGTTTGTAATTTCAAAATAACAGCTTTTCACTAAATGCATATGAAAGTATACACGATAATGACACAAAAAAACTAGTTTTAAATTTTTTCTCTGTCTGTCTGTCTGTCTGTCTGTTTGTTCCGGGTAATCTCTGAAACGGCTAGACGGATTTTAACGGGAATTTCACTGGTAGGTAGCTGATGTTTCAAGGAGTAACTAAAGCTACTTTTATTTATTAAAAATATTTGGGTTCCCCGACAATAAGGAAGAGACTAAATCTACGCGGGTGAAACTGCGGGGCACAGCTAGTCTACACTAATATTATAAAGAGGAAAGATTTCTTTGTTTGCATTGAATAGGCTCCGAAACTTCTTGACCGATCTTGAAAATTCTTTCAGCAATGAATAGCTACATCATCAGCGAGTAACATAGGCTATATTTTATCCCCCTACTCCCACGGGAACGGGAACTACGCGGGTGAAACCGCGTGATGTCAGAAAAAATCTTATATATAAAAATGAATCCCCATTTCCCTTTGCCACGGCATCGCGCCTAAACAGCTAGATGGATTTTAATGGGACTTTCACTGGCAGATAGCTGATATTTCACGGAGTGTTTTAGGCTAAAAATGCATGAACCAAAATTTTTTAGAGTAAATTCGGATCACCCTTAAACGTGCTCACGTACTTGAAAATGGTACCGTATATGATGTACTTACGGTGCCATCGCGTAGGACGCAAGTGTAGTTGGTGCAGAAGTCAGAGGACGTCCACTTGTCCCCGATGGGTCTCTCCACGCCGCCCACCACACACGCGACCGCCGCGCACTTGCCGCAACACTCGCCGCTAGATGGCGCTGCCTCCGTGTAATTCCAACCCTTGGTGTGATGAAAGGATTTGCTCATCAATTTATTATTAAACAAACATCATCAAAATAGTGACTAGTGGAAACGCACAAAATTATTTTGGTCGTTTGATCGCATCGTGCTTTTACGTTACTGATCTTGGTACGGTTTTAACTAACATGTAGGAGATGAACTACGATGGGTTTATAGGTAAACTAGCGACCCGTCCTCACTTCGCTTCGGGACGTTAGAAACCTTAAAAACAACAGTATTTCTCCACTATTTAATGGATGTTATTATTATACATATAAACCTCCCTCTTCAATCGTTCTATCCACTAAAAAAAGCCGCATCAAAATACGTTGCGTAGTTTTAAAAGTTTAAGCATACATAGGGACAGAAAAAGCGACTTTATTATTAGAGAAAAGATAACTTTAAGAATAGTCTTAAATACCGTAGTCCGGAGTACGGTAAGGGCCGCCGCACACTAACTATATAGCGTTGTCATGATACACACTTGTGTTACAAAGCTTGTATTATTCTAGAAGTGGTATCAGCTAGTTCAGCTAATATAATCGTAGGTACGAACCGGTTGACATTGTTTGTCGCAGTGCAGGTGTGTGATGCGTCGTTCGAGTGTGTCGTCATCAAGGCGGACGCACTCGAGTTGCTCACACGGGTTGTCTGCTGACGTCCAGTTCTCGCCAGGCTGGAGACAGAATATTAACATCATCTATACAGATAAATAAAATTGAAGTGTCTGTTTGTAATTCCAAAATAACAGCTTTTCACTAAATGCTTCTGAAAGTGCTGAATGCCTACTTCATAACATCTACGTGCATGCCAAATTTCAGTCCGATCCGTCCAGTGGTTTGGGCTGTGCGTTGATAGATCACTATGTCAGTCAGTCAGTCACCTTTGAGTTATGTATATTTAGATTGGTCGTTTAAAGGCATAAGATTGACCTGGTGCACAGTGTGTCCGTCTCTGCAGGCGAGGTGGTGTGTCCGCGGGCAGCACGCGAAGGGCACGGGGCGCGCTTCTAGTAGCAGCGTGCTCGAGCTGCCCACGTGACCGCACTCCGTCACGCTGCACCGCGCTCGAGGCCCGCCGCTCGTCTGCTCGCACACGCACGACCGACACGGCCCGTCTGTCCAGCGAGCGTCCAGCTAGACACCAAAAAAATAGTATTTTATTGTGAATTTTTACCATCTATATCTATATAGTAGATAAATAAAATTGAACTGTCTGTTTGTAATTCCAAAATTACAGCTTTTCACTAAATGCATATGAAAGTATACGCACGCTACTGACACTAAAAAACCAAGTTTTAAAGTTTATCTTTGTGCGGTACTAACTGGGGTTACCCACATATATACAATTAATAAGCAACAGAGAGAGAGAGCAACATTGTCTGCTCAACAGTTAATGTATGTTTGTGACGTCATAATGTAATTAAGTTACTTACATATTTAGTACCTTATAATATAACTAGCTGTACCCCGCGGTTTCACCCGCGTAGATTTAGTTTCATGCATAATTTCGCGGAACCCTAATATTTTTTATAAATAAAAGTAGCCTACGTTACTCCTTGAAACATCAGCTACCTGCCAGTTAAAGTCCCGTTAAGATCGGTCCAGCCGTTTCAGAGATTACCCAGAACAAACAGACAGACAGACAGACAGAGAAAAATTTTAAAACTTTGTTTTTTAGTGTCAGTAGCGTGTATACTTTCATATGCATTTAGTGTAAAACTGTTATTTTAGAATTACAAACAGACACTTCAATTTTATTTATCTGTATAGATTATATCATTTTAGATAGACTAACGTCAGTCAATGATCGCCAGTTTGATCTTTGTATCAAAAAACTTACATCTTTCAACACAGTCTGCGGTGTAGATCGCGCCTTCTCTCCGCCTTGCGATGAAGCCTCCCACTCCAGCTGCACGATGCATTTATCTTTGGGCAGTTCTGCAGTACAAAAATGACATTAATCACAACATAGCTCTCTGATAAGTCTCGGGACCATGTCAGACAGAAAAAACAATCGTTTTATTCTTAAGCCTTACCACAATTATACTGAGGGCAACACTTCCCGCTGATATTAGTGGCCTTCAAGATGCGGAAGTCTTCACAAATAGGTGCATCGGGGCAGGTCTCCGGCCGACAGAGTAGCTGAGCTCGCGGGCAGCATCCACTGCGGTCGATCACACGTTCGACTCCCGGTTCTAGCATTTCTACTTCTTCATCTGTTGTTATACCCTCGCACTCGCTTTCAGGTTTGCATTCTGAAAAAAATACGATCAAAATTTTTAATTATATAGATAGACAATAGCAGGCATGTTGACAAGCAACTCTTTGATACTAAAATATGCTCACGCCATCTCAGAAGGGTCATCGAAGGGGTTTTGTATTCGAAGGGATAAGCATAGGGCCTATTGAGAGTTATATAATAATATACAATAATGGTTGAGGAGGGCGATGGCTGGCATTCTCGTCATACTTGTGAACAGGTGCTGCTTGTGGGGGCTGGTCATCTCAAGCTACGCATTTAGATATAAATAGAACTACTAGACTTTTCTTTATGTTAATTTTTATCGACATTTGTACATTGGAACTGTGTCCATGGGCTTACATTTCTCAAATGATTTATTTTGTTGTTTTTTTTAAAATTGTATAATATTTTTGAAAAGAGTAATTACTGAGTTACTTGCCAGGTACTTCTCAGTAAAAGCAACCTTCCGAACCTGGCGGTAGCATGTATAATCCTGTAAATTGTGTCATTCTGACGATTTGAAAGTGCTTTGTATAAAGTCTAATCGAATAAAGATATTTTTGACTTTGACTTTGACTATAATCGACTCGCAATGCGTCGCGTTGACGTAAACGCTAATTTGTATGGGATTGAAACTGCGCCATCTGTCGGCCCACAGATGCCACTATTTTAACTAGACACTCAAGAGGTGTTGTAACAACAACACCCACATGTCACTGAAGATGATTAAGTGCCAATGTGACAGAGGGCGAGTCTATCGTATTTGCTCTTAAACTTGGCTGAATAGCATACTAAATGGGGTACTTTAAAGACCCACAAAATATTTGGTCATGATGTCCCCTATACGTCATGAGAAGTGACTAAAAGGAAGGTGATTGCTGGAGAGGCAGAAGGGTTGGGATCTCCGAGACGTGGATGTTTCAGATTTTTACTCAATGTGTTCACTTTTCCAAACGATTTTTCAAACATATATTTTCTATCAAACTATGTCGTGACAATTACAAAAACAAAATATATGTAGACCAAATGGATGTAGTTGTTGAAAAGTGATGTGGTGATATATAAAGCAATTGATTTGTATGAATATAAATGAAGTGTATTTTACCACAAGAGAAGTCCTTGCATCCGTTGGGAAGAGTCTTCTGTTTGAGCACTTGGCCGAACCCACACTGGATCAACTTGGGCTCTTCGCAGTTCTCCACTTTAGGCTTAGCCACTGGAATATAATCAAAATACAAATTAAATATCAATTTGTACTAGATTTTAATCGATCACTCACTTTTTAGATCTATTGTAGGGCAACTTATTTGCTAGAAATCAATGATATTGTTACACTAGATATGTTATGTTCATAGTAATAGATCGACGTTTAAAATCTGTTCCCGGAAATGTGCAGTTTTGATATTTCCATCATTCCGATGAGGATAGTAATTCCAAACTAGCTGTCCCCGCGGTTTGCCCCGCACAGACCTATGTTATTGTATTTCACGAGTGGCTTTATTCTCGGATCTCTAATTATTTTAAAAACTAAATATAGTTACGTTTAGTAAGATTTATACGCCATGTTTTCGGCGTAGTGTTGTTTCATCGGATTTTTTGAGCTATTCATAGATAGTTTTTGATATATCGAGTCTTTTTTTTTTTCGGCCCTGGAGACCTTTCTGTCATCCCCTGAATTTACTCATTTTTGTTCTTTTCGTATTGAACTTCCTGATATATTTAAAAAAATCCTAATTTATTAACTACTAGTGGACGTCAGGCAGTTTCATCCGCGTAGTTCCCGTTCCCGTGGGAATACGGGGATAAAATATAGCCTATGTTGATGCTGATGATGTAGCTATCCATTGCTGAAATCATTTTCAAGATCGGTCAAGTAGTTTTGGAGCCTATTCAATGCAAACAAACACAAACAATCAATAATTTCCTCTTTATAATATTAGATTTAAAAGTTTTGCAAATGCTACATATATATCGCACTGACTCTTAGTTCTTGGTTCTTATTAATATTTCGTGTTTTAATATAGTTACCGCAGACATAGTCGGCACAGCAGCGGCCTGGCGGCGGTGAGTTGACCACCAGGTCCTCGGAGGGTCCACAGGCGGGAGCAGCGCAGGCTTGTACTGTACACGACTGACGAGCTTCGCTCTCCGACGGTGATTTACTACATGTACATTTGGTACACGCTGATTCCTGAGGACCATGAAAGAAAAAATCTTAGTTCTGTGTTAGTTTTCTAGCGCATGATGTCTGGCAATGAAAACAAAATTATAATTTTTCTTCTAAATATTTTTTATTTCGACTATCGAGAAACTTAGAATAGTTGTGGCAAACAGTGTTTTGGGAGAACCGGTAAAAAAAAATTAAGGCATCTTATACGATTACTGTAAAAAGTACATGTAGGTTTGTGCTTAGTTAATAATTTTTCTACAAATGTTAGTATATATTTATTTATTATAGTATATATTTCATCATATTTTTAATAAAACTATTTGAAGGCCCTCCATAGAGTTTTTAAGAAAAATAAATCCTTTGTCTCACCTGCCATTCGTCTCCGACATAATGTTTCTTCTCGGAGTCACAAGGGAAGCATTTCGTGGGCTCTATACACGTGCTGTTCACTCGCACCTTAATAAGAAAAAATAATGAATAAAGAGTCTTATTATCGCTCTTCCTATATAATTTTAAAACATATATTATGTAAGTTTATTATATAATACACATCCTACCAAAATATCTCAAAACCTTAGCCTCAACGACCACATTGGCAGAATAGGTCATCGCCATTCAATAAAGAAGTATTTATTACTTTTTTCGGCAATGCAATAAAATAATACACAAAAATTACTTTCAGATAGAGAGGGGAGGTATAACGAAGGGGGAGTAAGATACACGAAGGATAGCTCTTCCCTCATACTTTACAGTAAGTATAACATAGTTGTTTGCGCTACAGGTATCAAGTGCCACGAGCTCTTATTGCCATGATAGTTTGACTCATATTACGAGACAGATGTATATGACGTGTATAAATCTGTCACTGCCACACAGCTTAGACCCCAGCTCGCAGTCTTTTTAGTTTACCTTTCCTTCAGGACAGAAGCACCCTTCAACCGGCTGTTCGATGCAGTTCTCTGGTTTCTGTGCGAGTTCCTCGTAGTTGTCGCATGTTCGCTCGCAGTCAACGCATGCGCGGTACACCAGTGGTGCCTCGCTATACAACAGAGATAGAGATATATTACTAAACGTTAGGTATTTGGATAACTTAATATTGATTAAGTTAAAACATAATGTTTCTCGTGCTTTATATAGTGTAATGCTAAGCCTTATCTATACTAATAGTTTGTTTGTTTGTTTGAACGCGCTAATCTCAAATACTACTGGTCCGATTTCAAAAAATCTTTCTGTGTTAGATAGTCCATTTATCGGGGAAGGTTATAGGCTATATATTTTTTTTTAAATTGGTTTCCGTAATAAAATTGCGATTTTCTAACCCAAGGTGTATAATCGAAAACCTATTTATGCGTGCGCTGCAAAAACTATTGAGAATAGAACAAAATGATGTACTACGGGTTTGTAGGTCGTATCTAGAGCTACAAAAAAGTCTGGGAGAGCACATATCTAACTATCATAGTTTAATCACAATAACCGCTTTTATGTTCATAAAAAATATTAAATCGTCTGAAGAAAGAAACTACGTTAAATGTGTATAGTGATATTAATCCTAATCCAAATTAAGCATTCATTATGTTATATACATATATCATTACGCTAAGACCAATCGCGGGTTGAAGTAAGCGTTAGCCCAAATTGACTATTCGACGAAATCGCGGGTAGAACTAGTAAGTCAAAGTCAAAGTCAAAAATATCTTTATTCGATTATACTTTATACAAAGCACTTTCAAATCGTCAGAATGACACAATTTACTGGATTATTCATGCTACCGCCAGGTTCGGAAGGTTGCTTTTACTGAGAAGAACCTGGCAAGAAACTCAGTAATTACTCTTTTCAAAAATATTATACAATTAAAAAAAACAAAATAAATCACTTGAGAAATGTAAGCCCATGGACACAGTTCCAATGTACAAATGTCGATAAAAATTAACATAAAGAAAAGTCTAGTAGTTCTATTTATATCTATAAGCGTAGCTTGAGATGACCAGCCCCCACAAGCAGCACCTGTTCACAAGTATGATGAGAATGCCAGCCATCGCCCTCCTCAACCATTATAGAGGGAAGTGAGCGACCCGTCATCCTGACGCCGCCGCAAGCAAAGGCATTTTAGTGAGCATGACAACTCAAGCCAGTCAAAACAAAGTAAGATATGATAGTATGATATATACCAGGGGTAAGGGCAGAGGTCGTCCCGCCAGGCGGGTAGGCAGACCCCGGCGCGGCGGCAGGCGGCGGCGTAGCGCTGCAACTCGCCGCACGCGTCCGTGGCGCCCGCACACACGCCCATAGAGCACGACGACACGAATGGCGAAGGGTCCACCAGCGCGTGGCACTACACAATATAACATTATTATTTTACACTCGGATGAGAATCTAGTTTTGTAAAATATTGTCTATTATAATTTTCTTTTGGTTTTATATATAAGCGCTTTGGCTATAGCTGTAAGTTTTTTATTTTCAAATCTATATCTATACTCTATACAGTTTGTAATTCCAAAATAACAGCATTCACTAAATGCATATGACAGTTTACACGCTACTAACACTGAAAAATCAAGTCTGTCTATTTGTTCCGGGTAATCTCTGAAACGGCTGGACCGATTTTAACGGGACTTTCACTGGCAGGTAGCTGGTGTTTCAAGGAGTAACTTAGGCTACTTTTATTTATTAAAAATATTAGGGATCTGCGGCATGAAACATGAAACTAAATCTACGCGGGTGAAACCGCAGGGCACAGCTAGCTATATATAAAGAAATAAATGAGCTAGGGGGACAGTTGCTATCATTTGCCCAAGCTAGTAGTTGGATGGGTGACCGCCCGAATTCCCTCCGTGCCTCGGAGAGCACGTTAAGCCGTCGGTTGCCAATTTAACATCTTTGGCAATCGTTACAGGAGTTACAGTCGGAGGCCTAAAATAAACTGGTTTAATCCAGAATACCGATTTTCCTTGTAAAAGTGGTTGCGAAGGTCAGATGGCAGTTGTTTCGTATAAAAATCAGGTAATCAGCCGCATCGGGTTGAATCAAGTGTCGAAAAGGCCAAATTAAATTGTATGACTCTACTAACATTACCTACATTAGCTGATAAGTAATTGTTCCTTTACTAACCTAATTATGGACCTCTAAAAATGTATCGTTGTAACATACATTTCAAGCCTTGTATCTATTCAAGTCGTTATAATACTTACAGCACCAAACTTGTCCTTGTTATAAAGGTTGTAGCAGGGGTTCGATTCCGGCGGCGGCGGCACGCACGTTGGTTGCACAGGAGTCTCACATTGACTACTGTCGGAGGAGAGCGTCGAGTTCGACGTGGGAGGCACTGCTCGCCAGCTGTTTGCATACTGAAAAAAATAATGTAATTTATTGTTGAAGGCCTTAATGAAGACCTTATTAATGTACGTAAACGTAATACAAGGCACAGTTTACATATGAGCTTTTGTTTTACAAGCAGGCGGTGGCTAAATAGCAGTGGCACCACGGTTATTATCTCGAATCTAGACCTTCTTTTTTAAATAAATCGTATGGTCCTTTGGGCGTGAGGGTTGCCACGATCGGCCACGACGTGACACCTGTTAATGTCATTACACCTATTCCGTTTATTTTCTCGTAGATGAGTGCGTCTGTGTGAGTGTGACATTTCGAACATAAACATTTAAGCAGTTTAGAAAATAAGGGCATAAACGGTTAGTGCGTATTTCTCACGCTAGTACCTATACTATAACATAAGAGTTTTAGAGAGATTTCTACAAAGAGACAGAAATATCGACAATTTAAATTCACCTTAGCACTTAAATAAAAACATATAAAAAAGGCAAGTATGCTCATGGATTTATGAGTCTACAGTCTCTCCATGACTTTATCGCCATCTTAGATTGATATCCTTACAATTATAGATCGTATCACAAAGGGTTAAAGTCGTATTTACCAGGTCAAAGTCATCGGTAGCAGTTCCGTTGCTAGTGAGCAGATGTTCCTCTTGTCCCGCACACACGCCGCAAAGACCCTCCGTGTGGTTATCGTATAGGTACGATGGCACCTTCACTATGAACTCTAGCTTCGATTGGTGCACTGTCACCTATAACAAATAGGCGGATTTAGAAATGAATCTTTGATACATATATACATACATATGCTCACGTCTGTACTCCGAGGGGGTAGGCAGAGGTGTTGTAATAATAACACCCAGTTCTCACCGAAGATGATTAAGTGCCAACGTGACAGTGAGTCTACCGCCGTCTCATGCACTATACATATGTCTTTGAATTACTTCTCAGACATATGCAGGTTTCCTCACGAGGTTTTTCTTCACCGTCATAACGTGGTATGAAAATCTCTGTACATAATTTTTTTAGAAAAACCCATTTTCGATTCGAACTTGCGTCGCTTGCATAACATAGCTCACGGCTTGCAAAGGTCGTGGGTTCGAGTCCCGCCTCGTGTTCGTATTTTAAGAATTTTGTAAGGTCTATAATGAGTAAATAAGCGCTTACCTCAACATTAGCGCCTTGCAGGTAGACGGATACGTCTCGATCTTTGATCTTCTTGATGGCGACCCAGTCCTCCAGCACCGGGAACTCGTATTGTATTTTGGGCTCTGCGCCGGTAGACACACGGCCTATTCCCACTTGCAACTGTTCACATTACACTTAGTAAGTATTTATATTTAAAAAAATAAAACAGACCTTCTTCGGTAAGATTTCACATACAAACTTGCAATCCCCTTGGGGTGGAATTTCCTCTCCGGCCGCGATGGCAACTAGTTGCTAAAAGATATTGGATATTCGGAAAACGCTTTCTTAGTGAATAGAACACATCACCAAGAACACACCCTCCAAAATATATCTAGGAACAGTGGTATAGACTGTGTATTACTTATATGCTAGCTAACCCGGCGACCTTCGTACCACATCACAGTCGATAGTTAATTTTTTTTCTTTATTAATTAATTTTTCAAAAAAAATCCCTTGGTTTTTCAGAATCCTCGTACTTCAAGGAATATTCGAAAATAAGAATTAGAAAAATCGGTTCAGCTGCTCTCGAGATTTGTGCTTAGCAACACATCCAGCGATATTTCGGGCGGTCACCCACCTAACTACTAGCTTGGGCGAATGATAGCAACTGTCCCCTTAGCTCATTTATTTCTTTATATATAGCTAGCTGTGCCCTGCGATTTCACCCGCGTAGATTTAGTTTCATGCCTCATGTCACGGAACCCTAATATTTTTAATAAATAAAAGTAGCCTAAGTTACTCCTTGAAACATCAGCTACCTGTCAGTGAAAGTCCCGTTAAAAACGGTCCAGCCGTTTCAGAGATTACCCGGAACAAACAGACATACAGAGAAAACATTTAAAACTTGATACAGATAAATAAAATTGAAGTGTCTGTTTGTAACTGCAAAATAACAGTTTTTCACTCAATGCATATGAAAGTATTCACGGTACTGACACAGAAAAACCAAGTTTTAAAATTTTTCTCTGTCTGTCTGTCTGTCTGTTTGTTCCGGGTAATCTCCGAAACGGCTGGACAGATTTTGACGGGACTTTCACTGACGGTTAGCTACTGTTACAAGGAGTAACTTAGGCTACTTCGATTTAAAAAAAAACATCAGGGCAACCATGAAATTAAAATCTACGCGGGTGAAACCGCGGGGCACAGCTAGTGAGTGAATATACCTTTTCAGTGATGGGATCCCTGGTGACCAGCACGTACATGCCGCCGGAGCCGATGCTGACACTCTTGGTGCACACCACTGCGTTGTTCTCTTCACACGGACCATTCGTTGCCCACACCTGGAATAACACATTACATACATATACTCACGCCTGTATTCCCCGAAGGGGTAGGCAGAGGTGTTGTAATTTCCAACACCCACATTTTACCAAATATGATTAAGTGCCAACGTGACAGAGGATGAGTCCATCGCTGTCTCAGGCCCTCTACATACGTCATTGAATTACTTCTCAGACATATGCTGGTTTCCTCACGATGTTTTCCATCGCCGTAAAGCACGTGGTGTGAAATCACTGTACACATTAGGTTCAATATAATATTGATTTTAATACAATAATAATACATAGGAAGGACCATAACATATATGAGACTAGTTAAGGAAAAAGTGTCTGCCATGACGTATAGGGAGGTCAAGGGGATGGCACTTGATAGAGACGAATGGAAGAAATCAGTTACCCCGACAAGAGTCACACCTCTTAAATTTATGATGACGATGAATGATACACAGGTTTGACCGCTCATCACTGCGCATTCAAGGCCAACGATCAAAACTCGTGACACCCTGTGTAAATACCTCGTATTTCCTCATCTTCTGCTTCCGATGCCTGGATGCGATGTAAGTACAGTTCCCGAGGGAGGGCAGGTCATCGCCCTCGAATGTCACGTACTTCGCTGGTGTCCCCACACCCGTGCACACACCTAAGTGCAACGGGAATTAAGCTTTATTTCACTCATCATAAGATAACTTTAAATAATTACGGTTTTCTTTGATATATTGAAGATGATATCGTTACAGCCATCTTTATTATATTTATATGAATCGGGAGCTATAGGGTGGTCTCAACATGTAGAACCTTTATTGTGGTACAATATTATAATATACATGTACTTTGAACTTTGCATATATTTCGGTAACGGCTCTTGTGGTGTTCGAAAAACCCTCGTAATTATTATATCTAAAGGTAGAAAATATTTTTTTAAAGTAGAGTGTTACAATAGTCACCAAACTCTTTATCAATACATACATTTTTTTACATTGATCCAAAGAGCTCAAAGGACATACGACATTAACCTTATATATTTATGATATGATATGAGATTATTATTACAATTTTTTGATTAATTTTGTTTAAGCTAGGTACTCAAAATTAAAAAAAAAATACTTTTCAAAAGAGTAATTACTAAGTTTCTTACCGGGCTCTTGTCAGTAAATGCTTCCGAACCTGACGGTAGCATGAATAATCTTGATTTGAAATTAATTTGTTTGAAGTCAAATCAAAAAAAAAAATTTTGGCTTTGACCACAGATACGATATGAACACAACAATCCGACTAGTAACAAGAATAACTCACAGTCAAGACAGTCGACAGGGGAGACACAAGTGTCGCCGTTCCTAAGCGTTCCCTCAGGACAGTAGCAGCCAGGGAAGCACTGGCCGGCCTCGACGGGACAGTCGGCCGCAGTCCCGCACGTGGGCTCGCAGCGCCGACGGTAGCAATCGTAGCGGACCAGGGGGGCTGGACACTCCGCCGCTAAAATAACGATACTATAAGCCTCAAAGCTAATTGTAAGGTTTTGGACTTGGCATTGAATGTGCAGTCATTGGCCACTTAGGTATGTTGGTTGAAGGATCATCATCTCCCTGGCCTTATCCCATACATTGTTGGGGTCGGCACTTGATTCAACCCGATGTGGCTGATCACCTGATTTTTATACGAAGCGACTGCCATCTGACCTTCGCAACCCCATTTAGGAGGAAAATCTGTGATCTGGGTTAAACCAGTTGTCAGATTATTTTTAGGCCTCTGACTGACCTGTAAAGATTGCCAAAGATGTTATATTGGCAACCGGGACCGACGGCTTAACGTGCTCTCCGAGGCACGGAGGGAACTCGGGCGGTCACCACCCCAGTCACCAACTACTGGCTAGGCGTATGGTTGCTTAACTTCGCTGATCGAATCATATGCGCAATAGCAACTGTGCCACGAGCTTTGTTGCACGAGCTGGTTGAAGGATATATCACTAAAATGCCTTTGCTTGCGGCGGCGTCAGGATGACGGGTCGCTCACTTCCCTCTATAATGGTTGAGGAGGGCGATGGCTGGCATTCTCGTCATACTTGTGAACAGGTGCTGCTTGTGGGGGCTGGTCATCTCAAGCTACGCATTTAGATATAAGTACAACTACTAGATTTTTCTTTATGTTAATTTTTATCGACATTTGTGCATTGGAACTGTGTCCATGGGCTTACATTTCTCAAGTGATTTACTTTGTATTTTTTATATTGTATAATATTTTTGTAAAGAGTAATTAGTGAGTTTCTTGCCAGGTTCTTCTCAGTAAAAGCAACCTTCCGAACCTGGCGGTAGCATGTATAATCCTGTAAATTAATGTCATTCTGACGA
The DNA here is from genome assembly GCA_964035505.1 of Watsonalla cultraria. NCBI lineage: Eukaryota > Metazoa > Arthropoda > Insecta > Lepidoptera > Drepanidae > Watsonalla > Watsonalla cultraria. The sequence goes on from OZ037714.1 coordinate 11,216,801, forward strand.
TTTGAAAGTACTTTGTAAAAGTCTAATCGAATAAAGATATTTTTGAATTTGACTTTGACTTATGTAATTTAAAAAAAAGGAAATTTTACTCAAATTCAAACTTTATATAATTTATTAGTGTCAAGCAATGTCGAATTCCTACTCGAAATTTGGTCCAACGCGAGTTAAAAATTTATTAATATTTATGTCACACATACATACATATGCTAACGCCTATATTCCTTGAAGGGGTAGGCAGAGGTGTTTAAATAACTTGCACTGTTTCTGTCCAAATTTTATTATTGAAACTTATTGCTTGAGTTGATCAGTACAGACTTAATACAAAAAATAAAGAACACTTTTATACAATCTCCTCTCTACCTTTTTAGAACAATCTTATATTAATTTTACTTCCATTTCCAAATGAAAGTCAGATAGAAATAGAAACACTAGTTTGCATATATACTCATACCTATACTACTGAATCGTATGACACAATCAACCCTATCCTAAAGCTTTTAAGGTTGGAAATACTCACGGCAGTTGTAAAGCACCCTCCATCCAGCCAGATCGAGATCCTTATCAGCAGCGAGGCACTCGGCCACCAGCTGTTCGAGGAACACGCACCGACACTGCTCCGGAGTCATCTTGGTGCTGTTCACCACCAGCTCGGAACAGTCGCATATCTTCTCCACGCAGATACGACGCCACTTGTCCAAGTTCAATGTTCCACTGCATTTCGATAGCGTTTCTTGGCTGCAATAGTGGAAACCAATCAGAGTTTAAGATTTATTTTATAACTTTACTACATGTGCTCCGCGGTTTTGCCCGCGTAGAATTAATTTCATGGGTTAACCTTAATGTTTTAAATAAATCCTTGTAACATTAGCTACCTGCCAATGAAAGTCCCGTTAAAATCGGTCCAGCCGTTTCAGAGATTACCCGGACAGACAGTTTTTTTATGTCAGTATCGTATAGACTTTCATATGTATTTAGTAAAAATCTGTTATTTTGGTATTACAAACAGACACTTCAATGTTATTTATCTTTATAGATATAGATATAGATGTATACATGTATGTATATGCGAATAATACTCACATAGCAACATCACACATGTCCCAGATTTCCTTCTGTTTGTCAGCACATTTAGGGGTGGTCTCGCAGGCGTGTGGTGGCAGGCCGGGCTTGGCCCAGCTGCGGGCGAACTCGTCCGTCGTACGACCCGGACGACCGTCCGGTAAGCGCTTATCGTTGGATGGATTACCGTCGAAGAAACCGCACAGGCCGTCCACACCACCCATGTAGCTTTTGTATACCTGGACAGAATGAGAAACTTGTAATAGCTGAGCTCGACGGTTTCAAATGAGTATATTTTTAGCTACCCGGAAAAAGTCTTATCATAGTTTAGGTTCATAGCTCAAAAATACTCAAAAATAGCTTTATTTAGAATTTTAAGAGAGTTCTTTCAAATTGTCAGAATGACATAATTATGCAGTATTATACATGCTACCGCCAGGTTTGGAAGGTTGCTTTTACTGAGAAGAACCTGGCATAATATATACAATTTTTAAAATACCTATATGTACCGTTGATCGATTTACATCGATTATCAAAACGTCGATTTAATTTCTTCCGAGAGTGTTTTTAAAAGTCCTTACCCCAATCTTAACATCTCCATTAGTATTATAGAGCACAGTGAAGTTATATTTCCTAGAAGTGATGGACACGCCTTGACCGAGCCTGGCGACGTCGAAGCTGTTCTTCTGGAAGCAGATCTTGGAGGTCTGTTCGACCGTGTACTCGTAGTTGTCGTATTCAATCATGAGGCTCGGCTTCACTATGATCGCCTGGTCGTCTTGTAATACTATCAGCTCGTTCTGACACCTGTCTGCTTGGCACTTCTTGCGAACTGAGGATGGGGTTTTAAACGAACTGTATTATAACCAACATCTGCCGATTTGTAGGCCTAGCTAGTACGCTGTGAGATAATCTTTTCGCTCACTCTTTAACAACTTGTGTGAGATCGAGAAACTTACCTCGTGGCATAGGTACATGCTAGCCCTACTGGGAGTAAATACACAATAATTCAGAGTACTTCGGTCGTATTATACACTTGTAATATTTTTTTTGAAATACGAATAAGAAGCGGGTGCTCGAACCCTCGATATCTGCAAACCGTGCAGTTGCTCTGCCAACTAAGCTACTAGTGATCACACATCATGTGTCGAATTTGTCCTTCCCTTGTCGCATATCGTAATATATAATAATCGTTTTAAACTTCACTTATGTTAAGTATCAAATACAAGTCTCTGTCCTCTGAACCAATTTTGCTAGACTCTATAACATGAAGTGATTTCATGATATGTGATTATTATGTAATTATTATAAAGCTTATCTTTGGAATAAAGCCAAATCCTCATCATCATAATTTCGCCCACTGCTGGGCATAGGCCTCCCCCAACGATCTCCACGACGACCGGTCTTGTGCCTCCCATATCCAGCGGGTTCCCGCGGTCCTCACCAGGTCGACGGTCCACCTCGTTGGTGCCAAAGATAAATAATGCATAGTAAATGTAGTCTCACCAACGATTAGCCAGGAGTCGAAGCGGTTCTCCCTGGCGAGCACGTGGAAGCACACGTCGTACTTGTACTCAGTGCCGTCGAACGTGTTGAACGTGCGTCCCGTCATGTTGCAGAACATCTGCCGGGGCGGAGGGGGAACGCAGTCGAACCTATACGATACAAGCTAATATCAAGAGAGACACCTAAGGTGTAGGTGTAAGACTCAAAAATATTGGGTGGCAAAGTAAAATCTTCTGCTACATATAATTAGCACAAAGTTTGTAACAAAACTCTTCTGAAACAGCAACATTTTAGGATTCCCATTAAAACGGGACCGCTCACAATGAATATAATAATATGGATGATATCATTATGTGTAAGTATGGCACCTATGCAAAAACACACTGCATAAGATCGCTGTATAAACATCACGAAAGATTCTCAGTACAGTTAGGACGGCGTCTCGATTTCTCCTCTCCTCTTCCACCCAGGACTAGCGACCTTACCCACCATACTACATACGAAAACAAAACATTTACTAAAAGATCGTCTTTGAGTCGAAGAACTTCCGAATTCTACAAGTTCTAAAGTGAAGCGGATGATCCCGTTGTACCCAGGGGCGTGCATTCCATATAAGCAGATAAGCAGTGCTTACCATTTGTGATGACTGAATACATTTGTGTCGTGCATGTGTCTATACCAAAACGCATGCACTGCCTATGCCGCGCCACATTGGTACATATTTCACCTACCTACCTACCTACCTAACTTGTTTATGCTTTCCCCTCTGAAAATCCAATACACGCCCCTGGTTGTACCCTACCTCTATAAATATGACAAAATACTTTTTAAAATGTTTGGATTAAGAAATATTTTCAAATACTCACTGCGGACAATTAGATCCTGCCGCCTTGTTCTTATCAAGTTTCAGTGAATATCCCTTAGGGCAGGTGACGACTGAACAAATTTCAGGCACCACGCTCGATCCTGGCGGCCTGAATTTCGGTATACACTTGATTTGCGGACACACCTCCACTTGTTTGGTTGGCTGATCGTTGGTGAACGATGGTTTCACTAGAGTAAAAGCTTGGTTCGTCTGCGGCGGTGGGGGGAGACCTAGGAAAATATTTTTGTGTTATGAAAGAGCTTTAGCAGATTGGAAAATGTAGTAACATATGCTCACGCGAGTATTCTCCGAAGGGGTAGGCAGAGGTGTTGTAATAACGTCACCCACTTTACACCGAAGATGACTACGTGTCAACGTGACAGATAGTGAGTCTAACGCTATCTCAAGCACTATATACATACGTCTTTGAATTACTTGTCAGACATATGCAGGTTTCCTCAGGATGTTTTCCTTCACTGTCAAGCACGTGGTGTGAAATCACTGCACATAAGCTTTTAGAAAAACTTATTGGTACAGACTCAACTGGGATTCGAACTTGACTCGCTTGCGTAGCAGGCGACTGCTCAAACCCCAAGGCCACCACGGCTCTAAAAATTAAAATATCTTATATATAAAAATGAAGCGCCATTTCCCTTGGTCACGGTATCACGCGTAAACTGGCTGGATGGATTTTAACGGGACTTTTCATTGGCAGCTGATGTTTCAAGGAGTGTTTTAGGCTAATTTTATTTTAAAAAACACCAATGAAATTAACTACGCGGGTGAAATCGCGGGGCACAGCTTGTAAAAAAAAAGTGAGCATGGGAAATTGCAGCCAGTCTGATTATTTTTTGATCGACTAACCTCCATAAGCTCCGCCCTTGGAGTAGCCAGTTTTGGTTTGCGAGGTCTTAGTGTAGGTAGTTTTGGTCCCCCCCTGGGCCCAGTGCCGCGGGCGGTAGGAGTACGTCCTGCGGCCGGCCGAGTACCGCTGCGGCGCGCGCACCGCGCTGTATCCCACCGGACACACCACCACCTCGCACTTCTCTATATACAACAATATACTTTACATGCCAGCTATTTTTAACAACAAAAAAGGAGTAAGCTATCAATTCGATTTTTGTAAATTTCAGACGTGTTTATATTGGTATATTTTAAGAATGCTAGATTCTGTGAACGACAGATTCTATTATTATAAGAGTTTTCAAGGATTTTACTTTTATAAAATTAATATTGTAAACAAAAATCATGGCTGTAATTTTATTATGATTGGAAAAAACTGCACGATTGATCGATAAAACTTATCGATTTCCTTTAAAAGCTGGTTCACGAAAACCGGAGATCTAATTAGTATGTTATCTTAGAAGTGTTCAAGTACCTACTACCTTCTAAATTGGAAATTTCATAACCAAGACCGAATTTTCTATACCAATAAGATTAATTTGCGAATTGATAAAAAAGAAAACGATAACATTTTCATCCCAATAACTTACTTTCTATAGGATGTTCCGTAGTTGAAGGAATATTGGGTGTAGTCTGTGTTATGGGTGTAGTCTGTGTTATCGGTGTAGACGGCGTGGTCAGCGTGGTCGGTGTAGTGGGTGTAGTAGGTGTAGTGGGTGTGGTAGGTGTAGTGCAGTCGATCTCGTCGTCTGGGCAGTCTTGGAGGCCGTCACACCACTTTTCTTCAGCGAGGCACAGCTTGCTCGTTGGACATATCCTGGTACCAGCTGGACACGGCTGACAGCTACACTCACATGTCTCCGAAGATAGTTTTGGGACAAGCTTCTGAAATATTTAATAGGCTTATAATAAGTAGAGGATGTATAGGTGTGTATTGCACTAGTTAATGTATACAAATATAAATTAAATAATTTTGGTGACCGAAGAGAATTTTTATTTATTTATTTGTAAGCAACAAGAGACTGTATACAAGCGTATAACTCCAAGGCCTGTAGACAAGGTAACATTTTCCTCAAGCTTCGCTAATTGAAACGATACAAAATGTATGGGAATGGCATAATGTCACGTGCCTGATTTATGTCACTTCCGTACGTTTTGTACCGCTTCTATTAACGGTCTAGGAACGTCTGCACCTAATTGCAATTTTTTTGTCATAATCAGACAAGGTTAGTAAAAAGTAAAATATTGAATAGAATCACTTGTGTTACTTGGCGGAAGTCCATGTTTATGGTTATGAAAGAGTATAAAAATATTACAATGCTTTATTCAGCTATTTTAGATTATATTAAAATAGCTATATTTAATTAAATATCTATATTTGTATATAAAAGCAGACCTAGAAATAAAGTGAAAATTAGGGGTGAGGACTATATAATACCTGTGCGCACTGACACTCCTTGACAGGCTTGCAGTCGGAGACTCCTCCCAGTTTGCACACGCACTCGTCGCAGTTAGACCCGCGGAACGTCGCGCCCACCGCGTACCTGGCAGATGTTTCATATATTTATTACTTACTACATAGTATTTTTTTAAGTGTGCAATATATTAATAATAAAGAAAAATGTATATAATATTATGATTGCTCATACTTATATAATTATAAAAAAAAAAAATATTCTAGTATGTTTAATATTAATATGTGGTCAAAATGTAACTGCAGTAGCTAAGTAGACAACTAAGTTAATATTTACATGCCCTACAATTGAGTGAAATATGTGATTCTTGTGACCTTTATAACACCTATATTGTACCATATTTCATGTGAATAAACATTATTTCTATTTCTATATTTCTATTTCTATATATCTATAATGGCACTTGTCAGATGGAATTTGATGTCATTTAGCAACTCTCGTCCAATAGACACGGACGAAAAAATCGATAATCGTTTTCGCTGACTGACGATTTCAATAATGTTAAAAAAAATGTCACAATTATGTGTCCCTATTTAAACTTCTGAGAAAAGAAAATAATAAAAAGTATGGTAGTAAAGTGTAGTGTCCATATTTTAGCTGCCAGCCTTTTTGGCACGATTTCGAGTGTACCTATATTTTTTGAATAAGTACAATTTTTTTTATATAGTTCCCAGCCAGTTGATTTCCTTGCCGGTTCTTCTCAGAGTGAGAGTTTTGAACCGGTGCGGTAGTAAGTTCTTCGATGTTCATAGATGCCTTACCAAACTGAATAAATAAGTTTTTATTCAATAAATGGTTAGAATGCTAAATGAGTAATAGGTGAAATACGTAATTAAAAGTACTAACGGTGTGAATCCCTGTAGACATGGGCACTGATCGCGGGGTACGCAACCGTCGCCGTCGTAGTACCGCGCCGGAGCCAGCGGGCCCGCCGGTCCGCCTGGTCCCGCCGGCCCCCCGCAGGGACACTCCTCCACCGGCCCCACGCCGGGGCACACTGCACATGGAGGAGCTTCCGACGAAGAAGCCGGATTCGGTGTAGTTTCTGTTATTGCTGGTGAAAAAATTGTACTGATGTAAGTACAGCATTTAAGTGCAAAACATTAGCAACTTTGTTATGAGACGATGGCTGCTGATTGAGAGAAAAATAGAACCAATGTGCGTTAAAAACTAATGTTAATTACCGGGAGGTAAGGAGGGATCCTCAAAAGCCAGGGGGTTTTGAGTTTAGCCATAATATTACAAAATTAAAAAAGTTAAAATAATAATCTTTCATAACGTGGCTGTCCTCCCTATAGATATAAAAAAAATCTACATGAAAAGTATACAATGGGATTAAATTAAGAATTGCTATGAATTTGCCCTTCATTTTCAAAACGTGTAAATAAAGACCGAAATATAAATTTAAGGTGGATTTATCAAATTTTTTTAAGGGTTGGTAAACTTACGGTAAGGTTCGAAGCATCCGAGAGGTTCAATCCTCATTTCGATAGCGTCCTTCCACGTTTGGGGCAGAACCTTGAGGTAACGCGCTCGTATCGGCGGACGGAACTCATGACGCTCTTCTGTGTTCTTGTCATAGTTCGCTGGGAATACCTACAAACAAAACACTTATCTAAGGCTGTCTGTGTGGAAGGTCTATCCCAAGGTTGTCTGGTAGAAATTGCTCTAGCGACCAGACCGCCTTTAGTAACCGTACCCTTATAATTAAATTTTTTAGTTCTTAATTGGTGTACAATAAGGAATTTTGTATTGCATCTCAACCACTTCCCATATAGGTTTCCGTAGGGTTAGACAAAAACTAAGTACAACTAATTTTTACTGATACTTATTGCAAATGTATATGAGAAGGGTTATCGATAAGGTCGCTACATACCAATGGGTTCATCATAGAGTCGACGATGGGGTTGAAGCTGTTAAGGTCTGAAGTGTACATGACCGTGTATGTCTTCACCCAGCCCTTCTCTCCGCCGCTTGTTATGATGCCTGTTATGTTACGAGGCGAGCTGAAGTCGAACTAGGACACAAAACAATATTTATTTAGGTACGTATATAATATTGGCACATTCAAATCAAATCAAAAAGTTTTATTCAACATAAGGGACACGTGGAATACTTACTGGACGTCATTTCTCTTACGCTAACTTAGGTTAATTTACTACCGTTTCCAAAATATAAGCCTGTCAGGAGAAGAAACAGAGAAACAAACTCCCCGGTTTTTTTACATGTATTTAGAAATGTTTCCAATTATTCGCATAATTTAGTAGTGAATAATGAATTTAAGGCACGCGTGCCATTGGTTCACACTCCCTGGTATATAGGCTGTCTGGGACACAAATGTTTACCACATACATGTTATGCTACGATTAAAGTAAGGCCTTCTTAACAACGATTTATGTGGGCGTTCTAGAAATAGATGGGGAAGGCTTTTAGGTAAATACCTAATCGTACGTTTTTATTATACAAAGGTAGAAAATTCTATGGAAAATCGACAGGGTCTACAATTAAATTTCACAGTCTTTTGCATTCACAAACACAACTTAAAACATTGTTTTCTATGTAACGCTTTGCTCGCTTATCAGCAGACGGAGTTTAGGTTAGGACTATATAATAAAAAAAAACATAAAATCGAATTGAGAACATCATTTTTTTAAGTCGGTTAAAAAATGTGGTAATTACCATGATCCATTCCCCAGGCGTGCTGTACAAGGGTCGCCAGCCGCGGTCTCCTCCGAGCGCGAGGTATCCTCTCCCTTCGTTGTTGGAGCTCACCTCGATGTTCTCCACGGGGAGGTTGGCTCCCAGACCGAGGTGGTCACTGCATTCCTCTGACACTGTACTCTCGCTACCTTCGAACTGTAATCAAAATATCACATTAGCATTTCACTTTTCCTGGAGAAAAGATTAATTCGCTCAGTTTGCATAAAAAATACCACTGGCTTGGAAATTAGCATTCTCAGAGGAACCGACGAGAAACTCATTTAGTCATGTTGTATGTTTCAGGAATAAAAATATGAAGTTGGTAATATTCGAATGGCAAGGCTTTTGAGCATAGCGGTCGTTCGTTGGACGGGAGACCGCCATTAACGTTCGCAATAAAAGTTTGCGAATGTCTGACAGCTGATTTAACCCAGGTTACCGATTTTCTTCGCAGAAGGGGTCGCCACGGACAGATTGTATAAAAAATCTGGTAACTAGCCATCGGTCCGAACAACATGCTGACCCCCTTATGTATGGGGATAATTCCAAGCAGATGGCGATGAACCATCTTGATATAAATAAATATGCTCACGCCATTTATTTATTTATTTATACATGTATTAATTAGAACGGCTAAAAGCCAATTACACTAATTAAGAGTTATATTAATATATACTAAAAACACATTCATTCGCTCCCGTCACATTACTCCAAGCATGCTGACATTATCGTCTGCCATTCATCCGCGAACACGTCACAATCAGGGTTGGAGTCCAAGAGAGTCCATCCCAGAAGGGTCCCCGAAAGGCAGGCAAAGGTGTTGTAATAACAACAACCACATTTTACCTAAGACAATTAAATGGCAACGTGACGGATAGTCAGACCATCGCCGTCTAAGGCACTATACATACGTCTTTGAATTACTTCTCAGACGTATGCAGGTTTCGTGATACATACCCAGGATGTAGTGGTAGAGGCTTCCTGGCATCCGATGAGGTCGAACCTTACAGCAACGACCTCGTTCCAGGTGACGGGCACCAGCCGAACGACCTTGGCCTCTATGGGCGGCTGTAACATCTGCTTCACTGGCGTCTCGCGGTCGACTGGACCGCGGAACACCTGGAATGGCCCAATACTACAAGTATTAAAAAAATATGCTCACCCATTCTAGAAGGGTTCCCAAAGGGATTAGCAGAGCCCACATTTCACTGAATATGATTAAGTGCCACCGTGACAGAGGGCGAGTCCATCGCCGTCTTAGGCACTATACGTATACTTCATTGAATTACTTCTCAGACAGATGCAGGTTTCGTCACGATGTTTTCCTTCACCGTGGTTTGAAACTGCACTTAAGTTTTTACTGTGCCAGCTGTAAGGTTTCGTAGTTGCAAGTAGTTTCTGAGTTTAGCGAGACTTAACGAAGAAATACAAAGAATTGCGCTTTTCTTTTAATTAGCAGAAATCCGTTTAATTGTATTTTTTTGGATGCATATATGTCACCTTAGGCTTGCCATCAGGTCCGTCGACAGTAGAGAAGACAGCACCATCATCGCTGTACATGATTTGGTACGAAGTGACGTAATGGTCGAACAGTGGGCTCCCTTGCACCCACACACCGTAGATCGGTTCACGTTCAGCCAACTCCACTTGGATGTACGGGCTCCTGTCTGTCTCTACCGGACTCCAACTGCCAGCTGTTTATGGAACATTCATTTTTTAGTTGGTTGCCATCGTATTTTACATGCTACATGCTACTGCGCGTATAATCCTGTAGTATTATGTCATTCTGACGATTTGAAAGTACTTACTTTGTTAAAAGTCTAATATAATAAAGATATTTTTGAGTTGAGTCGAGTTAAAACGATTTTTTTATTTTTTTATACTATATGTGCATGAGATACAAACTTTTAAATTTCCAAAACGGTTTAGAAATACGAATACAAGGTGGGAATCCACGACCTGGTGCAAACCGAGCAGTTGCTCTTTCAATTGAACTACTGTGTCCCTCATACATGTGTCGAATTATTTTTGCGTGTAGTGAAACCACCTAAGACGCCATTGTAATTTAATCAAATTCGTAATATAATATATTAAAAAAATTAGACAGCCCCATACACGTACCTACTTCTTCAACCCCAAAGGATTTTATGTCTAAGAAAGAGATGTAGTGAATTCTTTACCCATCTAGTATTTAGCATTAATCTCTTTGTTATAATTATACTTAGCACTAGCTGTGCGCCGCGATTTCACCCGCGTAGGTTTAGTTTCATAGTTCATGTCGCGGAACCCTAATATTTTTAATTAATAAAAGTAGTTACTCCTTGAAACATCAGCTACCTGCCAGTGAAAGTCCCGTTAAAATCGGTCCAGGTGTTTCAGAGATTACCCGGAACAATTTTTAAAACTTGGTTTTTTAGTGTCAGTAGCGTGTATACTTTCACGTGCATTTAGTGAAAAGCTGTTCTTTTGGAATAACAAACAGACACTTCAATTTTATTTATCTGTATAGAAGATTATATGAGAGGGAACTCACCAGAAGTAGTTTCTAACTTCCCGTTGAGAATGGCGTGTTGTGGCTCGAACATAGCGTTATAGCTTGAACTGGCTGAGAACGACGATGCTGGAAGTCTGTTCTCTCCCCACAGAAGGTTGATGTAGCTACTGTATTGACAAATACATTTATAATTTAAGACGAGTTCCAACTCTGCACAAAAGGCCTGAGACCTAATCAATTAATATTACGAAACAGAAATGACCTCCTACTTGGTACTACTACTGCTACTGTGCGATTGTGACAACGCTCTATGGAGCCGAATTAATTGAATGTCTCTCTTTCTTGAGATCGATGTGCAATGTAATATATCGCCGAGTATTGTATTATAAAGTAAAATAATTACAGGTGTCGTCACGAGTTATGAGCGCACTGCGAATACTGGGGGTAACTAAACATTATTTTGTTCGCGGCACGCCATACAAACAGACAGAGACAGATTCATAAAATTACTTCTGCGCACTCAAGGTTAGCGGTCATTGTTCGTGAAGGCACATATACCTCTAAACTGGGAGTAATATTCAAACTATATTAATTACTTAATTCCTGCCATATCGGTTCAACATTTGAGCCATGAAAAATTGCATAAAATGTTCACTTACTCGGGAGCGCAATCAGTCGGCGGCGTGACGGTAGTCTTCACAATAATAGGAGTAGTAACAGTACTCGGTGCTATACTACTCTCTGCAGGAGCGTCGGTAGTATTGTCGGGTACTTGACATCCGATCAGCTCTAAACGCACTGCGATATTCTCATGCCACGAGAGAGGGCGGATTCTGATGAATTTCGCCTCTATTGGGGGTTCGATCATCTGCTTCATCGCTTCCAAGTGGTGAGTCGGTCCGTGGAATACCTAAACATTACGTGAATTTTATAATATCGAAATTACCTCAAAATTATATGGCCGTGGGGTTTTAGCAGTCGCCTGCTAGATGGAAGTTCGAATCTCAGCAGCCTCTACCAATAAGTTTTTCTAAAATCTTACGTGCAGTGATTTTACAACACATCATGCTTTACGGTGAAAGAAAACATAGCGATGAAACCTGTAATGTCTGAGATGGCCATCTGTCACATTGGTACTTAATCATCATACAGGCGTGAGCATAATACATATTATGAATGCACAACAAAATATAAAAAATAATCATTCATGGAAAAGAGTGATTGGTGCTCTATAGCGCTAATCACTTATAACTACAGCAAGTCTAAGAAGTAGGTATGTTTGCTAACCACGTATGCATTGTAGTATTAAGAGTATAAATGGAATTCGTCATTTCCATTCACTTTTTTTTGTCTGTTTGAACGCATTGTTCTCCTAAACTACGAAACTTATCTTGATACATGATATTTTTACTAACATGGAGGAGTTGAACTCCATTGGATTTATAGTTTAAAAATCCATATTATATTTATAGATTTTAGAGAATACTAAACATTTTCTAATAGTCTTAAGAAATAACTCGAAGTGAATTGAGTCGCTAGTTGTAGTATAAAAAGCGTACCTTCGGCTTGCCATCAGGACCTTCGACAGTGTTATACACAGAGCCGTCATCTCCATACATAATCTCGTAGGTGGTGACGAATTGGTTGGCTATCTGACTGCCGGCCATCTCCACCCCGTAGATAGGCTCGCGACGAGGCAACTCCACTTGCACGTATTGCTGAGAATCCAGGGTCTTAGGGATCCAACTGTCAGCTGAGCAAACATAATAAAGTTATTAAAGCTATCATCTACACTAAGCTTCTATACAGATAAATAAAATTGAAGTGTCCGTTTGTAATTCCAAAATAACACATTTTCACTAAATGCATATGAAAGTATTAAAAGTATACATGCTACTGACAGTAAAAAATAAATTTGAATTTTCTTCTGACTGTCTGTCTGTCTGTTTGTTCCGGGTAATCTCTGAAACGGCTGAAATGATTTTAACGGGACTTTCGCTGGCAGGTAGCTGATGTTTCAAGGAGTAACAAAAGTATTGGATCGAATGTTTAATCCCCGTACTGCCACGGGAACGGGAACTACGCGGGTGAAACCGTGTGACGTCCGCTGGTTATAGTAAATAAAGAAATACTTTATTATAAAACATCGCCTAAAATAATCGTTAATAAATAGCTCTTTTTGTGATACAGATTTCAAAATAGATGGACATTGTTTTAGCCGGAGTTTGGTCAATTCTTGGTTACAACCATGTTTTGTGTTAAGGAGTTGGAGTGTAATAGCGACTAGCATGCAATAGTATTTAAAAGAAGTATTAGTGTTTATAGTAAAGAATAGACACTCGACATGAAGTAGCCGGTAATTGTTGGTGTGTTACCGTCTGCAGTGTGGTTGGGTGTGTTGAGAACAACGTATTGAGGCTTGAAGTGGTCGCCTTCTTCGGAGCTGGCCGTGAACGACGAAGGAGGCAGCGGCTCTTCAGCGAGGAGGTTTATGTATCTGGTGTTAATAGTACTTCAGGTTAAGTCCTTGTGAATGGTGTCTTACATATTAAGTACAACTACTAGACTTTTCTTTATGTTAATTTTTATTGACATTTGTGCATTGGAACTGTGTCCATGGGCTTACATTTCTCAAGTGATTTACTTTGTTTTTAAAAAAAATATAATATTTTTAAAGGAGTAATTACTGAGTTTCTTGCCAGGTTCTTCTCAGTAAAAGCAACCTTCCGAACCTGGCAGTAGCATGTATAATCCATGTCGTTCTGACGATTTGAAAGTACTTTGTAAAAAGTCTAATCGAATAAAGATATTTTTGACTTTGACTTTGACTTTGACTAAGTACATTGGTTTAAGTTCTTAAAAATGGTAAGGAAAATTACGAGGCGGAACTCGAACCTACGGATCGGTTGCATGGTATAAAATATGCATGACACATAATATGCACAGAAAGTTCACGTAAAGTCAATCAAAAGCGTCAAACAAAGCGACAATTTAAGCCAATAACATTTTTGATATTGTGTCGACCCTATTTCTATGCTAATATTGTAAATGCGAAAGTGTCTCTACCGGTATTAAACCTTTTCACAGAATAAATCTCAGAAATAATTTTGCTACTATTTGATAGCGTTGATCTCAAGGCCTGACCTAATTAAAAAAGAATTGAAATGACAAACTTAAAAAAAAAGTAGTAAATAAAAGGAAAGAATAAGCAAATAGATCTGAAAATAATAATAATAAAAGAAACATAATAATTCTTACCGAGAAGGTTCACATTCGGGAACTATGACAGTTGTTACAGCGATAGGAGTCGGTGTAGTAGACGTCGTCGACGTCGATGTTGACGTTGTCGACGTAGACGTAGACGTTGTCGACGTCGAAGTGGACGTGGATGTGATCGTAGTCCTCGAAGTTTCAAATATGTAAGGCCTGTGGGTGGATCCCTCTAAAGGCACCATTATAGACACACATTCTGTGGCGTCGCAATGAAGCTCGTTGTCCAAACATTGGCATTTCTTGCATCCGTTTGTCACCACACCACCGGGCTAAGAACAATACGGATATTAGTATAGATGCAGTAAGAAAACACAAAATAGGGTAAGTTGAAGTAACTATTATACAGGGTTCCACCTGCTTTAAGACAAAGAAGGGAATATATTGTCGACGGGAATCCTTAAGGATAGGTTGCCGAATATTTATTCTTTAATTTCTATAATGTAGTTATAGTAACTGCATTTAAATGAATGTTTACTTATAAAGAGTTCTTAATAGAAAAAATTATGACACTTCGCTCACCTGAAGCCCAGCGCTTTTTATTACACAGGTTACATATCAATACTTGTCTAAAGATAACTTAGTTACCCCAATTGTGAATGTTATTTGTAGTAAAGTACCTTAACAAGTTCCCCTTGCGAGTAGCAAGTGCAGTCGTTGAGCGGCACGCACGTCATATTGTCGCGCCATCGAGAACCGTAGTCGCAATGGATGTTCGCCACTGACTTGTCGATACACCCTTCCACACATTTCTGGACACATACAATATTTAACTTTACTTTAACAGCATTTGACGTCTTGGATATAGAAGCAGTGTTGCATTTTATATGAAACAAAAATGTCCCCTATGGATCCCCTCCAAACTCCTTAAATTAAGGTACAAGAAACAATTTGAAGAAACCGGTTCTTCTCAGAAGGCTAGTTTCCGAACCGGTGGTAAATTCCTCGACATTCATAAGTGCCTTACCAGGGCCTAAACTGAATAAATCATTTTCATTTTCAATTAAATTTATGTTTACACAACAATTAAATATTGCTAGGTTTTCAGGCGTAGGGTGTAAATAAAGTCCGTAAGTATATAAAAAATAAAGTCATAGTATCATTTCCAGTTTTACTGCGATATCGTTTACAAACATTTGGCGGATTCGTTAGCGAGTATAGATTATAGGAACAATTTTAAGATAATATTATAAAGAGGAAAGATTTGATTGTTTTTTTGTTTGTTTGTTTGCATTGAATAGGCTGCGAAACTACTTGACCGATCTTGAAAATTCTTTCAGAAATGGATAGCTACATTATCAGTCAGTAATATAGGCTATATTTTATCCCCGTACTCCCACGGGAGCGGCAACTACACGGGTGAATCCGCGTGACGTCCAGTACTATTGAATTAGATTATAAGTAAAGTTACCTGTTGTGGGAAGCAGAGCTTTTGTTCCTGTAGTGTGTTGAGGAAGTGGTGACACAGTTTGTCACAGGGGAAGGCGCACTCCGAGTACACCTGGCCCTCGGGACAGGGGGGGGCGGTGCTGGGGGCGGGGGCAGTTGAACCAGGAGTACTGGCCCGCGTGGTCTCTGTTTAATATAACAGCATACATTACATAGGGAGAGTGTTTTTGAAAAGAGATCACTGAAATTTCGCATTTTGTGGATTTGCTAAAAAAAATGCTACTAATATTATACGCGAAAATGGTTGTTTGTATGGATGGCAGGAGGATATGCATAATAACCTAGAAGAGTTATATAGACCCAGAGCTTATTAACTTAGAAGTAAAAATATTCGGGATAAAAACCGCGAGATCTTGCTAGTTAAGTTATTATAAGTATCAGTAAGTAATCCACAGTTCGGTATTACGTCTTTGAATGATCTTACTTTAATGTTAACATACCTAGCATCCTTGGGGCCTTCGTGGCGGGCTCTGGAGTACTCGGCGTTGTGTCTTCTGTAAAATAATTATACCTTTATTTTTACTTCTTCTAGAATTATTTTAAAGTTCCCTATTTCCATCTTGGGGGTTACAGCTATAATTATTTATATTTATTCAATTACGGCAAGAGCCGTGGTGACCGTGGGGTTTGTGCACTTGCCTACTACGCAAGCGGCGCAAGTTCACCAAGGGGCCTACCAACCTACCAACGATTTTTTCTACAAACTTATGTGCAGTGATTTCAAACCACGTACTTTTCGATCAAGGAAAACATCGTGAGAAAACTTACATATGTCTGACAAGTATTTTAAAGACATATGTTTAGTGCCTGAGTCGGCGATAGACTCAATATCTATCATGAAAAGTGGCCTACAAAAGTCTGCCTACTATGTACGTCTGTGTAATTAAATAAATGACCAACTACATGAATACAAATCTATACAAACTAAGTATTTAAAAAAATTCGTGAGATAATTTCCAACAAAAATTAAGGAATTCGATTTTTGTACACACTATGCTGTGTGTACAAGGCTTCCTGAGGAGGCAACGTTGCCCCTACAGCCGCAAGCTTGCTTAAATGTTCTATACATATTAAATTCAAGTGTGACTGACTGATATATCAACCCACAGCCTAAACCGCTTGCACTAAGAGATATAACATTAGAGGGTGTGCTCTTTGTAAGGTGCAAGTCCCACTAAGGGTTTTCTGAATTTCTAGTCTTAAGGTAGTGAAATAGGGAGGGGAGGGTGCCGAATTCTACCAAATACTATGCGGGTGAATCCGCAGCCGTAAGCTAGTGGATAAAACACGTACCAGTAACAGCACATTCAGGTCTGACAGCTACAACGTTGAAAGGCCAATCGCAGACCATAGTTTGTGGGTTGTATAAAGTGCCAGGACCGCAGTCCTTAAGCACTGGGCCCGAAGGACTACATTCGTAGAACTTCGCACAGTCACTCGGGTGGGGCTCGTTGGGGCGAGAGCTGTTGCATAAGGTAGTTTCTAGAAGATGATAAAATTATTTTTTAAGAATCGGTTAGTGGTACATATCGTTAGCAGCGTTTCTCCACTCGCTCATAGATGGCGCTACTCGCTAACAAATGCGAAGTTTGAGTACAAATACATGAGAACCTAAATCGCGGCATAAGTTTTCAAGCGCATTGCAGTATATATTATATATACAATTATTACAGGTTTATATGTGTCTTACCAGGACACTTAACAGAATAATTTTCATTTGAGACGGACTCACCATATTATGTCACATAACTCTTCTGCCTACCTCTTCGGAGACCTTTCTCAAATGTATAGTATAAGTAGTATGTTACCTTCACACTGACAGTAGACACGTATTTCAAAGTCCGGGCATTTATTCCCGGCGTCCTGGCACACTAGTCCCCTCTCCAGGCTGCACTCAGCGTCGAGGCCTGTATCTTTAGGACTCCTGTGATCGCCCACAGTGCGACACTCGATTTTCTTCATCTTGTTTTGATCGCACATTGGTAAGCCGATGGTCTGATTAAAAAAATATAATTTGGCTAAATTCTTATTATTGAAGTCACCCAAAATTATTTAGTATGTTTTAACGTATCGTTCTTCTAAACTACGTAACGGATCTTTATATGATTTTTACTAAAATGTAGGAGTTTTGTGTAAAAATGATCTTATGCACGACTCCCAAGTGAATCTCACATGCTTTAATTTAAAATTCTTTAAATGGACGTAAAACAAAGGAATCGGACAATCTAGAGTTCTACAGATTGGAATATTACCTCAACTTTTTAAGAAATTTAGAGTATTTTCTTTAAGTCATAATCCCAAAGTACTCACAAGTTCGTTAAAGAGAGGTAAAGGCTCGTTGTGGAGACCTCTGTTGATCCACGGAGTCCAGCCCGTGGCGCACTTCAGAGCCTCGTTGTTGGGTGCCGGACTCGGCTCCGGTGACAACTTGGGCTGATAACGCAACAAACAACGGTGAATCTACGCTAGTATTATAAAGACGAAAGATTCGTTTGTTTGCATTGAAAAGGCTCCGAAACTGCTTGACCGATCTTCCGAGCAATGGATAGCTGCATCATCAGCGAGTAACATAGGCTATATTTTATCCCCGTACTCCCACGGGAACGGGAACTACGCGGGTGGAACCGCGTGACGTCCGCTAGCAATTTATATGAGTTTTATTGTAATTAATACTAATTATTTATTCTGTCGAATACATGATAGCAGCTGAGTTTATTTTCATTTCTACTCAGAAGGCTAGTTTCCAAACGGTAGTCAGTCAAATCATTTTTATTTTCAGGTTGCAAGTTTACACACAGACAGAAAGACAAGACAATTACACGACGACGTGATCAATAAGAGTTCCTTTTTCCTTTGGAAGTTGGTAACATACCAATGATAAGGAACCCTAAAAAAGAAAATTTTGCTGTGTTTATAGACAGGAAGGTTATTGAAATCAATAATGTTCAAGTGATGAAAATGATTGATATTCAATACCCCTACCACGAGTTTGCCATTATAGTCGCTAGCAGTGGCGTGCATTACATATAAGCAGATAAGCAGAAGTTACAATTTGTGATCACTGAATACACTCGTGTCGTGTGTGTTTGTTTATGTGTGTGTCTTTACCAAAACGTATGTACCTATTTCGCGCCTTATTGGTATGTACTTAACCTGCTTACCTACCTACTTATTGTTTATGCCTACCCCTCTGAAAATCCAATGCACGCCCCTGGCGCTAGCGTCTTGTAAAAATTGTCGGTGACGCTAGCGAGTATAGATTACGAAAACGGTAGCAAACTCGTGATAGGGTTAGTGTTAAGGCCCTGGTAAGGCTCTTATGAACGTCGAAGAATTGTCAACCTTTGATGTAATTCCAACTCACCGCTTCAGTAGAACAAGGCAGTCCCTTGCACACCCTCTGTTTCTTGGAGCAGCGACAGGTGTGGCAGAGGTCCTCCTCCAGGACCTCCCCCTCCAGCACGGCCGAGCCGTCAGCCAGGGTCATGCACACAGGCTTGCACTTGGCGCGCGGCACGCAATCCTTGAGCGTACTGTTGCTGTACACCTGCCCTTCTGGACATGACTTCTTTGGTTTACAACCTGGGGAAAAAACAATGTTCACGCCTTTAGTGCAAAGCTTTTCAAGTATGATATTTACATATGTGTGGTGTTCTGCAAGAAATGATGAATATTTTGTTTGTTTTTTTAATATTATATTTTTAAATGTGTGTATTGAATTACCTGTGTCTAATCAGTATAATTGACATTGCATGCCGTCTCATTATTGAATAAATAAATATTTTCACACCCTGAAGGGGTAGGCAGAGGTGTACGCAAAGTACAACCACATTTTCAGGTTCGAGCCTATTGCCACCAACCGGGCTTCATAGCTCCAGCTAATCCAGTCCAGGGTTGCTATTGAGAAATTACACATGGAAAAACCCAATAATTTTGCCTAACCTGGAGTTCGAACCCAGTAGCTGTAGATGCAATCACTAGGCCAACAAGGCAGTATTATCAAGATTTTTTTTTATTATATAAGGGACGTAAGCAAAAAATGGGGGTGGTACCTTCAACACAAGTGTTTTGTTCGCAATTGGTCTTTATCTCGGCGTAGTCGAGTGTATTATCGCACGTCTCGATCGGACACGGTGATACACACGCGTCATAGTTGGAACACTCTTCGTCGCACTGCATCGCTGGAAAGAGATTTTGATTCAAACTAAATTCTCCTTTATTACATAACATAGACTAAGATAATACTTGGTTTAAAAGTAGTTTCATGCCTTTTTGTTACAAATATTTGAAAAGGGGATGGAGATAGTTGTAGTCGGAGTTTGGTCTAGTCTTAGTTTAATTAATCCATGTTTGGTAATGGCGGGGAATCTCCATTATAGTAAAACATCGCCCAAGATAATCCTCGGCTGATGCCATTTCTATACAAAATCTATGACATAAAAAAAGTCAATCTGTCAAAATAATCTACATATTTGAACGCATTCATTATTCTAAGCTACGTTACGGATCTTGACACGATTTTACTTATTTGAATGAAACTCCGTAATAAAACCTAAAAAAATACTTATTTCAATCATAGAAAGCACAGGTAAATCGACGCTTTAGTACTTGTCTTATAAAGTCGTATATCGAAGTGAAGTAACAGCGGATAGTTAGCTTTTTTTTTTTTTTTTGGTTATGGTCTCTCGCAGTTGGTAGGGGGAGTTACCTCCACTGCTTAACCGGACTATAGGGCGAGACCCAAGGGCCTCCAGCCGAGCTTAAAATTAAATACTAAGCAACACAGCTAAGGGCGCCCCGGTGCGGGGCTCGGACCTCGGCTTAGGGCGTTGCTGGGGGATGAGCTAGGGAGCTGGATCTGAGTTGTAATATTTAGGGACGTGTTTAAGGCTAGTGGCTCGGCGCGCGCCGGTCCTAGCAGAGGACGGGGAGGACGATGACGTAGAGTAGAGATGACGACGAGCCTCGCTGGCGAGGACGGAACAATGGTCGGTTTGGTGGGTGAAAATGAAAATGATTTATTCAGTTTAGGCCCTGGTAAGGCACTTATGAATGTCGAGGAATTTACCACCGGTTCGGAAACTAGCCTTCTGAGAAGAACCGGCAAGAAACTCAGCTGGCATCATGTACATTTAATTACACAGTAAAATAATAATAATTACAAAAAAAATATTGTATAAAAAAAATATAGGGTAGTTAGCAATAGAACTCACGGCATATATCCTGAGTGCGCCACTTGAAGGTGACTCCCCGCTCAGCACAGGCGTGCGCGTAGGCAGCGAGCGCGGCGCACGCACACTCGCAGTCGGCGCCCGAGTCGCAAGCGCACGCGTCGCGCTCACAGCGCGCCACGTACGGCGTCGCCGACACCTCCGACTCGCACAGACTGAACGGATACCGCTTCATAGCTCCACACACCGATATGGCCCAGTCTTTGCGCTCTGGACGTTGTTGGCAATGGTCCTGGGGCCCAACCATGAGCTCTTATTGCCATGATAGGTTAACTCATTTATGAGACAGATGTATGTGACGTCTATACATCTGTCACTTTCGCACAACTGAATTATCATTGCAATAAGAGATCATGGTCGTTAGTAGGTGAAACAATACACAATTTTCATCGAACGAAGCATGCTCATTTTTTTGATTTAAGCAAGTGCCAAGTCAAACATTGTATGGGATAAGGCCAGGGTGATGATGATAGCTATGTGCAGTGATTTCACATCACGTCCTTTACGGTGAAGGAAAACATCGTGAGGAAACCTGCATAATATGTCTGTGAAGTAATCCAAACACGTATGTATTGTGCCTGAGACTGCGATTGACTCACCATCTGTCAAGTTGGCACTTAATCGTCTTCGATGAAAAGTGAGTGTTGTTATTACAACACCTCTGCCTACCCCTTCGGGGAATAAAGGCGTGAGCATATATATGTTAGTAGGTGAAACAACACATCCTTTTCATCAAACATAGCGTGCTCATTTGAGGATTGAATCAAAGCAAAGCCCAACAATGTATAGGATAAAGCCCAGGGAGATGATAGCGTGCTCGCTTGTCAGATCACACATATCTGTAACACACATCGTTGAATTTCTTCAGAGAACTAAATATTCATCGAAAAACTTATAGTTTACAGATGGTTATTTGACACCGCATACCCTATTGATGTCTTTATTCTTATGACTGACTAACCAGTATATTTAATAGGTACATGGCATATCTTTGCTTTGCAATTGCATACGTCACTACGTATTTTTTCGCATAGGTAAACTGAATCATCAAAGTCTGCTAATTCGACTGAAAATATGTCTGAAATGTCTGAAAGTAAAAAGAGAATACAAATTCTTACCACAACAGCTTGGGGTTTCGGGCAAGTAGTTTTCAGTTTCCATGAGTCAGCGAATATAAGGGCTGAAGACTCGGCAATACCGCCGCCAGAGGGCGTTTGGAAGTCATCGCGCATGTCTCCGTTGTAGTTACCGCACAGACCTTTTACCTACAAATTGATACAATACATATTTCTTTCTCCCTTATCACAAAACATAGACTATGGTAGTCCTTGGATGAAAATTATATCAATCTCTTTCTGTGAAACGGATCTAAAAAGATATGAACATAGTTTTTATCAGAGTTTAATCTAGTCTTCGTTTAACCATATTTTGAAATAAGGTGTTTTTTCAAACTCACCCGTCCACGCCACATAGAGTCGACTCTCACGTAGACCCTCAGTCCGTGATCCCACTGCAAGCTCATGCCTAGAGATGGGACATCCAAGAACACGTACGCGCCTGCGATACGCATTTTTATCCTTTGCACACAAAAATACAATACATTAAAACCTTATATGATATTTTTTGAAAATGCTTTATAGTCGTTCCTTTTTAAATTTCCTTTGTCTTCGCTCAGTCACCAATCAACAGGTATTTCTTTGATTTTTAGAAGTGCTATATGGATGAAAATCCGATTATTGTGTGTATATTAAGGTTCTAAAAATAATTTCCATTGAAATTATTTAACAAGATTTTTATGAAATAAACGTGTACCTTTTGAGTTCAGAAATGTCCGGAATGGGTGCGTTCTTTGTGAGTGATACCATTTCTTCGTTCGCCCCGTTGCCTATCTTCAGGGTTATGGACTTGGAGCACGTAGCGCCGGTGGTGCCGCATGGAACGTTCTAACAACAAACATGTATGTGGTGAATATACAAAGTATAGGGACTATGGCGTAAAACTTCATCATTTGTGGTCATACCACTGTGCCTGTAGACAAAGTAACATCATCCTCACGCTTCGCTAGCAGAAACGATACAAAATGTACGGGAATGACATATGTCACGAGAGTTTTTTATTTTTTTTCTATACATTTTATATAGTTTCTATTAGCGCAAGCGCGAGAGAATGTTACTTCGTCTAGGCCTACTGGTGTGTTATATCATCGACCGAATCGACAGCCTGTCTCTAGTGACTCCATTTTTTTGACGCATCATTTGAAGAAGCTGCTTACTGTTTCGACACCCTCGCAACTGCTACTGGAAAGGAGACTGCCTCGGTCGACTACCTTAAGCTTCATTTTGCTTCTATTCATTTTTAGCCCCATCACCTTATATTAGACGTGTTTACTTTTGACAATACAACATTCATTTTGGATTCAAGAGTCAAGCGTGAGTAAGGACAATTTTTGACTTAAGTCCAACATTATACATCATTCTACAGATCTATATTTAAGCCACGTAATTTTTCATACATTATACATTTTCCCAATCAGTCATATACCTGTATCTCGACATGGAACCCATCGCTGTCGTCCCTGGTCCCCTTGGCGAGCAGGTAGGTGCAGACTCCCTCGAAGTCGTAGTCAGTCCCGTCGAAGGTCACCAGGTGGGAGTCTCCCCACGCGGCGCACACCCCCGCGCACTTGCGGGCGCTGCACGACCACTTGCCTGACTTGCATTCACTATAATACATTACATATATTTTAGGATCGTAGGAAACTTGCATACGTCTACGAGGAAATTACGAAGAGCCTGAGATACGGCTGTAGTTTAGTATCTTTTTTATTATACTATTCAACATGACACAAACAATCAATTAGAAACAAAGTAAGAAATTAAGCATCTAGATTATATGACAAACAGTGCCCAAAGATTTTTATAAAAAATATCTTAGATATTTTTCTGTCTCTTTGTTCTTTTAAACTACGTTATGAAAAGAGTTGAAATCTTCTGGTGAATTTATAATTTTAAAAAAATTCACTTAATGATAAATCAACGTTTTGTGGTCTCTGCGTACCCCCATGGGAGTGAGTATATGTATGTATGTATTTTTGTACGTATATACTACTCTGGTATATTTACTTTAGACATTTTTGAGTGATTTGTTAAGTTACAGTATCAAGTTAGATTGCAAATCGCAAGAAGCGCTTTGCTAGCAGTAAGAAGATTTCATTTACATCTAATATTATTTTGGAACTTTCAAAATAAAACATAAATCGTCTCCTCTGCTAATCTACCACACCTTTCAACAAGAGGTTGGCAGTGTACTTTGACACCCCTTTACGTCATCAAGCGTATTTGGTATTAAAACGTAAAGTAGTCAACTAAGGGCGATAGTAGGCATCTCGCTACTAAATCGTATTTCTTATGGTCTATGTATGGTAACCGCATACCATCTGTATGTATAAATTTTTGGAATAATGTGTTTAAAAAAAATCAAAGCCTATTGAATATGTATTGCAAAATGTCAAGGCGAGTGAACTAGATTACGTGGAAAAGTGAAAGGTAAGCACGTACGCAATACGCATACTAATATTACCAATACATAAGTGCATTCTGTACAGATTATTCGTCACGTCTCTCAACCGGGGGCGTAGCTCAGATGGTAGAGCGCTCGCTTAGCATGCGAGAGGTACCGGGATCGATACCCGGCGCCTCCAATAAATAATGAACCTTTTTTGTGATATATTATCTTTTTTATTATTTTTAAATTTAATTTCCTTCATTAAAATGTTTCTTTCTTTAATTCCTCCATAGTTATAAATTCTCCCTGGCTTTATCCCATATAATGTTAATGCGGCTGGTCACCTGACCTTATCAGATTATTTTAGGCCTCCGATTGACCTGAAACGATTGCCAAATAATAAGGCACGCAGTATACTTGGGCAGTCACCCATCCAATTACTGGATAGGGTTAGGGTTGCTTAACTTCGCTGATCAAATGATATGCGTAATAGCTACTGTGCGACGAGCTCTTCCACTCTTTCCATTCTTACACCTCAAGTTCTTCAAAATCATCACAGACAAAGTCGCGTGTAGACGCTAGTGTTGTATAACTAACCATGTATTGCATTCTTCCTGCATGACATGTCCGTCAGGGTAGCTCCGGCCGCCGTGGTGGCACGGGCACTCGCTGGCGGCCACACACTTCTTGGACGCCGAGTCTAATACATATCCCTTCTTGCACTGGCAGCCTGGTCGGCATTCTGACGACGTTGTGCTCAGAGGCAGGTGCATGTTCTATGAAACAAATAACCTACTGTTAGTTGATGAATAGGATTAATACTATCAACTTTATCCCAAAAACATATATTTTAAAGAAAAGGCAATATTTAAATTACGTATTAAAAAAAAACAATTTATAATATTTCCCTTGAAAACACTGAATGTCATGGCGTCTTGAATGATGTCACAGCTAGCGAATTATAACTGTTTACATCTTTTTAGTTAAATTATTTTCCGTACCCTTTGAAGGGTTATGCCAATAGTCCCCGTTGAAAATTCCCGGGGATCGGTGGGTATTTGAGGAAGAAACAGTTCAAAAATCACCATTGCGATCGAAAGCAGCTCTGAATGGGGATTTCTGAACAAATTTTATACAAATCCTCATCAAGGATACAATAAACCAGTCATCACTCTACGATGATCAGACCTTGCATGTAAATGGGATGAAACACTTGTACCTTGCATGTAAGTGGCTCAGCGATTTCACAAGTAGTGAACTCCATGTTATTAGCAGCGCTGCAGTTGGAGCGAATGTCCTCCGCCGGAGGGTAGTTCTGGATCTCGTCGGAAGTCGCCGGCTTGCACTCCCACATACCACCCATACATGTACTATAAATAACAGGTGCTTACATCATGACTTGTAAGGTAAATAAATTATATTTTTTTAATATATACCAAATACCAAGACTCAAGGCAAACGCAAATGTTTATCCATAAAATGATTACCCTGATGCGGGAATTGAACCTCCGACACTCCGTGTAGCAGTCAGATATACTAACCAACAGACCAACGGTGATGACAAGATACTAAATTTCTCTAAAAATCACAGATAACAAACAAAATAAAAATTCATTGATTCGTACAATTCGTACCAAATAAACTTTTAAATATTTTTCTGTTAAAATATGAATATACGTT
Source organism: Watsonalla cultraria (assembly GCA_964035505.1). NCBI lineage: Eukaryota > Metazoa > Arthropoda > Insecta > Lepidoptera > Drepanidae > Watsonalla > Watsonalla cultraria. The sequence continues at coordinate 11,242,937 of OZ037714.1, forward strand.
TTTTATACTAGATAGCATACCACAGATATACAAACTTTTACAGTGTAGCTAGCACAGCTCTTCGACTTTCCTCAAATGGAACCCCACTTATTTTATTATTTATTATTTTTATTTTAGCATCAAGGTTTATTTTCACACCGGTGGGTAGTTGTTAAAAGTACACACAAATTTTCGTTATATTTTAAAAGAAATATTCCATTAATATTTTTTATAAATGGCTGTTTGTATTCGAAAGATTTTAAATAGAAATATAATAAATTTCCCACTCACCATAGTTCTCTTTCGCGTCTGCCTGGCCGGACTTCCTTGTATCCGGCATTGAACTGTAGTCCCTTGTGGTAGCAGGGACAGAGACCCACTGGCACACACACACCACTGTCATCCAGCAACTAGGTGAACAAAGGGAATTTGAATTTATCTTAATTATATTTTAAGTTTGTTAGTAGGTGGCAAAGCGCAGAGCGCAAAATGACAAATTGAAAAACATAGTGAAAAACTATTCGATTGGAATAACAACACATACGCTCCAATTTTATATATACGCATAGATTTCGGTGATAAATAAGTTATAGGTAACCAAAAAATGTGGAACTCAAATTTTAACAAGGGGATTGAGAGAATCGCGTTTGTTTGAGGCCTATTTTACGTCGTCGGGCCGTAGCACTTTCTTCCTATTTAAGTTACTAATATACCTGTCCAGGGGGGCAGGCGCAGCCCTCCACACAGCTGGGCTGGCAAGTCTCGCCGGCCACTAGCGCCATATCGCTGCACTTGCGCAGGCAACTGTCCGCGCACACCGTGTACTCTTGACCGCCGGAACACGACAACTCTACACACAAATTTACACAAGTTGAAATTTATATGCTCACGTCATCCCAGAATGGACTCAGAAGACACGACAGATGAAGACGAGACAGACGAAATTTCGTCGCAAATCTATGCAGAAGTGCGAGTTTTTCACTGCCGCCGTCACAAGTCACCGCGTCGACGGAAACGCAGATTGGTATAGGATCGGAACAGCGCCGTCTGTCGGCCTAAACGACCAGCCTAGATGACCATGATATTGCGAGCCCATACATATCTGTTTACTTCGACGCGATGACTTGTGACGGCGATTTTAAGAAAACTACTAGACACTCTGTTTTCTTCACGGTGTTTTCTTTGATTGTAAAGCTCGAGTGAAAACACTTAAATTTCTAGAAAAAGCAGCGCCTTGTAATTTGTAATACAAACCGCACTCGTTGACATTGTACCGCCATTGCAGCAGCACACCGGCCTGGGCGCAGGCCATGGCGTAGTCCCCGAGCACGGGGCACAGGCAGCGCGCCGCGTCCCCTCCGCACGCACACATGTCGTACACACACGACGAATAGTACGGCTCCACGTCGATGTGCCAGTGGCATGCTACAAGGAAAAACCATATTACCCCCTTTAAAAAAACCTTGGCCAGAGAGTATTATAAAGTAGTAGTTTTAGTCTAGATTTAAGTATTATTCGTGTTCATTAAAAAGTATTAAATGGTCCTTCGAGCCGAATATGATGACCAGTAGTCATCTAGGGGTATTATCACAAGCGAGCAATCCTACATCTAATGAACATGATGCTTTGGCACTTCCCAAAGGTCACAGATATCGATAGTCAATGGACGAATATTGACATTGCGTTAAATATTTTCTTCCATTTCAATTTGTACTTACGTTCAAAGACGTTAGAGTGCAGTTTGGAGCAGTACCGTTCAGCCGCCTCCTTATTTTCCACATTAACCTTGCACGGGTGTTCGGGTTCCTTGACAGTGACGTCAGAGCAATATTCCCTGGTCTTCCATTTGTTTGCGAATGCTAGAGCAGATTGTTCAATGTCGTTCTCGGGGGTAAGGAAGTCGTCTTTTTGGTTTAGATTGAATGTGCCGCAAAGACCCTAAGAAAAACGAATGAGAATATATTGTTATTGTAAAACTCTTAATACATTTTCTAGTTATCTAAAAACAGGTCCTGAGTCAACACGCTATAAAAACAATATGGGCAATATCTGGGTAAAATTTTAACTTGCAAGTCCACCCGTTCCTGTGAAATTGGTGGTGACACACGGACAGACAGACGGACAAGAGAGAGATCTAATAGGGGTTTCATTTTTCCTTTGAGGAACGGAACCATAATTATCGTTCTTCAACCCTCGAGCAAAATTTTGTAGCTCAGGTCCAACTAAATAATTCAAAAAAGATTAGATAATGAAAGAGCGTACCTTTGTCTTGTCATGGAACGTAGCAGGTACATCCACAAACACCCTAGTGTTGCCATCCCACCATAAGTCCACCTTGTTGGGCATTTGAACTAGAAATGAAATTATATTTAAATATTGATTTCATTCTCCCTCGTTGGTCTAGTGACATGAGGAACGAGAGTTTGACCCCCGGGTTGGACAAAGTGTTATTGGGTCTTTCCATCTGTAATATCCCTGTAGCATCTTGGAGTCTGGATTAGTGCCCGGTTTATGGCAATAGGCTCATTCCCTATTACATAGAATGCATATAACCTGCTATGTTTACGTTCTAAGTTCTTAAAAATGGTAAAAAAAAATACGAACACGAGGCGGGACTAGAGCTCACGACCTCTGCAAACCGTGCAGTTGCTCTGCCATCTGAGCTACTCGTGATCCTACCTCGTGAGTCGAATTTTTCCATCCCTTGTTTTGCGGTTTGGGTTATATATAGGTGTGAATATAATATGTATAATTTCGCTTATCACCACCTTTACTCACTAAACTTACGTTTTCAAATAGATTAAGTTATACCACGGTTATGCTACAATTATACCAAGTGTCAGTAGATCCTTACCAATAACAAACAGCGAAGAGGCAGCCCTGATCCTAACATCGCCGACGATGACAGGCAATGACGACACCTCCTTCCCGTTGACCAATATGAAGCCTCCTTGCTTCATATGCACGTTAGCTCCTCCATACATCAGGTTTACTGCCTTAGTGCACGACGGTTTGCCTTCGCCTTTGTACGGGGACAGGTTCATAGCCTGGCGAATTTTATTTTTTATTTATTACATTCTTCATTAAATTTCGGATCCGCCCAAGTAGGGACTACACCTCCCAGTAACATTCGTGTTGGTAACAGTGAAAAAAAGTTCAGTAGCCGCTTAATTTCAGGGCTTTGTATTAAAAAATACCTTGGCAACTTCTGAGAAGAGATTCTACGATCAACTCGCATACTGAATCACGTTGACACCTAAATCTTTCGTGAATGAGGTTGTACTTACACCACGCATCTCAAAATTATTCAAATTTCATACCTAACCTGTAAAATTCAGCTCTCTGCATATAGCATGTCCTTACCAAAAATGTATTTAGAGCAAACTTTTTTAGGCCGCCAGTACTGCACGATAAAAAAACCACATGTGGCGCCATCTAGTGATTTTACCACAAAACAACTTACCTCAGTAATAGCCCCAGAGCAGGCCACATTCTCCACCTCAATGGTGAGGTTCTCAGCTTGAAGCATGGTGTATGTGCAGTGCCCCATGAAGTCGTATCGTAGTCCGTCGAAGGTGGTGTAATGAGGGTCCCCCACAGCGCCACAACGGGCGCCGCAAGGAATCGCTGTGCAAATCCACTCGCCGCTTTGGCATGTGCTTGAAGGAAATTAGTCGTAATGTGAAAAACAACATTTGATGTACTTAGTAAGATATTATAAGGAGGAGCTCGTGGCACAGTTGCTATTGCGCATATGATTCGATCAGCGAAGTTAAGCAACCATACGCCTAGCCAGTAGTTGGATGGGTGACCGCCCGAGCTCCCTCCGTGCCTCGGAGAGCACGTTAAGCCGTCGGTCACGGTTGCCAATTTAACATCTTTGGCAATCGTTACAGGTCAGTCAGAGGCCTAAGAAAGTCTGACAACTGGTTTAACCCAGATTGCCGATTTTCCTCGAAAAAGGGGTTGCGAAGGTCAGATGGCAGTTGCTTCGTATAAAAATCAGGCGATCAGCCACATCGGGTTGAACCAAGTGCCGACCCCAAATACACGGGATTAAGGCCAGGGAGATGATGAAGTAAGATATTATAAACTAAAGAAAAAAAAAATCGTGTTCTTCAGCAACCTATTCATTTGATACCTATACTGTGGAAGTGCAATAACTAGTCTGCCATATTGGAAATTAGAATGACGTCACGTCACATAGCTAAGCATGCATTGTCATCCAAAATAAGCGAATATACTAAATTTCAGTTCAATCGGATGAAGATAACGGATTTAAAATCAGGGTTCAAGTTTCGTTTCTACTAATGATTTCGTAATATAATTACATACAAAATGTACTTTATGAACATAGAATTAAGGGTGATACAAACTCACCAAGTATTACAATCCTTCTTAATGACATGTCCTGGAGCGAAAGCCCTGTTCCTCAACCGACAAGGGCACTCATTCTTCGGCACGCATCGTCCACCTTCCAGCAGCAATCCTTCAGGACAGAAGCATCCCTCCACGCAAGTGGCGTCGGTCCGCGCCGGAGTCACCGGCGAGGCACAACTGGCCTGAGACTCAGGACCACATGACCGGTATAACTTGCCCTCCGGACATTTCATTGCTGGAAACATGGGACTTCATTTACTAAAGTTATTGAGGGCCACGTTAAAGAGAGTGAAAGCGAATAGATTCTATGATATTATGTAGTTTTAATAAAGAAACATGATCTCATACTAAAAATAGGAGGGTAAGCAGGGGTGTTATAACACCACGGCTCTTATGGTAATATGTTTTTGATTTTATTGATCCGACTGGATACCCACTTTTCACCGAAAGTTTAAGTGCGAATGGTGAGTCCATCGCCGTCTCATCATACATACGTCTTTAAATTACTTTTTAGACACATGCAGGTTTCCCCACCACGTTTTCCTTCACCGTAAAGCTCGTAGCAAAAAATCTATGAATTAAGTTTTTTGAGAATTGGCACTGTGTTGCTACAAACCGCTGCTGAGATTTGAATTTGCATCGCCTACTAAGTATAGAAACCTACTAAACCCAGGCCACCACATCTTTTGACGCTGTAAGACTAATTATAATGAACGTACTCAAAGCAAGTTTGGTCGGTACTCACGGCATGTATCTTCATCACGCCAGTTCCTGATGCCCTCGACTCCATGCCGGAGACACTCCTTGGCGTACACCGACACCGTACTGCACGCGCATTCCTCTGAACCTGACATCACAAATTGACGTAACATTTGTCAGTTAGATTTTTATGCCTGACACTCATGTTTACATTCTATATACCCTTAAAAATAGTTTGGAAAAATACGAGGCGAGACTCGAACCCACGACCTCAGCAAACCGTACAGTTACTTCGCCAAATGAGCTACTCGTGAACACACTTCATGCGTTAAATATTTCCTTCCCTTGTTCTTTGCAGTTTTAGGGGTTTATGTAGAGATTTAGGGGCCGTCTTGTTTGGTAAAGGCGGCCATCAAAACCGCAGTTGGTGTTCGTTTTTTTCCTAAATTTCCTAACCATTTTTACGAATGTGTTAATTACTTTCTTAGCTTATCACGAAAGGCGATAAGTTAAAAAGCAAGAAACTAAAACACATTTTAACAAAAACGGATTTGAATTAAATTAATAATGAAGATAGTTTTTACACTGGTTCATCTATGGTATCTTCATTTCGATAAGTTGCCTGGCAACACTGCGAGGCGGGACTAATTCCGACTTTATCCATAGTTTTCAGTACAGGCAACCTTTATCGATCCTGTTAAAGACTTACTTGTGATCTGGTTATTATTACAGGTGCAATAGTCCCACATGCACGCTTCCAACAGAAGGGAGACATCCATCACCTGGACACGAATAAATATTATTAGTCATATACCAAACATCGAAAGTTAAACCAATAAGGCTAGAAGATCATCACTCGTGACTGAATCCTAAAATATGACCTTGAATGCGCAGTACATTTTTTTGTTGTTTGATTGGAGCTCCCCATTCTTTTCGCTAAGCGCTCAAAACTCATGTCGGCATCTGTTACAATTTTCTTATTATATTATACCAAAGTAGTGTCAAACAAGCGGTTATTGCAGCCTATGATAGCTAGCAACGTATAGGTGTGTCAAATGTGTTGCTTACCATATTAGGATTACAACCTAATAAGGTACATACCTTAGAGCACTTCCTAAACTTATCCATGCTGAATATCTTGGTACAAAACTGCAGGGCCTTCTTGTTGACTTCGTCTGTTTCTGAAGAGCATTCGCTGTTCACTACCGTGTTACTATCGCATGTATCTGTCAATGTGAAATAAAATATAATTATAAAAAAAATATCTGATGGTTCGGAATATACTTGTATTGAGGGACAAAGTTAGATTTGTCGCTGGAATTTGGTCCTGTTGGTGTTTTTTTTTTTAATTTAATTCGTTACATACAAAAATACAAATCTTTCTACATTTTCTATAACCAACCATAAACGACTTCCGCAAAGTGATGATTTCCTAAATTTCGGTTATGGCGGCTAATCTCAACGGGGATTAGCCACCTGGGCAGGATATATTATAGTGCACAAGTGTGTGCGTAAGCACAGGTGCACTCTGTATTCCCTCACTCTCATAGTCCGATGGGAGGCAATCCGACACGACCGGAGAGAGATGAGAGGGCCTAATGCGAGTTTTCTTAATATCCCCGTCACAAGTCATCGCATCGACATAAACGCAGATTTATATGGGCTCACAATAGTGCCATCTTTAGGCCGACAGAGGCGCTGTTCCAATCCTATACAAATCTGCGTTTACGTCAACGCGGTGACTTGTGACGGCGGCTGTGAAAAACTCGCACTAGGCCCTCAGGTGTAGGACCATCTTAACGTGCTTTAAAGTAACTCTTATTCAATACATACCACCAATCTTGTTGATCTGCCACGAGGATGCGAGCACAGTCTTGGTGGTAGCAACATAGCCTTCCCTCGTGGAGAGGTCATTGTCCGGATGTCCGTCCATTCTACCGCACAGACCCTCGGTGCTGTTCCATGCCTGAATTGATGCTTCCACCACTATCAGGTTCTATAAACGATATCATGTAATTTATTTAATCTATACATAAATTGTATATCTATACAGATACATAAAATTTTAGTGTCTGTTTGTAATTCCAAAATAACAGCTTTTCACTTAATGGATATGATAGTATACACGCTACTGACACTGAAAAACCAAGTTTTAAATTTTTTCTCTGTCTGTCCGTCTGTCTGTCTGTCTGTCTGTTTGTTCCGGGTAATCTCCGAAACGGCTGATCCGATTTTAACGGGACTTTCACTGACAGGTAGCTGATGTTTCAAGGAGTTACTTAGGCTACTTTTATTTAAAAAAACAATTAGGGTTCCGCGGATATAAATTAAATCTACGCGGGTGAAACCGCAGGGCACAGCTAGTAGTTTATAAACTAGGTTCCACCCAAAAAGTATTTTCGATATAAAAATAGGTGTTGTTACACCATTTACCCGCATGAGAGCTGTGCGTATGTAAATTAAAGACTTACATTAATATCCCACTTGATCGTAACTCCAACAGCATCCAGATTAATGGAAACGAAGTCAGAGGGTGTGGACACTCTAATTCCAGGCAGGGACGCCGGCATCGGAATCATTCGTTTCGTGCTTCGGAATATCACTGAACCGTCCTCTGTGGGTAAGGTAACATTTCATGTGATATTAATCTCTACTGCCATCACAATAAAGTCGCGTTTCGCATTTCTTAATGAAAATGAAAATGATTTATTCAGTTTAGGCCCCGGTAAGGCACTTATGAATGTCGAGGAATTTACTACCGGTTCGGAAACTGTGCCTTCTGAGAAGAACCGGCAAGAAACTCAGCTGGCATCTTGTACATTTCATTACACAGTAAACAATGATTTGAAACAATGATTTTACAAGGAGTAATTTATTTACTTTTTTTAAAAAAAAAGCATTTTGAGCATTGGCGTGTATTGCATATAAGTAGCTAAGCAGAAGTTACAATTTGTGATCACTGAATACACTCGTGTCGTGTGTGTGTGTGTGTTTATGTTCGTGTGTGTCTTAGCCAAAACGTATGTAACCACGCCGCGTCACATTGGTATGGACTTGCCTACCTACCTACTTATTGTTTATGCCTACCCCTCTGAAAATCCAATGCACGCCCCTGCGAGCAGTAACACCGTTGGGTTAGAAGCTTTATGACTATATATCTATTACATAAAATTAAGCCAACGCGGGGCACAGTTAGTTACGTAATACATAAAGTATGTATCGTACCAGCAACGGCGAGCATGTAAGCCTTGTCTTCGAGGTAGACGGTGAGGGCGCTGGGGCAGTAGGAGTGGCCGGTGCAGTTCCCGTGGGTGACCGCTACGGTGTACTTGTGCTCCGCAGCGTCGCGCACTAATATGTGCTGGCACGGGGATTGGAAGCTGGAATAACGACTCTTATTACTTTACATATCTATACAGATAAATAAAATTGAAGTGTCTGTTTGTAATTCCAAAATAACAGCTTTTCACTAAATGCATATGAAGGCACAGAAATAGAAAAACCAATTTTTTTAATTTTTCTCTGTCCGTCTGTCTGTTTGTTCCGGGTAATCTCTGAAACGGCTGAACGGATTTTAACGGGATTTTCACTGGTAGGTAGCTGATGTTTCAAGGAGTAACTTAGGCTACTTTTATTTATTAAAAATATTAGGGTTCCGCGATAATAAGGACGAAACTAAATCTACGCGGGTGAAACCGCGGGGCACAGCTAGTTATTACATATAATACGCACGCTTAATATAAAAAATATTCACAATTTTTTTTAAAGATTTCAAATCCTTTAAATCCCAGAAACCAAAATAGTATGAATGAAATACCTTACCTATAAACAATGCCATCGAAGGTCTTGTAATGCGAGCCGGCCCAGGTGAGGCAGGAGCCTGGTCTAGGAGTGAAGTCCTGCACCACCACCTTCATCTGACTCTCCGACACGTGCTTCGTGTACGACCCTGAACCACTCTCGCTCGACGATTCCGAATAAGACTGGACAAAAAGGATACATTTAGTTTTCTACAAACGGTGCAGTCTAAAAATGCATATATATGCTCACGCCATCCCAGACTCAAAGAATCAGTCTCTGAAAGAGTAAGCAGAGGTGTTGTAACAACAATATGCACATTTCACCGAATATGATTAAGTGCCAACGTGGCAGAAGGTGAGTCCATCGCCGCGCGGTCTCAAAAAATTAAAAAATATCACTTACGCTGTTATGATTGTAATTGCTGGGTGTGATCACGACGACATTCTCTGCCAAAAAAAGATATTCTTCAAACAATAGTCTCCACTTATAAGTAAAGTTTTTTTTAACCGACTTCAAAAAAGGAGGTGTTCACTCAATTTGACCGTACTCAATTCCTAAACTACAAGGGTGGCAAACAAGCGTCCAGTCCGCCTGATGGTAAGCGACCTCTGCAGCCTATGAACATGACCAACACCTGACAGAATATGGAGAATGGAATAACTGGGCTTAAAAATTTTAAAGATAAAAGTGTCCCACTATATGTTAGTAATTCGCCCCCACTTCTCACCCATGGTGTACTGACGACCTTAAATAGTAGGGACACAATCCCCAATAGGGCTAAAATTTCCAAATTTTGCCGAAAGAAATATTGATTTGCTTTCGAAGAGAGAGACTGATTGGCTTTCAATAAGAGAGAGATCGATTAGCTTTCGAAGAGAGAGAGATTGGTTGGCTTTCGAAGAGAGAGATTAATTGGCTGTTGTAGTGAGGGAGATTGATTGGCTGTCGTAGAGAGAACGATTAAATGGCTTTCGAAGAGAGAGCGATTGATTTGCTTTCGAAGAGAGAGACTGATTGGCTTTCAATGAGAGAGAGATTGATTGGCTTACGAAGAGAGAGAGATTGATTGGCTTACGAAGAGAGAGATTGATTGGCTTTCGAAGAGAGAGACTGATTGGCTTTCAATGAGAGAGAGATTGATTGGCTTTCGAAGAAAGAGACTGATTGGCTTTCAATGAGAGATTGATTGGCTTTCAATGAGAGAGAGATTGATTGGCTTTCAATGAGAGAGAGATTGATTGGCTTTCGAAGAGATACATAGATTGGATTTTCCTGAGAGAGATTGTTGTGGCTATCAACTTACGGAATTCGCAGTGTGGTATAGGTTGGGGCTCAAAGAGGCCGGTGGAGTAGTGACACACGTAAGAGTCCGCGGCCGGGGAGCTGAACCTGGCGCCGGGCGGGCAGCTCAGCCGGCAGGTGAACGTGTCACTGTCCCCACTGCACTTGTAGCCGCCGTTAAATGCCAGCTTGCGGATATCACACACGATCGCCGCTGGATATACAAAGCTAAATTTAAGTGACTGTTTGTATTTCTTAATTAACAGCTTTTGGCACTAAATACATATGAAAGTAGACACGGTAGATACAAACGGATACGGATACACGGTCTGTCTGTCTGTTTGTTCCGGTTAATCTTTGAAATGGATGTAGGTAAGTACATATTTTAAACATTAGAATAAACTTTCACTGATAGATATATGTCGTTAAAGAAGCAATCGGACTTTTATTTACAAAAATAGGTTTTCGCGAAATAATAATCACATTTGAAATTAAGTATACGCGAGTGAAACGGCATAGGCACACACATAGCGACTATGCCACGAGCGCCTCTTATAAAGCAAACACTTGCACAAAAATATCTCTGCGCGAACTGTGTATCAAAGCGCTCGAAATTTCGCAGCATTAACAGACTAATAACCTGAAAAAATTAAAGAAGTATGAACCCCATACCATATTGACACTGAGCCCCCCTGTAAGCAGCAGGGCACTGGCAGACGTTCCTGGCGAGGCAGACTCCCCCGGAGAGGCAGGGAGGGTCGCACTCCGGCTCGCAGTCCGGGATGGACGAGAGGTCGGCGCGCGTCGGCTGCCACTCGCCCTCCACGCACCGCAAGTTCGCCACTGTGGTGCCGTCGATGAACTTATGGCCCTCGTTGCATGTTACTGTACACATTCTAGAGGACAAATATTATATTTAATATTAATCTTATAATACTACAAATCCGCTTGGAACCTGAAAATGCTGAAAAGTTGATTAATCTCTAAAATAATATCCTTATGCCATCTCAGAAGGGATGTCATATAACCCCCAATGGAGTGAGCAGAGGTGTTACTTCACTTGATAGTCGAAGATTATATAAGCCAACGTGGCATCTCAGACAGATGCAGGTTTCCGTATTTTTAAACATATATTATATCATAAGTTTCCTCACGATGTTATCCTCCGTCGTAAAACTCATCGCCTGATAACACTGCTAAAGTTTTTGAAAATCTCATTGGTAGTTAGGTATAGGCCACTGGGATTTGAATTTGCATCGCTTGCATAGTAGGCGACTGCTCAACCCCCAAGGTTATTAAAAACGATTTTTATTAAAAACAAAAGCACTTACTCAGAATTGCAACGAGTAAAAGAGTTCATGGGATTGGGCGGCATTATAAGACAGGGTTTCTTCTCAAACTCGCAGTACTTGCCGGCGAAGTTGGGGGGACACTGACAGGTGTTGGTCATCACACACACGCCGTTGTTCTTGCACTGAGGCTCGCACACCGCTGTGTCATAAAAATAACTATGTTATTATGGTCCAAATATACGGCATGCTTGAAGCATTCAAGATACGACTGTTACAGGAGGCTTCACGTGGTATGAGCGCTAAGGGAAAATTGTGGGGGTAACTGCGCGTATTTTGTTCGCTATACATTATAGACACATAAAATAACTACGAAGTATGTAAGATCAGCGCTCGTAACTCGTGATGGCACCTGTACAAGCTGCGATTGCAGAGCAATCTAGGTACAGTCTTCTAGAAAAAAAATTACAATTAAGTTCTGTGCCAAATCAGAACTAGCATCAAAATTAGAATAGTCAAGAAACGGGCATTTTCAATATTCTCAGTCATTTAAGTAAAAAAAAAAATATTGATATATTTTATAATATTTTGTCCTTTAACTCATTAAAAAAATGTATCGCTCGTTAACAATATTGTAAAATTGAAGTTATGGCTAGATCATATCCGACAGATAACTGGGGATAGCAATCAGTAAACTTTGATAGGTAATTCGAAAATAGCCGTAAATCTTCTTACGGAAGATGATAGACAAATGACTGTGATCTCAAGCAGATGGCAAGAGACCATTTCCACAGTTCAACCTTGTTGTATATTCCATGCGAAATTAGGTTTAGGTCATGATCCAAATAAGTTGGCTGTAATCAAGTTGCATGCGTAAAAATATATCAGTATATCCTGACTGATGCTGCATTTATCAATGACATTGAGTATTACATTTAGGTCGGCTTACATAAATAAAATAATATTTGCAAATCGGGGGAAGCACGCTTTTGTATCTGCTTAAATTTGCTGACATCCGCTGGTTGATTGATAGTCTCCCACGCTCACTGATTATCGCATTCGAACAGCATTACTATGCCACAGATTTATAAATTAACTGCCATTTTTATACTTATCTATATCTGCTTACCTACCAACTTCACTCACGTAACAGAGTGTTTAAATCATATAAGATCTACCGTGAAAGTACTTTAACCTTTCTATAGTCAATTTCGCTTTAACTAATCCAGACTCCCGGCTGCTATAAGTATTGGGAAATTGAAGATGGGATACCGGACCCGGGGAACGAACCTATGAACTCGTGTTCCGCAGTAGCGCATGCGACCACCAGATCAACGAGGCCGACGTTGGAACATTATTTCAATTAAGTATTTATATTGATTAACTTGAAGGAACATCGTGACGTAAACTTGTTTAATCATGGGATATCTTACTGTAGGTACATAAGCACTATGGTACTATATCTCATAGCAGGTAATTGTCGTTAAAACTGATTCGAGAGTGATATGCATCGCATAATACAAGCGTTCATTGGCTATAGTAGGTAATCGCTTTACTTAACTTGTTATCACCATTGCAGTGATGTCAAAAACTTTAAAATAAACTTACCTTCATATGCCATTGCTGCATTGCCTTGGAATTCGTGGAGACTCGGTCTAAAAAATCGAGAACTGTTTATAATCGACAACATGTGAAGAATAAAGAAATAAAAACAAGGATCGAATTGATCGAAGAAAGGCCATCTTTAGCCGCGATCACGAACGGCACAGAAAACGATTAGTACTCGGATTCCCGCTCAAACAAACTCGGAACAAAAGTATTTTCTGTGATTTTAGCGGGATTTTATTTTTTATGGAAGTGTCAATAAACTACGAAGATAAAAAAAACGAAACTCCCGCCATTTTCCCCATATTAAAAACTACTCTTTTTTTATTACTGTCAACAAGATAATTTTATTATACTTTATAAAAAAAAGAGCTAAAAAAATACTATTTAAGTAGTTACTGATTTAATATTTTTACATAGATACAAAATAATTTTGACTGTTTGAAAGCATCGTTCTTTTAATATGCGTTACGGTGATCGATACAGTTTTTACCAAACTATAGGAATTGAATTCCGATGTTTTAATAACTATAAAAATTGATCCTTTATTTATAGATAGTATTGAAAATTCAACGACTTAAAAATCGTAACCCGAAGTGAAGCTTGGACGGGTTGATAGTTTTAAATAAATAAAAAAACATGTGCGCTATGGTTTGGTACTTACGGAGCTCCATTGCTCGAGTGCCAACTTTGGGTTTCCGAGTAGCCATATCCAGTTTTTGTATGTCGGTAGCCGGTTTTGGTACCACTGTAACTTGTCTTAGTACCGCTGTACCCAGTCTTAGTACCGCTGTAGCCGGTCTTAGTACCACTGTAGCCGGTTTTAGTGCCATATGGACCAGTCTTCGAGTATCTCTGGTTGTTTATATACGGAGGCACATACGGGGGAGCTTGGATGTCGTTTTGACTGCAAATTGCATAAAGGAAATTTTAAACATATTAGCGTACCTAAGCTTAAAATTGCAAACTGATATAAACTTGTATATAGGTAACTACGCTACAATTAAGATGGCTATAAGTATATATCTTTAGTAACGTCCAAAAACGTCTTGCGAAAAATTATCACCACATTTTCAGCCTCACCAATACGAGAATGAAATCGTTAAATTTAAAACATCTAGGTATATGTTTACCTTCCAACCAAAAAGTGCGCTTGCACCACAGAAGTTTAAAAGTAAAATTATTTAAGTGTAGTTCCAAATAATTAAGCTCTTTATTTAATGTAGATACCCATCTCATTTAAAAAAAAACAAATAACATCAAAAACTTCTGACTTTTATTAAATACTCACGCATATGCACCTCCATTTTCCGGAGATGCCCCATAACCAGCATCACCGAAACTTATTGCGAACAACAGAATTAATATTTGTATTATCATAGTCATTTTATTTAATTTCACGTTGATGCCATTAACCTATTTTGTTTAATTAACTGCCAGTTACTGTCGGGAGCGACAGAACTGCACTGAATTCTGAGCGACCGCGAGCAGTTAAGTTAACCCTTATCAAATACCTACCCACTTACTACACACTACAATATGTACCTAAATCAGAATACGTAATCGTTATTTTTGCATCCATCCTGCGCGCGTAGGATTTATTAAATTAAAAAAATGGTCAAGTGCGAGCTGGACTCATCAGCTAACACTTTTATTGTTCAAACATTTAAAAAAAAGTTATGTCAGTCAAAAAATTTCAAATGTTTAATGTCAAATTAAAAAAAGTTATATAAGCGCGTTATTTTTATTGAACAAAAAATTGCAAAAAAATTATTATTGGTGATCTAAGAAAGTTTAAGAAAAATGCCGCCTAAGAAGAAAACATGGAAAAAAGAGAATAACGCGTTATTAAAACAAGTAAGTGTTAGGTGAAATCAGTAAAAACAAATCATTCTGATATCACTGTGTCTTGGGAAATTATTAGGGATTAGTGAGCTTCCTTATGAATTATGCACCCGGATGGTCAAGTGTAACTGTTCAAAGCTTCTGTAGCTTTTCCAGATGTTTAAGTAGCTTGTGAAGACATTTTTATTTGCTAGAAAATGAGCGCCCAGAGGGCCAAGTGCTAGTTTTCTCAGTACCGCCGTGACGTCCACATAGGTAAGCTCATATTTATATGGGATCGAATTTGAACAGTGTCATCCCATAGAACACTGAGATGCGGTACTGAGAACCTCTATCGAAATAAACTGAAAACTTAGCCCTTTGGTAAGTGGGTATTACAAGCGTCCATAACAAGCGATGGCCACTGCTCCTACAGTACGGTACCCTGGCCAGACTTAGGTACCATTGCCACCATAATGGTATTAAAAATATGATATTCTGCAGACGAAGATAATAACAACGCGCCTAATGGAATTAAACCTGACATTAGACGACTATATTTATAAAAACAAACCAATTTCCGTGAGCACTGCTGAACTGTACATTCAGGAGGTATCTTCGTACAGCGCCATCTGTTGTCGGGATGAGAGATCTCTTCAGGTAGGTACATTCTATTACTAATTAACAAATCTAGTAGGCTTACGTCACTTAAGTAACTTCTATTGGTAGGTATAACTAAAAATCTAGATGGAAATGAACTGCGCACTCCCCTTATACCTAGCTATTTTATTGAACAAAATATATGTAATACGTTATATGGTGCAACGTAGTGCAGGGAAAGCCGAATATAATTCTACCCTATTTACTGCAAGGTCGTTCGATTTAAATTTCCCTTCCAAAATGAAATCATACATGTATTTCTTAATTATTCTTAACATGGCAATTCGTTATTTAGAACTTATACAGTCTTAAAACGCGTAAACAATCGATTTTCGCTGTAAAAAGGCAGGATACAACAGGCCCGGGGGCGGAGGGCTAATCATTGACACAATTTTATTACTTGGAAACCGATGCTGTTATTTTCCTCTTAGATATTTTTAAACATTATCAGTTATTAAAGGATGCGTGCACTGAATTAACAGCTTCAGATAATGTCAGCTTCCATAAAAATATCTCTGTTATATTATGTAATGGTAATTCAATACATTACTTTTCAAATATTTTTCATCATTATAATAAGAAGGTAAGAGTGCATTTGGGACCTTTTAAATTGAAAATTTTACAAGTAACTTCTACATTATAATTAATGCATTTTTTTAATTTTTAGTAGGTATTATACATGCCCAAGCAATTTCAAATACCCATTCCTTTTCAGGTTATAGAAAAAATAACTCGATGCATGAAAGGCATAATAGCCGAAGCTCAAGAACAGAACCAAATAGGTATAGACCACAGTATAGAGGATGAACGCCAAGGCAGGGAATATATGACAGCCCCATCCCCTGTATATTCTATGCCAGACGATCATGTTCAACTTACTCAAAGAGGTCGTGAAATAGGTAAACTCAATGACAATGATATGCAAGTGGAAGACGTTATAGATTTATGCAGCGATGGTGACGTAGATGATTTTGGAAACAATAAACGTGGTGTTCAAGACAATATTGTTGCTAACATACAAAGAAATATATCTAAGTTATTCATAGGATCCACAGAGGTTGAACCAAACGCTGTTAATTACTCTCAAAATATAATTGACGATACTCCCTTGTATCACAACACATGCAGTGGTACAAACCCTCAAGGTCTTTTTATAAATGATACAACTATAGAACAATCTCAAAGTCTTCTGCTGAACTTCAATAACTCACCTGTAAA
Organism: Watsonalla cultraria; assembly: GCA_964035505.1. Classification (NCBI taxonomy): domain Eukaryota; kingdom Metazoa; phylum Arthropoda; class Insecta; order Lepidoptera; family Drepanidae; genus Watsonalla; species Watsonalla cultraria. The sequence goes on from OZ037714.1 coordinate 11,259,673, forward strand.
GATTACTCCAAATATTAGTGTAAGAACTGACAATAATTATTCGAAAACTACTTCAGATCTTTTTATTCATCAAACAGCTACTGATACTTTGGTAGATAGTCAAATGACAGCAATTACTTATGGAACTAAAGCCCACGTTACAAAGCAGCATACAGACAATACCAAACTATCTAACAATGTTTCTAGAGAACTTGAAAATAGTTCAAATGTTAGTCCTTACCAAAATTCAGTAGCTATACGAAATTATACAGCAATAGATACACCAAAAGAATATGCTATCAATGAAAATTGTGTCTTGAAAGATATAGCTCTTAACATTTCCAAGATTGTAAATAACAAGAGATCTGATACTTTATCAGTATGTAAAGAAAATTTGATACCAAAGAAGACCAAGGGAAGAGCGGTCAAAACCAAACATGATACTGTCATTAAAGAGGGTAGTAAAACAACAAATAAACCAACTAGGAAGGCTCCGAGAACCTTGAAAAATAAAATTCTTCCTAAAATTTACAGCGAAGATACTGTAAATGATCTATCCTGGATAGAAAATATTCGATTTGTCAGAGAAGTGGCTAAAGAAGAATATGACACAAAGATGGCGATCCTACGAGATGACTTTTGGAAGAATTACACTCTACCAGACATGTGGAATGATCGGGAATTTGATTATTAAACACACAAGTGAATTAATTTACAACAATAATATTAACGTTCTCTCCTTCCTGAATTTATGATTTTAAGGCAACGCCATAAGATACTTATGCATCAATCGTAACCGAAGGAAGTGTCTGAAGAGATGCATGAATGTATACTAAGCGAAGGAAGTATGTAAGTAAGGATCGTAGCACATGGGAAACAGCGGTCTCTACTTACCTCGATGGGAAACAGCGGTCTCTACTTACCTCGATGGGAAACAGCGGTCTCTACTTACCTCGATGGGAAACAGCGGTCTCTACTTACCTCGATGGGAAACAGCGGTCTCTACTTACCTCGATGGGAAACAGCGGTCTCTACTTACCTCGATGGGAAACAGCGGTCTCTACTTACCTCGATGGGAAACAGCGGTCTCTACTTACCTCGATGGGAAACAGCGGTCTCTACTTACCTCGATGGGAAACAGCGGTCTCTACTTACCTCGATGGGAAACAGCGGTCTCTACTTACCTCGATGGGAAACTGGCTTACGCATATCTCTGTAAATATTAATATAAATAAAACAATAAGGTATAATAATAAAACACATTGTACATTTTGATTGGTTTAATTAGATACAGATAAGTAAGATTAAGATGGAATAACAAGAATGAAAGACCCATTTATACGCTTTACATGGAAAGCAACGCTGATTACGCCAAGTTCCAAATAACCCGCATACCGCTTTATTATTAAATATCACTTTAAACTTTAAGTACTTACAAATTAGGTCCATTTCACAATAGGCCTAAAGCTAATATTATTTAAATGACATTACTGGCACACTTAATCACATTGGTGTTCAATTAAAATATAATATAAAATATATGTAAATTGCCAACAAAAATAAAAACTATAATAAATCACACACTCAAAAAAAGTTGCATAGAGAAGTGGTTGGTCGAAACTCTACATATTCCCCCTTATTACTAAACATGGTTTAAGACTAAAACAAACTCGGACTAAAACTATGTCCTCCCTTTCGAACTCAATGTCACAAAAAGAGAGCTAACTCTAATCAAGGTTCAAAAATCAAGGTATTCTTAGTCCATGTTTTGTCCAAAAACCATTAATAAGTACATTAAACGGAACAATTATAAATGCTGAAAATTAATGTTAAATTTTCACTGTATGTTTGTTGCCTGCCACAGCTACGCTCAACAAAAGTTGTTAAAATGGAAGCGTTCAAATGCAATTTCAAAATTAACGTTATATCACTTAATCGCCAGTCCAATAATTGGCAAAAACATCAACAGTATATTAATTCAACTGTCAAAAACAAACTATAATTAGTCCCCAAGACTTTACGTATCCCAGATTGTTGTTCAAAACAATAAGAATACAGAGCGGACATTATGATTTTAATTGCGCGTGAGCATACTTACAAAACTGGAAATTCGTGGACGATAACGAACTATTTCAAATTTCTAAACCATAATGTGTCTAATTAACGATCTCCATATTCACTTATATATCCGTACATACATATAATATTATATCTACATAATAATATCCCATACATAACTTTTCATGCAAAAGCTACAATACGTTCTTATAAATATTTTCAACACATATAACTTCATAATAATATTATAACAGTGAATAATACCAATTATCTCTTCTACTTAGTACAACCAGAGAAAGAGAACCGCCCATATAAACTACAACTATATTTTTTACATGGCAACCCATCCCGCTGGGCAAATGTCAAACAGCTGTCATGTAATTTCTCCAAAGATAGAACGTAGTATTGTGTTGCTCGTTTCAAAAACAAAATCCCATAACGGCCCTATTTGTAGTCAGATAAAATATATTTGTTTCACAAATAATTATCGTGTGTTCTTCTTTAATTCTTCAACAGATTACATACATACAACAATAATAAATATTTTAAATAGTATTAAAATTTTACAAATCACATTACAACATTTCATTCAATATTTATATACATATATATCCTCGTAAACATACCAGTATTCGGTTTAAATAACTCGCCTATAACATTATAATAATTACCAACAATACAATAAGGAATATTAGTGACATGAAAATTACAAAATTATAGTGAAAATTATTCCGTTTCAACTGACCGAAGACCGATATATTTCAACAACAAATGAATGTCAACTCTAAAATCCACATGTATTGAAATGCAAGTTTCTCTTAACCTTCTCATGCCTGTCATAGCATGGTATTTGGACAGATTTCGATGAAAATTGAGCATAGCTTAAACCTTGAGGAAACCAAAGGTCAATTACGTGACTTTCCTGGCGCCTTCACTCTTTAAAACATCGAAAGGATCTATTCACTTTGAGTCATCATCATTTCTTTAGCGAAAACATTAATGATCATATTTCTTAAAATACTGTACATGTTTTGGCTCCAATCTACACTACTTTCTACTGTGATGGCATTTTCAACCTTTCCGGTTGCCTTCACGAGTTATGAGCGCTGAGCGAAAATAGTGGGGGGTAACTGGGCATTTATTTTATTCGCTTCACGCCATACAAACGGATAGACAGACTCATAAAATGACTACTGCGCATTCAAGGTCAGCGCTGGTCTTGTATGGAGCGACCGCGAAAAAGTACATGCGTAGTAATTATCCCTACCATTTTGGCTGAGCACTCAATACTCGTGTAGGTATCTGCACGCGACCCTTATGCTGAGTTATATTTATTAAACTGGTGCAGAATACTTTAATCTTGCGCTAACGCAAGTATTTTTTTTAGATTCACTCTCTACATACTTGATGTTCGACAATATAGAGTTGTGGAGTACACTTAGCAAATATGTGTAATATTGACAACGACCCATTCAATAGGCAATTGTTCGCATTGTAACGCTTTAATACCATTATCAATATCACCATTCAGAATTTAAATAATTTATTCGTAATATTATTTAATTAATTATGAAATATCTTATTAATCTCAAAATTTAATACTTACCTATACCGGTAATAACGTGTTTTAATATTATAGTTTAAACTTTCTTGTAACAACTGTTTGTTTATAAATATTGTCATTTTCTTCAAGACAAGACATTATGGTAAGTTTATTTGGTATTTAAGTAATTTATCTTGTTAGCTTAGATTTAGATATGATGGAATAACAGCAAAAAAAATATTCTCTAAGCCAAGTTATTTCTCAAATTACACCTGACTCCAAAAGCTAACTTTTGAAAAGCGTTTCAATATCTTGGCAATTATACAAGGAAGCAATGCCTAATAAGTAGTTCAGTATATTTATATGCTAATGCTAACAGATTATTAATCTAATTTGCACCTTACGAGCAGGCAAGCAAGGTGGAATATTTATCACCACCACGAGTTACACGGGCATAATCAATGTTTACACCTAAATGATTTGCTCTCTAGCCAATCTCCGTCGTTACTCAGCTATAGAATAGGCAAAACCGTACGTTTTTCAAACCGTGCCTTTTTCTCTACGGCATATGAGACTGTGAAAATAGCTACTCTTAAATGCGGTTCCATAGTTCATATAGCATAATGCATTATGTACATAGCATATAGATTGTAGTATTAAGTATCAAGGTAAGTTATTTCGTAACAAGCTTAGATATCACATACATATAACACATGCTTGCATGGTCGGTCATAGCAAACACGGGCCTGCAGACAAAGTAACGTTATCCTCACGCTTTGCTAGTAGAAACGATACAAAATGTACCGCAATGACATGTCACGTGACTGATTAATGTAATTTCCATAAATTTTTTATCGAATCTATTAGCGCACGCGCGAAAGAATGTTACTTTGTCTGGGCCTACTGAAGAGATGCTACTCTCGTTGGCAACCTAATGGCAGCATTGACTAATTGTCATACTACCAACGTAACGCCTTTTTTTTCAATACATTACAATACTATACTCTTCCTAAACAAGGTCCGTCCGACAGGACGTACGCATAGCACATCTGTCTAAAACTATATTCCTGGAAAAATTCTAGTACACTGTGAAAATTACATTCGCCATCGTACATAGCTTTGATTTCACAGCGTACTACAATTCGTCCTTATTTGTATACCATTAAGGTTCAAATGACTGCCGACATGACGCCTTTCTTTCATTGCAATACAATACTATACTCTCCGTAAATATCCGATAGCATAGCACATCTGCCTAAAACTACATTCACGTGAAATTACTAGTACACCGTGAAGACTTAAGTCACCATCGGACACGCAGCCTCGTTTTCACAGCGTACTGGAATTCGTTCCGTTAAGATTCAAAGTTCTACCACCTGATGCAATGATGCACTCTTCAGTACGTCCCATATAACCTCTCCAACTAAATACCAAGTGTAGTCCAAAGTGTTTAGAAGCTGAACTTCCCTCTGACCTTGAAGAATCCCATGCTGGTCTTATTGTGGAGCAGGGAGGTGACCCCCACGTAGCTCTGGATCACGATGGGTGAGTGGTGGATGCAGCAGGCAGACGAGCTCATGGATTCTATGGCTCTTTGAAGCTTCTGAGCGAAGGTCTCCATGTCGTACGTGGATCTTTCTTCTACACCACCATCTAGAAATTAAAGTTTTCATTGAAATACTAACTTCTAGTATATACATACATATGCTCACGCCTGTATTCCCCGAAGGGGTAGGCAGAGGTGTTGTAATATCAACACCCACTTTTCACCGAAGATGATTTAGTGCCAACGTGACAAATGGTGATTCTATCGCTGTCTCAGGCACTTTACTGTGTGTGTAATGTCTTTGAATTACTTCTCAGACTTATGCTGGTTTCCTCACGATGTTTTCTTTCACTGTAATTAATTCACCGATGTGAAATCACTGTACATAAGTATTTAATAAAACTCATTGGTACAGGCCCCACTGGGATTCGAACTTACGTCGCTTGCATGGTAGGGCGACTGCTCTAACCCCAAGGCCTCCACGGCTCTTTAATAATACTGTATTAGATAGTATTTACCTTTGTGCCAATAAATAGGGTGTGACGCAAAGGTAAGGAAGGGTACGTCTTGGCTGAAAGGGTTCCATACAGTCTTCAAGGGCACCGGTTCTCCCTTATTCCACATCAGACGAACGCCGCGGAGGTTACGCTCTCTGCAACATCAAACTTACTAACAAACATATTTAATTATATACATTAAAAGCTTATAAAGCCCAGTGCTATACAACAATTACTAATAGGTATACACATTTAAGCATACATTATATTCTAAGATCGACAAATTCAAGTAGATAGTGTATCAGGTAAATTATTACATAATATAATTTATTAAGAAATTATGTTTATATAAGTAAATACATAACAAGCTGACTATAGAAGCTGGATTGAGATATATATATATATATATACAAAAAACTCTTCCAAGAAATCATAATTAATCCAATTATGATTTCTTGGAAGAGTTTTTTGTGGTGACGTGTTTTAGAGGTGACGGATAAATAGTGATTATGATAATAAATCAATAATATATTCCAAAGGAAATGTGAAAATTCTGAATTATAATAACGAGGGTGGTCTAATGCAATATATAATCTGTATACAGATAAATAAAATTGAAGTGTCTGTTTGTAACTCCAAAGTAACAGCTTTTCACTAAATGCATATGAAAGTATACACGGTACTGACACTAAAAAACGAAGTTAAAATTTTTTTCTCTGTCTGTCTGTCTGTTTGTTCCGGGTAATCTCCGAAACGGCTGGAAGGATTTTACCGGGACTTTCACTGGCAGGTAGCTGATGCTACAAGTAGTAACTTAGGCTACTTTTATTTATAATAAACTTTAGGGTTCCGCGATAATAAGAATTAAACTAAATCTACGCGGGTGAAACTGCGGGGCACAACTAGTGGTAAAATAATTAAAATAACTACAATACAACACTGGATGTCAACACCAAATACTTAAATTAAGCGCATCTCAGCTAAAAAACAGACTAATATGGATGCTAGCAACGAGCGTATATAGAAATATCACACATGCTACAAAAAACTTTAAGCATGGGATATATAATGTAGTTTACAAATGCAGCATAGTGATGTGCGCATCTACAGCAACAGAAAGTACCTAGGTTCAAAATATTTGTGATCGAACAGTTTAATGTCCCCCGGGTCGTCGCCGCTGGGCCGCCGGCACAGGCGGTCGATGACGCAGTCCTTCACTACCGACGTCACGCCGGTCGCGATGCCGTTCAGCCGGCTGCCATAAGTATAAATAAGCTGAACCATTTGCCGGGTTTGTACTATCAGCTTATTATTTTTGTACCTTACTTATCTTTATACATAATATAATTCTACTGTATGTGTGTATGTCACTGAACTCCTAAACGGCTGGAGCAATTTGAATGAGTTTTTTTATATGCATTTGGGTGGTGCACTGGATGGTTTAGATTCACAAATCAGTCCGGCAGATGGCACTGCAGTCGGTATGCGGGACAACGCCTGTCGGGTCTGCTAGTTATATTTTCCAATGTCCAGGCCCGTATGGCAATTAGTCTATGGTCGCTTGCATTAATAAGTCGTTTTCGTGCATTACCTTATGAAGATTGGAATCACTGTGGATTTTCCCAAATGAAAATAAAATAAGACTAAAGGATCCAACACCCTATTAAAATAGCAATGATACCAATTTTTTTTTTAAATTATGTGTTTGTTCATATTTCAAGAATATCAATATAATATCAATAACCAAGCCCTTATATTTTAGTCAAAAGGCACAGAAGTAGAGATAATAATAATTCCATTCCAAGCTATAATTAAACGATAGCAAATATTATATTATATATTATTGTTAGTAACAAGTCTATTATTAATAATGCGAAAGATAAGTAAGTACATGTTTGTCATACTAAATTTTAAAGCCTTTAATTCAATGTGTATTACTCACGGTACAAGTGACGAAGGCGGGTACACCAGCTCCCCAACAACCATGGTGTCCAGGTCATCGAGGTACGTCTTCTTGAACTCCAGCTGCTTCATGGCAATGAAGTCGTATTTGATTGTCATCACCAGCCGAGATGTAAGGAGAACTATCCTTTCTTTTTCATTGTCCCATAGAGTTATTCTGCAAAGATATTATGGTAAGATGATCATGACCTATTTGGGTAAAAATTATATATAGTAGCTTAGAAAGTGAGCAGGAACTTCTCCATCTAAAGTAATTCTATTAAATGAAAAATGAAAAATATTTATTCAGTTTAGGCCCTGGTAAGGCACTTATGAAAGTCGGGAATTTACCACCGGTTCGGAAACTAGCCTTCTGAGAGGCAAGAAACTCAGCCAGGCATCATGTACATATCATCGAAACAATATAAATCATATGAAATCATCATACAAAATCAAATTTGATAAAAGCTTCTAAAGAAAGATGGAACCAACTATGATATCTTTACTATAATTTATTTATTACTAACTAGCTGTGCCCCGCGGTTTCACCCGCATAGAGTTATTATCATGGGTGTCCCATGGAACCCTTATGCTCTTTTTAATAAAAGTAGCCTAAGTTACTCCTTGTAACATCAGCTACCTGCTATCTGCCAGTAAAAGTCCCGTTGAAATCAGTCCAGCTGTTTCGAGATTTTGTATCTTTTGGGAAACCAAAAGCTAATGCATCAAATACCAAATTAAAACTTACTCGGTGAGTAGCCATGACCCCAAGTACTCTCCGTCCTCTGGGAACAGCAGGCCTGTGATACATTCTTGTATAGCATTCTCAACAACTCCTTTCCTGAATGTAAAAAAGTCTTTAATGTTGTCCTTGTCGAAAGGCACGTCATAGCGAGGGTACACCGTCTGGACTGGTTCTGCTTGACCTTCAGCTGTCTGCGGCTCCTCTGTTCTGGCATCTATGGAATATGTTAAGTAAATGGATGATAAAAGAGGTTCTATGTCAGAAATGTTCCTTTTAATGATTATAATGGACTTTGGATAGATCTATTGGAGAATCATAGGGCTGAAGTTATTATTATTTTAATGTTAGTTTATATTTTTTCAATTGAGACTGGTAATAAATGATACTGGGTCAAAACCAAGTGAGTATTATTGGGATGTATTGTGTCTGATACTGGTTGGTTCTTCTATACATGTATATCTGTTATATCTATGAACTTTCTGACTTATTATTATTATTATTATAAATGTGTCCCACTGCTGGGAAAAGGCCCCCCTTCCCTCATTCCATATTTTAGCAAATCTATACAGATAAATAAAATTGAAGTGTCTGTTTGTAATTCCAAAAGTACAGCTTTTCACTAAATGCATATGAAAGTATACACGCTACTGACACTAAAAAACCAGGTTTTAAAATTTTTCTCTGTCTGTCTGTTTGTTCCGGGTAATCTCTGGAACGGCTGGACCAATTTTAACGGGCCTTTCACTGCCAGGTAGCTGATGTTTCAAGGAGTAACTTAGGCTACTTTTATTTATTAAAAATATTAGGGTTCCGCGAAATTAAACATGAAACTAAATCTACGCGGGTGAAACCGCAGGGCACAGCTAGTTTATTTAATTTAAATAATATTGTTGCCTCAAATGACAATGATGGAAACAAATTTTGATAAATAAAGCATGACTAATAAAACAATTTGTAGCAATTACCTTGGTTATTAGTAATGTATACTTTACACACGTGTGAGTTATTATAATTTACACTTGCTCACTATCCTCATTATTTAAGCCATAATTAAACATGCCTACGGAAAGTTATTACTACACATTGACCATAAGTAACTTAAATAAAAGAACACATGGACAGGCAGACAGACAGACTACCTATAAGGGTTCCTTTTTTCCTTTAGAGGTTCAGATACTTAGCTGCAGCTTCTTACATATAATCCAAATTGTTATCTAGTTTGTATTATTGTGTATGTAGTGGATCTGGGGCCTAACCATAAGCGCTTATTGCCATCATGGTTCCACTGAGTGACAGGGACAGACTTATACAAGTCATATACAACTGTCTCATAATAAGAGTAATGCTATCATGGCAATTAGATATTGTGGTAAGGCCCCTGAAAGTTTGTGTAACATAAATAAATAAACCATCAGGCTATGAAGTGCACACCACACAATAACAGTCAGTGTTAGCTAAGAAGTCCATATTTAAATGATGCAGACGCTGAAGAATATAGGAAAGACAAGATAATGCTTATGTATATTGACTAGCAGACTAGGGAACTTCTATCAGAAAATTCCAAATTAAGAATATCTTTATTTGATTAGACTTCTTACAAAGTACTTTCAGAAAAGACACTAAAAATACACTATACAGGGTTATCAATGTTACCACTGGCATCGGTATCAACAACTTACCAGCAAATGAGGATGAGGAAGACGTCAAGGAGTCTACTCCTGACAATACTGAAGGATGGACATTTGTCTCCGATCTGGTTCTGGTGTTAGTCGCTCTACTGGGATTATCACCAGTGTCCAAGGCAACAGTGTCGGTTGACAATTGCAAAGTGCCACCGCGGAACTCCAAATCATCATCCAATAAATCGCTCATTGTTATATTACCTTAATTCTCTGTTATTACTTGATAAATTCCGCTATGCGCTACTTTTTAGTAGCGTAAATAAAATAATCGACCGTACCGTTGGTTGGTTGATGATAAGAAACGTCACCGACACAATATGTCAATGTCATTTTCAAGTTCAAACACCATAAAGCTTTTTGACTTTTTAGACTCAAGTCAGGGACCATACAGACTCATATTAACATTTTTATAATTATATTGCTATTACATTCATACTGTCCGCTCGACGAAGGTCTGACCTACCTATTATTTATTATTTTACCCAATAAATTAATGAATTCTACGAACATGTAAAAAAATGAAGTCATAAAAAATTTCTTAAAAACGAATAGAGTTGCCATATGAATTAAAGATAATAAAAATATTGTACCGGACGCGCGCGCCAAGCTTGAATTTGCTGTGCGAGAATACTTTGAGCAAACAAAACGCTACTTGTATTTACGGGCAAATATATACTTATTTTGTGGATTATATATTATTATTTTATACATCTAACCATAATACAGATATTAATTCAAATTGGTCCAGCCGTTTTGCATGGAACTTTCTCACATCAAAGAATTTTTATTTAATATACTTGGTCTAAAAATAAAGTTTAGATGGTTGGATTTTGAATGTAGTCCCAATATTATAGTTAAACTACTATATAAAAATACCTATCAACTACTTACGACGCATTATCGTCGGGGAGGGGAAAACAAAACGAAGCATTTTAATAGGTAATTTTATTTGTTTGTTTTACAATTATAGTACAAAAATAAAAATGTACAAATCCTGCATCCTTTATACCTATTTATAGTATTGTGGCAGATATTACTCCTACGTTGATTTATGGCAAAATTTACCTACGTAATATTATCAAATATAATAAATTTCAGATAAATTGGCACTGTAAACTTTCATAGAACAGGTTCCTAAAATTATATTTTTCCGTGAATAATATACAAAAAAGGCTTAGGTATATGTAATGCTCACGCCTGTATTTCTCGAAGGAATAAGCTGAGGTGTACTTATAATAGTACGTAAATTTTTCCAGTTGTACATAAGTAGTTACATGTAATATTATAACAAAATACAGTAAGTAGAGAGTAGGTAGGTACACAAAATGCATTAATACCAAAAAATATTAACTATACGAAATATATTTACATATTTTTTAATTAATTATGATAATCACCCCATAGTCTACGAATAGACGGTTTGAATTAGGAATCAAATCAGAATAACTCCTGCATTGCTTTCAAAATATATTTTGTGTCTTGCCACTTTTTGCATTATTTTTAATTTCAATGTAAAATAAGTTTTTTTTTTATTTGGGGGATTATTAGTAACAGCGACATCTTTTCTCGGGACAATGCGGAGGGTAGACTATACACTGGTCCATGCAATACACGTCGGCGCCTTCTTTGCCCTCTAACTCGCCAATAGCGTCGCACTCGCTCCTGGAATTTGAAAAATAATATTTTAAACTTGTTACCTACTTGTTACTTTACGATACCTATGTAAGTAGATAAGTATATACACCCCGTTTTGTCGCAGATGTAGGTAAATTCGCTTCTTATATCGCTTTTTATACCCAATATAGCTATTTGAGGAGGTGCTGTGTTTATTATTGGACGCATAAATAAGTACCTACTTAATTGCTTTATTCTACTAATACGACAAACAAGCGTATAATCCGCCTGGCGGTAAGCTGGTAAGCCTATGAATGCTTGTAGCACCAAGTATAGAAAATTTAATTCTCGTGCTAACACAACAATTGCTAGCACAGCAACTCCACTCCTCCCCTCCATGGAGCACTAGCGACCTTACCGCAGAAACACAACACTACTCTAAGGCAGCATTATTTGTCTGCGATGTTCTACTAGGGGGAGGTCTTGGGATTTACTGGGGCTTGTCATCTGACAGGCGCCAGTCGGGTAACTCCAAATATCGAACGGGAGATCTGGCTATGCACTATCTCTCTCAAGTATGGGATCAGGGGCCCAACCATGAGCAATGTTAATTCAGTTGTGCGACAGTGACAGATGTATGCACGTCACATACATCTGTCTCATAAATGAGTGAAACTATCATGGCAATAAGAGCTCATGGTAAGGCCCCAGTGATCGTGTTAATCCATAAGCACCTTCCGAATGCTAACAAAAGCCATAACAAAATGAATTTAGCATAAATCTGACTGCTATCACCCAACTATTATTTTAATATATCTATAAAACTCGTTTACATGAGATTAGCTAATAAATTATTCATATCGATCGGCTTAAGGCTATAAGCTATGTTCAATACTGAAAGCTTTACATAATAATATTGATCACTGTCCATGTGCCAATAAAATAATATTACTAAGCAGTTATTTTATAATGTTTATAATTTGGTGGGAAATTTATCGGGACCTTGGCGTCTTCAAATCAGAGGTCAGAAATGATAAAATAATGACTCATGTATTTTAATTAATATTACATACTAGCTTTAACATACAAGTTTTTTAAGTATCCCTATGATTACCAAATTTTCCGATACTAAGTTAGATAGCACAATGATACAGGTGCCGTCATGATTTATGAGCGCACAGCGAAAACAGTGAGGGTACCTGTGTATGTATTTCATTCAGGTCGCGCTATAAAAACAAATAGATACAGACTAATAAAATTACGCGAACTTGCGCGCTTATAATTGGTGACAAATGCTCTACTTACGGGCAAGTGCAAAGAGCTTCAGGACAATTGGGAGGGTATCTCAGACAGTTGGTCTGGCACCAACTCAGCATACCAGGAATCCTTCTGAAGCCCTTAGATGGCACACAAACCTGGTCCCTGTAAATATACACGTAAGGTTTCAATTCCTGCATTCGTTTCCACAGGTTGGGAACAAAATTTAATATGTGCATTCTTTATTTACAAATCCCGAAGAATAAGCACATGAGAGCATTTTGAGAGTTTTATCAAAAGGGCTGTTTATACAAGGTTACACAACGATACGGATTGGATGTTAGTCACACAAATGCGTTTGTTACATTTCATACATTGCCGTGGACACGTCGTATTATTTATACCTAACTAGCGGCCCAGTACGTGCTTCGCTACGTATAAGGCATGGTAATAAAAAAAGATTATTAAGTTCATTTATTCAAACAAATAAATATTTTAAATTGCTAGCTAGTAAAAACTAAAAAATAAAAAGAATTGGGTACTCTTACTATGGTGGGTCTATATGGGTTAGTCTAAACCATTTAGATAAACAATATTGCTGCTAAAACGAAATGACATATGATGACATTGAATGTGTTTGGCAGAAATATCGTCACTGTTTTTGTCTTCGAAGATATTGATTTTACACTTTTTTTTAAATTATCTCTACAAACCTTCCCTGGACTTCCACGAATAATTCAAGACCAAACTTAGTCAAATCGGTAAAGGCGTTGTTGAGTTATAACATTACAACGAAAAGTGGCATTGATTTTTATATATATAGATTTTTAAAAACCTTTTTTTTTCTAAATTGTAGAGTACTTAGTAGTTAATAGATGCCTAACGTAGATGAAACGAGTATTTTGAAATACCTACAATGTTAAGCAAATGAGGAAGAAACCGACTTGACATATAATTTATTTTGGTAGGTACCACAATTAAGAGCAGTTCGGATTCAATCTCAAAGTACTTATATTTAATTTATAATAATATAGGTATGGGCATTGTTTAAATAGATGACATGAACTCAATTTCCATAACCCGCGACACGAAATCTTAATATATCCTAAATAAGACTGGTTTTTAACGTGTCCACGTAGAATTCGTAGCCATATCGAATTGAGTCAATATTCTCAATAATTACAACTGTTACATGACCACAAACAAATATACAAAAGACAGAAAGACATTTAGACCTCGGGTACTAGGATATTGTTAGTCACATCACGTGCGTTTACACAACTGGCTACAGTTACACAAGTTGGGAAATTTATTCACAATGGACACCAATCTTCCGAAGTCCTCCGTCACCGCGACGATCCAAAACCTTTAAACATAATGTAAATTGTACCTAATTTGTGGACCAAGGTCCTCCACAGACAGTGTTATATCGTTGCTGAAAGAAAATACACATTACAGTGCACGTTATCAACTACAAATATATTAGAACATTCATATTTATATAGGTACGTCGTTTACCTATTGATTAAACGCAAAGACGCCAGTTCCTTTTCATAGCCTCTGAAATAATCACATGAAGTGGGGAGTTGTAAGTACATACACAAAGATACAATACATATGAACATATTTATATAGTCGTGCACACAAAAACAATGAAAAGTGAACCTTCAGGATCAGAACACAAGATTCCATACCTGACGACGAGCGGGAAGACGTTTCTAGGCATGAACAAGTCCTTATAGTACAGGAGGAAGGGATTGTCCCTCCGAAGGTCCCCGGCGAAGGCAGGTGGAAGACCCCCAGTGCTGGTGATGACGCTCACGTCGGCACAGTTCCGGAACGTCTCCGACCTACCACAGCCCACTGCTTCAGTTCCGTTTGGACAAATGCCCCACATGTTGCCTGGTGACAGATATCAAATTACGAACGGTGAGATGATGCCGGTTGATCTACTTACACCTAATTATCTTTACGACGAAGCCACAAGGATTGAATATTGTGATTCATTGTTAGAACTTAGTTAACTCCATTTGATGAAGTGACTATTCGTAGGTACTTAAGTACTCTCTGGTGATCTTCTCTTCTTATTCATTCTTCCTAATCTCTGCACTTTCTTCCCTTTGTATTTAGGTTTATTTCTGAGTAATAAGAACGCTACTATTTCGTGATCTGATACTCACCAGTATAATAAGTCCACTGCAGCACACACTGCGTGCAAGTCACGTAGGGCGGCAGACGCACTCTGTACCGGAATACCTCCTTCTTGGCGGTGTCCAGGGGGATCAGAAACCTGTCCTCTCTCGTCTCAGCCACGTACAGGGGGTACCTGAAGCGTGTAACCAAAATGGTACTTAACTGATGAGGTCTTAGTGGTATCGTAACATGATTTTCAGACTGAGTAATGCAGATTCTTATAACTGGATAATTTATCTTTACTCTTGCTTAAAACTAGAGAGGAATTAGAACAGATGAAGACAAAAGTCGTAGGGGCACAAAGTGCGAAGCCTGAGACGGTGGACAATGCGGGTCTCTGAACGAACAAATGCACCTAACAGCGTTGCTCCTCCTGGCTGATTCTTGGGGATGGAGACAGATCAATCAAATATTAAAGGGAGCCACGTATTAACGTCGTTAATAAGGCAAAGATTGCGAATAGATATATTCCATGGATAGCATTTGACAAAAACTAATTGTTACAGACTTATTACCTGTCAAAGCACTCCTGACTAGCTTCTTGTTTGGGATTGTTGTTCGGGCATAGCTTCATGGCGAAAGTGCCGAGGTGGTTTGCTGTTAGCTCTACTTCAATTTCTATTTCCTGAAATTAAAATTGTACAATAAATAGTACTTAAGTAGGTATTTAGACTAGCCTTAGCATTTTGACGTTTGTCTAAGGGTAGGATTCCAAAGATTTTTTTCAGGATTTTTTATGGAGCAACCGCGAACAAAAATATGCGCAGTTACTCTTACTATTTTCGCTGAGCGCTCATAACTCGTGACGACACCTATATAGAGGTAGTATGCTAACCTGCCCGACGCTGTAGTGTCTGGTGATGATGCCCCGGCCGTACATCCCGCCGGCCTCGTGCGGCCGGGGCTCGACCAGGTGGTGGGCGTCCCCGCACACTCCGCACCTGCCCTCGTTCTGCTCCCACTGGACTAAACAAACAACTCTCCTTAAATCTAATGCAGACATCACTAATATCAGAAATATCAGTTTTAGTATTTGGAAAAATACTATAGGCCAAAACTAACACAGATTCTTGGTCTTCAATAAATTCTTAAAGATAATGAGTACCTAAGTATTTACGCGTCTTCAAAATATGCTCACCATTTAAAATATATTGGTGTGGAATAAAAAATGGTTATGAATTTTTTAAATTAACAATCTGATTTCTGGCAAACCAGATTCACATTGTTAATAATCCGTACAGAAAGTGTTGGAGAACACGGCTACCGTGACTTGTTTTAAATCAAAATTTCATGTTCATTTTTTATTCCACAAGCATTAAATCCATGATTTATTTAATCTCATCTAAATGTCAAACAAACGAATTTGCATGTAAGTATACATAATTACATGCGAGATTAATGTCATGCTGATATTAATAGAACGCCCGTTTTTTCTGTCATTAGATTTAAGTATTGAAAAGAAATGATTGTTATTTATTTCGTCAGCCTATCAACGAACATTATATTTAATACCTTCTTTATTCACTGCAATTTATCGTGTCTTTCAAATATCTTTTTGCTCTTCCTAATCATCATAATAATAGATCTTCCAAATGATCTTCAAGGATACCGATAGGTCAGTGACTTGTTTTCCGTACATCGACTTCGCGCATCATTAAAGCAATCAATAGAGAGGAAAAAATATTTGTTAAGATTCTAATGCAAGGATAATGCCCCTTGCTTATGGGAAACACGTTAAAATGACTTAACAATTCAGTCTGATTGGCATTTATCTCACCAGGTTCTACGAAACCACAAAAAAAAGCAGAGTTTTTTGTTATTGCTCAATATTTTGCTTCCGAGAGTGGATAGTTTTTGGATATTAGCTTACTCAACCAGTAATGGAAATTACTTTGCTTGTGTACAATAAAAAAGTGGATTATTATTGGTGGTTGGGAAGAAGTATTCTACAAAATGATGTTGTGAAGCATAGCGAAAGGCGACTTTATATTTGGAACTAAATAAAAGTTTTCAGAGATTACATGGCGTTTTTCTGTCTGTGGCCAAATATGGCGTAACTGACGATAGCTCACCAGCGTATCCTCCGCAGAACAGCTCGTTATCATTGTAGTTGACAGGATTGGGGAAACCAGACCGCCACATGGAGTTCCGAGCTGGTGGGTCCATCAGCCTGCCGTGACCCTCGGCTCCGCGGCGGGCACTACCTAGCATCTGCAGACAAGAGAGTAGGTACTTAATAAAAGCACGTTCACAACTGCTACTTGGTTTGATTTGGATAAAATCTCAGAGTGACTTGAATTTAATACTGTTGCATATTGCCCACTCTTTTGTCATATGTGCCATCCAACCCAAATAATATGGTAAGGGGATATCTCGGTCGGTATCTTCAATAATTAAACGCTAATATATACAAAGGTATTTAATATCCAACTTACTTGCAATAGAAATATCCAGTATGTCAAAAAAGACGTCCTGCTGGACTTGTACCGCCTCATCTCCATCTGTAACAGAAAGAAGATTTTATTATAAAAACTACATAGGTACATTACCTATGCCTATATATTTCTAACGTTTTCGCTGAACCGATGGGGAACTTACAAAAAATATCTAAGATGATATCAAGGCCAATATGTTAGCAATAAAAAGCTTTATAATTTGAAGCAATAGAAGAGTTGGTGGTAGCAAGAAATGTTTTTTCTTGGGGTCATATGTACGGATGAACTCGAAAAGGGTACACATGGGAAAGCTCTCGCAAACGCAAACGTTAGATACGTCGTTAGGATTCCAAAAAATATTGTTTAATTGGCAATGATTAGTACCTTAATATTCTTGTTTGGTATATTTTGCGTAAATTCCCCAACAATGGATAAACTTGGTGATATCTGACAAGCCCTCGATAGCTTTCGCATTTAAATAAGAATCCACCAACGGTAAGTATAAAGAAATTCGATAGCGAAGCTTTTCGGCAATAAAGTGTGATATTATCGCGGTGTGCGAACATTAACGTCACACAAACGACCATCGCTCTGACGCTCGGGGGAAAATTTATTCTGACCAAACAACGGTTTCGATTTGAGAATTAAGTATGTTGCGATAAAAAGATACATCTATACTTTGTGAACAATCGATAACGCAATCTTACATTTGACTGACGTAAGTTTTAGGGTCGAGCTCATGCTATGTACTTATATATTTAAAACTTCATAAAAATAGGCTTCTATCTACACCATCCCTACAAAAGTTGTTAAGAGCTATTACAGAATTTGAATGGGATTCTTAGAACTTTTATTTGAAATAGTTAAATTTAGCCACACAAGCCGCTTAACCGTACAAGCTAAACAGCAATAACAAGGGAAGGAAAAAAAATACACATGAGATGTGATAACGAGTAGCTCAGATGGCAGAGCTACTGCACGGTTTGTAGGAGTAGTGGTCGTGTTCATATTTTTCCTAAGCATTTTTATGAATTTAGTTAGGTACACCCTATCACATCTTTACACATATATATTTCTCTATCTTATAATCTGTCCTATTCGCAGTTACTGCCAAAGCAAGGATTAATCAGGTTCTGAAAAATTCTGGTCACAATTATTAATATTAGAATATGACTATCTACCACTGAGGCTTAAGCTCTTATTGCCATCATAGTCCCACTGGGTAACAGTGACAGGCTTATGCACGTCATATACATCTGTCTCATAATAAGAGTTAAACCATCATGGCAGTATGAGGTCATGGTAGGGCCCCTGGTATTTTTATATCTGCTTTCCTACATCAATGTTGCTTCTGAAGTTCAGTATCATATTGAAAAGATAAAGTAATTTTATTTACGAAGCCTAAGGTAATTGGTTAAGCATGTACCACCCGTTAAGGTGTTTGCCATTTAATTCAATTAAATTGATAACCAATATATCGGCATTTTTTTGCCGGAGGCGCACTTACCGCCATATTGAAATAAACATAAACAATTTCAAGATATCGACGACATTGTGTTAAAAAAGCCTTTTGTTGCGAAACCTTAAGCTTAACTATTACCCAGCGAAGTTGTCTGATGGGTGACCGCAACTCATACCTATGCTTAACAATGCGTCCTTCTGCATCTTAAGAATAGGAAAAGTCACTTCATTAATTATTACAGATAAATTAAATAATTCATTTCTTTTTTAGGCTTGAGGCTACCTAGTACCTACCTAGATACTGTTTCTTGTAAATATAATTAAGTTTTTTATTATAATCATAATCACTAATCATGTTTGCTTACATGCCTACTAACATAGGAGTACAACGGACCTAATAATTCGTCTTTACAACTGTGTAATAGACATGTAAATTTTTCATCTAAGTAGTCCCTGAATTAGTGACGAAAATCAAACGACGCACAGATTTGTATGAATAAGATCTTTTTAAAGGACATTCACTGTTTTCTTTCACGGCATTTTTGGAAGTCAATAACGAATACGTAAGTAAGCAGTATGCCTGTGACTCAATGCACTTTAACACAAAAATCCCACATTACTCAGGCGTTCGCTGTAAACTCAATCAACAAGCAGATCATTTGCATAGAATGGACGACTGAATTTATTTTGAACTTTCCTGGCGAAACATAATTTAGGTTTTAAGTCGCTACTGATAGAACTGAGATTCATTTAGCTATGAATGGTTTTGAATCCGTGGTTTAAGCATAAATTGAAGGTGGCTGGTGATCTGACATGATTATTAGTGTTGGGTATTTTTTCGTCGTCTCTACATCTTTTTTCATACTTCTACCCTCTCGTAAGCCGCAGTCTTGGGCTTTTTTCTTCCAGAAGATCAACATTGTTATTCAGCGAGCTGTTATGCCGGTCTTCTTGGTACGATCCAGAAGGATGCCTATTTACGTTGACGAAACCTATGGCTTTCGTATTTTTCTCATTTTGAATGGGAACGTTATAAAAGCGCCCCAAACGGCGAGTGTAAGTTTACGTCTCCATACAAAAAAATACTAAAATGCAAAGACAAGTGACGACGTTCGAATGTGTCAAAATCATTGGGGCACAGTTTGCGCTTCGTAAGTTTTTGTAGCTTGATAATACTTGCCCTGTCTGAATGTAAGCAATTACCAGCGATTCTTGTAGAATTCTAGAATCGCTACTCGTAATGACTTGCTCCGAGTTGAAAGCCGCGACTATTGACAGGTGGTTATTGTTTGTAGGCGGCTAGGTCAAGAGTCGAGCGGCCTTGACAGTCGTCTAAGATACGCGGGCGCATACCGATCACTCTACACGTTGTCATTCAGTGACATTAGACGAACAACAAAAAACAAATTGACTTGACCTTAGAAAGGATATTCTAAATCTTCTAACAATTATGTTCGTAATTTTTTTCTATGCATACATCAAGGCCTTGTGCCTGAGATGCCTGATGCCGCGATGGTCTCACCAGTCTGTCATAATAATGTTGGTACCCATAAATTATCACCAGCGCTGAGTGAAATTACAATATTAGCGGTTTTGAAATCGCAGATAAGTTTATGCTACCATTTAGTCATACGTACCTCCGTATCTACATTTTATATACTAGCTTCTGCCCGCGAATTCTTTCGGCTAACGCAAATTTTAACACGCGCCTTCCTGCATGGCAATTTATGCACAGGCAGACTTAATGCCATAGGCATTCTCTTGGATGGTGAGACAGACATAGCAGGTGTTGATTCGTAAAAAAATATTTGTATTTTTACCTTACATTAACGAAGATCGAGAAAGATCCTTTTGCGGCATCTACCTTATATAACCTGAATTCAGGAGCCTTTTTACTTACTTAAGACCATTTAAACACCCATAGTTTACGAGCGAAACCGATACCCGATACATAAGTAAATAAATAATATTTAATAAGTACAGATTCAGTGATACAGCTATGCTGATAACCTTTAAGATCACCATAAGATAAAGCATTTTAACGGCTATTAATTGTTTTATTCCGGGTGGAGGAAACATAACAATTAATAAAAAATATGAAATACTTGAAGAAACCAATAAAATATCACTCAGCCCTTCCGCAATAAAGTTGAACAAGCCCGCGCCAGGCCGCTTGTTTATCGACCACATACCAATGATACCAACGATAATCGATTCAAATACAATATTTCATATTTTATATATCGATATCGACTAGCTGTGCGCCGCGGTTTCACCCGCGTAGATATAGTTTCATCCTTATTGTCGCGGAACCCTAACATTTTTAATAAATCAAAGTAGCCTAAGTTACTCCTTAAAACATCAGCTACCTGCCAATGAAAGTCCCGTTAAATCCGCCTAGCCGTTTCAGAGATTACCCGGAACAAACAGACAGACAGACAGAGAAAAATTTTAAAACTTGGTTTTTAAGTGTCAGTAGCGTGTATACTTTCATATGCATTTAGTGAATTTTGGAATTACAAACAGACACTTCAATTTTATTTATCTGTATAGATTTGATTACTAAATTAATTCTAATAAACTGGACAGATCGGGCTGAAATTTGGCATGCAGGTAGAAGTTATGACGTAGGGATCCGCTAAGAAAGGATTTTGATTAATTCTAACCCCAAGGGGATAAAATAGGGGATGAAACTTTGTATGAAACTTTGTCAATTTTAAACCGATCGGGCTAAGACTTTGCAAGCATAATTTATTTATAAAAAATATTAGGGTGCCGCGAATTTAAGCATGAAACTAAATCTATGCGAGTGAAACCGCGTTGCACAGCTTATTTAACACTAAATAATTGTGATAATCAAGTAGGTATACAATGTAAAGCCACAATCATATTTATACATTATACTTTTTCCTTGCATGTTGCTCTTGAAATGTTTTGAACTAGATTTCGAGAATTTTATCGAAATGTATATTTATTACAACTTATTTGCGTCATCGATACCTACACCTAACCGCTTTTTCAACTCACTTTAATTATTATACATTAAAATTCTTGTGCTCTCAGAAATAAAGTAATTATATTTACACATAATTATTACACACACACACCTTACATTGTCAACTTAAAATTAATTAACCCATATAAGTCTCCAGATTGGCCAATAAAATGCAATTAAGTAAGTAATTACTTAGGTTTTTAGTAATTTTTTATGTTTCCGCGAAGCCATCTCAATGTCTGTTGAAAACACTTTTATCGATGTGATTCGATTTAAATCAAAGTGCATTGAAATTATGTATTGTTTATTACGTTTATGACATCATAAGGGTCCAAAGGGGACTTGGTGACTTCTAAAATACTTACCTCAAGTCTTCAAAAATCTCTTCCAATAAATCGCTTACGCCTCATCGTGGCATCTACGCAAATTATATAATTTGTGACATATTGTTAAGATAACTCACAAGCACTTTGAATAATCGCTTACCAACATAAGTAATCGACCGCCATTTATCTCGTCAGGAAGCAATACGGGTGTATTGATTTTGCAAGATTATACATTGTTTATATTCAATTAAACAGGGAGCGTATTTTATATTAACCAGTTGGATGTCCGTGGCTTCGTCTGTATTTATCGATGCACCAATTAACCATCTAATACCTAAAGATACTTCTTGTTCATCGTATAAATAAATCATCGTAAAGATTTAATTAAATTAAATTCAAATAATTTCACGATTACACAGAACCATACATGCTACCTCCAGGCTCGGAAGGTTGCTTTTACTGAGAATAGTAATTTAATCTAGGTACCGATTTTTGTTTTTTTACACCCTAATGCTAGCTTGCTGTAGGTGCAAATTTGTAACGTCACGTGTATTGCACCCAGGGTGATAATTAATCTGAGGTGAGTAATTACCACGCCCAACCCTATCAGATGAGTTGCACTATAGCCTAATTTATTGCTCACTATTTAGCTTTTGCACAAAGTTTCAATCGATCAACGAAATAAGGTCGATTCTCTTTTAAAATCCAGAAAATCGAGAGATCTTCGTCAGAATTCGGAATTGAAATGTTTACTCCAACGAAGCATCAAGTAATAAAGGGATGTAACGACCCTGTCTATCAAGAAACAGAAATGTGACGTGGAAATTACAGAGTTGATGAAGGGAGATGTTTCACGCCTCGCAGAACTAGCAATTAACTTCTTGTGTACACAAATGTACAAGCACTTAGCCGCAGTCGACGTAGGCTTAATTGAAATTTAAGTTTCCTATAAGGATAAAGTGAAATGATTCGGTGATTACATAGTGTCCAATCCACATTGTAATTACATGGGCTCATATGATTGGCAGAAAATTAACTGACCTACAATTTAGATTTGTTGGAAGTGAAAGTAGAGGATGACACGCAATACTAGCTACCTTATTCCTGAAATTATCAGAAATTAATTTAGTAGATCGGCAACGAGAGTCTCTGGTCTTGCAAGTGTCCAAATTCTGCGGTTACCACTTACCGCCAATAGAAGTTTTTCCGAATCGTTTTACCCTGAGGATTGCTTAAGGCTTTGTATTACAACGCCGTATAACTTGTTATACTCGTAAGTATCTATAAAACATTCTGACCACATGGAGGTCAATGGGCAATATTTTCCACCGATAAGGGCATAACTGCCATTCCATCAATATCAAGTGCACATCAGTCACGATGGACGTCTTAACTATCGGGCTCATACCTCAACAGAGACATAAATGCACATAAAATTGATACAGATTATTACATGTCGCCAGAATACGTCAGGATGCGTTAAGGATGACACACCGTTGAAGAATGAACCATCAGTACATTATAATTTAAGAGGCTTTCTTTTGAATGGCATATTGCAAACGGCTTTAATTTAAGAATTTACTGAAAAATAAAGCGCGAGACTGTGAACAATTAAAGAGTCGAATCTACCCAACAGTTTAGAATGGATTGTTGTTAAATAAATATAGCAGCATCTCCTGGCTCGCTAGTCATGAGGCTTGTTCTGGGTCAACATGAGGGGCAATTGGCTGGTCGAATGCAAGATAAACCGAGGTTACATATATAAATATGTACTCGATTAATTAGCTTATGTATTAGATTAATTAGATTATGTAGCAGTGCTAGTTGAACCGTGTGAAATTTATAATCTTCAGGGACCAGATTACAGTTATTTGACAACCCTATAAACATTGGCGATAAATTTCATTAAGGCAACTAAATGGTAGCTCAGGGCGATCATAAAACTGAAGCGAGCATCCTGCTTCACCTACTTTTTATCGAATCTCGATCAATCGATCGAATGACCGATGGAAAAGTCAGGAGTGTGCAAAACACAGGATGTGACAGGATTGATGAATGTTGATGAATCAAAACAAGTCTGTAAATCAATGGTCGAACCTATACTTTTTATGGTGAGGAACTCGGCGAGTGATGCGAAGTTATGTATGAAATATGAATTGATTGAGACAATTGACATTTCAACTTGCTTTGTGTTTAACATCGAGATAAAAATATTACAACAACCAAGCCATTTAAAACACACATCCAAAAATGCAATGGGAACCCTGAAGGAAATTTTGTTTCTCTGAATCACAAATTCCTCTTTTTCAGAAATGGTAATTAGTATGGGCAAGACTATCAAAGTTATCGTCATAAAATGCATTTCTTCATTATTTACTACGAATTTAGGGATCAGAGTGTTTCAAATTTGGATATGTTGTGACAACAGATCACAAAATCTCACCCCGATGCAGATGCAAGCAAAAGCTGGTGCTTGATTTTTACGGATCAAAATCTTGACGTATCTGATGAAATATTAGACACAGCTAATAGGGGCGTCTGTAACACATAACAAGGACCTATTAGAAGCAAATACAGGTATACTGGTATAAGAATACGGAAGGAGAGTTTAATGTCAAGGCTGTGGTTTGGTTGTCCGTCGGTTGTCGAATCAACTCAACTTTTTGCCTGGAATCAAAAAATAGGATCGGATTCTTGGGAACTGGTATGTCCACATATTTCAATGTTTATAATTAAGTATCTATGTATGCTAAATACCCTTCACTTGGTCTGAATTGATGATTGTTCTAGAATTGACGTAGACGATGTTAAACGCTTCTGATAGTGCAACTTTCAGAGTCATCATGAAATAAATAGCAGCGTTCAGATTTCCTGAATTAGAAATATCCAAAGAAACTAAAATCACATTCAACAATTGATTCACACCATGTAAGATCACAGTAATATGATATGATAAACACAAAACTCTTTGTATATATCGTAAATATAAGAATTGGCATTGAGAGAATAGATCATCCAATTCCCTCAGCCAATTCCATATGCATGAATACTCTACGCCATGGCGGTTAGTATCCACCATTTTGTTCTTTATTACATAGTATGTAGCACTTTTATTTATTCTGTGGTAAAACTATCAAAGCCTTATTTACTTCTTAGGGTCATTGCTCACGCCCTTGGCATTCAAAGCTCGCGGCAATGAGACCGGGGGCTCGCCCAATCAACTATTCCGATCATCTAGATTTCAGAACAGTGTAGAATTGACATCAAGTTATGTACGACAGAGTTCTGACATAAGCAAACAGAGCAATAGGGTTAAAATAAGACAAATATAAGGGTACGCGGCTTAGAAATAGCACCACGTAGTAGTTACCTAATCTCATTCACAACGAATACACGGGTATAGTGGCGGACTAAGTAGACGTCGATGCTGCGAGAGTTTAAGTAAAATCGAATTTAAGCAGTAATGACACAGATGTGTCTTCTTTTGGTTCTTCCGATTAGGTTAGCAATATCACGCAAATCCTAGTTAATTTTTAAATTCGTTGCAGTTACAGACAGCCTATGTTTATCCAAAAGATCTTGTTAGAATGTGATCAAAAAACAGTCTGGAGAGAACTGTCTCTTAAATTAATTTAAAAAAGTGTATAGCTTCACGTGCCCTGAATGATTTCCAAAGGAGTAAGCCGAGTCATTTAAAACACCCACTTTAAACCAAAGATTAAATGGTCCGCCATTGTTATCGATTGTGAGTCCATCGCTGTGTTAGGCAAAGACGGTAAATTTAGTCCCAAATAACCCTATGGAGCAGTCCTAATGATGTTTTTTCGTGGTAAAGTTAGCGGCATCACTGCACTAAGGTTTTATTAGCACAATCATGCCATTGCCTACCGAACACCTCTGCCTACGCCTTTGGGGAATACAGAGCGTGAGCATATGTAAGTATGGCTAACTAGGTAACTCTAACCTAGTAACTCTAAAATTCTACCACGGCTTTTACAGAAAAAAACATTTCCAAGTCGCCACTTAGATTTCTCAATTGAATCATCATGGTATTCTTTAAGTCAGTTTATCAATCGAAAATGAAACCTTACGTATTTAGTAAACGTTCACCATAGGCAGAGCACACACTGCTATCCATACTAAATTGTAGAGGAGTGCGGTAGACATAGTCCGTGTGCTACCGTTAGCATACCTTAGTTGTATTATAGGTACCGACACGACATAATTTGAATATTGATTAATGGAACCAACCAGGCATAGTATATTAGATAGCATATTAGATAAGTAGCGTAACTTGCTTAACAGAATGCCCTTAGTTCATCAAAATTATAGATAATGCTTTAAATCAATAGAAAATTTAATAAGATAAAAGAGCCGTGGTGGCCTCGGGTTGGAGCAGTCGCCTGCTACACAAGCGACGCAAGTTCGAATTCCAGCGGGGCCTGTACCTATGAGTTTTTCTAAAAACTTATGTACAGTGATTTCACACCACGAGCTTTACTGTGAAGATGTCTGAGAAATAATTCAAAGACGTATGTATAGTGCCTGAGACGGCGATGGACTCACCCTGTGTCACGTTGGCACTTAATCATGTTCGGTGATATGTGGGTGTTGAAAATTAAAACGCCTACCCCTTCGGGGAATACAGGCGTGAGTATATGTATGTATGTAGAAAATTTAATTAATTGTCAACTGAAATAAGGTATATTCTCATATAAGAAGTAATTAGTATTTTATTATATTATATCGTAAATAAACCGGTTCAATTCCTACATGTATATATAAACTGGCGTACTTACGTTTCAACAAACCAGCCTCCTGCCACGGTATTGGTTCCAGAATAGAAGTTACTCTGCTAGTGCTAATCAAAACCTGACGTATCATATAGAAGAACGTGTCAGACAACTGACGTAAATGACACATCTACGACTTGATTTTCATCCTCAAATCTACACATTCTTAACTCTACAATATTAAAATTTGTGTATCAGTGTCAACAAAATTACCAAACTGGTCCACTTCAGGCTATCATTCGTTTTATTACGAGTACTGCCCTCAGCTGCTTCCTTATAAAGTAGTCTTATACTTATCTTCATTGACAATTAATGCGTCTGCATATTAATTTTAATAACACTTGCATTCTCGTATTTAAAAATCCGACGATTATTTAGTTACATGTGTCCAAATTGGGACTGGATCACTACTTAACATTGTTCAACATTCCATAGTGGAGTATTTAAAAAATATGAATGAAAAATTCTATTTTTGAAAATAATCAACACACTGAGATTTTCTTTTACTACAAATGTAGACAATTTACTTACGGCCTGCATCACAATGTTACAAACCTCTATGGTAAAGAACGTGATAAGAATCACTTCAATTAACTAGTAGGGTCTTGTACAGCTATTTAATAATAACTTATTGTTGTGTATTTGTGGTCTATAAAATTATTTTTTCATCCCACCATCTCGGAAAGAGTATTTATAATCTTCAATATCTGAGTGGAAAAGCCGTTTTTATTCTCTAGAGGATAAAGTAAATTGAATTTAGAACATCGTGTGCACTAAGTTTGTGAATTAAAAACGTTTTTTTTTGCATTTAGTCATTTCCTCGCTGAGGTGGAATGAAAAGTTACGTGTTGCACTCTGTTGCACTCGAGTGCAAAGATTTTTCACCTCGTGCTCTTTTGATTCCCTCGCTAACGCTCAGGATTCTAATTTTGAATCCTTCGCTTGCTCGTTCATCAAAATTGAACACGCGGTTAAAAATAAATTTGCACTCTTGTATAACAAATAACTATTATACTTGACTTATTTATTTCCAAATTTTTTTTCTACCGTTGTAAGAATTTGCTGCATGGTCCTAGGTACCTTCTACTTAAAATCACTTACTCTACTTGGCTCTATATTTAAATGGCATCATGACTTTAGATCGATGTGAACGATAGTCTCCCACACAATTGACTTTAGCAATTGCTATTCACATAGAAGAATCGATTTGCTGATCACTATCAAAATAGACAATCGATTAGCGAGTATGACATTGAATTTGAAATGTCGAATCTTGAATGTCCTGCATTCATTTTAACTTTTCAGAAGTGCCAAGTGTAATCATTACACTTTTAAAATGTACATCTGTGTACCCAGCGGCGATAGACCGAGGTGTAATTTGTTTACCGAGGATTACTTATCGTACCAACGTGGCGGATCGTGAGTTCATTATTTGTGCCTCTTTTGGATAACTAGCGAAACTAGCACAGATAACGAAATAAAATGAACATCTATCATAATATAGCTGTCAATTTTTTTGAAGGTATCCCTAGTTTCTTAAAAATGGTAAAGAAAAAAACGAACACGAGGCTAGACTTGAACTCACGACCTCTGCAATCCATGCAGTTGCTCTTCCAACTGAGCTACTCGTGATCTTACCTCATGCGTCGAATTTTTCTTTTCCATGTTCCTGCGGTACAGGGACCGCCTTGTTCCGTACCATCCACGTTTTATATGAAAATAGCACTTTTCTACACGATTATTCAAACATTTTATTTATACAGAATCAAAACAAATATTTGCAAAATACTGCCGTTCTCAAAATCGATGGGTTCGCGGGATACATTCAGAAATTGTAATGTTATATGTTTTTTTCATTATTATTTATTATGAATTTACATTGTATGCTTAAAAACATTCCTTTCTTAAATTGAATTTTAATTGGCGTCAGCGGGAGCTTTTTAAAAAAAGAACAGTAATTTTGAATACAACCAAGCTCATTCAAATTCAAGCCGCGTATGTGAAGGGAGAAAACGATTTGGCTGTAACTTTATTGATCTCAATTTTGAATTCTCGTATGTTTGCTTAAAAAGTGTGTCTCCTTTGAGAATATTTTCGTGTTCGTTTTCCATTAAGAACAGTTAAGTACTTACAATGTACATATCATGTCCGATAGGATGAACCAAGCATTTTTAATTCTTTCATAGTGACGTTAAACGAATCTAAATTAAGTACCTAGGTAATTGAGATATCACGAATCAATAGGCAGGTAGTACTTACGTAGGTAAGGTGTATATTTCTTGTACCTCTTCTTGATCTGAGAAAAGAGTGATCGACA
This sequence comes from Watsonalla cultraria, assembly GCA_964035505.1. Classification (NCBI taxonomy): domain Eukaryota; kingdom Metazoa; phylum Arthropoda; class Insecta; order Lepidoptera; family Drepanidae; genus Watsonalla; species Watsonalla cultraria. The sequence continues at coordinate 11,289,055 of OZ037714.1, forward strand.
ATACTTAGATACTTAATGTACACTAGCTGAGCCCCGCGGTTTCACCCGCGTAGATTTAGTTTCATGCTTCATGTCGCGGAACCCTAATATTTTTAATTAATATAAGTAGCCTAAGTTACTCCTTGAAATATCAGCTACCTGCCAGTGAGAGTCCCGTTAAAATCTGTCCAGCCGTTTCGGAGATTACCCAGAACAAACAGACAGACAGAGAAAAATTATAAAACTTGGATTTTCAGTGTCAGTAGCGTGTATACTTTCATATGCATTTAGTGAAAAGCTGTAATTTTGGAATTACAAACAGACACTTCAATTTTATTTATCTGTACAGAAGATGTATAGATAATAATAGAAGCCCAAGGTCGTCTTTCAGCTGAAGTAAGGATGTAAACAACAAATATATTTGTTGTTAGATGTGCCGATGACCGCGCCACCGGCCGGCGGCTCGGCAAACAAATGGTCCACATAATTAGCATGATTCACGATTAACATAACTTATCCGCACTGTGGGCTGTCAAAAGGACTTTAAAAAAAACTGCGAGGTCAACAACCGGGGTGACGTGACGTTTGCTTGGCGCGAACTCTGTTTCACCAAAGACAATATTTATTTGGCACTATGCAAATATTAACCCAGTCCCATAATTTAAAAAAATAAAGAAAATCGTTTATCTAACGTCGAATATTTATATATCCTTTAAAACTGGTAATGCTTGTTGCATTAATGGAGAAAATATTTATTGCATTTGTAAATAGCTGCGAACTAAATGCAACTTAACTAGGATTTTAGTCCAATCTTCTTTTAATGAATAGGTGTCCAATGGTATTCAAGGGTATACAGAGACCAGTGTACTATTCGTACCCTGCTAAAGTAAAACCAGATAGAAAAAAAAACTATCCAAATAATTAAAAGATCTGAATGAAATCGAATACCAATTTTATCGAATTATAAAATCGAATCAATCTGTTTAGGTACGGCGCATAGAGCATCAATTTTAAATCATCTAGGGCAACTTTTTTTTTTTTTAAATCTTTATTAAATATGAAAAGGGAGTTTGTTCAAATTGTGAACATGTCACTCCCGTAAGGTACACAAAGTAGAATGGACAATATTTCTTAATAATTATTAACTATGACTAAGGGTGTGCCTTGAATCCGGTTTGGGCTATTTTATAAAGTTTCCTGGCTTCCTGAGAAGACGGTAACGCTAAAATACTGTTACACCAACCAACATTGCTCATTACAATATTTTTATTTATGGCACAGTTCATCGTGTGGTGACGAATTGCTTCAGTCCGGACACACTCCGCAAGTATGTGGTGTACATCTTCTACCATATTACACTCACTACAGTGAGGGGAGCTAGTTTTACCCATCAGGTATTTAAATTTATTTAAGGGAATGTGACCGGATCGAAGTCTAAACGCCATCATAATATGGTCCCTGTTTAAGTCGCACCTGTCGAACCAAGGGAATCGAAGCAGAGTAGGTTGTATGGTTTTGTACCATATACCTCTCCTTAGCGACCTCTCATCAAAATACTCAGACCAGGATTTATGGCATCTTTGTTTTACAATGTTAACCAGATTAGTAAAGTGAGGTAAACAGCTATAATTGGTACCATCTAAGATTGCCTCTTTAGCCAATTGATCGGCTTCTTCATTACCGTCAAGGCCGACATGAGATGGTACCCATTGTAATACAATTTTTTTTTTCTTCTTCTGAAACTTACGAATACATTCTATAATATTATAAGCTATTGGAATGCCTCTAATTAGACTTGTACATTTTTCGATATGTTGAAGTGCACTCTTCGAGTCTGTTAAGATAACAACATTATCACAACTTATGGACTCAATATATGAGATGGCTTCAAAAATAGCAATAAGCTCTGCATACATAACGGAAACTTCAGCTGTAATTTTGAACTTAATTTTATCTCCTGTTTGAGCATCAAAAATAGCAGCCCCTACACCACTATCATTTTTCGAGCCATCTGTAAATATTTTATATGAATAATTGTAATTGTCTATCAAGTATTTCGTTACTTTATTGCACAAATGTAAAGGTTGGTAAAATCGCTTAGGTTTATTATTTTGACTTCCCTGAATGGACTGAACGATATGAGGTTTAATATTTATATTACTCATCCATGTATCTAGGGAAAACATCTCTAGTACCTGAGTTGAGTGGACAGCTAATGATTGCAGTTCATTGTGTATGGTTATTAATAAGGGTTTCTTTTTACGACGCCAATACTGCCCATTACATAATTCTGAGAGTTTGGTTAGTTCACTCATCAGTGGGCTGTCAGTTGATTTGGATTTTAACCAGAACTTTCCAGCTAAGAAATTTCGTCGTATGGCCAGAGGTGGTAAAGACAATTCCGATTCCATAACATGGATCGGGGTGCTTTTTATGAATCTACCTATAATTCGCATAAATTGGTTCTGGACTTTATCTAATTTTGATATATGTGTCAAACAACTATTATCGTATAGGTAGCAGGCGTAGTCTAACCGACTTCGTACAATAGAGATGTAAAGTCTTCTAAGATGTGAAGGATGAATGCCCCAATTGGGTCCACTAAGTATATTAAAAACATTCAAAAATTTTAGGGTTTTCTCTCGTATCTCATTAATATTTTTTGTCCATCTTAATCTTTTATCAAACCATACGCCTAGGTATTTGACTGTGTCAACAGTTTCTAAATTGCGATCTTTAATATTCAATTTTATGGAATTTCGTTTGTAGCCTCTTTTAAATATACAGACTTTAGTTTTAGTTGTTGATATTTCTAAGCCTTGTTTCAAAAGTAAGTCATATAGCTCATCTATTGCTGCTTGTACAACCCTCATGGCTCGAATCTCATTTATATCAGCATGGTATAATACAAAATCATCTGCATATTGTGATATTGATATGTATTTTTCCAATTGTTTACAGATTTCTATTGTGGCCACATTAAATAATAAGGGTGATAAAGGATCACCTTGCGCTATACCCCGCCTCGTATATCTACAGATGTATCCGTTGTCTATCCGTATTTTTATATGCCTTTCATTTAGGAAGTTCCAAATATATTTGCATATTTTTCCACCTACACCCAACTCATCCAATGTGGTCAATAAGTAACCAACGTCAATATTATTGTATGCGTTATCTATATCGACAAAGCAGGCAACAGTTGAAAGCCCCTTTGAAAAGGCAGATTGTATTTTTGTTACCAGAAGGCTCAAACTATCCAAACAACTTTTATTTCGACGAAAACCAACTGTATTGATTGAAAAATTATTATTTTTTTCAAGGAACCACTCTAATCTTTTATTAATTATGGTATGATATATTTTACATATACATGACAATAGGGAGATCGGTCGAAGAGCTGAATCCCCATTGGGGTCTCTTCCAGGTTTTGGGATCGGAATTATTCCAATTTCTCGCCACTGGAAAGGTACAAATGCGCCATTCAGTACTAGATTATAAAAATAAATTAATATTTCTTTACCACATTGAGGTAAGTTCTTAATCATCGAGTATGAGATATCATCACATCCAGGAGATGTATCCTTCGACTTAATACATTTATCAAGCTCCTGCATGGAGATGGGGCCCTCTAGTTGGATATTATTGGACAAGAATGTAGGTTCTGATGGTGGAACAAAATCAGGCGAGAGGCTGTGAAGAAGTTTATTAGCTTTCTCAGCATTAATATATGTATGTGAAGATTTATAACCCTTCAGCCATCTAAGCCTGCGCCACATATCGGACGAAGAGATATTTCGATCTATAGAAGAACAATATCTATGCCATTCTTCTTCCTTAGCGTGACGTATTAATCGTTGAGTGTCGCGAATATTTTTCTGTAAAGAGTCGAAATGACTTGGCGTGGGGTTGCGTCTAAAAAGAGCTAATGACAGTCTTCGATTTGCTACGGCCTTTGATAATTCGGGGCTCCAGTAAGGTTTTGGTGTGAAGTTTGATTGGGGGTTTCTATTAATTTTGATTTTAGGAATATGTAAATCCGCGCCCCTATCTACATAGTCAATAAATGTGTTATACGATGTTTGCGGATTATCTGATAGTGTAAAGTTTTTAAAGATATTTTCTAAGTATTTTGTGTACGCTTCCCAATTAGCTTGCTTATAATTTCTTTTTAGTATAAAATTATCTTCTATTTCACTGCAAATAGATAATTTTATTATCAGATGATCACTCCCGAGAGTCTCATTAAGAATATCCCAAGAAAACTTCAACGCAATATCCTTTGTTGCTAGTGAAATATCAGGAGACGAAGATTGTAGTCTTCCATTGACCATCGAAATACGGGTATTGTCACCTTTATTAAGTACGACACAATTACTGTCAATAAGTGAGTCAAAAACTTGTAAGCCCCTCGAGTCTGTATGATTAGACCAGGTAGAATGATGCGCATTGAAGTCTCCTATAATAATAGTTTTTTTGGAAAATGTCGAAAAAATTGTTTCCCATTCTATGCGTGTGGTGTTAATTGATGGTGGACAATACACAACAATAATATAATCTAAATGTAAGTGGTTATAAATTCTGACGCATAATAATTCTATGCTTGAGTTGTTTACTTGTAATCGAACAGGCTGCGCTTTAAGTGATTTATGAGTCATTATAGCCACGCCCCCGTAGGAATCTTGTCTATCACTACGAAATATGTTATAGCTAGTTACCTTTAATGAGCTCTCTGGTTCCAACCAAGTCTCCGTTATGGCAGCAATATGTACTTTGAATTGCGTTAATAATTGCTCGAATGAGAGTAACTTCTGTCTTATACTACGGGCATTCCACTGAAGTATAGAGAGTTTAAAAAGTCTATTAACTCTTAAAATGATCTAACACTAATTTTAACCACGGCCAATCAGAAATATTATCAACAGTTATAAGTATTAACCACTCGATACATAATTTAAAGATATTTCTGATTTTTTCGGCAACGTTCAGATTTCTTAAAAATATTGTTTCCTTTATCTTACTAATTAACTCACTAAATAAAGATTTATTTTGGTTCGAAGTATCCGTCGTTTTTTTAAAGTCTTCATCCAATGAATTGAGTTGCATAAACTCATCACCCCCTATAGGAAATTCCCATTGTTTGTCATTTCTGTGGTCAGTTGTTTTCTTCTTATTACCTCCTCCTGATCTAGATTTTTTAACAGGAGTCTTCTGAATACTTGTGCTTTCTGCGTGGTGTATATCGGCTGCGCAGGTGACCACCTCCGTCCATAAAGGGGTAACATTTTCAGGATTATGCGAGAATTCTTTAGGTATCTGAGAGGGCATATTAGGTGGTTCCTTAGGAGGTACATATTTTTCAGGGGGAACATACATAGTTTGTGCTTTTTTGTAAGTACAGTTGAACTCGGCCATGATATCCCTGATTTTCTTTTCTTTTAAATAGACTGGGCAGATTTTGGACAACGCCATATGTTTTCCTGAACAATTCACACATTTGAAGTTCGTTGTCTCGCAATTTGTATGACCTCCACCACATTTTGGACAGATAACCTTATTAGAAGAGCAAGATTTACTAGAATGGCCTAATTTCCAACATTGAGAGCATTGGGAAACTGCATAAACGTATGGTTCAACAATTAGTTTCACATTATCTGCATATACATAGGCGGGAAGGCTGCTACCTTTAAATCCAAGTCTAACTGCTTCACTGGGCCACCACCCTTCTTTATTTGGAAGCCGTCGATTAAGACGTTTTACAGAAATAATTTCCATCGGTCCGGGACAGCGAATTGTGTTCTTAATGTCATCCTCTGATAGTTCCTGTTCTACGCCTTTTATAACTCCATAGGAAATATTTACCTCGAAGTCACCTTGAATCTTCCATCCCATAGATAAAAACGTTTCATTTGATTTGAGTTTTTGTAAACTACACTCGTTCTCAAACTGGACCTTCGCTTTAAAAGGGTTAAGATATTTTACTCTATTTATGCTATCTATATTATGTTCTTTGAAAAGCTTTGCCAATGCAAATAGTTTTGGCAGTTTATCTTTGCAGTATATATTCACTTCCATCGCGGTATCACCACGTATATCAATATCTTTGTATGTGGATCTTCTTTTCCTAATTTTAGCTACAGTTGTCCAATCTTCGTCACTATCTCTCGTCTCTCTGGTCCTCTTATTTGAATCTTTGATGAATTCATCTAATCCGTCCTCCTCCATGTCTGTTAAACTCATACTTTTATTGTTCTGGTCTAAATCACTAATCCGCTTCTCATCATTTATGTAAATATTATCTTCAATTTGATGTTGATTTTCCATAACGTTATACAAGCACACTTGTTTGTCACTCAAAGCCGCGTTGCACCGGCCGGCGCTGGCCGGTTTGCTTTCGCAAGATAAATATATGAGCGTTATTAATCACCGAGCTGCACGTTGTTATCGATCGCGTGCCGATACGAAACTGATGATCTAGGGCAACTTTAAGTCCCGTCACTAATTAAAAAAGAATACCTACCTACCTTTGAATGCGCAGTATTTTATGAGTGTGTCTCTGTCTATATATATATAGCGCGTGGCGAATAAAAATATGCGCAGTATCCCCACTATATTTCGCTTCGCGTTCTTTTCTCATGACGGGAGCTGTAAGCCTATATTGGTTATATCAAGGCTATTCTTCCCTTACTATAAACAGTGGACTATTAGCAAAGCAAACAACACATTAGCGGTGAAGCCCTTACATCCTTATAGGCATTAAACTTAACATTTTGGTCACGAAGCTTTCCACGCGCCGACTAGTCACGAGTCGCGTCACCTTGCCAGCGAAGGTGTTTGATTTACATACACCAATACTGGGTAACATGTCCGTTGTCCGTGTGTTTGGTTTTTCAACAAGCAAGTAGTTTTAACGTGTTTGAACGAAATTGTCAACTTTAAAACATGTATTTAAACCTATGTTTAGAGATCGTGGGTATATTTTTATATTTATTTTGATAGGGATACCACACGCCCTTGCTTTGCAATAAAAATCATTTCAAATATATAAAATTCTCGTGTCGCGGTGTTTGTTACCAAACTTCTCCGAAACGGCTGGACGATTTGTATGCAATTTTTTGTGAATTTTGGGTAGGTCTTAGAAAGTGAGAATCGGCCAACATCTTTTTCCATATCCCTAAATGACAACGGTGCTCCACCCCAAAAATATATATATCGTAATACAACGTTCCCCGGGCACAGCTGACAGCAATCGACTACAATTTGACCCATGAGATAAAAAAAATGTGCTAACAAAGAAACGGACTCCTTTTTCATCGGTTAATAAGATACATTTAAGAACATACAGTTTTCCACACTTAGGTATAACATAGATACAAAATAAAGCAAAAAAAAATCCAAGATGGCGGCACATTTAAACAAGTTTCACAATAAAAGTATGTTATTATTATGTAGTTGTTGCAACAATATTATAGTGCAATTATTAAGAATATGTAAATCTATCGATTTTTACACAAAATTATTTGATGTATTTATTACGTAGACGAGTTGATAATAGAAATAAAATATGACAGTAATCGATAATTTACGAATACTTCAATAGGTTCAAATCCGTTCTTTAATGAGAAAATGATAAAGGCTAACAAAGTTAAGTATCTGCCGACTCGTAGTAGCGACCTACCTACCAAAACTACTTTTTCTATTGACAGGTTATTCATTATAACTGATTATTATTTTGTACATACATATGCTCACACATACTTTTTCCCCGAAGGGGTAGCCAGAGCATGTTGTAATAACAAAACCAACTGTTCACCGAAGATGATTAAATGCCAACGTGACAGATGGTAAGTCCATCGCGGTATCAGGCACTATACATACGTAGGTACATCTTTGTACAAATCCTCAGATTATTTACTTCTTACTATTTTTTTAAAATTAAATCTATATTGTCTTATTATGCACCTACCTGAATAATGTTCCTAAAAAAATCATTCAAATACAATACTAAAAATATATAGGGACCCAAATAGCAACTGTTGAAAAGATCCCAAAAAAATATTAAAAGTCAGATAAACTCAACGCCTTTTACGTTTCACGGTCAATACTGGCCCTGTAAATGGATCGCCGGAGGTCGGAATGGATGAAGCAATGATATATCGCACCTCCGTCTGTCCATCCATCCAATCGAGATCACATCCGACTTCCGAAAAGGTCTACTTTGTCACACGTCAAGAGTAACACTGATTAAATGTCAAACTGTCAGATAAACAATCAAAAGGCATTTTATAACTTACCTCATAGACATAGGGGCACTAGAAGTAGGAACATTTAAAAAATATAAATCTACTTAACTCTAAATACATAGTAGAAAAGTACTTCGAAGTACCTAAGGACTTTCATCTTATATATGTAAAAATTAATCCTATTTTCCCTTGGTCACGGCATCACGCGGAAACGGCTGGTTGGATTTTAACGGAACTTTTACTGGCAGATAGCTGATGTTTCAAGGACTGTTTAAGGCAAATTTTATCAAAAAAACAGCATGAAAATAATACGCGGGTGAAACCGCGGGGCACAGCTAGTATGTTATAAAGTATCTACCAAGGAAACAAAAAAAGTACTAATAATATATCCAAAAAATGTTATTTTGTAAGTAATTATATTAAATTAAGCAAATTTGCAACACTTCTGTGCTTTAATCTTCTGTCTCTTAAATGTATAATTTCAAATGATAAATTATATCCATTAGGAAACTTAAAACTATTGCAAACTAAAAGGTACTCAATAAATTAATGTTAAGTATGTCATCTGAATGAAGATGTACAACATAAGCACAGATTAAAATGCGTTTATAATAAATCTTATGCGACCATAAGTACTTTAAGCTTAATATTGTTGAGATATAAATGTGATTTGTTAATTTATTATATCGCCGAATGATTGGAAGATCAAAACAATTTACGGATGTGACATTCAAAGACATAAAATTGATGAAAGGATCAGATGAACTTTGAGTCAAGGCTTTACTAACGTTTTTAACGAAGATGTTATTCAAGTATTTGTTAATTTAAAAAAAAAACATTCAGCCGAATTGATAGCCTCCTCATTTTTTTTAAGTCGGTTAAAAATCCAGTAATATCACATCACATGCAACTGAGATGGATGTGTGTAAACAAGAATGGACAAAGGAAGAAAAGCATTTATTAGAAAGCACCAGAAATAGCTGGAATGCCCAAAGAACATTTGCCATGTTATGGACATACTATGTGACTAGCGGACGTCAGGTGGTTTCACCAGCGTAATTCTCGTTCCCGTGGGAGTATGGATAAAATATAGCCTGTGTTACTCGATGATGATGTAGCTATCCATTGCTGAAAGAATTTTCATGATCGTTCAAGTAGTTTCGGAGCCTATTCAATGCAAACAAACAAAAAAACAATCAAATCTTTCCTCTTTATAACATTAGTGTAAATCAAATCAAATCATTTATTCATAAATACAAATATAATATAAAGCGATGTCTAGTCCCAAACTAAGCAGAGCTTGTACTATGGATACCAGACATCTTAGAAACCAGTGTAGAAGAGATGAAGACAATGTCGATAAAATAGTTATATCTACGAGTAGATATGAACTTAATAAGCGATGGATGGATTGTGTGAAAGACGACATGGCTATAAGGGGAGAGAATATAGAGAAGAACGGATGAAATGGACGAGCAACACATCTTACCTGTAGTGGAGTACCTAACAGGAGTGGATATCAATTATTTTTAAAGTTTAATAGTGTTGGTATCCACGCTTTTAGCTTGAAGGTAACTATTATTATAAAACATTCTAACTTTTAGATAAAAATAAAATGTTAAATTGATATCTTTATCCTACTTATAAATATGGAAAGCAAGTCAAGTGCCTTTCACTTGCGGCCATAAAATTATAAATAGGTGAATTAACGACATGAAGAGGAACAATAAAATAAATATATACGAACGAATTCATAAATAATTGAATTAACGTTCAAACATTACTAATATAAAGCTTCGCATTCGAATTCAACGGTTCCCCATTAGGTTTTTCTGCGGACCACTTGTACAGTAGTTCAGTTCAATCTTTCGTAGGTGCCCTTTTCTACCCTGTCTTTAAAAAGTTATTAGAAGGAAAAGTAGAAGGAAAGAGAGGAAGAGGAAGGCGCAGGTTAACATACATGAGACAAGTTAAGGAAAGTCTGCCATAACGTATAGGGAGGTCATGGAGATGGTACTTGATAAAGCCGAATGGAAGATATTGCATCGGTTAGACCGACAAGAGTCACAACTCTTACATTTCTGATGATGGTGATGACACATTTTCAGACACTTTTAATACCTATAGTAATTTAAGAGACATGTTTAACTATGGGTTCGACAACACGCACTGGACACCTCTAGCATTGCAAGCGTCAATAGCATGGCCATACATAGGTCATAGCCACTTACCACATAGTGGACCCTGCTTGTTTACCATCTAAGGTATAATTAAGTTTTATTGAATAAATTTATTGTTTAGGTATTGAAAATATTACCGAAATTAACCATTTGTAAGTATTTGGATTGGGTGGACCACTAGTTATCCCAAGCCTCGTATTATAAACGGCGGATTGGATCATCTTTCTATGAATCCGACCATTTTCAAGCCAGCTTTTTTTGCATGCTCTCCAAGAGCACTAGTTTCTTTGGTCTCATGATTTATGTTATTTGTTTGTTCTGATTTAAATAAATATTGTCTTTGAAGGTTACGAAACCGCCGCTAGCGTGTGTATACTTTTCTTTTACCTTTTTATGTAAAACCCCAGGTTCCAAGAACGAGTATAGAGGGAAAGATGTGCGCTTATTCTTTGAATTGCTATCCATCATACGTGAACACAATTTTAACATACAGTAGAAAACAGTTCAGTATTGTAATCCTAGCGTCTTTTTAAATTCGTAATTTGATTTGTGTCTCATCCTAATTTTTGAGGGCAAGGTGCTTTGATCCTGTGAATAAAAGCTGAATTTATATAAGACTTTTAATATGAATCTATACTTATAAAATTCTAAGTCTTTATTGACTTACTAACTTATATGTTAACGCACAGCCTAAACGGCTATTCGTAGGGATAAAATTTGGAGAGTGTGTCGTTTGCGATGTGAAGTTATACATAAAGAAAGAGTTTTTCCAAAATCCACCCCTAAGAGGGTCACAATAGGGTTGGAAGTTTCTATTTGCAGTAAGATTGTAATCTTATTGATAGTAAAACAAATGATAACAATCGAAGAAGCTGCAATACCAAACTGCCTTTCCCCGCATCACTAGCGGAAACGAAGCGTGGCAACACCGGGTAATGTCAGGGTCGCAGACCAGTTCTAACTGGTCCTGCTGACATTTCCACTGATGTAGGTGTCGCTCTACACTGAATATATCATTCAAGAATGCTGATTAGAGGGCTAGGTACAAATTGACAGGTTATTTTAGAGCCGTCGTATGTTATTTGAGTCGGCATCTGTCACGGTGTGTGCGCTAGTTCAAATCTGTCTTTAACAAGTTGCCATAGTCCGGTGAATTGTCAAGCTTTACCCTGGGCGCCAGCAAGGTGCAAGGGTGTGCACTTACAACCCTCGTTTGAGGAAAAAACGTATATAGGAAGATTTTTGTGGTTTTTAAAAACCTAAAAAACTCTATGTCTGTCCTCGGTAAAAGCTAGTATACTCGTACTGAGATACAAGTTTCAGCCAAATCAGTTTAGCGGCTCAACTGTGAAAAGCGAACGACAGGGACGCTTTCGCATTTATATTACTTAGCACCTTCAAATAATAACACCTGTTTGAATGTAATCCATTGCTACCCATGATTCTTACCATTCAGACACTTTTTGTAAAGGCTATCTGAGACGGTGACATCTTCATATTACCAAGGCCCAAATTGGTACAAACATCTGAGTTGAAATGGTGGTTAAGGGAAGTTATCATATATATATCGACTATAATATTACTATAGATTTAGATACGTTTTTGCTCAAAAAATGGTAACAAACTGTAATTCTGCTTTTTGTTAATATATGTAAGGCTAAATTACTTACTCCTTAAACAGAATAATTAAGAAATGAGATCACAAGAACACAATAGTTACATAAAAGTTGCCACATACGTTCATTGTTAATCACACGGTGGTCCAAGTTGTCAATTATCTGCGCAAACGCACCCGTTCCAAATTAACAGTTTTTCACTAAATGTATTTATGAAAACATATAGTGTGCCAAATTTTTTTTTTTTTATCTATCAATCTGTCTGTTGGTTCCAGCGAATTGGCAGATAGCCGATGTGTTAAGGAGTAACTAAGGCTTTTATTTAGAAAAATATGAGTATTCCCCGTAATAAAGCATGAAACTAATTCTACGCGGGTGAGACCAGGGGCACAGCTAGTATGTAATAAAGGCGGCAATCAGGGGCCAAACCATACTCTTATTGCAATGATAATTCAGTTGTGCGAAAGTGACAGATGTATACACGTCACATACATCTGTCTCATAAATTAGTGAAACTATCATGGCAATAAGAGCTCATGGTAAGGCCCTTGGACAGTCAGCTATTGTGCGCCAGAGCAAGTTTGGACTGCAAGACAAAACAAGACTAATTAGGGTGTAGAGTTACAGCTGCCTCTGTGAAACCAGTTCGCGGTAAGTGTTAATTTTCTTAATTTATCCCTAAATTTGTTGTTCATTTTTATAAATAACTTCTCTCCGACAAAGTTGTTGACGATTACTATCGATCTCGAAATAGTATCTCGGAACTACAAATATAAATGGCATTAACTCTTTCGTTGTTCCACTAATCTCTTATGGGGTTATGCAAACCTTATCAGGCTTGGAACTAGTAATCACTAGAACAATGTCGTTCAACTTTAATATGGAATTAAAAAATCTTTACTATCTTTATATTTTACATCCATACGTTGAACCTATGTATGCATATTCATGTATACATCTATATCATATACATAAATAATATTGAAGTGTCTGATGGAATTTCAAATTAACAGATTTTCACTAAAAGCAAATGACAGTATATGCGGTACTCACATAAAAAATATTCCTGCCAGTCTGTCTGCTTGTTCCGGCTACTCTTCGCAACAGATGGATCGATTAAGGGAGATAGTTAATGTTACAAGCAATAACTTAGGCTACTTATATTTTAAAAGAAACATTGGGGTTCCGCGGGCCACTAATGAAATTAAGTAAGGGTGTAGTATATTTCTAAACTTAAGGTACCTACTAGAAATAGAGAGCTCCTACACCACCTCCTGGTGAAAGAAACGCATGTGCAGCATCCACAGCGATGCATCATGCAACCGAAGTTTACGGATATGATTCTTGGCGTGACCCAAGAAAGTGTTAAAAATAATCTATATCTATACAGATAAATAAAATTGAAGTGTCTGTTTGTAATTCCAAAATAACAGCATTTCACTAAATGCATATGAAAGTATACACGATACTGTCTGTTTGTTCCGGGTAATCTCTGAAACGGGACTTTCGGGTAGCTGATGTTTCAAGGAGTAACTTAGGCTACTTTTATTTATTAAAAATATTAGGGTTCCGCGACAATAAGGAAGAAACTAAATCTACGCGGGTGAAACCGCGGGGCACAGCTAGTTTTAAATACAAATGCACCAATGAGTCACAGACATAACTGTTTATACCAACGTTAATAGATCCACTATTTGCCTAATATATTGAAATGGTTCTAAACTGGGTTAACGACCAAGCGATGCGCACCAGATCAAATAATCCTTTTAACTTGATCTTAAATTAATGCATATAACATTAATTATTTTATTCATTAACGTCATATGTATATACACATTAAATAGCTCTCACACGCGTTTGTTTCTTTATTAAATAGTATTTAAAAGGTCCTCAACTTTTTCGAGGACTAATACAGATTAAATTGAAAATGAAAATGATTTATTTAGTTTAGGCCCTGGTAAGGCACTTATGAATGTCGAAGAATTGACCACCGGTTCGGAAACTAGCCTTCTGAGAAAAACCGGCAAGAAACAAAGCTGGCATCATGCACATTTCATTACATAGTAAACAATTATTAATTTCTAATAAAATTCATGTAAAATTATTCGATTTTAACTCCCTTATCCCAAAGGCAGACAGAGGTTTCAGAAATGCAAGTCCCTCACTAGGTTTCCCTCACCGAAATGCTCGCGGTGGCTTTTCTTTTTTTGTGTGGTGTCTCTTGCAGATTTAACTCCGGGAGTTATTTCTGCTTAACCGGGCAATGGTGAGACTAATTAAAGCCTCCAGCCAGGACTCGCGGTGACATCACAGGGGCCCAACCATGAGCTCTTATTGCATTGTTAATTCAGTTGTGCGACAGTGACAGACGTATGCACGTCACATACATCTGTCTCATAAATGAGTGAAACTATCATGGCAATAAGAGCTCATGGTAAGGCCCCTGCACTTACATATTATAGAAAAACTAAATAGTGGGATCTGAATTTATATTGCTTGCGCAGCAGGCGACTACTCAAATCAGTCTGTAAGCCAATCCCGTATTGATTATGTCATAAATAACTGCTTCGGTCGTAAATAAGAATTAATAATTCTGTTACCGGAACACGTGCAGGTAAGTTAATTTATTGTACTTGGTCAATATCGTCTTGTTATGGGATGGCCGGGTCGCGAACAATCTATACAGATAAATAAAATTGAAGTGTCTGTTTGTAATTTCAAAATAGCAGCTATTCACTAAATGCATATGAAAGTATACACGCTACTGACACTGAAAAACCAAGTTTTAATTTTTTTTTGTCTGTCTGTCTGTCTGTTTGTTCCGGGTAATCTCTGAATTGGCTGGACCGATTTCAACGGGACTTTCACAGCCAGCTAGCTGATGTTTCAAGGAGTAACTTAGGCTACTTTTATTCATTAAAAATATTGGGGTTCCGCGACAATGAGGATGAAACTAAATCTACGCGGGTGAAACCGCGGGGCAAAGCTAGTTTTACAATATGAAATATGTGTAGGTTTCTTATTTTAATTGACAAATAAGAAATAGTTATTTGTTATACAAGAGTGCAAAGTTGCTTTTTAACCGCGTGTTCAATTTTGATGACCGAGCAAGCGAAGGATTCCAAAATTAGAATCCTGAGCGTTAGCGAGGGAATCAAAAGAGCACGAGGTGAAAAATCTTTGCACTCGAGTGCAACACGTAACTTTTCATTCCACCTCAGCGAGGAAATGACTAAATGCAAAAAAAAAACGTTTACAATCACAAGATAGGTACACTTTTATTTCAGTTTAGGTATTAATTACTACATTATGACAGGTAAGTATTACAGAATAATCTTTTTAATTCACAAACTTAGTGCACACGATGTTCTAAATTCAATTTACTTTATCCTCTAGAGAATAAAAACGGCTTTTCCACTCAGATATTGAAGATTAAAAATACTCTTTCCGAGATGGTGGGATGAAAACCAAATTTACGGAGACATTAAAGATTGTAATAAAAAAGTAATGACTTTTAAGGCGTTGGTTAAGTTCTAACTAATAAAATATATGAAGTTAGCTTTTAGCTATGTAATAGTTACATTGGACTTACGCTAACTTTAACCCGTTATTGGTCTTATCGTGATGATATAGTCTTCCACGACAAATAGACTAACTAAAACTGAAAGAAGTTTTCAAACCGGACCAGTAGGTCTACACAAAGTAGCATTCTCTCGCGCGTCCGCTAATAGAAACGATAAAAAATGTCATTTACATTGACATAAATCAGTTACGTGACATATGTCATTCCCGTACATTTTGCATCGTTTCCCGTTACTCCGTCAACAAGCCTCTGTAGTTGCATTCAAGCAACTAACAAACCCTTTAGCTTTTTACATATAAATATAGATTCATAAGTATTTTTTGCACTACACACCTACATTAGATTTGTGAACAAATGAAAATTCTGAATTGCGTTAGCAAGAAGCTAAAAAGAAGAGCTTTTCAACTCCACTAATTTAATATGTACCTAACAAATAGCACGTCTCGACCTTAGGAAACTTTACCAATTTAGTCGCATAAGTCACGTATAACATTAAAGAATATTAACCATAAAATGTCTCGCACCACAACATTCACAATCAAGTGACATCTTTAAAGCCAGAGATTTGCAGAATTACATTTATTTTTGCATTAATTTGCTATTATCGGGCGTTAACCTCCACGCTGATATTGATTTGTTTTTTTTTATAATTTATACAAACATTGTAATAATATCAAGTTACCAGTTTACTCGAAAGATCTGATAAACATAATATAATTTTTTTATATTATGTATACATTTAGGTCAGAAACACAGCATTTGTTTTTTTAATTAGATTTAAAAAAAGTTCTTTTTATCAGCCTTTATCGTGATCTGGATCTTTCTGGATATTATGGAACAATAAAATTTAACAAATTTTGCTGAAATATTTAAAAAAAAACCGCCTATAGAAGGGAATTCATATATTTAAAATATTATTTTATTTTTCCTTATGTGAAGTCTTTTTTCTTTTGTGTTAATATTTTTTTTTCAAACCTTTAGTGGCTTATTGCTAGCTAAGTGCACTACACAGCAGACATCCTACCTACCTCATATGTTTCCTCTCCCAAATGAACTAATATAAGAACTTTCTATTCCTGTCTATACTTAAGTATTTTAATATTAAACATTAATACCTTTTTTGTCCATAAAAAAATATTTAGACAAGCTTAATTTAAATATTAATAAATCATTATTAAGTGCCGTGTTGTCTTATTATTTTGACTTGAAACAGAACCCATTGGCACCATACTAGGAGGAAAATAAACACAAATTGGCCTGACATTCTCGTGAACAATTGGGCGTTATATTATAAATCGTTGACAGCTGCCAGGATGACATCTGCCACGGATCATGCACTCTTGATCAGTTCCGGCACTTTAAGGCCTTTCTTAAAGATACTGGCTTTTTAATGTCCATTAAGTATCATAATTAATGCCATTATGACTTACTTTTAGGCTTCATTTTTGAGGCAGGAAATTATATAATTTTAATTCTGAATTTGATTAATATGTAATTATTTGTGAGTAAATAATATTGTCCACAGTGTTGACAATGTGTTGCCATAAATAATCAAAGGGAAAGGAGTAAATAACAAGCAAATACATGTTTGAATGAGTGTGTCAAAGAATATTTTAGTTGTAGGGATGATTCTACTCGCGTTTCCACTTTTGTTAATTAATTATATTAACTGTGACTACACTAGCTTTATAAATATAAAGATATAATATAAACTTGCTCTGCGGTGCCCTGCGGTTTATCGCAGGATTTTTAACAACAAAAACAAAATGTTATTTGGATATTTTTTTCTAGATCAAAAGTAGCCAAAATACTGTGCATCCTGTTAAAATCGGGCCACCCGTTTCTTCCATTAGTTAATGGATGCATAATTAGACCCGTCTTCGGATAGTGAAATATTAATTTTATTTACTTTCGATAAAGTCAGTGACATCTCTTATATGTAGTGTAGGTATTGATGAATATTATATTATCATAATATTTATTACGATTACAAAACTCGTATAATATCTTGAATCTTATTACCATTAATATACCTTTATTACACGAAATATTAACCAAAAGCAGTATCAATTTACATGACATATTTGGTCCTTCGAGTCAGGTCTTTACAATCTTTATATTTTACATCCATACATTGTTTTGATGATCCTACTATGGATACCAGTCCATCTATACATATAAATTAAATTGAATTGTCTGTTTGTGTATCCAAATTATCAGCTTTTCACTAAATGCATATGAAAGTAAACCAGTCATAGTTAAAAAAAAACTCTGTTTGTTTGTTGTCGTTGTCAGTTAAGTTACGTTTTAAAAAAATGGAGAGAACACCTGTCTCATAATAAGAGTTAAACTATCGTGGCAATAAGAGCTCATGGTAGGGCCCCAGCTCCCGTCACGAGTAAAGAACGCGCAGCGAAAAACAGTGGGGATACTGCGCATGTTTTTATTTGCCTCGCGCTATACATATAGACAGACTCATAAATTGACTTTTGCGCATTCAAAGATACTCGTTCTAAACTCGTGACGGGGCCCGTAACTATTTACTTAATAAAGTCTCGAAATATTCTCCGAAGCCTGTATGTTGGTAGCCTGTACCACGAACCTCATTTTCTCGACCTCTCGATCTCGTAAACGAATTCACACTTCGATGTCGTACGACAGTGCTACAGTGTCAGATAGCACAGTGATAACGTTAAAGAGATTGTTTACACCAACGATCACTTAGTGTCGTGTCAGATCCTTTTCAGCGACATATTAATCATTGTGCTTATCTTATGTGCGACTTTGCACTTGACAATCGACCAATTAAAGATATTGATTTTACAAGAGATTTTTCGATATTATAGCTTTTATAGTGAGCGGATTTATTTTTACTGTGCAATATTAGCAGTGGTGAAGGTTTGTAAGCCAAGTTGCTAGGGTAAAAAATTTGGTCTTCAGTGTCTGCGACATCATTTATTTAATATGATGTCATCTTTAAATATTCACGTCACACCCCTAGATCTTATCTTAGTACGTTAAGTTAGTCCTAAATATGACATTCGATGAGTCTTCCAAGTGTCCAATATTTATATTAATAAATGAATTTCTATTCGTTAGTCTTGCCAAAACTTGAGAATAGCTGGACCGCTTTGGGTAATTTTGATCTTGATATATTTATGAAAGTGCAGGGAGGGTTTAAACGGTGAAAAACATAAATTATAAGTAAAGGAAAATACGAAGTTTACTGGTTCAACTAGGATTGAATAAAATAACTTGAATTGGAGCGTCATAAGCTTAACTAAAGGACTTAATTAACGACCTTCCCTACGAATCCTGTAACTCATTTAATATCATGTATGGACGTGTACATGATTTGAATTAAACCAATTCAAAATATCTATGGACAAATCGCTAAAGAAACGAATGATAAATTTCATATCAAAATAATCCGAAGCTCCGACCACGTACAAGCTATTTAACATTCAAAAGTGCGGCCTTCTGATTGATGATGTATTACAATAGACATCTCGATGTTGTAATACTTGCAAAAACACACATCAGACATTTTATAAACGATAGAACAATGATTCATTAGCTTACACACCGACTTTGGAACTATTATTTTACTGGGTATCTTTGTTGTAAGTAATATTATAAACTACATATAAAAAAAAAAATTTCTTTTTGTTAGTCTTGTTAAAACTCGAGATTGGAACGATTTGGCTTATTTGATCTTGACATTTTTTGGAAGTCCGGGAACGTTTGAGTGTTTAGAAATATCTATATATATAAAAGAAAGTCGTGTTATTACACTATTTATAACTCAAGAACGGCTGAACCCATTTGGCTAAAAATTTGTGTGGAGGTGGCTTAGAACCAGGAGAAGGACATAGGATATTTCTCAACGTGACATAACACGATAAAGTCTACGCGGGTGAAACCGCGGGACACAGCTAGTATTTAATAAGTTAAGGCAAATACTAAATTCGACTATATGTTTACAGGTGATACGTAGTTCGCCGGGTCATCTACATCATAAAAATACTTTATCGAAGACTGACCCGTTGGTATAGTGGACCGTTGAATATGTGTGTACTATAAGTACACCTTCGGGGAATACAGTCGTGAGTGTGTGCAAGTTTCTTGTCCAGTGAATGTGAGTGACCTTATCCAAAACTTTTCGGGACTCGGTCGCGTTGAAATGTTTTGATATTATCACTGACATGTTAATTCTGTATGATATTTGATATTTAGTACCTTAAAAGGCATGAATATCATTTATTTCTTTTTTATTCATTCAATTGCTAATCGCCTCCGAGCTTACTGAGGTAGCGTGGCTTGACACATCCAGGTTGTATATTTGAAATAACGTACTTCGGTAAAAAATAAAATAAGTAGCTTCAAAGAGGTTGCACATCGTCTGGTAGAAGCCTCTCGTAACAAGCGAAGCTCGGCTGGGGCTTTTCTCGCTCAGAGAATCAGCATTGCTATTCAACGTAGCAATGCTGCCAGCCTTCTTGGCACGATCCCGAGAGACACCGATTGGGGCCAAGTCTTCTACTTGTTATTAGTGTAAAGTACTGGGGCCCAACCATGAGCTCTTATTGCAATGATAATTCAGTTATGCGACAGTGACAGATGTATGCACGTCACAAACATCTGTCTCATAAATGAGTGATACTATCATGGCAATAAGAGCTCATGGTTAGGCCCCTGATTCTTGTAATCAATCAATTCAAGCTTATATAAATAATATCCAAACTACATACAATACACTAAATGTTAACCCGTAGCACTAAAACACAACACAAATCAAGGCGATGTGTGCGTGACATTTCTAAGACTTTTTATTTAAGGCCAAGCATAATAAACTAAATATAATAATTAATTTACAAAATGCCAATACTAAAATAAAAGTAACATAAATGTTAGTGTGTAGATAGATAACGAATTATTATATTATTTAAACCTTTAACATTTATAAGAACTATTGGCAGAAAAAAAAACTTCTCCACTTTTTGCTTATTGGAATGTGTTCAATATTATTCTACTTATGTTCTTTTAAAACGAATTAAATTAATTCCACATTAGGAGCTTATAATAATCTCATATCAAATACCAGTAAACACCGACATAATTTGGAATTAAGCTTGTATACTTCATGCTAAATAATGTAGCAATTTAAGATTTTGACTTGATTATATTTCCTTAGCAAGTCTACTACGTTTTCTTATCAGGTAGTCGGTTTTTTAACATTCAATATTTATTTATTTATTTATTCGATAATAAGAACGGCATACAATGACAATTACACTAATTAGACACAGGTAATGCAATATACACATAAAAATATAATCCATTAAAAAAATATTATATAAAAAAAATGAAAATTACAGTCATCCTTTCTCGCAAAACACCATGCACTCTAACAATAGTTTGTTCCATCTGTCATCAAACACATCCACAGTAGGGTTAGACTCCAGGAGAGCATTGAGTGCAGTCAACGAGATATATCTTATCTACAAATTTTTCAGTAAAAACAAAGCATTATATTTGTTAAGCTTATAAAATACTAGCTTTCACTCGACTTCGCGTACGAAAATAATAAAATAACTAGCAAGGAGGCACGACAAAAAATAAATTGAAGTTCAACTGAGTTACCCGTAACTAAAAGCGTATTTCTTTCGTATGTTTTGTAAACAATTTAAATCGTTAATCCGCGGATAAAATTCTTGGGATGTCCACTGCCTATAGCCGCGTTATTCTGTAAGGTTTCTCAGCGTCGCATTTGACGTCGAGTGTCGGTTTTATAGATACCAAATTGAACTTTATCATGTACTTGTGTATGTATGTGTTACGTATTCATTTCCGTTGATGGAACCAACGTTCGACGTCGAGTTCGAAGCTGCCGCGTTATTCACTAAGGTTTCTCAGCGTCGCACTCGTCGTCGAGTGTCGGTTTTATAGATACCAAATTGAACCTTATTTATCAATTTCCTATGATTGAAACCAACGCTTGACGTCGAGTTCGACGCTGAAAAACGTGGCTGAGAAACATCACAGAATAATGCGGCAACCTCCGCCATGCTGCCTGTGTGGCCATTATTACAAAATTACAAATGTTGACAGGTATGTAACCGCCAATTTAAACGGAATGGCAAGACTTTAACGAAGCAGTTTACCTACCATTTAAAGATTTACGATTTACTCTATAGTAAATACGGAGTACTTACTCCTAGTTTCCGAACCGATGGTCAATTATTCGGCGTTGATAAGTGCCTTACCAGGGCCTAAATTGAATAATTTCATTTGCAAGCTAGCTGTGCCCTGCGGATTCACCCGCGTAGAGTTAATTGCATTGTCCCGCGGAACCCTTATGTTTTTTAAAAATAAAAGTAGCCTGAGTTACTCCTTGAAACAGTAGCTATCTGCCAGTGGAAGTCCCGTTAAAATCGATCCAGCCGTTTCGGAGATTACCCGGAACAAACAGAGAGGACAGACAGACAGACGAACAGACAGATAGAGGAAAATTTTAAAACTTGGTTTTTCACTTAACTGTACTTTCATATGCATTTAGTGAAAAGCTGTTAATTTGGAATTACAAACAGACACTTAATTTTATTTATCTGTATAGATGTATAGAAGATATATATAGATGTATCGATTAGGGTTCCGCGACAATAAGTATGAAACCAAATCTACGCGGGTGAAACAGCGGGGCACAGCTCGTTTTAAATAAATTCCACCCACACCCACGATCGAAGATGTAAATATGCCAAGGAGTGTCCAAAATTAACCGTATTTTTATTTATAGTTTTTAATTGAATAGAATATTTAAAGATAACTGTACATCCAGGTGTTAAGATTAATGCTGTTTTTAGCGTAAAACTCGGTATTTGTGAAATTTACACCGTTAATTGACATATTAAGTCGAAAGCATCTATACAGACTATATATTTTGTGTCAGTATACACGCTACTGACACTATAAAAACCCGGTTTTAATTTTTTTTTCTCTGTCTGTCTGCCTGTCCGTCTGTTTGTTCCGGATAATCTCTGAAACGGCTGGACCGATTTTAACGGGACTTTCACTAACAAGTAGCCAATGTTACAAGGAGTCATCATCTCCCTGGCCTTATCCCATACATTGTTGGGGTCGGCACTTGATTCAACCCGATGTGGCTGATCACATGATTTTTATACGAAGCGACTGCCATCTGACCTTCGCAACCCCATTTTAGGAGGAAAATCTGTGATCTGGGTTAAACCAGTTGTCAGATTATTTTTAGGCCTCCGACTGACCTGTAACGATTGCCAAAGATGTTAAATTGGCAACCGGGACCGACGGCTTAACGTGCTCTCCGAGGCACGGAGGGAACTCGGGCGGTCACCCATCCAACTACTGGCTAGGCGTATGGTTGCTTAACTTCGCTGATCGAATGATATGTGCAATAGCAACTGTGCCACGAGCTCCTCAATGTTACATCCAATGTTACAAGGAGTAAGCTACTTAAATAGCTTAGGCTACTTTTATTTTTAAAATACCATTAGGTTTCTGCGGGACACACATGAAATTAATTTTACGCGGGTGAAACCGCAGGGCACAGCTAGTTACTAATATAATAATTAATGTATAACTACTTAATGGAAAAGTATTTATATAATAACAATATATTTGTTATTTATTGATATTGCCTCATGACACAATATAAATTATTGCCTTCTTAATTGAGTTGATAAAAAATATTGAATTATAGGTAAATATATTATTTAAACACGGCATTAGACATTCCTACAGACCTACCATAAATTAAATAGTAGTCAGATATATCCTTTTCATCATATTTTTATTGCAGGCTGGTGTTACAATAATAAAAAAAAGTTTGAAAAGTAATTTTGTATAATTGAATCATATAATATCAATTTGATTCTAAATAACCGAAATATATATAAAATATGTTATTATTTTTATTAATCATTATTTATGTTCTAATAAAAACAAATCGCATTCTAATTTTTTCTGTTATCCAAATTAATGATGTCAGCTAGATATCGAATGTTACCATCGTGTGGCATTCAATTGCTTTCAAACATTTACGAGAAAAAAGTACTCGATAGCTTAGTCGTCTACACTTTAAGCTAGTAGAGGAGTTCAATCTCGGGGTTTGTACCTACCTATAAATTTATCCTAGTTAGTATGATAGAGCCGTGGTGGCCGTGGGATTTGAGCTGTCACCTGCTCCACAAGTTCGAATCCTTTAAAACCTTAAGTGCAGAAATCTCACTTCACATGCTTTACATCGTGCAGAAACCTGCTTGTTATTAATTCGTTGTTGCAACACCTCTACTTACCCATGTGGGGACCCAACTGGGGCCTTACCATGAGCTCTTATTGCCATGATAGTTTCACTCATTTATGAGACAGATGTATGTGACGTGCATACATCTGTCACTGTCGCACAACTGAATTAACATTGCAATAAGAGCTCATGGTTGGGCCCCAGGGATGATTGTGAATATACATTTTGGTGTAGATTATAATTCACGGAAATATCATGAGGATACAATATACCTATTTACAAAATGCTGAGAAAATATTCAACAAGTTTAGCAATGAAAAGTTATACCATACTAGCTGTGCCCCGCGGTTTCACCCGCGTAAATTTAGTTTCATACAAACTTTCATCCCCTATTTTATCCCCTTAGGGATAAAATTAATCAAAATCCTTTCTTAGCGGATGCCTACGTCATAACATCTACCTGCATGCCAAATTTCAGCCCGATCCCTCCAGTGGTTTGGGCTGTGCGTTGATAGATCACTATGTCAGTCAGTCAGTCAGTTAGTCACCTTTGACACGTTACCCCTATTGGAACCCTTTAAAGGAAGGATTGAAGGAACACAAAAACAAAGTGTAAACAAGACTTACTGCATAAATGATTTGTACCCAGTTTTGATATTCTGATGGAAATATCAGGCATTTTACAGTCCTAGTTAATATGGCGGTTAATTTACATTACAGAGCGTAAAATTACCATCTGCCATTATATATTGAGACTGTAGGGCTGCTACGAGAGTTAAGAGGATACCAATCACTGCATCATTACAGGAAGTGTCTTAATGCAATATGTCAGATATCCAAATATATATATATATACAGCCTTTGGCGCTGTGCCACTAACGATCGTAGAGTTAGATGCAGTATGATGATGAATAATAATTTTTTTCATGTACATTTGCTCACGCCTGTATTCAGGGGTAGGCAGGCTCGTGTAGTAATAACAACACCCACTTTTCACCGAAGATGATTAAGTGCCAACGTGACAGATGATGAGTCTATCGCCGTCTCAGGCACAAAAACCCAGGTTTTCTCACGATGTTTTCCTTCACCGTAAAGTACGTGGTGTGATCACTACACTGTTTTTAGGAAAGCTCATTGGTACAGGCCCCGCTGGGATTCGAACTTGTACCGCTTGCATAGCGGACGACTGCTGAAACCCCATAGCCACCACGGCTAATATATAACAATTACTAGAAGTAAAGATAATAATATTTTGAGGAAGAAGAAATATAAACAATATAGCCAATTTTTATACCTAAATTATTCTTTCTCACGAGGTTCTTCTCAGTAAAAGCAACCTTCCGAACCTGGCGGTAGCATGTATAATCCTGAATAATTATGTCATTCATATGTAAAAAATCTAATGGAATAAAGATAATTTTGAGTTTGAATTTATAATATCTTCGTTTCGTACGAACTCAGTGTCGCCAGCCCTGCACGAATAGGTATCACATCATAAGAAGTAGCGGACAGACTATTATCTTTTTTTAAATTAAAATGTCAGCCAGTATAGGTAAGTTGTTCCAATATTATTACCCGACCTGGTTTGTTTGTCAATTCAACACTGTTTTCTTTTGTTCGTTATAAATATCTAGTTGTATAAAAACCGGCACACAATGGGTTTTCGACTTTTACGACAAAGATTAAAACTATCACCTCTAGATTTAAAAAAGCAGCCTATTATTTTAAAGTTCAGAAATATTAATTTCATTTTATGTGACACTTATTGCCTATATTTTAATAAAATACCTAAATGATTATGCTTCACAACATTCCTCGCGAAACGATACTCCATCTCATCGCGTAAACGATGCCAGTAAAAATTATTCATTAAGGCGATACTGCCTCAAAAGGCGACGCTACCAAACCAGTAGTGTATATAAACCTCGCTATTGTGTTCGATAATGACGCCTTTTACCACCACATATTTTGTACACATTTTTTTACACTATAATTATCGCTTTGTAAAAATTTACAAGTCGAAATAACCAGTTAAGATAATTTTAACCCAAGAGATTGGGCATCCATAAAGTTAATAGTTATTATGATCATAAAACATAAAAGTAAACATACTATATTGATTTAATACCACTTACCTTAACAGCAATGTCCAAAATTATTCACAGCGTTTAAAATCACAATGTTGGGGAGTACACGTGGTACCTGGCACAATATAACACCGAATCAATGAGAATTTAAAAACAAATAAATAAAAATTAAACTACTCTAAATTCAAAGTGCGCGCGAAAGAGCAGAAATGTGTCAGTGGCGCGTCGCGCGGACGGCCTAGGTAGCGAGCGCGACTGGAATCGTAATGACGGGCCCGAAAGATTTTCCGAAATTTTTGGGAGCGGTATTGTCGCACCGGAGGCGATGTTTTGAATGGCGCAGCGACGCGCGAGCACCCGACACTGGCTACCATCGGAGGCAGGACATCGACTTTATAAATTGAATTTGTCCATCAATGTGTAACTGTACATGGATTCGGCTAGATGCTCCGTCGACATTCTTTTCAAATCACACCAATATTAGGATTCACCAGTTAATTAGCAGCTATGATATCAGTGACTCATCATACTATTGAACCCAAATCGGACAAATAAATAAACCGTTTCTTAATACATAAAGATTTTCATTTGATAATAATTTAATACCATGTTACCGGATGCAGAACATAGACCCGTTATCATACTACCCACATTATTTTAATATCTATTTTTTTAAATCTGATGTTCTGAGGATTCATTTGAAATTTTGTTTTCCCTGTTTGTAACAAAGACTTGTTTAAATTTAGTACTCAGGTAAATGTTTTTTAAACACAATCGATAATACTGAACATGACCGACGATGCTACCAATTTATCATGTCACGTCGATTCAAGGGCCGACACGATAATGGCTGATTCACAATATTTACTTTTATACTTATTTAAGTTTTATTTATTTAGGTTTAAATTTACGTGTAAGTACCAATAGAGAACCCCTTACTGTGCTGAATGATATACACTATAAAAATATCCTCATGCCATCCTAGAAGGGTCCCCGAAGGGGTAAGCGACTCCATCGCTGCCTTAGGCACTATACATACGTCTTTGAATTACTTCTCATATGCAGGTTTCCTCACGATGCTTTCCTTCATCGTAAAGCACGTGGTGTGAAATAGCTATAAACTAATACTACTAATACTAAAACTAGTGATATACCTACACTCAGGGGGATTTGATACGTTGGAGCCCTAGGCCTACGAAAGATTGCCGCCATAGGCCCGGGCCTACTCGGCCAATAGGGAAAACCGCCCCTGCCTACACTTTACCGTTAGATATAGCTTTTTAAATTATATTCTGCTGTCATACAAAAGTGTATTTGTAAACAATCTGTAAACATTCCAGTTCGAAGGATAAACCTAACTTCACTAAATTGGGCAAGGAATTACGAGGCAGGTGCAGCCTACGTTAAGTTGTAAAATTAATCTCATTAGTTGATTGCACTAAACGCCCACTTGTCATCACCTCACCAAAGAAGCGGTGCATTATTATAACTGAACATTTTACAACGCTATTTTTAGATTGTGATCGACTGGTCCGCTATTACGTCGAAGCAAGAATATGAGGGAATAGATAGGTACTTCATTTATAGATCGCAATTGTTTAGCTCAATGAGAAGGTAAAACTGCTGCTGATGTGGAAATAATAATAATGAGAATAAATCCGGATGAAGCGAAAGAAGTATGTAAGGATCGTAGCATGTGGCGAACGGTGATCTCTGCCTATCCCCATGGGATACAGGCGTGAGCAGATTATGTATGTATGTAAAAATAAATGTACTCTATACCGTTATAGTAACGCCACCCAGTCCCAAACTAAGCGACGCCTATACTATGGGTACCAGACAACGGAATAGGGCAGTATCGGTATGAAGAACTAGGCGTAATAAATAACAGGGATCAAACATTATCATAATGACTGCAACTTAGCCGACAATGAGCGAAGCCTCATCGCCCATCACTTCACTCTACCTACGATTATAAAATATTATGGTGTTAAATTATTCAATATTCAAACGCGTCGCTTGACTTTGTGTTTTAGGGCGCTCAAAATATGTTGATACTTTATCGGAGGCGAGTTGGGGTCCAATGCTAAAGATGGCGGATCAACATATTAAGAGCAACGCTAAAACTATGCTAAGACGTAGGTAACGACGACGTTTGGAAACTTACAAATCTATACCTGAGGTACTGTTTAGTACCAACAGATGACCTAGGGCGAATTTTCTTAAAATTGCCGTCACAAATTTGTTTGGGGTCACAAGAGTGCCATCTTTGAGCCGACAGATGACGCTATTTCGATACAAATCTGCGTTTACGTCAGCGCGGTGATTTGCGCCGGCGGCAATGAAAAACTCGCACTAGGTGAAGGACCCGCTTAATCAACTTCAGAAATATTGCAATTTATTTTTTGCTTCACGGGACCCCAGGGTCGGGCAACGTACGAAATAACTACACAATAGGGGGTAAAAATACCAATCGAAAACAAAGTGCAAAATGAAACGCTTACAAATATGTTTGTTGACTTTACAATTATTATACCGGTAACAAAGATTTAATTTACTTTTATTATACATACCTGACTTCGTAAGTATTATACACTAGCGGACGTCACGTGGTTTCACCCACGTAGTTCCCGTTCTCGTAGGAATACGGGGGTAAAATACAGCCTATGTTACTCGCTGATGGAGTAGTTATCCATTGTATGGGCTCACAATAGTGTCATCTTTAGGCCGACAGAGGCGCTGTTCCGATACTATACAAATCTTCGTTTACGTCAACGCGGTGACTTGTGACAGCGGAAGTGAAAAACTCGTACTAGGTCCTCGAACGTGATTTTAGAACGATTAAGAACCGTGACAATACTTTTCAACCAATTTTCTTATTTCGTAGAATAAGAGTAGGCCCCAGGTAGTAGGTAGGTGTAAGTAAATCAAACGAATGCAGTCTTATAATTCATATATTTTAATTTAAAGATCTCTTCTCAATATCATTTACATTCGTAAAAATCTTCACTTACAAGTATTTACAATGTGGCCGCTCACAACTCATTCACAATAATATTAAATCACAAAAATATTATTAAAAAACAAAATGTGAAATAAAAATCGTAGATCGAATACAATCTCGCATGTACACATAGAATCATTTGATCAATATAACTGCATTGTACATATATTTACAATAAATACTGTCGTTTGAGAAATGTTCACAGATATGGACGTAATTAGGAGGACTTTTATCAATCAAAGTAAGGAACATTGCATAGAAAATGCATTTTGGAATAACCTAATTGAATGAATTAGTATTTTAAGTATAGCCCTAGAATGTCACATACATAAGTATCGTATTTTAGTACTTAGGCATTAAGTTAGCAATGCCGTCAACTTATCGTATTCATTCATGACTAGCTCTCTTATAAGTCAAGTTAAGTCCAAAAGGACAGCCGCGTTAATCATTAAGGTTTCCCCGTCAGCGATTGTCAGTGTTAAAAATAGGAAATTAAACCTTATCCTCTAAGTATTATGTATCAACTAGCTGTGCCCCGCGGTTTCACCCGCGTAAATTTAGTTTCATACAAACTTTCATCCCCTATTTTATCCCCTTGGGGGTAGAGTAAACAAAATCCCTTCTTAGCGGATGCCTACGTCATAACATCTACCTGCATGCCAAATTTCAGACTGATCCGTCCAGTGGTTTGGGCTGTGCGTTGATAGATCGCTATGTCAGTCAGTCACCTTTGAGTTATATACATTTAGATTTCCTGTGATTGAAACCAAAACTCGTCGTCGAGTTCGACGCTGAGAAACCTTAGTGAAAAACGCGCCAGAACTTTTTCCCAAATTTCAAGGGAAAATCGCAGATAGGACCTTTTTAAAGCCTTAGAAAACATCGAACCTCAGCCCGTTTAATTCAAAGTACAAGTCTTGTAAAACAATTAATAAATGTGACACAATCTATATCTATACATATACAGATAAATAAAATTGTAGTGTCTGTTTGTAATTCCAAAATAACAGCTTTTCACTAAATGCATATGAAACTATATAAGTTACTGACATAAAAAAAAAATTAAATTTTTTTTCTTTGTCTGTCTGTCTGTCCGTTTGTTCAATATAATCTTATTGAAAATGTGCGTGTAAACTTAAATTCTTGCCAGTACAAAGGGGCAACTATGGTCGTTTAAAGAACTCAAATTTGACATTTGATTTTGGTACTATAAAATGCTAAGAAGTTCCTAATACGCGCTTCGTTGCCC
This sequence comes from Watsonalla cultraria, assembly GCA_964035505.1. NCBI lineage: Eukaryota > Metazoa > Arthropoda > Insecta > Lepidoptera > Drepanidae > Watsonalla > Watsonalla cultraria. The sequence goes on from OZ037714.1 coordinate 11,319,277, forward strand.
CTTAGTTTTGTTCTTAAACAATTATAGAACTCTTACACCCTGTTTACTTCATCATATGATAAGACAATTTAATTATAACAACAATAAGTAAAGTTGACGGAAATTTATCGATAAATAATAGTCTCTCTTTGATTTCAAAATAATATACAATACTTGTAGGTTTTGTTACACCCGTCACGAGTAAAGAACGCGCCGCGATAGTGTGGATACTGCGCATGTTTTTATTCGCCTTAAGCCATACATATAGACAGAGACAGGCTCATATAACTCGTGACGCGACCTGGAGAATTTGGAAGATATATTCTTATGTAAAACTGCGCGCGTGTTATTTAAACAAATAATGTAGAAGTTACGAGGGAATCCTCTTCGAGGGATTTAGTACTGGAATTTTAATTGCATTCTACTAGTAACGCCATCTATGGAGTATTTAAGGAAAACTTTCATAACTCAGCCTCTACACAAACGTGTCGACAAATAAATAAAAATATAATATACGATTTTAATTCCGAGATGGTTACATTGAAATATGTCGCTATAATCACTTGGATAAGGTACGAATTACATTGGACAATGATTTTCTAAATACATTAGTGTAACTATAATTAAAAAAAACGTTTTGAGACATGTTTTAAATTTATAGACACAACTATGTACCTATTAGGTATAGGAAGTTAGATCTCTGTGTGTGTGTATTTGTGTGAATGTATAGTGTCTTTGTGTAAAGTGAATGCTTTTTATGAATTCATATTTACTATGTATTGATACATGAGTATTTAAATGTCTAGCTATCCTCTTTTCTTGTTCTAGAAAACTCTAGAACTTATCTAGAATACCGTTTCTCATGGTACTGCTTGTCAAAAATAACTTGATTTGTTAAGCTATTAAAAATAATCACCATGTTTGAGTTTGGACACCAACCAACAGATGGCGCTAGGTGGCCCCTAAACCGCAAAACAATGGAAGGAAAAATTAGGTAGGATCACGAGTAGCTCAGTTGGCAGAGCGGACGGATTGCAGAGGTCGTGGGTCGAGTCCTCGTGTTGATATTTTTCTTGACAATTTTTTACTTTACCATGTTTTTCTTGAAGAAGTATTTCGTCATTTCAATGCAACCATCCCTAATTACATCAAGCATAGACTACAAATTCTATAAATTCGATCAAACAATGTCATACGTCAACAATTTGAACGCGAGATTCGATCGTCGTAAATCGTCGTTACAAACGCAGGATTTTTCGCAACTACCCACATTTGTAGCCAATTGACAGGAAGACATTGTACGATTGCCGTCTTATTAATAACAGTCAGGATACCGTCATGGGTATTATATTACACTAGCGTTCACTAACTGTACACTATCACTAGTATTGTCACACGTTATGAGGCCCGTCTCTTTAAAGTCACTTTGCCTCGCGCTAACTGCGATATGTATATCCGTATTCGCTCGAGGTTCGTCTTTTTCACCCATATCTGGAAAGAGAGAAACAAGTATAAATATTGCTTAATATATAATATACAGTCAAAACTTTTGATATTTGAGTACTGTAAGAAAGTGCTAAGGGCTTACAGTTATATACTACACTAGCAGTTATGCGCGACAAATGTTTAACTAAATGCTGTTACTGTTACTGACACACTGACAGACAAACAAAAATTCCGATAAAACGGTGTAAAAACAGATTTGATCCAGATTTCCGATTTTTGTCGAAAAAGGGGTTACGAAGGTAAGATGGTAGTCGCTTCGTATAAAAATTTGGTGATCTAAATACATGGGATAAGGCTAAGATGATGAAGATTTTACGATCAACACTCATAAAATGACTACCGCGCATTTAAAGTCTATATTATTTGTTAATGGTTCAAAAATAGTGGTAAGTTACCGCGTCATCGGTGATGGCGTGTATGTGTCCGGGGAAGCGCTGCATCTCGCGGCCCTCGACGTAGACGCTCTGTCCGCGGTGGTACCAGCGCCGCTCGTACAGCAGCTTGCCGTCCTCCACGCGCGGGTCCGACTCCGCCGGCTCGCGCGCACACACCTCGTCTATATCATACAACACAACACTTGCTATATACTCTAACCTTGTAGACATCATTGTTTGTTTTTTTTTCATTTGATTTGTAAGATATCGTATTTAATAACTATAACCAGTTCGAGTTCGAAGCCCAGCGGGCTTGTACCGAGTTTTTCCAAAAATCTTATGTGTAGTAAATTCTGTGTGAGAACTATTTCAAAGACGTATGTATAGTACCTTTGACGGCGATTGACTCACCATCTGTTTCGTTGGCACTTAATCATCTTCGGTGAAAAGTGGGTGTTGTTATTGCGACACCTCTGCCTACCCCTTCGTTGAATACTGGCGTGTGTCAATATTTGTATGACATATTTTAGTTATTCACGTCACCGCTTGGATGCGCTGTACAATTTCTCGTACAATCTTGTCGGAGACGCTAGCGAGTGTAGATTAGGAAAACGGTGGCAAACTCGTGATAGGGGTACAGAAATCGTTAGTATAAGGGTTGTAGTAGGGTGTACTGACTGGTGTTGTTGGCGTGTTTGGCGGGCGGCGCGGCGGGCGGCGGGGCGATGGCGCGCAGGTCGGCGTCGACGTCGCGGTCGTCGAGCTGGAAGGTGAGCGCCGTGGCCAGCGCCTTGCGCCGCTTGTCGGGCGCCGGCGCCGGCTCGTTGGCGCGCCGCCGCAGGATACGCTTCATGGCCGGCTTCACCTTAACACACACCGTATAAGGATACTTCTTTGGAAAAAATTTGAAGGTTTTGAATTCCACACAAAGCGTCTTTAGAGTCTGAATGTGAAAAGAAAATTGAATTCGAAACTTTTCAAAAATTATAAGCTATATTATTTTTAAGTTTACGATACCATATAAGTATACTTATTTGCAATGAAACGGATGGTTTTGATTTTTTCACATAAGTTGTAATAATTTCACTCTAAAGCCACTTAAGAGTCTGAGTGTGAAAACAAAATTGAATTTGTTAACGAAACTTTTCAATAGTTATAAGCTCTTTTAAATTTACAATATTTTACTCACTTGTTGTCAGACAAATAAAAGTAACCTCTCGTTATTATTATTGAACTAGCTGTGCCCCGCGGTTTCACCCGCGTAGATTTAGTTTCATCCTTATTGTCGCGGAACCCTAATATTTTTAATAAATAAAGGTAGCCTAATTTACTCCTTGAAACATCATCTACCTACCAGTGAAAGTCCCGTTAAAATCCGTCCAGCTGTTTCGGAGATTACCCGGAACAAACAGACAGACAGACAGACAGAGAAAATGTTTAAAACTTGGTTTTTTTGTGTACGTATCGTGTATACTTTCATATGAATTTAGTGAAAAGCTGTTATTTTGGAATTACAAACAGACACTTCAATTTTATTTATCAACAATTTGAAAAATATGCACATGGTTTTTCATCTCCATCATGCTGTGGTTGTTTCATGACAGCACCAATAGATAATGTTTGTTTGTCACATATTCCTGACATATTATAGACTCTCATAGAAAACAAAAAACCAAATAATATCAATATTATCTACAGATAGTCAATAAATACTTAAGAGTTAATATAGGTTTAAGATTTTTTAAGTGAACCTTCTTAGCACAGTACATCCGTTAGCACCTATCAATTCAAAAATACACAACAAATCCCTTAACATATTTTAAATTTCTCGTTCGTTTTTCGACCGACGTATCTTTATTACGAAGAGTCACACCAACCTCCATAGAGTCTCCATTGAGCTCCATACTGTTCCGTTCACTCTCGATCATCCGCCGCTTGTCCTCGAAGTCGTTGAGCAAGTTCTCCCTCAGCTCCACCTTCTTCTCATCGAACTCTTTAGCAGCAGCTCGCTTCTCCGCTACATACTCCCGCTCAACCACCTCATACATGTGGTCTCTGGAAATTGTATGGACTTTATATGTACTTGAAACTAACAAAATACAATCGCAATAAAAATTAAAAAGAAATATAAATATATATTCACACCAGTCCAGAAGGGGGGCATTTCTAAGGAGTAAGTAAATGTGTTAAAACAAAAACACCCACTTTTACTGAAGATGATTAAATCCTAGGTACCTACTTTCTATGATACTATACACAAATTTTCAACTGTAGTTATTTAAAAATTACTATAGGGTACAGTAGATCTAAAAAGGCCACTTTGGGAGAATCATTACGTGAGCCGAATACCATTCATCAGCGAAATGACAAAATGGTCACTTAAGTGCAATTCATATTTATGACTCACGAATGAATACAATAATTGTAGATATTAGTCCCTATGTAACTTTTTATGGTTCTGCTATTTGTCACAAAAGCAATTCATATTTTGTGGACCATTTTAGGAATCTTCATAGGAAAGTGTCAAACAGGTGAATTGCGAAATATGAATGATTCCTGAATCATATTCGGATCACATTATGATTCTCCCAAAGTGGCCGTTTTAGACCTACAGGCACGAGTACATATATATACATAATGCATATCGAATTATATTAGAAAGAGGAAAGATCCCAAAGGCTCCCACATAACTGGATCGATTTTAAAAATAATTTCACTAATAGAATGCTACATTACCCATATGTTACAATGGCTAAAGTAAGAGTGTTTAAAGCAATAAATTGAAATTAAAACTGCAATATTGTTAATGGAGGTTAATAAGGGATCACGCAATTCACGCAACCAAACTCGCAGACAGGAGCTAAGCTAGTGTATGTATATAAAGCTATAGTTGTGAGAACATACTTATATATTTTATTGATCCTCAGTCTCTCGTGCAGCTGGTGCTCCAGCCTCCTCACCCGCCTCAGGAACTCTGGGTGGATGCCGTCCTCTAGCTGTTGCAGCTGCTTCTTCAAGTTCGCTAGTTTGTCTTGATACAACCTGTCAATAACACAATTATACATTTTAATAAAGATCATTTATCAAAGAGGTTGCACGTTGTCTGGTAGAAACCTCTCGTGGCAAAAGGACTGGGGATTTTCTCCCTCAGAGAATCAGCATTACTATTAAAATAAATATAAATAAGCTCACGCCGTCCCAGTAGGGTCCCTGAAGGGGTAAGCAGAGGTGTTGTAACAACAACACCCACATTTCACCGAATATGATTAAGTGCCAATGTGACAGAGGGTGAGTTCATAGCTGTCTCAGGCACTATACCTATACACTATACCTACACTATATCTTTGAATTACTTCTCAGACATGCAGGTTTCCTTTTTCATAAAGCATGTGGCGTGCAAAAACAAAATTAGCAAAACAGCTTGCATAGCAGGTGACTGCCCAAACCCTAAGGCCACAGCTCAGAAATTAATCTTAATATAACAATCTGACACTTACTGCTCTTTAACTTCAAGTGGTTCATTTTCATTGTTTGGTACATCTGTCTCGCTGGCTTCTTCTGTGTCTGAAACATGATACAAATTGTTTAAATTATTATTATGCATCAATGTCTTAATCTAGTAAATCACTGAGCGAAGAACAGGTAGCTCCCAGCCTGCAGAAATATTTAATCCGGCACATGCATGGATGCAAAAATATACACAAAAAATATAAATAAAAATAAACATATACAAATGACATCAAAACTCATGATGGGTGTGTACACAGCAAAACTAGTGGGGATAAAACTATTTTCCAAACCGGTGACATTCATAAGTACCTTACCACTGAATAAATAATTATCATTTTAATACTGCGCATGTTTCTCACCTAGCACCATACATATAGGTCTATACCCTATTATATTCGCATGCAATTTGTAAACATTGTCCCCCCTTATAAACATGGGTTAAACCAAGACTAGACTAAATTCGGATAACTTTATCTATACCTATTAAAATATCTGTTAATATAAATAAATAAATTATTTGGATATGAACACAGTGCTATCCAGTCCCAAACTAAGCAAAGCTTGTATTTGATATTATACTTTGAATATAATGCACAGTGATTTAGGCTCTAAAAGTTCCATTAGCAGGGTTTATTAGGTCTGGGACACTGGATTTTGTAAGAATTGCTTTAGAGCCAATGACAAAATCTATATACTGTTTCTACATCATAGAAATGAATGAAAGCTAGTGGTTTAATGTGTTCCAAGCTTAAAACTAGAATGTTTTGATATTGAGACCTACACCATGATCCATTTTGAAGAGGTTTTCATACAAAATATTTTGTTGTAAGTTATGTTATCATTACAAGTAAAAAAGATATTGGAATGTAAAACTTCTATTGCTCAGTTCTAACTGGAATTGGAATTTAAGTTGACCTCATAATTTTTTACGGTGAAAGTGGCATAAATGAAACCATTACGTCACCCAGCAGGTTGCTAGCGAATTAGGCGGGAAGGCCACAGAGACACCTCATCGATGCCTAATTAACCTTGTTATTGTTATATAACACTTGTTTACATGTTGGAATTGCACGCTCGGGTAAATAAAGGTTTGTTGTGACCGAAATCATCGTGATACGAAAGCAAACAGCCGTGGACAGCGAGCGTAAACACATTACCTTCGTCGGTGTCGTCGAGGGCTGGCGGCAGTGGTAAAGGGTCCTCCCTACTCCTGTATTCTTCCAGATCGTCGTACCCGTCGTCTTCGAAGTCGTACTCATCCCCCGGGCCCGAATATGGTGATCCGTGATAAGACATAGTAGAGGCGACGCGTAGCAGTTGCATACAGATTGAATGCTAACACCGTCTCGCAAACAAAATCTGTGCCTATTCGTGAAATCGAGCCAGATACGCGTGCAGCAAATAGCAAGTGTCAGTTAAGTCACTCATATAAAGAATTTATCATAAAACCACTTCGATGAACAAACGAAATTGGAGTAAATTGAAGCTGTTTTACGTCAAATCAAATTGGACCTACTGTCTGGCCTACAGAAAAAGCATCACATAACCTGAACAAAATAAAATACAGACAAAATATAAACGACGGCGCTAGTAATATAGCTTTTACCATAGGAGTAAATGAGAGGTAAAATTGTTTAGTAAAAAAGCGTAACAATTTGATTTTACACGTTTTTATCCAGAGACAATATGGAGTACTGATAACGACAATTCGAATATAGCAAAGATGTATCGATTAAAGATGTTACTAATAATTTCTTTAAAATCATTTAATGATTTTATACTTCATAAATAATGAGGAAATGAGAATATAACAAAAAAAAATTAATACGTGGTTTACCATTTTGTATTATTATAATTTTGGAGAAACGTTACTAAATCAAGTACATGATTCATATTCGATTATTTATAGTTTGACATTAGTAGTTAGTATGCACTCTGTGGTTAATAACGATTGAATTTCGAAAAAGTAATAACGTACAACTGTTTTGTCTATTGTTATGATTTTGACGTCAAGAAAAGTGGACGTCATCTTGAATGAAAAAATAATTTATTATTTATTTTTCTAAATTAAATGAGTTACGATAAATATTATACAGTGTTGATCCGAGAAGTATAACGACCAAATTAAATACCCTTAAAAATAGTGATGTATTCTTGAATCGATAATAGTTTAGTGTGATAGTGTGTTGTGCAGAGTGAAGGTGACGCTAGCGTTATTGTGTCGGTGATGTAATTTGTAATTTAGGTGATTGGGTGGCTTCCTAGTCCTTAGTACTACAATGGAAGAATCCTCATTTACAATCCCCGCGGACGACAATGGTGATACTGAGCTCGACCCTAGAATACAGGTCAGTGAGTGAAAATATCATATATTGAATAACTGTAAAACATAGGCCTTCGTAACTGCAAAGATGAGTGTCAACTTTGTAGATTATTTCGCCAACGAGCACAATGGATACGATATACTTTACCAAAACATGAAATACGGACTTATATCCAGTAAAGAGTTGTCAGAGTATCTCAGGGAGAGATCTAGTGTTGAGGAGACTAATTCGAAATTGTTAGCGAAGCTAGCGAAACAAGCGAATAGTAATTGCGCGCAGGGAACTTTCGCTCCCTTCTGGGGAGTATTAAAATGTTCTGCGGAGAAGCTATCCAATTTACACCAGCACATGTTCCAAAAAGTGAGTGAATTGGTGAAGGATGTAGCCAGATACTCTGATGAGCTACATAAAAAGCACAAGGCAGTCAAAGACTCAGAGTCCAACACCTTAGAGGTAGTTCTACTTATACAGAACACTAAACAAGCCCTGCAAAAGGCCAAGGATGTTTACACAAGCAAAGCTGCGGAGCTAGAAAAGCTCCGGAAAGACAATGCTTCTGCTAAGGACATGGAGAAAGCTGAGGTGAAGCTGAAGAAGCTTCATGAGGATTATAGGCAGCTTGCTGAGAAGTACAACTTAGTTAAACAGGACTTTGAGAAGAAAATGACTCTTACATGCAAACATTTTCAAGATGTAGAAGAGGCGCATTTAAAACAGATGAAACAGTTCCTCCATGCTTACGCTGACATCATCCAGAACAACCATGACCTCATGGGCCAGGTGCACAGGGACTTTAAACACCAATGCCTAGAGCTTACTGTAGAGAAGTTATTGAAAGAGTTTCTCATTGAGAAATACAATGCATTGGAAAAAGCTGTTCTAGTTGACCTTCCACCATCATTACCTAAACCGGGTTCTGCAAACAATTCTATATCAGAGGCTGATCAGATATCAGCTGTGTCTAATGGGTCACACAAGCCTGCCCCGCCAGCTAAAGCACCAAAAAAGGAACAGACATTTGCCAGCAAAACCTCAAGAAGAACTACATCCCTTCTGAATTTGTTCACACCAAATTTCCAAAGCAAGGATGAACCGAGCGGAAGCATAGAAGGTGCTGCACCTTGTTCTGCACCCTCCAGCCCAAGTGGGACACCAGCTACACCAGTGGCACCTGATAAAGACGAAAATATGGGTCGTACTACCCTTCGGGAGTCTAAATGGTTCCTCCGCAGCAGAAGGACAAAGCCCAAACAGAAGAAGAACAAAAAGAAAAAAGATGAAATATCTGAAAACTCTAATGCTGGTGATAAATCAGACTTGGAAGAGAAGGAAGAAGAAGTCCCTTCTAAACAGGACTTAATGAACTCTCCAGAAGTGGATGAGGAAGGCTACTGCATCCGGCCAAAAGACGAAAAGGGCAGTGGGTATTCCTCCACAGACACTGACTCAGAAGAAGAAAGGGAGCAAAAGATTCATGTAGAGATCAAACCTATCAGCAATGGTGGGTCTGCTAGTGTAGATGAGCTCAGGGCTACTGTTGAAAATATATCGCTTTATAAAATAGGCACAGCTAGGCGTGGCTCCAACGCTAATGCCAGTAAAGCAAGCAGTGAATTGGTAGACTTTTTCCAGAGTCCAAATGTCAGTAACCCAACATCCCCACATGGTAATGTCTCAAACCCATATGCACCATTGCAACCAAACCAGTTGAATCTGCTCGAAACTTCTACACCAGTTTCTAACGCCGATGTTGGCGACCTGTTCTCAGAAGTAGGTGAGATGAGTCAGGCAACAATTCGCACGTCGACTCCTACAATGGCATCTATCTCTGTCCCGCGCCCACCGTCAAGACGTTCCGATGGTGATTTCCGCACGGCAGGCTCGTCAGGGTCGCGCGGGCCGTCTCCTCTGACTATAGGCATGGCTGACACGATACCACTAGCAGTGGCGTTCCATGAGATCATCCACTCATACTTCCGAGGCACTGATGAGACCAAGTGCCAAGTGAAGATGTCCGGCGACATGATGCTGTCGTTCCCCACCGGTATCGTCGGCGTGCTCGCCAACAACCCTAACCCAGCCAAGCTGTGTTTCAGGTTGAAGAATATTCACAGATTAGACAATGTTCTCCCCAATAAGCAGCTAATCAGTATCAACACGATGATGTCCACTCGCGACAGTACAGTTCTCGAGTTCAATATGCCCGCCCTGACGTCTTTACTCAAACGACAGTCGGAGAAGAATCCCACCGCTCAGTATTTCAATGTAGATATCTTAAAATATCAGGTGCGGCCGAAAACGGGCGCGGCGTCGTGTCCCTTCCAGTTGGTGTCGTACTGGAAGTGCGAGACTGACCACACGGATCTAAAGATTGACTACAAGTACAATTTGCATGCAATGAGTCCTCCATCGCCGCTACTGAACGTGTCAGTGTGCGTGCCGATGAATGGGTCTGTCCAGAATGTTATAGCGATGCCGAAGAACATTTGGAACGAGGAGAACGAGCAGGCTCTGTGGCGGTTCACGGAGCTGTCGCAGCACTCGGAGGACCGAGGCGTCGGCTCTCTGCGCGCGCGCTTCGAGCTCGACAAAGGGCCGTCTACAAAAGCCACCCTATCCGCGCAGTTCAATTGCGAGGGTGCCACGCTGTCAGGCATAGAATTCGAGCTGATTGGCAGCGGGTACCGCCTCTCCCTTGTAAAACGCCGCTTCGTTTCCGGAAAATATATATGTGATAGCGATATGCACTGATCGGTCCAAAACCTTTATGAATACACGTGTTTAATGTATTGTAGATAGTATTGTCATTGCGTCAGATGTGTCTGCGTGTTGTATTCTATTGTACGCATCGCTAAGGTGTATATGTTTTGGTACCTTATAGGACTGTTTCCTGTCCACAGACAGTTACACTTCGTAACACCATAGGTTTTTCGTCAATTTGCAACTTTGAATTATTAGATTACAATGTCAAGAATTGTATTACTTATTAGGGTTATATTCACTATGTTACTAAGTTATTTTGGTATAGGAACATATTGTGCCATGTTAACTATTTTACTTACACGAAAATCGTTTTCGACACATTGTATGCGGAATAGTAATTCATCACAAATATTTATGTCATATTATTATTGAGTAATATTTTCCAATTCTAAATATAATAATGTTGCCTTTATCCAGAATATTGTCACATAATTTTTTCTGCACTTATTGTATTGAATAATAATAATATTAATAATGGAATATATTTAATGCATATTTTTCTATTTCAAGGTGTCAAAATTCGACAAGCAGTTAGTTTTTATCTTAGTTCTACAATGAGTCTATATCTTTACGAGGCGACGCAAACAAAATTGGTTTTAATTGCAATGTATCTCGTATCTACACGTAATGTTAAATTTTCAATAGCGGTCAACATATCTAAAACTGATTAAATATTTAATTCAGAAGGTTCCCGAGGTACTTACCTAAGTGAGCAATATACCTGTTTTCGGCTATTTGTATGATTCTATTGCGCAGGCGATACAAACTGGTATGTAATAATGGGCTAAGAAAATAAATTACTTACCTATGCTCTTAGGTCGCTTTTTATATCTAAAGGGTCTCAAAAGATGTATAAAGTAAGGTCCATCTATATTATGTATTGCAAGTATTCTTATTTTTTATAAACTTATGATAAAATATCTTATGATTTTTTTATGTTTTACATTAATTAAGTGTTCCCTTTGTTTTGTTAGGATTCAACATCACTACTAATTGAATCTCTATATTTCTAATTATATTAATGAAGTTACTTGATTCTGTTCAATTTGTAATACTGGCACTATACTCGTCGGCACGGAAGGGTTCATAAAAGAATAAAAAATCCACACCCGGCATAGTCTCACGCGAGATAGCGTAATTTACAACACCGTTAGTGTGAGGGAGATAGCACGCCCCGTAGAAAAGCCATCACAGTTTTTTCTTGTTTTATTTACACTTCACTTCACGCCCGCCCGCGTCTACATCTCGATGCATTTTCCCAGAATTACTACCCGAGTATTATATTTACCGCAAAAAACATTGAATTATTATTAGTTCGTCATACTACTAGGAATATGAAGATGGCTGGATTATATTATCGTAAAACAATTTCAATCATGATTTGTTGTCTTTGAGTTGAGATGTAAATTCTTGGAAATTACTGCTAATTACTTAGGTAGCCAAAGAAACAGAGACTGTAGAGTTAAATTCCTCTCTTCACGCTCCTCTTAAACAGTCATACTTGAATCAGACTAATTCCCTGCCTGACGTCCTGTTAGCATTAGAAGCACAAAAACATTCAGTTAAAATTCTCCCACTTTTGTTAAGGACGATAACAGTTCCATTGTCTCGACTCTCCCGTCATTTCTAATATTTACTTCCTCTATAGCTCCGTCATCATTAATCAAAAGTCCATAAATCATGATAAACTTCAATGCTACAAAGAGACTTATGTGTGTTTATAACACCAAATATCCGCTGTTTGATAAATAGACCAGCCATGTGCTAATCAAACTCCATATGTTTTCAAATAGTCACTACATTATGCCGAACTATCTAAAATATCGATAAAACTCCATTCACTATGTGAATTCACATCGCCAGATTGTCGTTAAAAGGGTCACTTAGCCGCTCTTTGAGTGCCAAAACCACTGTGGATACACTGATTAGCTATTTGTCTGGGTCGCCAATACAAACCTTAATACCCTGGACACCTATAAAAATCTTAATATTTAAAAATTCTCGCGGTGTTTTTTCACTCCTCCGAAACGGCTGGATTGATTTGTACGAAATTTTGTGTGCATATCAGTTAGTTTTGAAAATCGTCCAAATAGATTTTGGAAGACTTCATTAGGGTCGTCAACCCCAGAAAAATATATGGCAAAGCATTTGCCTGGTGCAGCTAGTAGAACAATAAAATTATAGAAAATCTTAAGACCTCTGTGTGCTTACAACAATATGCACAATTTCGCGTTAATACAACCAAAAGTGTCATCCAGAAGTGTTCCCAGCTATTAAAAGAGTCCTAGTGACCCGGTTTCATTGTCACCGAGTGTAATAGATGTTGTAGTGATCTTGACTGCACATCCTGTTATGTCGTACAGGGAAGCGCTATCTCACATTGTTGTATGGTGTGATTTCTGCGAGAATTTGCTTGAGACTGTAACCAATTTGAAGAGCTCATGGCTCATCATAGCTCATCATCACACCCCTATCACGAGTTTGCCAACGTTTTCCTAATCTAAACTCGCTAGCGTCTCCGCCGAATTTGTATGAGAAATTGTATAGCGCAACCTAGCGGTGACGTAAAGAACTAAAATATGTCATACTATTATTGGTGACGCTAGCGAGAGATTTTGCAAACGGTGGAAAACTCGTGATAAGGAAGTAAATATACTAATCACTCAACATCTTATTCGATAGTACTCGACAACACATTTTTTTTAGTTAGATTGCCGATTTTCCTTGAAAAAGGGGTTGCGAAGGTCAGATGGCAGTCGCTTCGTATAAAAATCAGGTGATCAGCCACATCGGGTTGAATCAAGTGCCGACCCCAAATACATGGGATTAAGGCCAGGGAGATGATGATTACGTTATAAGAGTCTCGGAAAATATTCAAGTTCACTAATGCAAGCTACAATCTGCATTTAATTTGTTTTTCAACCACCGTTAGAAGTTTGTTTTGTTGTAAATTTAGTACGTGTGATATAAACACGAGTGTAACTTTAAATGTTTAATATTATTTACTCAATTGTGTAATCTCATAATATATGTAGCGAAGAGGACATATTTATACCTCTGTGGCCTAATATTTTTCTGTTTATTATTAAATGTAGATAATAGTTATGTTAACTTTACGAGACGTGAAGTGTTCATTAATTATATAATCCCATTTAAACTAAACTGTATACCATTCCATTAAAGTTTATAATTAATAATTATTTCATATTGTAAAGAAATTCCTCTCTGAAAGCGATACAAGTATAATTTTAAATTGTACTATTTAATAAACTACTAAGAACTTGAGAATATTTTTGTATCGAACAAATGTATCGCGTGTGTATTTCTATATATGTTGTAAACTATTGTTTAATTTTAAATAAAAAGTAATTTTAGCAAATTGTAGTGTTATTTATAACTGCGACAAATGAAGATAACATAGTTAATGTAAGTAATATTTTTTTTACTTGTCGCTTTGTGTATGTAGGGACAGGAAACTCTCCTAGAAGGTACATTACAGAATTTACAGATAACTTTAGACATTATCTTGAGTTGAGTTGATAAGTATATATAGTGATATTGTAGACTAGTAATGTCTATGTTTCCGGTCGCTACATGCTGTTTGCTATTGCCCTATGTGTGGGAGTACCATGTCCTTGTCCCGTGCGACTGTCTCAAGCTGTTCTGCAATTTCCAGGTGGAGTTGGAGAAGCTTAATGCGGCCACTGATGAGATCAATAAGCTGGAACTGGAACTCGATGTGAGTTTGATTTTAAATATTTTTTTATTAACAGTGACGTTTGCCTCTGAATAAATAAATAAAATTCTAATGCCGAATGTGTTTTTGGGCAATATTACAGAATTAATGTTTGGCTATTGGCTAGCTATTTTGCGAAATGCTAGAAGACCTCCAGAATTTTCAATTAAAAAAAATGGTATAATAAAATTATGATTGAGACAGAAAGCACGATAAATTGAGTCTATCCCCTTCGGGGACCCTTCTGCGATGGCGTGAGCATTTCTTTTTATTCGTAAAAAAAATAATCCGAAGGGCCCAGAGCTACTGAGTATCAAATTTTCGACACACTGTCGTTCGAATATTCAATAATAATAATACTTAATGCCCCACTATGGCTTTGAAAAATCCGACACCAATCAGAAACCCCACGTTTTTTGCATAACCAGTATGTCTCAGCTTCAACTGCAAAGTAATTGTATACTTATACGACTTCAGTCGAAGTAAATGCGTATAAAATGCTGCCCCCTCCTTGACCCAAATTATGTTGTCTATGTCTCGTCTAAGTGCACTTTATTGATTTAGTTAAAAGTATAGCTATGATAAAATAACCGTCACATCGTATAAGGAGGTCAAAGAAGTAGCACTGGACAGGAACAAGTGGAGGGAGCTTCATCAGCTGCACCGACAAGAGTCTAACTCTTAAATGAAGAAGATAGCTATGAATGAAATGCAGACTTCAATGTGGACCACTTTCTAGTAAAATTCTAGAAATCAATAAAGCCTAGTTTCTGCATAGGTCATGTGCTAAAAATGCAATGATCTTTACCAAACGTCCGGCACAAAAGATCCCAAGGGTCGACGTTCTTCCAGGCAACCGGACCCAAAATTAGTTTAGGTTTAAATTAAGTTTCCATCGGTTCAAAAACATTATTTATCTATCCCTTCATGTGAACTGATGCACAGTTTGAAATGCGTCAGTCGGAACTTAGAATTTTACATATTGGTATTAGTATAATATATATATACAGAAATAGACCATATAAGTACGGTTTGAAGCCACATACGGCTTGAATCACATTCACACTCTAAAGACTCCTCGTTTGCAATCTCCAATATTAGTGAGAACGTAAACAAGCATTCCCAATTTCGCTATTGTTAAACGAAGCATCTTTCGGAGTTGGAAGGTAAACATGACTTATCATTGTGTGACTGGCAAGAATCGGGATATTTGGGACACTATCCACTCAGCCGATAATGACATTTTGTTATGTTCCTCCCTACAGACTCAAGCAAACAGCGACGCGAGCGCGACCTAGATCGATAGATCATAAATCATTTGCGAATGGACAAGGCCTTATTATTTGTTCAGGGCTCTTTAGTTAATAGGGAGGTCTGGTAACACTGCGGATATGGCGGATACAGCAATGTAATGTTACACTGGCTTCTGGCTGAGTTTAGATAAAAAGAAGGTTATCATCATGAATTTAAAATTAATGACTGCAACCGATGCAACTCTTTCCATTTGTCTCTGTCCAGTGCCATCTCTTTGACCTCCTCATACGTCTTGACAGACACCTTTTCTTTATCTAGTCTCATGTATCTTCCCCTTCCTCTATTCTCTTCTACCTTTCCTTCTATTGTGTTTTAAAGAAGCTGTCATATCGCAAAAGGTGGCCGATAGTCTTTCCCCTTCGATTTTGGATTGTTTTCCATAGTACTCTATCTAAGACTATATAACTTCGTCTCGAATATGAAAATATCCGCAAGATATTTTTGGCACGCCATCACAGCCCTACTGCGGGCGTTACGTAGATAGCTTTTTCATTTTCTCATAGTGCTTTCGAGCCCAATTTATTCAGGGTTATCAGCAAGGTTGTAAATCTGCTAATGTAATGTTGTTTATATAGCCATTACATGACTGAAAATATATACCAACAGGCTTTATTTAGGCAGTGATAGTTTTTATCTCTACAATATATGAAATTTGTTCTTGAAACATTTATGAATACATGCATTATACTTACGGAAGTGGTACTTTGAAAATAATTTATTCAGGTCCTGGTAATGTAGTTATGAAATTACCATCGATTCGGAAACTAGCCCACTGAGAAGAAGAATTGTTTTTGTAAGCAACCGTTTTTGTTAGCAATAGCAATGCGTTTGTTTCACTATGGGTATACTGCAGTACTATGTTTAACCTTTAGTTATAAGTATAACCCTAAAGGTATCATTATGCAACTGTGCAAGCAGCATGCAATGGCTTACAATGTGAGCCCCTCGGCCCACGATGGTCACGATCCGTTTACGTAACAAACAAGATGTATTTATACGCAATCCTGTTATGATGTAGGCTACTTCAAGATTACCGCTTTACTTTACGTTAAAGTAATAGCGAACTAGTTTCTGCAGTTTTTTATGTATTGCAAAAAGAATCTCTTATGGAATGCTTGACTAACTTGGATACAATTAGAGAACTATTAAGTCGGGGAAGAAACCTTCCTCAGAATAGGTACGTAAGTAGACGGCTTAAGGTATCTTAAAGCCAAACTCAAGGTTGTTTTGGACACACTTAAATAATTTAGGGGTTTACTTGACAAATCCCTTCATATGATACCTTCAAGGTCCCAATGGTTAGGCGAAGATCTAATGCACGGTCGGCACACTCATCCGGGGTTAATATGGATACACCTGGTCCAAAATACTGTCAATAATTCTCAAGTCTGTATTTAAAAGTAGGGTTGTTCCAGACAAAGTATCGAATTCACCCAAAAGAGTTTTTAACTGTATATAACAGTTGGAATTTTATAAGTAAGGGGTGACAATGATCGGTAGATGTGATAGTGAAACAGTAGGTAGGTAAGTACAGTTCGAGTCATACGACACAGCTGTTCTGCGGCCTGCTGGTTCCGTGTCGATGCGCGCGACCTCTACTTTAATAAAAGGTACAGATGTAATAGTTATTTTCTAAATTATAATTATGAATAATCATTTAAAATTGGTACTGTCAGACTTAAATGCCGTATCCACAACGATCTTCGACCATCTTCTGAGACCTTTCACAAGCCTAGCTAGTTGCGACATGCAATAGTGTCCAATATACGCTATAGAGTCTGCATCACCCAATGGCTGACTAGATGATAGCATAGTCTAACGCCTGTGTAAACATACATACATACATTTGCTCACGCCTGTATACCCCGAAGAGGTGTTGTGATAACAACACCCACTTATCATCGAAAATGATTAATGTATGTACTTACATATTATGCAGGTTTTCTTTATCGTAAAGCTCAGGGTGTGAAATCACTGCATATAAGTTTTTAGAAAAACTCATTGGTACAGGACGCTAGGATTCAAACTTGCGTCGCTTACGTAGGAATACATAATAAAATAAATTATAAACTTTGCGTATTTGCCTAGTTCATGGTTCACAGACCACAGTCGTGTTATTCACTAAGGTTTCTCAGTGTCGAACTCGACGACGAAAGTCGGTTTCAATCATAGGAAATTGATACATAACACATAGAGGATAAGGTTCAATTTCGTATCTTTAAAATCGACACTCGACGACGAGTGCGACGCTGAGAAACCTTAGTGAATAACGCGGCAGTACACCATCTGGTAGTGTTTGCTCGTTTGCCACCTTAAAAGGATCATTTATCGATTCACATCGACGATTATATTTAGTTACGTACGGCACTCGGCACAAATTATAAGATCTCGTTACGTGAAATAAACAAGTATTATTGTCAAAAAACAGTGTTGTCACGGTCTTATAACAATGACCTTGAAATGCTTCCGTTTTCTATTTATTGCCAGATCTAGTGATTGGACGTATGTTATGGATGAGCATGTATAAAATACCGGTTTTTGGTTTAAGTAACTGGTATCGAGCCGTGTTTTTTTATTTATTTACTAGCTTTGCCGTTTTTTTATTTATTTACTAGCTGTGCGTGTAAACTAAATATACGCGGTTTCACCCGCGTATATTTAGTTTACACACACACACTACTGACACTAAAAAACCAAGTTTTAAATTTTTCTCTGTCTGTCTGTCTGTCTGTTTGTTCCGGGTAATCTCTGAAACGGCTGGACGGATTTTAACGGAACTTTCACTGGTAGGTAGCTGATGTTTCAAGGAGTGACTTAGGCCACTTTTATTTATCAAAAATATTAGGGTTCCGCAACAATAACGATGAAACTAAATCTACGCGGGTGAAACCGCGGGGCACAGCTAGTAAACAATAAATCACAAAAGAAACGTACGCTTCGTTGCAACCTGATTATTTTCTTCGTTTATGTGTCGTTGTCTGGTGATAACAACTTGACAAAAAATGCCATTTATTTTGTTTTCAATGTGTAGTCATTACCGTCCGTACCAACCGTGATAAGAGTATGCATACGTTCCACAGCACATGTCACTAATAACGGCTGCTATGCGCAAGCGCAGGTGCGAGGTCAACCGTAGATTAGGTCAATTGCACCAACACATGCTCGCTAACTGATGTCATATCCATACGGACATATTTACAACTAGCTGTGTCCCGCGGTTTCACCCGCGTAAAGTTAATTTCATGGGATCCCGCGGAACTGTAATGATTTTTTTTTAATAAAAGTAGCCTAAGTTACTCTTAGTAACATTAGCTATCTGCCAGTAAAAGTCCCGTTAAGATCGGTCCAGCCGTTTCGGAGATTACCCGGAACAAACAGACGGTCAGAGAAAAAATTTAAAAATTGGTTTTTCTATGTCTGAACCGTGTATACTTTCATATGCATTTTGTGAAAAGCTGTTATTTTCGAATTACAAACAGACACTTCAATTTTATTTATCTGTGTAGATTACATTCGTCTACTCAGTGCCCCAAGTATAGGTTTTGACACGTTCGAACATCGTCGCTTGAGCTTGCGTTTGCTTTGTTTGTATGGAGATGTAATACTTCCTACACTCGCCGCTTGGGGCGCTTTTTAACGTTCCCATACTAAATGAGGAAAATACTAAGGCGATGCGCTTCCAAATAGTACCGACACGGTAGGTAATATGTTGCAAGCTTTCATTAGCTGCAAGCCGAAAACAATTAAGCAGACTGCACGTGTGTGAACTACCTTTGATGTAACGGCTCATTTATAATTACGCCATTGGTTGGTTAATAAGTCAAATATAACCTAAACAGAGGGCCTAGTGCGAGTTTTCTTAAAATCGCCGTCACAAGTCACCGCGTCGACGTAAACACAGATTTGTATGGGCTCACAATAGTGTCATGCTTAGGCCGACAGAGGCGTTGCTCCGATCCTATACAAATCTGCGTTAACTTTGACGCGGTGACTAGTGACGGCGGCAGTGAAAAACTCGCACTAGGCACTCAGAGTGCCTAGTACGAGTTTTCTTAAACTCGCCGTCACAAGTGATCGCGTCGACGTAAACGCAGATCTGTATGGGCTCACAATAGTGTCATCTTTAGGCCGACAGAGGCGCTGTTCCGATCCTGTACAAATCTGCGTTTACTTAGACGCGGTGACTTGTGACGGCGGCAGTGAAAAACTCGCACTAGGCCTTCTGGTCCTTAACATACCTACCTGCATTAATCCTCAATAACAACTTGACAGGAGTCCATGAAAACCTTCCATTTGCTGCTGAGCGAGACGTCCCGTCGTCTGCAGGGTCTGGTCAGGCGGCTGGGCCCATGCGTGGACAAGTCCCGCCCTTATTACGAAGCCGTGGGCATCGCCGCCAACGCACGCTCCGAGTGTCAGAAGGCTGCCGTGCAGTTCCAGAGAGCTAGTGGTAAGGTCTTACATTTTTTCTTTGATCATTAGATTCATTAGCTGTGAGACAGTGACAAACTTTTACATATTATATAGTTTAGAAGGTCTAGTACGAGTTTTTGTTAAAATCGCCAATGAAAAACTCGCACTAGGCACTCAGTCTCATGTCAAACTATGATGGCAATAAGAGCTCATGGAAAAGCTGTAGACTCAAAAATCCGTGAGTGTAATCGACTTCTTTTATTTTATAGTTTTTTTATACAGTTAAGTGGTAAACAAGCAATGCATCCCACCTGATGGTAAATGTATACTTAGTCATAAATACCAAAAACTAATTATTTCTGCAAAAGAGACATTCAATTGCTTAGATTTGTGATATATACATACAGGCATTCGAGTATCTATGTATGTGTTTTCGAACTACCCCACTTGCAACCTTAGTGCACTACAAACACAGCTCTAAATATATCTTATCGAGCTCCAGGACCACTTCCTGTAGGCACTTGACAGCAAGCCCCGGTCAAGGTTGACTTGTTGTTTAACGTAACAAGCCATTATGCAGCAGGCAGTTAGCGAAACAAACATACAAGAATACAGAAGAACTCAGATTTGAAATTTTAATAGTAGAAAACCATGTTTTTTGAGAATGTCATAGGAAAATGAAAATATATTTTTTTACCGCGGGGCTCAGCCAGTAAAAATTCAAGTTTATCAAACACATATCGACTTGGAAACGGATCGTTACCGCCTCGCCTAGTTCGCGAGCATGTCTCGAGGGGAATCGAATGCCGTTACAACAGCGATTACTGATTAGTGTGCTTAGGAATGTCATACAAATAATACTGTACGCCTCGAGTGGTGATGCTGAGCTGATAAGTGTGCGTTAACCTTTACCGGCAAAAATCTTTCAAATCTGTCTTCGAACGAGGTGATCCTATCGTTTCTTCTTTTACTTTGTAGTCATAGTAATTCAATTTTTTTAGTATAAAGTGAGTATCTAGACGATGCGCGAATTAATCTTTTCGTTAAATAATCTATACAGATAAATAAAATTGAAGTGTCTGTTTGTAATTCCAAAATTACAGCTTTTCACTAAATGCATATAAAAGTATACACGCTACTGACACAAAAAAACCAAGTTTTAAAATTTTTCTCTGTCTGTCTGTTTGTTCCGAGTAATCTCTGTAACGGCAGGATGGATTTTAACGGGACTTTCACTGGTAGGTAGCTGACGTTTCAAGGAGTAACTTAGGCTACTTTTATTTATTAAAATTATTAGGGTTCCGCGACAATAAGGATGAAACTAAATCTACGCGGGTGAAACCGCGGGGCACAGCTAGTTATAAATAAATAAAAAGGAATCATTGTGTTCTTTGACATTCGTTACTCTCATGCGACGGTAGCGCCCATAGCGTGAGAAAGTATCGTTGTTGTGACTAGTGCATCACTCCACACTACTGCGTAGTGCGTACACACATGCACGGACTAATAAATAAAACAATGCTTTATGATTGTGCAATTTGATTCAATTGACTTACGAGACCTACGTATGGCACGATACAATACTTTGTTCGAGAGATTATTTGAATATTTTGCATATGCCTGTGTGACTTTCATTAGATTAGTGCTCCTTGGTTATTTGCTAGCCTGGAGCCTTACCATAAGCTCTTATCGCCATCATAGTTCCACTGTGTGACAGTGACAGACTTATACACGTCACAGACAGTAATACAAATACCTACCTTTAAAAAATTACAGCTTTCACTTCGCTAATGAATAACCTATTGCCTGGCTTTTTTCTGTCTGTTTAACCGGATTAGACAAACAGACAGACAAAGAAAAAATTTAAATGTTGGTTTTTCTATAGCTGGACCACGTAAACTTTCATATGCAATTAGTGAATAGCAGTTTATCTATACAGATAAATAAAATTGAAGTGTCTGTTTGTAATTAAAAAAATACAGCTTTTCATTAAATGCATATGAAAGTATACACGCTACTGACACAAAAAAACCAAGTTTTAAAATTTTTCTCTGTCTGTCTATCTGTCTGTTTGTTCCGGGTAATCTCTGAAACGGCTGGACGGATTTTAACGGGACTTTCACTGGTAGGTAGCTGATGTTTCGAGGAGTAACTTAGGCTACTTTCATTTATCAAAAATATTAGGGTTCTGTTAGGGCACAGCTAGTTGGAATTACAAACAGACACTTAAATTGTATTTATCTGTATAGATAGATAGGCAGGTAGCGCTACTTTTGAATTGGAAAAATAATTAGGGAAGGGTGCAAATAATATGACGTAATTGAAAACGCGAGATACACGCAGTTTAAATATAATAATTTCGATAAAAAGAGGTGTACCTCTAACTAACCTTGCCATCATCACCTTTTAAAACCATCATTCTTTTTATTAACTATAGCTGTGCCCCGCGGTTTCACCCGCGTAGATTTAGTTTCATCCTTATTTTCTCGTAACCCTAATATTTTTAATAAATAAAAGTCGCCTAAGTTACTCCTTAGAACATCACCTGCCAGTGAAACTCCCGTTAAAATCAGTCCAGGCGTTTCAGAGATTACCCGGAACAAACAGACAGACAGACAGACAGACGGACAGACAGACAGACAGACGGACAGACAGACAGACAGACGGACAGACAGACAGACAGAGAAAAAATTTTTTGTGTTGTAGCGTGTATACTTTCATATGCATTTAGTGAAATGCTGCTATTTTGGAATTACAAACAGACACTTCAATATTATTTATATAATTATATATTTATAGATTTAATATTCATGGAGGGTTCCGCCGTTTGCATAAACGTGCAAAAATCGCCAGTGTGCGGACAGGAAGCCGCTTATCGAATAATTTTATCAGAGAACACGCTTATTATTAGCTTGGATACATTTGTGCTAATGTGAAAAAGTGACGCCCATTTTTTGATACGTAAAAATTTTCTATATAGTACTTTCCTCGTGAAAACCTTTCTTAGATTGCCTGGTGTCTTTCCAAAGCTGTTGATATTGATGTCAACGAAAATTAGAGGATTTTAATATATTATGTAGTCATCATCTTCCTGGTCTTATCCCATGTATTTGGGGTCGGCACTTGATTCAACCCGATGTGGCTGATCACCAGATTTTTATACGAAGCGACTGCCATCTGACCTTCGCAACCCCATTTAGGAGGAAAATCTGTGATCTGGGTTAAACCAGTTGTCACTTGTCAGATTATTTTTAGGCCTCCGACTGACCTGTAACGATTGCCAAAGATGTTAAATTGGCAACCGGGACCGACGGCTTAACGTGCTCTCCGAGGCACGGAGGGAACTCGGGCGGTCACCCATCCAACTACTGGCTAGGCGTATGGTTGCTTAACTTCGCTGATTCCAAACATTATAATCCCGAATTGGGCTAGTATAGATATTACGCTCTTGTCAACACTTAAAAACATTTTACTGAAAGTATTGCACTAATATGGACCATTAAACTAAATATAACAAAAGATACAAAAAGCACCAGTATTGGCTTGTTACACGTGCTGCGCTGCGCGACTCCGCATTTATTTTATTCGCATCGCGGCAACTGACAGACGGAGACGGACTAAATGACTACTGCGCAGTCAAAGTCAGCGCTCATAACTTGTGACACCAGTAGGCATAGACAAAGTAACATACTCTCGCGCTTGCGCCGCCAACGCTAACAATAAAACCTGTATGGTAATGACATAAATCAGTCACGTGACATATGTCATTCCCGTACAATTTGTATCGTTTCTACTAGCGTAGCGTGAGGATAATGTTTACTTTGTCTACAGACTCAGGTATACTGGGCCTGTTTGCTCTGTGATCGTAGGTATCATTGACCTATCTATAAGCAAAACAGTAAATTGTACCTACAAAATAATCGCTTTCATTAAACGAGATAAAAGTACTTTCCCCTGCGGATCACAACAACTGACATTGTCTACGTAAGTACTTACAAATAGATAATTCGTGCACACAGATAAGATAAGGTGTGTACGTTTCCTAACACGCCTGCCGCATTATTCACTAAGATTTCACAGCGTTGCACTCGTCGTCGAATGTCGGTTTTAAAGATACGAAATTGAACCCTATCCTTTATGTATTATGTATCAATTTCCTATGATTGAAACCAACGCTCATCGTCGAGTGCGACGCTGAGTTACCTTAGTGAATAACGTGGCTGGCGTGTATTTTGCGATAATCGACCTTGCGTGTAGTGTTACATCATTATAGCACGTTGGTAGTATCTAAACTGTAAACTGGTTGGAATCACGCACGCCCCTCTGCACTCCAGTGCAAGGATAATATTTCAAATTTCATATTGAAAACACAAACGGCCTCGTAATTTAAGTTTCTCTAAAATACAGGCCAATTAAGGTTGTTAACGCCCCCCCAAAGAGTCCCCGAAGGTGTTAGCAGGGATGTTGTAACAATAACAGCCACATTTCATCGAATATGATTAAGTGCCAACGTGAGAGAGGGTGAGTCCATCGCCGTCTCAGGCACTATGCATACATCTTTGAATTACTTCTCAGCCATTGCAGGTTTCCTCACGATGTTTTCCTGCACCGTAAAGCACGTGGTGTGAAATCACTGCACATAATTTTAATATTTTATTTATTTAAATTTCATGGACTTCCGGAGGGTGTATTTATTATACCAGGTCTATACTTAGGGATGTTTTTCCAAAAATCCTCCCCTAAGGG
Organism: Watsonalla cultraria; assembly: GCA_964035505.1. Classification (NCBI taxonomy): domain Eukaryota; kingdom Metazoa; phylum Arthropoda; class Insecta; order Lepidoptera; family Drepanidae; genus Watsonalla; species Watsonalla cultraria. The sequence continues at coordinate 11,343,942 of OZ037714.1, forward strand.
GAAAATTTCCTAGGGGAAATCTTACGACCACGCAGACGAAGCCAGTCTCAATATTGAAGTAAAACTACATATCTGAAGCAACCAATGTCATGTTGTTATTTACCAGAACTGCACGCCGCTGCGAAGGAGACAGTGACCCTGGCGGAGCAGCGGTTCGTCAGCAAGCAGGATGAGTGGCAGTTCGACAGCAACTGGCAGGAGGTGCTAAACCATGCCATCATCAAAGTAAGCATATCATCCTCCGCCCTTCTCCCAAAGCATTTCAGTTCTGCACAATCCCCCTTACTACAATTTTTTTATTTAACTAGCTGTGCCCCGCGGTTTTACTCGCGTAGACATATTTTCATGGGTGGCCCGGGTTCTCCAATATTATAAAAGTAGCTTAAGTTACTGCTTGTGACTCAAATGCGCAGAAAAAGGCAAAAACGCTCAAAGCCCAATATATTCTAAATTCTCAAAATAACAATTTGTCCTCAAACTTGCGTTTTTAGCAGTTAGCGCCATTTATTTAGCGAGCGGACAAGCGGTTCTACATTTACCTGAGATAAATAATCTTTTGTAGCTACTAAAGATCTTAGCTACTAGATCTTTAGTAGCTAGTAAGTTAATATTAAAAATACCATATCGCTGATTTAAGCTAATGGTTAATAATGTAACAGGTAATGGACGCTGAGAAACGAAAGGCGGAGAGCGGACGCGAGCATCAGAAGAAAGCTGCGACGTACATTGCGGCTGAACGGAAGGTAGACTTTATACCAATTGCTTAAAGAACGTTTTTCATTACCATTTTAACAAAGTTTCTAACAATTTTCTTAAAACAGGTTAACCAGTTAGAAGAAAACCTCAAAAGGACGATAGTGAAATCCCGCCCTTACTTCGAAGAAAAGAAACTATGCGACGAGCAGCTCCAAACTCAGAACGAAAAGATAGACAGACTACAACGTCAGATAGCCGGCGCTAAACTACGGTACTCAAAGTCACTGAAAGCTCTCGAAGAAATATCAGAAGAGATACACAGAAGACGCGGAGAATACCTCCCCGGGAAGGATTCTATTCCCGTAGGACCTAGAGAGCCAGGTGTCGGTGCTGAAAGAGACCCTATACACGACGAAATACAGTCCAAACCCGAACACGAAAAGGATGAGGAATCGAGTCTTCAAGAACTCAGAATGCGCGTGAGGGAGCTAGCGTCGAAACCTATCGAGAAAGACGTGGAAACGGACGAGGCCTGGGCTCTGGAGCTGAACGAAACCATCAACAAACTGGACCAACTCTTAATGATGAAGGAAAACAACCAGAAGAGATCCAAATTTACAGCCAGCTCCCCAAGGATCGCCAGTGCGCCCACCACTAGCAGTAATACAGCGAAGTCTACACAACCACCGAGCGACTCCTGGATGACAGATACTAACCTGAACAGGACAAAATCTGCCACTAGAGAAGTCGTCTTCGAATCCAAACCTCCAGTCACGAACCTAAGCAAATCTGAAAAGTCTAAAAGCATGATGTCGTTAGACGTGTTAGCGTTAGCCAGGGATACAACCATCACAGATAGGGAATCATATTTAAAAGCGGTCATTGAAGATAAATCCCCGACAGGCACATACACAGAAAGTAATTCGGACAGAAATGACACACCAGATGAGATCCTCATGGTGGAATGCGACTCGAGCGACTCCACACAAAACCCAGTCATCAGAATGACCAGTTCCACAGTATCTGACAGTGACAATAGCTAACTTGACAGCTGTCAATTTGACAACATGTTGCAACTACTCAAATGATTTTTACATACATTTTTCGTGTTTTTATAAATTTGTGGTAATTAACTTTAATGACGCGTAATCGGAGTTTTATTTGACTGAGATACATCTTTGATATCTCACACTTATAAAAATAAAAGAAAATAAAACAAATGTTTGACTGTCTCGTACATTGCTTGCCGAGTTAATTCACCCGTTCTCAAAAAACTGATAATGTATTGTGTGATCGTCAATCTGACAGCTGTCACTAGCAAAAATATTTGGATGTACTTATAGTACAGCGTTATCAGTTAGTTATAGTATATGATTAGGTACCTTTCGAGCCATATCATTCCACCGACAGCTCACAAATGTATTTATTTACTTCAATAGGTTAGTGTAATGTTTATATATTCTACAAAAGGTTGTTATGGAGAAGGCAGAGGTTGTGTGTTTTCAAGAAACTGAAAATATTTGGTGTAACCAATTCTTTGAGGTCGTGTTTATTAATTGGTTGATTTTTATTCTAACTAAAATCTTTGTTAATTGCTCAAATTTATTTTGTTTGAAAGTAAGAAAAATAACGTTTCTTCGTTTCGATTATGTCAAATACGAATTTTAAATGTTTTGACATAATACAATTTGACATTAGCAGGAGGGAGACGGAAACAATATCAGTGTTATAACACGTTATAATAGCTATTTGACACACACCATTTTTAGTATGTATTAAGATAACATTTTTTGACCCACTTTAAAGCAAGCTTGACTAATATAGTAATAGGTTTCGATTTTCGATATTTTTTAAAGTCGTCGAAACCACAGACTGCACTACACGGTTGGTACTTAAGGTTGTAAGCTATAGTCTGTAGTTCTTTATTTTATAATAAAAAAAATACTAATTTATATATTAAAGTTGTTATATTAACAAATGAGGGTAGACCAACATACTCAGTAATAAGGAGTTAGATTCGAATGGTGCATTTAATTCAAACATCGACACTGAGTGGAATGATTTGAATATTTGACTTTTAAATAAAAATTCACATAGATAAATATACCTACTAACATATAATTTATTGCTCTTGTATAAATTAAAAGTATTTTTTTTTATACACCGTGACATTAAAACAGTCTTGAAAGCAAATTATAAATTGGTTATTTTCTTTAAATATGGAACAGGATTTAAAATATACCTTTCTTTAAGAAAACTATAGTATTGCGGGTAGCAAGTAAATATTCATATCTTCTAAGACATAATTGTGATTTTAATACTCGATTTCTAATAGTAATCCACACTTAGATATATCTCCACGGAGTCCCTAGAACGAGTTTCATTAGCCAATCGAAATCGTTAAGTAACGCCAGTGACTCGCTCTTAACATATCACAGCTCAGAATTACAATCAGAGAACATCTCTATTTTAATGGAAATAAAGATCATTTTAATACTTACAGTCAAAAATAAACCGGTAATTTTTGACTGTAAGTATTAAAATGATCTACGCGATGAGTCCCTTTCGATTATCAAAGGAAACTCGCCCCAAGGACTCTAACCATAAGGCACTCGCATCTCAATGTTACCTACACTTTGTTGAACACTCACACGTCATGTGATTTTAATAAATTGGTATTTCCTAATTGCGAGTTTTTAATCAAACCCCAAAGTGACGCTGTTTTTTGTTGGAGACGTACGCGTTTTACATTAAAAATTTCCAAATTAGGAGCTGGTACTTTAATTCAGGAAGTTTTAAATGAATTCATTATATTGGCAATACTGCAATTTAATCTGTGGTATTGTTCATTTGGCGGCTGTCATTTCTCTCTTGTGACACTTATCTGACATATACTCTGTCATCGATTTACCTTGTTTCAAAGATATAGAGGGCGTAAACGATTTTTTTTTTCTTTATCTATGTCTTGAAAGAGGGTAGTTTGAAGTATTCCCTTCATTCGTATTTCGTGTGATCTACAGACAGCGTCTTATTATTGGGGTCGATATTTTTGTTTATTTTTGCAAATAAGTTTTTCTTATTCAATTGCTATTGTTCTGTTTATATTGAAATGTTTCGATGTGTTGTTCTGTGTATGGGTGTTTAGAAATCAGAAATATATTTTTTCGTTTCCCTTCCAATCAAATGTCGTGGTGAGTACTTAACTTTAAGTTTTATTGTTGTATTCTTCTCAGTAAAAGCAACCTTCCGAACCTGGCGGTAGCATGTATAATCCTGTAAATTGTGTCATTCTGACGATTTGAAAGTGCTTTGTATAAAGTCTAATCGAATAAAGATATTTTTGACTTTGACTTTGTATATTTAAACTAGACAAAGGAGTAAGCAAAATATCATAGCGGCTGAATGCCGTGAGTAGACATCTGCAGCGCGAGTGACGTAAATTCCTATCTCACTCGTGTACTAACACGGGTATACTAATATTTATACCTATTATCATTATTGTTTCGATGATATGTACATGATGCCTGAGTTTCTTGCCGGTTCTTCTCAGGCTAGTTTCCGAACCGGTGGTAAATTCTCGACTTTCATAAGTGCTTTACCAGGGCCTAAACTGAAACTGAATAAATATTTTTATTTTCAATGAGCATTTCCAATGAAAACTATTTATTTTCGAGTTTTGACTAACGGTTGAAAATGAAAATGATTTATTCAGTTTAGGCCCTGGTAAGGCACTTATGAATGAAACTAGCCTTCTGAGAAGAACCGGCAAGAAACAAAGCAAGCAAGGTTGCCGCCATGACCCACGCTATAACGAGTATTATACACCTATAAAAAAATTTGAAAAAATATATGCATGAATGTATTATCAATCTGTTATACCTGTTCATATCCCTTTTTAATCGAGTCAAAAGTAAAAGGGGTTCTCAAATCGACTAGCGTTTTTTATACTTTAGTCTCTAAAATAGATCTAAACTCGGGTAGTAAAATTTTTTAGGTGAGACAACGTGTAGGATATTAAAAATACCAAATAAACATTTTGAATCCATTTATTTCCGAAGTGAACACTTCAGTACAACGACCACATCTAACATTCATACACAGAGGAAGGCACTTCTACGAGTGATACAGACATACTTATAACAACATTTATTATTTATATATTTGACAGTATAATTTAGAATAACTCCTACGATACTTTAATAAATTCTGACTTGTTATTAATTAATTATAATTATGTAAGTAATATGAAGATTCCAAAATACAACATTTAATATAGTATTAATACATTCTACTTTCAATAAAATATTCAGATTCCTAAATATTTTTAAAACAGTTATTTTCTTCGTACACATAAGTTTTCAAATCACGTAAGTGGAAACGAGACGATACGATATTAGAATTATAACATTCATAAGAATATAATTTTAAAAAGAAAATTTAAAGTACTTCATTAACTATATACAGATAAATAAAATTGAAGTGTCTGTTTATAATTCCTCATTAACTGTAAAGTCGTTAATGCATATGAAAGTATATACTGTATGTATATACAGTACTGTGATAAAGGAAAATTTTTATTTTTTTATTTTTCTCTGACTGTTAGTTCCGGCTAATATATGAGACGGCGGGACCGATTTTAAAGGGACTTTCCTAGCAGATAACTGAGGTTACAATGAGTAACTTAGGCTACTTTTAATTTAAGGGTTCCGCGATATAATGCCACCAAGGAAATTACGGCTACGTCACAATAAATTTGTTGGAATGACTTGTGCATATGATTTTATTTCTGAAAAGAATATACATAATGTATTTGATTTACTACAAATGTATGCAGTCTGTATCTAAAGAGCCTTGAAAACTACCCTTTGGTCCCAGATATCCAAACCAGAGATAAAAAAAACATACAGACTTTAAGTCCTTACGATTTTTTTTTGATGACGTCAATTTCGTCCAATCACAGGATCATACTTGGTTTTTGAAATGTATGAAGTAAAAACGTTTGTACAGAGAAAATTAAGAAAAATATCCGCAAAAAATTTTACACTAGATTAAAATAAAAAAATATAATACAATACTTCTGGATAGGGCTTTGCTTAAAAGTATAAATGTAATACAAAAATAATCACCCTGTGTGGATGTATATAAATTATATATTGAGCTACAAGTGCTAAATGCATATCCTTAGTACCCACAACGTTAGTCAGTAGCTATCTATCTTACAAGTATTTTTAAGACTTGTTTTATCTTAATTCAAATTGGAAATAAAGATGTGATACTACTGGTAGAAACATTGGTAGTACCACGATTAACATCAATATGTTAGGGTGGCAATAGCATCATATTAGGGTGGCTACACACTGATCATGCCAAACTTAAAACCTTTGTTGCAAACAGGGTGAGCACTATCCATGAACTCACAGAAGGTACGTCCTGGCGCTATGTCCCCACAGCACAAAACCCAGCAGACCTTGTTTCTCGTGGGGTGGACCCCCACCAAATTCAACATTCGTCAATGTGGTGGCATGGTCCCAATTTTCTTCACGAGCCTGAAACAAACTGGCCAAAATTGGACAAACCTTCAAATATTGACTTAACTGAAATAAAGTCATTCCCTGTAGTCACAGATCACACTGATCATGATCTAGATCTCTTCTCAAAATATTCAAAATTTAAAACCCTTCAACATGTAATTGCCTTCATTCGTAGATTCGCTCATAACTGCAAAAACCCCAATCAAAAATTGACCGGTCCCCTTTCTGTGACAGAGCTTGAAGACTCTTACTTAAACCTTGTGAGATTATCTCAACAAGAGTCATTTCTCAAGGAATTACATACATTACGTCAAGGTAAACAACTAAAGCCAAAATCTAACATAGCTGCGCTTACTCCTTTCATAGACTCTCAAGATCTGCTTAGAGTGGGCGGCAGGTTGAAACATTCCAACTACACTTTTGACAAGAAACATCCACTACTCCTCAGCTCAACTCACCCACTCACCAAACTCATATTCTCACAAGAACACACACGACTACTGCACGCAGGTCCTCAGCTGATGCTCTCCTCTATTAGGGAACGTGTATGGCCTGTAGGTGGTAGGGATCTGGCTCGGCGTACGGCCCGTGCTTGTGTCACTTGTCGACGTATCAAGGGTGATACCATGCAAAACATCATGGGCAACTTGCCTGCACAGCGGCTAATTCCTGACTTACCTTTCATTGCTGTAGCTGCTGACTTTGCAGGTCCCTTCATGATAACAGATCGTCGGGGTAGGGGCTGTAAAATAACGAAATGCTACCTCTGTTTATTCATATGCCTAAGGTTTAAATGTGTGCATTTGGAAGCCGTAAGTGAGCTGTCAAAGGACGCATTTATTTTATCACTGCGCAGATTTATCTCTCGCAGAGGCAAGCCCACACAGATATACTGCGATAACGGTACCAACTTTGTCGCCGCGGACAAAGAAGTAAACAGTTTTCTTAATTCAAGTTCCTCTGATTTGTCTGAGTTTGCAGCTGATCAGGGAATCGTTTTTAAGTATTCACCGGCCTACGCTCCTAATTTCAATGGCTACGCCGAGGCTGGTATTAAATCGGCTAAGTTCCACATCAAACGCATATTAGGTACCGCGCATTTGACGTACGAAGAGTTGTCGACCATATTTGCTCAGGTCGAAGCAATCCTCAATAGTCGTCCCCTCTGTCCCTTATCTTCTTCACCGGACGACTATTCATCATTGACCCCTGGACATTTCATCATCGGTCGGGCGCTCACTTCCATACCGTCACCCGCACTGGAGGACACGAACCCCAACAGGGTCGATAGATACCAGCGGGTCGAGCAGATGCGGCAGCACTTCTGGCGGCGCTGGTCAGCAGAATACGTCTGCGAGCTGCAGGAGCGAAGCAAGTGGCGCGTCCGGAGCCGAGACCTGCGGCGAGACGACCTGGTGCTCGTGAAGGAGGACGGCGCGCCGCCGCTCGCCTGGCGCCTGGGCCGCGTGCTCGCGCTCTACCCGGGCTCTGACGGCGTACCGCGCGTGGCGGACATCGCTACCGCCCGCGGCACAATCAAGCGTGCCTTAAACAAGATCTGCCTGCTACCGCAAGAACAACCATAACTTCTTTTTGGGCCGGGAACATGTTCGCGCAACCGCAACGAACAACTGGTCGTACAAGCAACGCGTCCACAGCCTGCCCGCACATCGTGACATAGAGGAGCAAAAAGGGGCGGGCGAGAAAGAGACAGCAACAAATATAAGACAACGACGCCACCATCAACGGTCGTCAGTTCATAATTACTTACATTATTCACTTCATAAATCACAAGCCAAACCTTCATACTTACGTTAATGAATAAACGGCTTCAGTACAAAAATACAGTGTTTTTCTTGTCCGCCCGGACAATGTTATCAATACACAAACGTAGATATTTAATTTGTATATGTAATCAGAAAATTTTATCTTAAAAGATTGATAATATTTAAATAATAAAAAAAAATTAAGAATCATTAAAAAGTTTTTTCGACGTCATTGAAAATTGATAAGAAAAATACACACATTGCATTCACATTCAACAAAAATCACTAAAATAAAAACATTAAAATCAAAAACAATAATCATAAAAACAAATTTAACTACAAAACATAATTGGTATTGTATTAAAATCATTTCATTAATCACAAAATGATCGGGAGAGTATTAATTTTGAAGCGATTAAAAAATCGAGTGTTGCGATTATTTTCAAAAATCGACTTATAGGTAGTTTATCGATAACATCTATAATAAATAACAACACATGGGACATTATAAACGTTAATTAATACTACATAAAGGTAACATTGAGGCGGTCCAGATCACTCTGTAATGCCATACGATAATAGTTCATATTGCTATTGTAATATGACTCAAGTGATAATCGGTTTGTACGGTAAATGCAGTTAAATGCATGTTATTAATATATTTATATTACATAAAAGGGTTTTCATAATCTCGGCCAGAATAAGTGCATTCGAAAACAAATCTTATTAATAACTTAATAAGAAATATATTTGGACGTCGGACGGCTTACGCTAGTTTACTAAAGTAATTAATTTCAATCCCAGTTACATAATCTCCGACTTCAATACCATGAATTAAATTCAATAATAATTGGAATAGCCACACCCGTATTCCAAAACTCAACAGTGGTGAGGATGACCACATCTTCGAGAATTATATTTGGTTTATAAAATTGACTCATTACGGATGCGAGTGGAGTTTAAAACGAACGAATTCATTCATTTTAAAAACAATTGCTTATTGACTTGTGCGATATATTAGCCACGAGCTGTCATTTTAATGTCAAAATTGTCAAATCATTGCATTTTTCCATAGATACAGAAATTAAGTTTCGAACGAGTTTGAATATGGGCGTTAGAGTTCTAAATACAAACAAAACCATTTTTTTCTAAATTCCGACTCTTGCCGTAACATTGAAAAAACATTTTAAAAGAGCTTCATCAAGAACTAGGTAAAACTTACTCGTCTTATCCTCTTAGAAGTGAATATGTCCTTAACTACAGACAAATAGAGCTCAAATTCGGGTGAATAAACAGGACAACAAAGGTATCCACTATCTCGCCTAAAGGTCTTACTAGCAACCAACATACGCAAAAAGAACTTGTCGTGAACTCCCGCTCTGGAGTGTTTCTGGGAGAAAACCGATGGACAATATTTCGCGTAGAATTTTATTCCGTTGTGTAGAGACTAAGCGAATAAAAAGAATAAATCACCAGCAATTAACTCACGAATAATTTTTAATTCTTTGCGTTTTGAGAAAGCGTAGCGTAGTAAACAGAGGTCTGCCTACCTCCATGGGATACAGGCATATGTGTGTAAATGTCTGGATAGTGGATAACAGCATATTTTTAGTTGAATAAAGTAGTATAATATCGCTGTAAATTGTATTACGACTGAAATGACCTAAGCGGTTGAAAGTAACCAAACAAATTACCTGATAGATCTTTTAAAATTTGCCTAATAACACCTTTCGCTTAGTCTGTACACAAACTAATCATAATTATGGCAAATATTAAACTAGTAAGGTCAACAATAACATACAGATGGCGCCACTATCGCGGTCGATTTAATCGTATTATCGACCTTTGGCATACACTAGCGCCATCTAGTTTCTGGTGTATGAACTAATATTAATAATGTTACCGACGCGTTACAGCTTAGAGAGTGGTTTGGGGACTACTTCGCGCCACCACGACGCCCGCTCGAACACACCGGGGTGGTTGAAGAACGCCTTCTGAAGGTTTTGGTATAACTGGGGAGGAAAAAACTCTTTTATTCAGTAGCTCTATACCTTTTCGCAATCTATACTCGCTAGCGGCACCGACAATATTTGTATGAGATATTTTAGTTCTTCACGGCACCATATACAAATATTCGGCGGAGACGCTAGCGAGTGTAGATTACGATAACGGTGGCAAACTCATGATTTGACTGAGACGTTAAGGAGGTAAGTAAATTTGTATGTAATCATCGTCAACGCTTCATGTATGTATTGTCGTGGTTGGCACTTGATTAAACCCAATATTGAACTTGAGATCGAATTGGTAACCACCTGATTATTAAACAAAGCGAATGCCAACCTTTTACGTGGAAAATCGGTATTCTCGGGTTAAACTCAGGTATATTTTCGGTAAAAGCAACCTTCCGAACCCGGCTGCCGGCGGTAGCATAATCATTTATAATCATTTCGTTCTGACGATTTGAAAGTTCTATGGTAAAAGAATAATCAACTAAAGATATTTCTGAATTGAATTGAAACCAGTTTTCAAAACTTTCTTAATTTTCAATTGGCAAGGGCTTGTGTGCTTTCCGGGACATAGAGGGAACACGGGCGGTCACCCATCCAACTACTGTCATTGATCTATCTTGCAGAACTTCACTCATCAAAATATTTCTATATATATCTATACAGATAAATAAAATTGAAGTGACTGTTTGTAAATCCAAAATAACAGTTTTTCACTAAATGCATCTGAAAGTATACACGCTACTGACACAAAAAAAACCATGTTATAATTTTTTTTTCTGTCTGTCTGTCTGTTTGTTCCGGGTAATCTCCAAAACGGCTGGACCGATTTTAACGGGACTTTCACTGGCAGGTAGGTGATGTTTCAAGGAGTAACTTAGGCTACTTTTATTTATTAAAAATATTAGGGTTCCGCGACAATAAGGATGAAACTAAATCTACGCGGGTGAAACCGCAGGGCACAGCTAGTTATTCTATATATTATCAACAAGCCAACATCCACAATTACTCATTTCACTTATTATAGACTTTAAGAGAAACCAAAACCCAAAAAAATATACTCACTTTTCCATCACTCTTCCCCAAAACGGAATTGAGAACGAAATCAGTAGGCGCGAGCGCATCCACTACGCTCACCACATCATTCTTAACTTCCGCGCACATTTCCAAGATGGCCGCCCTTAGCAGCCTCGCGAGCGACTCTCCCTTAGAGTACCCACCTTGGTATAACTCTACCAAATGGTTGTCCAAACACCACAGCCCGTATAGAACGAACAGCTTATTCAAAACGGGCTGTAGCTCCTTTTCTTTGGCGTCTAAGGATTTTAAGGCGAATATAACGGAGAGGTACTCCGCGTATATTTTGGTGAGCGTTTTCCATTTGTACACTTGTGCTTTGACTCGCGCCTCGAACTTTGTGAGCCCTTTAGCCAGCTGCGATTCGTACGCCTCGTGGGTCTCCTTCAGCAGGTAGCATATCAACCATTTGTACGTTGTTGTTATGACTGAAACACGATAATTACAAACTTTAAGTGGACTGTTTTTACACACATACATTATGCTCACGCGTGTATTCCCCGCGGGGTAGGCAGAGATTGTAATATCCACTTTTCACCGAAGATTACCTACCAACGCACCGTCTAAGGCGTCTAAACACGTCTTTGAATTAGTTCTCAGACATATTCAGTTTTCCTTCACCGTAAAGCACGTGGTGTGAAATCACTGCACATACGTTTTTAGAAAAACTCATTGATACAGGCCTCGCTGGGATTCGAACTTGCGTCTGCCTGCTTAGTAGGCGACTGCTCAAACCCCAAGCCATCACGGCTCCCTAGAATTATATTACAGAATTGTATACTTTGTAAAGATAGTCAGTAGTATAATGATCTCCTACGGAATTTCGGTTACTGCGGCTAATCTCAACGGGAATCAGCCATCTGCGCGGGAGATATTATAGTGCACAAGTGTATATGTAGTAGAGGTATAAGATAGAGGTATAAAAAACTGACAGTCTCTATTCTTCATCTGTGACGTGTCAGTGTAGTGATAGGTCTGCTGGAGGGTGGTCGTGCAGTCCTTGAGGAACTCCACGGTGCCGAGGGGAGAGTCGACCGCGTTGCCAGCCAGCGCCGTCTCGTACTGACGCAGCAACCAGTTGCCGGTCTGTTGGGACAACACGTTGTTGTCCCCCTCGTACGTCACTGTTGGCTCGTGGTTGCTTCGGATGTCACCCAAATTTGCACACTGGAAATGATAAAGACTACGTATTAAATACAGTTAGTTAGTCACGCAGTTTTCTTACCAACTAAGGAGATACGACGAAAGTGACTAAAAGCTCATTTTTTGTTTTAAAAAGAGTTATTTTTGCGCGTAATTTTCACGTTTTTTGCACGTGACCCCGGCTTGGTGTACAGTACTCACCCTCAGGTACCCGTGGCCCCCGCACGCCTCGCGGCACCCAGCACCGACCACGTGACCCCGGCTTGGTGTACAGTACTCACCCTCAGGTACCCGTGGCCCCCGCACGCTGCGCGGCCCCCAGCACCGACCACGTGACCCCGGCTTGGTGTACAGTACTCACCCTCAGGTACCCGTGGCCCCCGCACGCCTCGCGGCACCCAGCACCGACCACGTGACCCCGGCTTGGTGTACAGTACTCACCCTCAGGTACCCGTGGCCCCCGCACGCCTCGCGGCCCCCAGCACCGACCACGTGACCCCGGCTTGGTGTACAGTACTCACCCTCAGGTACCCGTGGCCCCCGCACGCCTCGCGGCCCCCAGCACCGACCACGTGACCCCGGCTTGGTGTACAGTACTCACCCTCAGGTACCCGTGGCCCCCGCACGCCTCGCGGCCCCCAGCACCGACCACGTGACCCCGGCTTGGTGTACAGTACTCACCCTCAGGTACCCGTGGCCCCCGCACGCCTCGCGGCCCCCAGCACCGACCACGTGACCCCGGCTTGGTGTACAGTACTCACCCTCAGGTACCCGTGGCCCCCGCACGCCTCGCGGCCCCCAGCACCGACCACGTGACCCCGGCTTGGTGTACAGTACTCACCCTCAGGTACCCGTGGCCCCCGCACGCCTCGCGGCACTGCTGCGCGGCCCCCAGCACCGACCACGTGACCAGCGGCTTGCTGCACGACACCATCGCGTGGATCTCTGAAACCGCACCACTCTGTACAACGGAAACGTATTTTTATAGTATACATGTATGATATGATACATGTATCATATAATGCAGTATGAAAGGTAACGTTACCAAGTCGTCGACCTTCATGCCGGCGTTGGACCGCTCCACGATGTTCAGGTAGACGCGCGTGAACTTCTCGATGTACAGCTTGTATATCACGGCTGCTGCCACGTAGCCGAACAGACGCCATTGCTGAACACCACAATTTAACAAACGATCAAGACTCTATTATGCAATAAATTTCTATAAATACAGATGTCTATTCTTGTCTTTACATCGTCAGAATAACATTAACCCGACAAGAAACTCGGCAATTACCCTAGTCATAAATATGTTCACAATTTAGATGGTAAGGACGCAAATAAAATATATATACGCCTGTGAACAATTATCAATCATCAAAAAAATTTGTGTATAGGAAGTGCAGGGGCCAAACCATGAGCTATTAACACCGCGAGAAAGCATTTAGATTCAAATATTACGTGAGAGAAATCCATTGCCCGCCCTAAGTATAGGTTTTACGTTTCCGGTATCGCCTGCGTATTTTCCTCATCTTGAATGGAAAGGTTAATGAAGTTTTACGTCAAAACGCAAGATCAAGCGACGAAGTGGGCTTGGGGCAGTCGAAAAGCAATTATGAACAACGAAAACGTAACCATGATAAACTGGTCTTCAGTGCCTACTGCGAGTTTTTCACTGCCGCCGTCACAAGTCACCGCGTCGACGTAAGCTCAGATTTGTATAGGGTAGGAACAGCGCCTCTGTCGGCCTAAAAATGACACTATTGAGAGCCCATACAAATCTGCGTTTACGTCGACGCGATGATTTGTGACGGCGATTTTAAGAAAACTCGCACTAGGCACAGAGGGCTTTAGAATCTCAGTCAGGCATATTGTGTAGATGACAAACAAACCGACTAACATGCAGCTGGTACTCAATTAGGGGTGTCTCGTTGTCTCTCTCGCCGAACTGCGCTCGCGTCGCCGCGTACCGCACCGCTATGGACACCGCGCTTGATATCGACTGGCAGCTCTCTTGCATTATGCCTATGCGACCTGGAATGTTTGTTTTAATTTCCTCTTTAATTTTTTAAAGTTGATCTTATCCCCTTTATAATGCAGATGGTTCAATATAAAATAGTTTGTCTGCTTGAATTTTGAACACATCATTCTTCTAAATTAAGCTATAGGTTTTTACTTACATGTAGGAGCTAACTCCTGATCTTAGCTAAATTCGTATTATATTTATAGACAGTAGAGAAATGTGGACGTTTTACGTTTAAAGAATCGTAACCCGAAGTGGAGCGAGAGCGGGCCAGTAGTATTTTATATATTTTTTTAATGATTTGATTGCATCTTTAATTCAACGACGATTTGGACCGACGGCTCAACGTGCTCTCCTAAGCACGGAGGGATTTCGGGCGGCTACCCATCCAATTCGATCGAATCATATGCGTAATAGCAACTGTGCCACGAGTTCCTCGAACAAAAGCGTACTTACCAGCAGATAAATTCTCGAGCGCCGCGCCTAGTATCCTGGATGGTTCAGTGAATGAGCTCTCGTAGACGCCGTCCTCGGTGACATCTGCCGTGCGGTTCAACAGGTTCTCCCGCGGCACACGGTACTGATTGAACATTATGAATCTGGGAACATAAGCGTTTATTCACGCACACATTAGGATTAATTAAATGTTTATCTTATATTATGTATTTATTGTATGGGCTGGTCATCTCAAGCTACGCATTTAGATATAAGTAGAACTACTAGACTTTTCTTTATGTTAATTTTTATCGACATTTGTGCATTGGGACTGTGTCCATCGGCTTACATTTCTCAAGTGATTTACTTTGTTTTTTTAAAATTGTATAATATTTTTGAAAAGAGTAATTACTGTGTTTCTTGCCAGGTTCTTCAAAGTAAAAGCAACCTTCCTAACCTGGCGGTAGCATGTATAATCCTGTAAATTAATGTCATTCTGACGATTTGAAAGTACTTTGTAAAAGTCTAATCGAATGAAGATATTTTTGACTTTGACTTTGGCTTTATTACAAAACATGGTTTAAATTTTAACCCAAGCCGTTACTAAACTTGGTCTAAACCTATGTCTATCCCGTTTTAAATCCGTATCACAAAAATAGCACTTTTAAAAGAGTTATTTAGCGATGTTTTGTAATAAGGGGGAGTATGTTTTGTTGGAGTATCTGTTTTCTCTATGATTTTTATTAGACTAGTCGTACGCCGCGGATTTACCCGCGTCGGATTAATTTTATTATTATTTTGTAAAATAACAATTCTATGTTATTACTAGCTGTGCCCCGCGGTTTCACCCGCGTAGAGATCGTTTCATGGTTCATGTCGCGGAACCCTAATATTTTTTATAAATAAAAGTAGCCAAAGTTACCCCTTGAAACATCAGCTACCTAACAGTGAAAGTCCCGTTAAAATCGGTCCAGCCGTTTCAGAGATTACCCGGAACAAACATACAGACAGACAGACGGACAGACAGATAGACAGAGAAAAAATTTAAAACTTGGTTTTCAGTGTCAGTAGCGTGTATACTTTCATATGCATTTAGTGAAAAGGTGTAAATTTGGAATTACAAACAGACACTCAAATTTTATTTATCTGTATAGATTTGTAGCTTCAGCTAATTGCTGTGAAATTCTCGTTAAAATAGGTCCAGCCGTTCCAGAGATAAGACGGAACAAACAGACAGAGAGACCACTATATTCACATAATAAACCTTTATTATACATGGAATATCCATTCCAGCGTAGTATACGGCAGCGAAGGTAAGTTACTTACCCGTTATCGATGCCATTAACGCCAATTTTCTCGCCCATGTCCCCCACGATGAGGCCCGGGTAGGTCTCCAGCGTGGCGGGGTCCCGTATGGGCACCACGAACCCGTGGAGGCCATGGTTCATGCCGTCGGGGGTGAGCAGCTGGGCGAACAGCAGGGTGTGCGTGCAAGTTCTGCCTGGAACACCCACATTTACATCAGTTAATGAAGGCCCTCAAATTAAAAAGAAACACTTCTTAAGTAGCTTGCAAAATGTAATAACCAAGTTTCGTGGGATAAGATCTCTCTTGTTCTCTTCCTAAATGCTATATTACTGTACCTTATAACCTAATGTTGAAAGATAAATAAATATAAAATTACGATCCCCGAAGGGTTAAGTGCCAACTTGACAGAGGGTGAGTCCATTGCCGACTAATATCTTTGGAGTGAAACTTTGTATGTGAAATCTTACGTAGTGTGCGACAGAGATAACGCTCTACGATGCCGAAATTAGCCGACCATATTTCCTGTAAACGATGTGCAATATATATCATCGGTACTGTATCTACTAAAAAAATATGGGAACCGTGGACGTAGTCATGAGTAAAAATCGAATGAATACGTTAATAATATGTGAGAAATAATCTCAAATACGGGTAACTATGCCAAGAGATGAATAGCATAATACATTGAAGTCTTAATTTCCATTCAAAATTATTATGTTCGTTTGATCG
The DNA here is from genome assembly GCA_964035505.1 of Watsonalla cultraria. Taxonomy (NCBI): domain Eukaryota; kingdom Metazoa; phylum Arthropoda; class Insecta; order Lepidoptera; family Drepanidae; genus Watsonalla; species Watsonalla cultraria. The sequence continues at coordinate 11,360,653 of OZ037714.1, forward strand.
CAATGTTCTTTTAAAATACGTTGCGGATCTTGAGATATTTTACTAAATCGTAGGTCTTGAACTCCAATGCATGCTCCAATACAATATCAATATTACATTTAAACATAGTAGGAAAAGCTAAAATTTTGTAATAGTCTTAAAAAATCGTAACTCGAAGTGAAGCGAAAGCGGGTCGATTGTAATACATAATCAAAATGATTATTCATTACTAAGTACATAATATATATGCATAAAAATCGGGCGAGTTTAGATAAAGTGTATAGTTAGTACAACAATTAATAAAACTGTTTCCTCCAAGGCCATTACGTTGAGATAACGTGGTGTAGCACATTATATGGCCAATTTAATTGTTCAATTATACTTTTAGACCAATTCAATTATATTTAAGTGTTTATTGGTTATACAATATTACAAAATCATTTAATTCTAGAATAAAAATTATACGCAACATGTCTTAAGAGCCGATTTTTAATGATTAGCATAATGGTTAGTAAAACGAGTTTTTCAATCGTCAAATATTTTTTTATTATACTGTTGTTGGAAACTATTTTGTTATATTTATGATTTATGTTTTTTTTTTTATTTTTAGTCTTTTTTATCTTTCACTTGTTAGTTAGTAAGTTGTCAAATAAATACGGTAATGTCAGCTGCTTTTTAAACTGCGCTCCCTATCTCTAAATTCTAATATTCGCTGTCGTCTACAGCTGTATGATAACTAGTTAAACTGAGGAATAAATGCCCGTTCAACGGTCAGGGGCCCAACCATGAGCTCTTATTGCAATGATAGTTCAGCTGTGCGACGGTGACAGATGTATGCACGTCATATACGTCTGTCTCATAAATGAGTGAAACTATCATGGCTATAGGAGCCCATGGTAAGTCCCCTGATAGATAGCAAGCATTTCTTCGGTTGATGACATACATAGTTTTGGCAATCAAAACAACACGCAAAAAATTAATTTCAAGAAACTAAAGTCATTATGCACAATCTATTTGAGTAGCGGACCTCTCGCGGTTTCACCTGCGTAGTTCCCGTTTCCGTGAGAATACGGGGATAAAATATAGCCCATATTAATCAGTGATAATGTAGCATTCAAATGGTGAAGATTTTTTTTAAATTGGTTCTCTTATTTTTGAGCCAATTCGTTACAAACATTTTCTCTTTATAATATTAGCATAGACTAGCTGTGCCTCGCGGTTTCACCCGCGTAGATTTAGTTTCATGCTTCATGTCGCGGAACCCTAAAACCCTAATATTTTTAATAAATAAAAGTAGCCTAAGTTACTCCTTGGAACATCAGCTACCTGCCAGTGAAAGTCCCGTTAAAATCGATCCAGCCGTTTTGGAGATTACCCGGAACAAACAGACAGACAGACAGAGAAAAAAAAAATTGGTGTTTTAATGTCTGTACCGTGTATACTTTCATATGCATTAAGTGAAATGCTGTTATTTTGGAATTACAAACAGACATTAAAATTTTATTTATCTGTATAGAAGTATAGATTCGCCTCTCAAAATTTAGTATAGCTAATATATCACTCCGAATAGCGTTATTCGACTGGATAATTATATTATTCCATGGATAAATGTTAATTGAAAATGTGGAAGCCAAATAACCAAAAGATAAACAGTCAGTTAAACCCATCCGTCGAATCATTCGAAATCGAAATCTGCCGTTTTATCTGAGCATTTAAAAACGGTATTTAATTATATTTTTATTCTTAGACAGATTTTATGAATTTTTCAGAAATTATAGTAACTTTTCGGCGTTAATAACTGTGTAAATTATTTTCAAAGAACTAAAATTATTGAAATCCCTGGGAAGCAAAGTATACATTGCGTCAGTCGAGATAACGTTGCGATTAGTTTTTAACCCAATCTTAAAGATATCATCATCTCCCTGGCCTTAATCCAGTGTATTTGGGGTCGGCACTTGATTCAACCCGATGTGGCTGATCACCTGATTTTTATACGGAGCGACTGCCATCGGACCTTCGCAACCCCTTTAACGAGGAAAATCTGTGATCTGGGTTGAACCAGTTGTCAGACTATTTGAGGCCTCCGACTGACCTGTAACGATTGCCAAAGATGTTGAATTGGCAACCGGGACCGACGGCTTAACGTGCTCTACGAGGCACGGAGGGAACTCGGGCGGTCACCCATCCAATTACTGGCTAGGGCTAGGGTTGCTTAACTTCGCTGATCGAATGATATGCGCAATAGCAACTGTGCCACGAGCTCCTCCAATCTTAAAGTTTATGAACGTAAATAAGCTAACCTTTTTAAAATTATTTAAAATGTTGTGCATAATATACATAAATTACTCTTTATATTTAAGGGGAACAAAAAAACCTTATATTGTTTCAAAGTTGGACAATAGCTTGTGTTATTTCGCAATAAGCATATTATATTTTATGATTTCAAATATATATTTCCTTACTTTATGACGTATTTTTTTATGTTTGCATTTTGATGCAATGAGCTACTATAGCACGTATGTAGCCTTGGTGTTTGTACCACCAAGAATATCACGCGCATTGTATCTATGCAGATAAATAAAATTGAAGTGTCTGTTTTTAATACCAAAATTACAGGTTTTCAATAAATGCATATGAAAATATAAACGCTACTGACTCTAAAAAACCAAGTTTTAATTTTTTTCTCTGTCTGTCTGTCTGTTTGTTTCGGTTAATCTCTGAAACGGCTGTACCGATTTTAACCGGACTTTCACTGGCAGGTAGCTGATGTATCAAGGAGTAACGTAGGCTACTTTTGTTTATTAAACATATTAGGGTTCCGCGACAATAAGGATGAAACTAAATCTACGCGGGTGAAACCGCGGGGTACAGCTAGTATTGTAATAAGTAGTGTTGTGTTCCTACGGTGAATATTGATAGCTGGTATCGAATCCGATACGTTGTCGTAGCAAGAGAAAGATGTACGTATCCATAGGTCCAGCACATTCATTCATTCATCATTACAAAATGCTGTAAATGTTTTAATGCGCATCGTTAAATGCAGTAGTTATATAATAATTTCCACAGATTAATAGAGTTCTATCAAATTAACTACGGGTTTAATATTTGTTTGAATAATTACACTATAGATTATTAACCGTATTGTTATGCAAGCATAGCGATTCCTACCCTACTTCAATCAAGCTTCATAGACAAAAAGCAATCTGATCAGAGCTTTAATAGAAAAATAATCAGCTCAACTCAAACATAATTATATCAAAACAACGCATGTAAAGGAATTATATTAGATTTTTTTAAGATGTAGATGTGTCACTATCGTGCCGGAATAGAGGCGTTAAAGTTAGTCCTCAGTTGCTCAAGTTTTTATACTACAATAGCTGTGCCCTGCGTTTTTACCTGCGTAGACTTATTACGCGGGTGGCCCGCGGAACCCTAATGTTTTTTTTAATTTTAAAATTAGCCTACCGTACTCCTTGTATCATCAGCTATCTGTCAGTAAGTCCCGTTAAAATCGGTCTAGCCGTTTCAGAGTTTATCCGGAACAAACAAACAGACAGACAGTATTTTTTTACAAATTGTTATTTTTATATCAGTACCGTATATACTTTCACATGCATTTAGTGAAAAGCTGTTAACTTGAAATTACAAACAGACACTACAATTGCATTTATCTGTATAGATGTATAGATTTGACATCTGACAAACTTCGTAAGTACGGAACATCATTTTCACTCATTGTGTACCTATACTTTTAATATCACTGATGTAAAGTAAAAATCACACAAAGTTTTACCTAGATTACCAACCCAGCATTTAGCCGCTTCGAAGTCTGGCGTGTGTATGACAAACTCCTTGGTCCTGGGGTCGTACGTCGCTGTGGTGCGCATGAGCCGCGCGTCCGACCCGTGGGCTATCTCCGTCAACGCGAAACTCGCCAGGAACTGTGGAACAATATATTCATTAGGACAATTCATTTCTCATCTCCCAATCAAATTCCTATGTGCAGTTACAAGCACTCAGCAGAAATAGTGAAAACAAAAAAATACCTACTGGCCAAACAAATTCAAGGCCAGCTTTCATAACTCATGGAGGCACCTATAACTGACTAAGAACGCCCAGCTTTAGACCGTAGAAATGAGATGTGGAGGGTCTGTTCGTGATGAAGCAAAAAAAATGGATTTTCGGAATTCCCACCCCTTCTCAAAGTCTATATGTTATATGAGATCTTACTGTCACGCAGGTGAAGCTAGGGGCGTAAACTAGCTTATAAAAAAAACATTCTGCAGCCTCTTTTACGGTACCTACTACCTGACTGTAACTATAACTCGCAAGATTTTATTTTGCATTTCTTTACGCATGCTCACGTATTCCTAGAAGGGGTAGGCAGAGGAGACACACACTGCCTCGAAGATGATTAAGTGTGAACGGATGGTGAGTCTTAGGTTTCCTCGTAATGTTTACCTTCACCGTAAAGCTCGAGAAAAAACTCATTGGCATAGACCGCTGGTATTTGATCTTGCGTCGTTTGCGCAGCAGGTAAGTACTTTCAACCACGTGGCCACCGGCGCTCTTGTGTTTATACGTACGTTTGAACCTCGTGAGTACAAGGGCTATTGATTTTTAAATGTAAATCGTAAACCAGATAACGAAACCATCGTAAACCAGATGGCGTGAAGTCAATGATGCAATACAGTGTAATAGAATAACAACCAAACAAAAATGTTACACAATATATATTAATTCCGAATGCCGGTTCATTAATTCAACCCGTCTCGTTTGTAGATTTAAATGTAACATTCTTTGGTGGGTGTTATATTGATGTTACCATACTAATGAACTCATACATTGGCATATTTACATAGGTACAAACCGTGAGTCTACTGTATCTTTGAACTTCTACTCAGACATAAAATTATAAGCGGATGAGTTGGGCATAACAATGCAGATGAATGGAGGAATAAAATAACGCGGATGAGTTTTGCGGATGAGTAGGTAATAAAGCGACATATATGCATATGCATGTTTCCTCACGATGTTTGCCTTCACCGTAAAGCTCCCGCGAGCATGGTAAACTCTTTGGTACAGACCAGTGGAATTGGGATTTACGTCAGTTGTACAGCAGGCGAATATATTCGTTGCCTGTAATATATGTGTACTAACAATAAAATGGCTATTGTTTCCGCAAGTATAAGAATATCTCGAAGCAATAACCACATTGGTATACGAGTGACTTTGAATTTCGTATCAGCTGATATAAAATTCTGGCCGATTATGTCAATAGCGTGGACACTCGCTATCAAATGTCTCTGTTATCACAAAGATGGCACACTTCCTGCTCTGTTATCACGTTACTTATCTTTGATAGCGGTTATAGACGACAGATAATGAATGACGTCATCTCATTGACTCATCATGCATTCATCATTACCCTGGCCTTATCTCATATATTGGGGTTGGCACATGATTTAACCCGATGTGGCTGATCATCTGATTTTTATATACTGCCATCTGACCTACGTAAGTCCTTTTAGGAGGCAAATCGGTAAACTGGTTGTCAGAATCTCTAAGGCTTACGACTCACCTGTAAGGATTGCCTAAGATGTTAAATTGGCAACGGGGACCGACACCTTAACGTGCCCTCCGAGGCACGAAGGAACGCAGGCAGTCACTCATCCAACTACTGGTATGGGTTAGGGTTGCTTAACCCCGCTGATTAAATGATATACGCAATAGCAACTGTGTGACAAGCTCATATTGCACTTTTGTATTTAAATACCACAAACATGTTACAAGTGGACTGCCGTGGTGGCCTCGGGGTTAGAGCAGTCGCATCTCAGCGGGGCCTGTACCTATTTGTTTTTCCAAAAACTTATGTACAGTGATTTCACACTACGTGCTTTACGGTGAAGGAAAACATCGTGAGGAAACCTGCATATGTCCGAGACATAATTCACGAGACGTATGTATAGTGCCTGAGACGGCGATGGACTCACCCTCTATCACGTTGGCACTTAATCATATTCGGTGAAATGTGGGTGTTGAAAATTACAACACCTCTGCCTACCCCTTCGTGGAATACAGTCGTGAGCATGTATGTACATTTCACTAGTAGTCGCAAAGCGCTCAGTTGCAGAACATAGGTTCGATCCCCAGACAGTTGCTATTTGGTTTTTCCAAAGATAATAGATCCACATTCATGTCTGTATGCCTGTAGGTTTTACTTTTGTAATTTCCCAGTAGCACCGCAAAGTCTTGATTAGAGCCCGGTTAGTGGCAACATGCTTTACTTTATGTGTAACTGAAAAACTGGGTGTATTTTAAGTACACCTCTGCCTACCCCTTCGAGAATACAGCAGTGTAGTATATAATTATGGGAACTTAATGGCTATCTATTAACACATCGTAGTACAATAACATGTCGTAGATAATATTCATGCAAAATTGTCAAACAAATGATTTAATATTTACATATCCAAAATTGGTCTTTTGTAACGATATTTTCATGTAAATAAATGATTCTTATTCTTATTCATCATTGGTTTGGGAAATTACGAACACATTACTATTGCTTTTTCTATACAGATAAATAAAATTGAAGTGTCTGTTTGTAATTCCAAAACAACAGCTTTTCACTAAATACACATTAAAGAATATACGCTACTGACGCAAAAAAAAACAAGTTTTAGAATTTTTCTCTGTCTGTCTGCTAGTTCCGGGTAATCTCTGAAACGGCTGGACCGATTTTAACGGGACTTTCACTGGCAGGTAGCTGATGTATGAATGAGTAACTTAGGCTACTTTTATTTTTTTAAATTTTAGGGTTCCGCGACGATAAGGGAGAAACTAAATCCACGCGGGTGAAACCGCGGGGCACAGCTAGTATTAAATAAATTACATATACAAGTGGCACTCACCTCCCTATCGACAAGTGTAGCCTCGTAGATCTTAAAATGCCGCTCTGTGCCCAGTGAGAGCAGCGCGTTTGAGAACAAATATATTCCTATCGCCATTTTAACTGATACGCTTGGATTCAACGATTGGATAGCTTCATTTATCGTCATTATTGTACGTGTCTGTGGACAAAGAAACAAAAAAAATATTATAAATTCACTCGTGTAGATCCCGTTCGTACGGGGATAAAATATATCTTATGTTACTCGCTGATAACGTAACTATCCATTACTGAAAGAATTTTCAAGATCGGTCTAGTAGTGTAACTATAGAATACAATACAAACAAACAAAACTTTCCCTATTTATAATATTAGTAAAGATATATCTAATAGTATAATCTATACATACATACAGATAAATAAAATTGAAGTGTCTGTTATTCCAAAATAACAGCTTTTCACTAAATGCATATGAAAGTATACACGCTATTGACACTGAAAAACCAAGTTATAAATTTTTCTCTGTCTGGCTGTCTGTCTGTCTGTCTGTTTGTTCCGGGTAATCTCCCAAACGGCTGAACCGATTTCAACGGGACTTTCACTGGCAGGAGTAACTTAGGCTACTTTTATTTATTAAAAATATTATTACGGGTCCGCGACAATAAGGATGAAACTAAATCTGCGCGGGTGAAACCGCGAGGCACAGCTAGTATGTTTATATAATATGAAATAAAACTATCTTACAAGAATGTAGATAAGTCAAATCCTGCACAGACAGAGTCGCAGGCACCAGTTAGTATATAAAAAATGCAAGGCTAAGGTTAATTTAATAAAAATAAAATTATAATATTTTTGACGTAAATCCGTGTGACCTTTAAAATTAGTGCAATTTTTTTACCTTCTTGCTATTGTTCGACATTGACGCACTTAGCAATAAGTACCTACACCTTTTGGTAAATACAGAAACCCAATAAAAACGTTAAAATTATCCTGTCCGAAAATGTTATACATCCGAAAACTTCATTGCGCAATATGTTAGTGGGTATTAAGTTTTTAGAAAAACTCATTGGTCAAGCCTCTGGGTCTGCTCAAACCCCAAGGCCACCAAGGCCCTACCCTTCTATACAAATATATTATGAACTAACTGTGCCCCGCGGTTTCACCCGCGTATCTTAACTTAACACCTTATTGTTTTTTTAAAGAAGAATAGCATAAGTTACTCCTTGAATCGGCTAACTGCCAGTGAAAGTCCCGCTAAAATCGGTACAGCCGTTTCAGAGATTAGCCGGAACAAACAGACAGATAGACAGACGGACGGACAGATAGAGAATTGTTTTTAAGATAGTTTTTTCTATGTCTGTACCGTTTCTACTTTCATATGCATTTAGTGAAAAGCTGTTACCTATTTTGGAATTACAAACAGACACTTCAATTTTATTTATCTGTATAGATGTATAGATATAGAATAGCTGGTGCCTCCGACTCCGTCTGTGCAGGATTTCGCTTATATTTTGGATAATTCACACAGTATCTTTATGTCAAGAAAATTACCTACCTATCTTTATGTCCTGTGTTATTCTGATGTATTTATAAGCAATTTTATTCTAAAGTTTCATCAAAATCCCTTTAATAGTTACAGCATTACGGTTACAAGCATACATCCATACATACATTCATACAACTCCCGCGTTTTGAAAATTATATTAGTAGGATAGTTGGATTGAATGGTATATTAAATGACATAATTACCACATGTATATACGCAGAGGCGTGCATTGCATATAAGCAGGTAAGCAGAAATTACAATTTGTGATCACTGAATACACTCGTGTGGTGTGTGTGTGTGTGTGTGTTGATGTTCGTATATGTATCTTTACCAAAACGTACGTACCTACGCCCCGTCACATAGGTATGTACTTAACCTACCTACTTATTGTTTATGCATACCCCTCTGAAAACCCAATGCACGCCCCTGTATATACGTCCAGAGTGGCCTCCAACCTACCAGCTCAACTACTTAATCAAATTCAAAAATATCTTTGTCTGATTAGACTTTTAACAAAGAACTTTCAAATCGTCAGAGCGACATGATTATACAGGATTATACATGCTACCGCTGAGAAGAACCCAGCAAGAAACTCTTCTCAAAAAAATATTATTTCAATACATAAGCCCATGGACACAGGTCCAATGCACTTATCTTTGACCATCAACATTAGATCACTGACCTTTTTGCTGTAGCTGGACTTGATTTCTTTGGTGTGGAATTGGTATTCATTGATCCTCTTCAGCTGCAGTTGGGTGAGCCTCTTCTGTTCCTCAACTGGCGGTGTCACAGTGTTGTGCGCGAACAGCGGGTCCTTCTCCAGGGTATGCCATATTTTGTACTGCAACAACGAGACATGTTCAAATACAAGGACTCTAAAAACGCCTTTATCATCAAAGCCATAGGATACTTTTTTCTATGATCGTTTGTGCTTTTCCAATATTGTTATTTTTTATTCAGTTTAAGCAATTACGTCGGACAAATGAATACAGGGGAAGAAATTAGATTAGATAGACATAAATTAAAACAATTTATTTTCGGTCGTTAGCGAAGTGTCGATTTCGGAAAAAGGAGTAGACCCCCAGGTTCGGAAAATGGCCTTCTGTAAAGGTTTCAACGTAATGATATCGATTGCGTATTATCCATTTTATATGGGGACGTAAAACTTCCTACACTCGCCGCTAGGGGCGCTTTTACGTACTTGTTTAAAACTTTTCTTGGGGTACTGATTTGTACTGGCAAAAACGTTCTAATTGTAAGGATTTCGTGTCTTCGTGTGTGTGTATATGAGCATGTAATATTTTCGATAGAAATGGAAGTTATCAATGCTCACTACGAAGATTTTTAACAATTATGGGAAGAGAGTTTGGCCCAAGGTGATAATATCGAGAAATCCCCCAGAGAGAGATCATCTCCAAAAAACACATACATTTATGTATGTATATGGATGGATTGCTTAATATTATTATATTGACATCGTTACACAGCTCAATCTGGGAATTATTGCATTAAATGTATTTGTGTGAACTCCTACTAATTATTAAGTAATTAAGTAATTAATAGCTTCACTTTAAAGAATGTGATGATTCACTCTGGTTGACAAATCAAACATCATATCAATGGACAATAGACCAAAACACTCGCAGCTCATATAAAACAACTAGCTATGCCCTGCGGTTTCACCCGCGTAGATTCAGTTTCCTGTTTCATGTCGCGATCCCTAATATTAAAAAAAAGTAGCCTAAGTTACTCCATGAAACATCAGCTACCTGCCAGCAATATTATTGTATCTAAATATGTCCCGTTAAAATTGGTCCAGTCGTTTCAGAGATTACCCGGAACAGACAGACAGACAGACGGACAAACAGAAAGCGAAAATAAAATTAACTTGGTTTTTTAGTGTCAGTAGCATGTATACTTTCATATGCATTTAGTGAAAAACTGTAATTTTGGAAGTACAAACAGACACTTCAATTTTATTTATCAAAATTACTGTGATTGGTCAACATTAGTCCACTAGTTTTTACTAGCGGAAGCGGACGTCACGCGGTTTCACCCACGTAGTTCCCGTGCCGTTGGAGTACGGGGATAAAATATAGCCTATGTCAGGTGCTATACAGGACATATTCCATCCCCATAAAAAAATATTTATACTGAAAGTATTAGGATTACTTAAAAACAAGTATTATACAAAGTCGAAGGCAGCCTTATAACCTTGTGACCGATAATCGAGCGACATTGCCAAATAAACAATAGGTTTCTTCTAACGCACTGACCATGGAACGATAGGCAAAAAGCCGCGTCCGTTGGAATACTTAGAAACTAGTTACTACGTATTGTTGCAGTCAAACAATGCGAGTTAATGTATTTGTATTAGTGAAATGAGACACACAGACGATCGTCATCCCTACATGTTAAGTTATATAGCTTGCGCCTAAGGGGGTTAAATAGGGGTTGAACTATTGTTGTGCTTTTAGAGCCGTGGTGGCCGTATGGTTCGAGCAGTCGATTACTACGCAAGCAACGCAAATTCGAATCCCAGCGGTCTGTACCAATGAGTTTTCCTAAAAACTAGGTACCCCACGTGCTTTTCCATGAAGGGAAACATCGTGAGGAAACCTGCATATTACGTATGTCAGGGAAGTAATTACAAGGACATGTATAGTGCCTGAGACGGCGATGGACTCACCCTCTGTCAAGTTGGCACTTAGTAACCTTAGGTGAAAAGTGGGTGTTGTTATTGCAGCACCTCTTCTTAACCTTTTGGCGACCTTTCTAGGATATATATCCACTTCAAATTTTTCGTTCACTTTATGAAGGCAGGCTTTTGAGTTCCTTATACATCTGACATGATTCTATTTATCCAATATCTGAAGAAACATGATTCATATCGAATACTTAACATTCTTTCCATGCGTTTAAAGAGTCTTATCTATGACAGGTTGAAGTGGTATGCATTTCTAATCACAGGAGTTTCAAACACGACCATACTTGTTTGATTGATTAGCATTCTAATCAGTTTTACATAAAATATTATTACGTCCCTTTGGTACATCTATAAATCTATACAGATAAATAAAATTGAAGTGTCTGTTTGTAATTCCAAAATTACAGCTTTTCACCAAATGCATATGGAAGTATACACGCTACTGAAACTAAAAAAACAAGTTTTAAATTTTTTCTCTGTCTGTCTGTTGGTTCCGGGTAATCTCTGAAACGGCTGGACCGATTTTAACGGGATTTTCACTGGCAGGTAGGTGATGTATCAAGGAGTAACTTAGGCTACTTTTATTTATTAAAAATATTTAATAATAATACATATTAAATAATTATATATTAGTTTCCCGACAGTACTTCCTGGCCAACCTCCATTGTTAATAGGTTCTTCTGACTTCAATTCAAACTCAATGAGGTCAATGTCTCTTGAGATGAGATGTGTCATTGTGGGCGATATATAATTGTATGAAGCACAGTTTTAGATAAGTTACAAAATTTTATATTTGTTTTAAATAAAGTAAGGTATAATGTATGACAAGATAATGGCGGCAAGAAGTGAAGAGAGACCGTGCCCATAGACAACAGGCAGTAGTGAGGCAATTAAATTTTAGTGAGTTATTGTTGTTAACTAACCACAGATGTTCAATATATATATTGAACACATTGCAATGCTGATATTTCCTTTGATTCCCATAAAAATATATGTACTAGTAGACATCCCCGTGGGAGTATGGTAATAGAATATATACTATCCTACTTGCTAATAACACAGTTATGCATTGCTGAAAGAATTTTTTAATCCGGTCCAGTTGTTTTTAAGTATATAAGTTACATACAAAAATACAAATCTTTCCTATTTATAGTTAAATAATATATTTTAAAAAGGATTTTTTTTATCAAAGTATTAAATAACTAGCTGTGCCCCGCGGTTTCACCCGCGTAGATTTAGTTTCATCCTATTTGTCGCGGAACCCTAATATTTTTAATAAATAAAAGTAGCTTAAGTTATCCCTTGAAACATCAGCTACCTACCAGTGTAAGTCCCGTTAAAATCGGTCCAGCCGTTTCAGAGATTACAAACGGACAGCAGACAGACAGACAAAAACACAGACAGACAGACAGACAGAGAAAATGTTTAAACTTGTTTTTTGTGTGTCAATAGCGTGTATACTTTCATATGCATTTAGTGAAAACCTGTAATTTTGGAATTACAAACAGACACTTAAATTTTATTTATCCATATAGATGTATAGATGTGAGCAATACTGTAATAAATGAACTATGGATCATAATAGGTGAGAATGAAGTGTATCTAAATAATTAGTCATACTTTTATGAGAACCCAATATGAGTAATGACCATACTAAATTATATTGCTAGGAACTCTTATCGGTGATTTGTATAGTAATAATTGTGAAATTTTATACACATTTGTGAATTTATTTAGTCACTATCCTTATAATAATTTTATGGCTGATTTAAATTTGTTACCTAAATATTATTTTATTTATTTATTCATTACTTTATATTTATTTTTTAGATTATACTGCAAATAATGGAGCAAAGCTAGAAAATCATGTAAGTACTCACTCATAGGAATTCGTGAAACATTTGGCTTTAAACAATATCACTAGGTAAACATAAAGAAGACTAATAATATTTAATTCTTTGACATAAAAAAGGGAGTCTTTTACCTTAAGTTTGAGTAGCTCCAGATCTCCTTCCAAGGCTAGCTTGAGGCGTTTCCAGTCGAAAGAGGCGGATTTTCTGTACACATCCAGGGGCCCACTCGGGAGGTCCGGCACGAAACTTAAATCTTCCATACTAAAACAAATACTTCATGTAAAAAATATAACCTTCTTACTCAATTAGCAGACATGCCCGCGCCTAATTTATTACACCGGATGACTAAACCGCCTCACAGGGACATTTGAATTCTCTTAATATCGCCTCATACATATTGTCTGATCAAATCAATCGTGAAAATCAGTCCTTAATCGAGTTCTCACCTTACGAAAATGAATGAAGTAGGTAGTGAATACTACAGAACAAGGCGACACTGACTGAATTGTAATTATTCTTTGAAAGTAAAATAATAATTTCGTGTGCGGTTTACAATAGTAAAACGTCCGGTGAATGCGGCAAACGCTATTTTATTGGGCTGAGCACAACCCGCACACACGCACCTGACACCACCGCCCACACGTCACGGATCAGTCGGACGATAAATGAAAGAATTCACTGTCACATATCTGTCTTGTGTCAATTCTGTCACTCGTGATGTCAAAACAGTTTTCTTACTTTTTTTTATTGAATTTTTGCTTCTTGATTAGTACAGGCACAGGGAGCGTACAGCAAGTTGTTTTCTTACCACTACTAAGGTGGTCAAAATTCTGGGAATCAATCCTGTGATGATGTTAAATGGGTACCGCACTCTTACCACTCCAGAAATTTCATGCACGTTTTATAAACATGGATTTATTTTAGCGATTAGCTAACAGGGTCAAGTAAAATTATAGGCTGTTAATGGATTTCTGTGAACAAGAAACCATATTTTTTTGTGTCAAAATGACAGATTAAACGCACATTCAAAAAGAGATTTTTTTCTATATCTATGCACATTCACCACATCCATAAATGTATTTGTGTAGTGATAATGTTTGCAATAATGCAATAATCCAAATGTTTGCAAATCATACAAAAAATCTAAAAAAATTTGACTGTCACCGGTTGGGACGACCAACGCCTGAAGAAAACTACCAAAATGCCGATTTTTTATAGTTGAGAGCACAGACGTGGTGCCAACAGTGATTGAGATGAATCTTCGAAGAAAAATACGTTTTAAAATTCCACATTTTGGGCATAATGTGCTGCCATCTAGTTTAAACCGTTCAAACTATTATTATACAGAACAGCAAACCTTGATTCTTATCAACGATGGTATACACACATCGAAGCTAGTACCCGTATTTTTGTCAATAGATGTCAGCACAAGAAAGAAATTTGTGACGAAAGCTGGAAATTAATGAAACGTTAGAAAGAGTTCGGTAGACAGAAATGCAGCGTGAGAGACAAAGACAACTATACTTACTACTACAGGCAAAAGTACCACTACATTAACATTACAGCGGCCACATAAACAAGAAAAGAGAAGTTGTAAAACAACAAACTGTTCGTTCGCTCGCTGCTCCGGCTGCTTTTCTATCAGATGTAAAATGGACGGGCGGTCGTGTTGTTGCGCGCTCGCGAACTCCGCGTGTTCGAAGTAATATCGATGTTTATTGTTTTTAAATTTTGACGTGATTACGAGTATTGTTTACGCGATCATACGACTACTTCGGTGTTCGGTTGCCGAAGGAGTTTGTGTCAGTGCATGTGTTATTTTGTTAGACGTTTGCGCTCACTTGCAGTGATTTCGCTGATAGCTCACTCACCGGTGGGTGCGCGCGTGATAAACTACGTGTTCGATTTGAAAAAAAAGGCGAATGGTCGTCTAGTGTGGGTGTTTTACAGTACCACCATGCTGTGTACGGTGACATAGTGAACGTTGAATTGACCCTGACCTCTGACAATCATGTCTGGGCGATCGGATTGCAGGAAATTTGCACCAAACATCTTCAACAAGAGCAAGTGCACTAATTGCTTCCGACAGAAGGAGGAGCACAGTGCTGAAGCATTGGAATCTAATCGGGTGAGTAATTTCAACCATTTCAAAATTCAAATTTCGAATTTGGTACACACATTCGTGATTTAGATGAAATATTTGCGTGTAGGTGTATATGTACCTATACGTTCACGGCATGTCAGTCAGTTGTGAATGTGTGTGTAGGCCGGCCACTATTCAGGTGTTGTGTTGATCTAACGGATTTTGTCGAGTTATTAAAATGGTACCTATTGAGTTCTAGTAACCAATGAAGAAAGTATTAGGTATTTGACTATCTATATACATGAGTGACGTACTAGAAACCTTGAATATTATAAGGAAAAAAATAGGGTAGATGCATTAAAAATATTACTTACCTCAAATAGGTATAGGTGTTCCACATTACGTGTATTTTATATCTGTGCAATTTGTATTTTGTAAAGAGTTTACATACCTATTTACTTTTCTCTTTAGTAGATCTATGACTGTTGGTTGCTAGGCAACGGATTATTATTAATTAGTAAAAAGATTTTCGCAATAAATATTTCTATCATTTATTCGCTGCTACATTCTGGTGACCCCGAAGAAGTGAACAACGCACCAACGCTTAAACTCTGGAGGAAAACAGATTCTCATCAACGTCAATTTCCTAGACCTATTCCCAGCAGCTCAAACGAACTCATCATGAATACACAAATTCAAGTCATGTCGAAGCAAATAGAAAAACTGACACTTGAAATGGCGGAATTAAAACAAGAAAGACAGATGCAACGGTATCGCACTCCTCATCGTTACCGCTCGCGATCCAAATCAGCGAACAGACACAACTACTACTACAACAATAACAGTTCAAATAAGGAAGATCGACTCTGCAAATACCACTTCAGATTTGGAGATCAAGCTAGGAAATGCGAACAGCCGTGTTCAAGACGCAATCAATCTCAACACCAGGAAAACTAGAACTAGCACCGACCGTGGCGGACGTCGGTGTTCCCATAGCAAGCAACCGCCTGTGTGTTTTCGACCGCAACTCTACTGAACGTTTCCTCGTCGACACCGGTGCGGATATATCTGTCCTCGCCGCCACAAGAGTATACAAACAGAAGTCTACGAATTGCTCCTACAAGCTTTTTGCAGCAAATGGTACAGTAATTAATACATATGGTGAACAAAATATTCAACTAGACTTGGGGCTCAGACGTTCATTTAGGTGGACATTCATCATAGCAGATGTGAAGACCTCTATCCTCGGCGCAGATTTCCTTCGGCACTACAAATTGCTGGTAGATCTACACCGCAGGAAACTCATCGACAGCATCACTGAACTTTCAGTAAACGCCATTACAATCATGTCAATGCAGCAATCCGTCCACGTCCTGAGCAACAAGCAAACATACTACGACATTCTGAAGCAATACCCAGATGTTCTCAGACCGATGTCACTCAAAGCCCCAGCCAAACACAACGTGACTCACCACATTAACACTACTGGCGCACCACTCTTCGCACGCGCACGACCTCTACCGCCCGACAAGTACAAAGTGGCGAAGCAAGAGTTTGAACGAATGATGGAAATGGGTATATGCCAACCTTCGAAAAGTCCATGGGCAAGTCCACTTCACGTCGTAAAGAAAAAAGATGGAAGCTTACGCGTATGCGGAGACTACCGCCGTCTCAACGCTGTCACGCTACCCGACAGATACCCACTACCGAGACTCCAGGATTTCACGTACTTACTTCACAACAAGAAAATTTTCAGCAAGCTCGACCTCAAAAGCGCTTACTATTGGATACCAATGGCAGAAGCAGACGCTCAAAAGACAGCCATCATAACTCCGTTCGGTCTCTTTGAATTTAAATGTATGACGTTCGGCCTACGCAACGCAAGTCAAACATTCCAGCGTTTTATGCATGAAGTACTACGAGGCATCGAAGGCTGTTTTTCATTCATCGACGATATACTTCTATGCAGCGAAGATGAAGAGAAACACAAGACCCTGCTACATGAAGTACTCGACCGTCTCAACAAATATGGCGTCGCACTCAGCGTTGAAAAGTGCGAATTTGCGAAGAAAACAATAAATTTCCTTGGCTATGAAGTTTCATCAGAAGGCATCAAACCTACATCAGAACGAGTCGATTCCATTTCAAATTATCCGAAACCGAAAACAGTTCTCGAGTTACGACGATTTCTCGGCATTCTTAACTTCTACCGAGACTGTCTTCCACGCCAAGCAGAATTACAGAAAGAGCTGAATAAATACCTACACAACAAAAAGAAGCGAGATAACACACCCATTGTCTGGACACCGGAGGCCGATCAAGCTTTTATAAGTTGCCGACAAAGCATATTAGAAGCCACGACGTTGAGTCATCCCATCTCCGGAGCTCCACTGAGCATCATGACAGACGCTTCAGACCACAGCATCGGCGCAGTACTACAGCAGCGCGTCAACAACGTCTGGAAGCCGCTTGCATTTTTCTCACGAGCAATGAGCGACACGCAAGGCCGATACAGTGTGTACGATCGCGAACTACTAGCTATCTACACTGCTGTCAAACACTTTCGCCGTCTAATCGAGGGCTGTGACGTCACCGTGCTCACAGATCATAAACCCCTGTCCTTTGCACTGACAAGACCGCCCAGTAGCAGCGACACACCTCGACGCGAAAGACAACTGCATTTCATCAGCCAGTTTTGCTCAAAAATCATCTATATTCAAGGCGAAAATAACCCTGTAGCCGACGCACTTTCACGCATTCAAGAAATAAGCTGCCCATCAAATCTCGACTACAACAAGATAGCAAGTGATCAACTACATGACGAAGAACTTCAACAGCTACGATTGCGACCAAACCTCAAGTTTATCGACATCGCCGCACCCGACGGCAGCCAACTAATAGCGTGCGAGTTTTCTACGTCAACACCGCGTCCGTACCTGCCGTTGACACATCGATACGAAGCCTACAAAGCTCAACACGACTTGTGCCATCCAGGCGTGCGAACGACAAGAAAACTTATTGCATCTAAGTATTTCTGGCCATCCATGAATAAAGACGTCAGCACATGGACAAGAAATTGCATCAACTGTCAGCGTGCAAAAGTACAGCGACACGTCGTTACACCGCTCGGAAGTTTCCCGCCATCGCAGCGATTCGAGCACATACATATTGACATAGTCGGACCACTCCGGCTATCACACGACTACCGCTACTGCGTCACTATCATCGACAGATTTACAAAATGGCCCGAAGCAGTTCCAGTACAAGAAATTACAGCTGAAGTCGTCGCAAAAGCATTATACGAAGCGTGGATATCCAGATTCGGCTGTCCTCTGCGAATATCTACGGATCAAGGCAGACAGTTTGAATCATCACTATTCACCGCACTAATGAAGAAATTCGGCATAACACGCATCCGCACCACTGCATACCACCCACAGGCAAATGGACAGATAGAACGCTGGCATCGAACTCTGAAAGCCGCGCTAATGGCCAGAGGCGACACAATACATTGGAGCGACGAGTTACCTACAGTACTACTAGGACTACGTACAGCACTGCGCGAAGACAACAATCTCAGTCCCGCACTACTCACCTACGGTACACCGCTACGCATTCCATCAGATTTCTTCGTGCCGTCAAAGCCGAAAATCGACGATGCAGAATTTGTACGGCGTCTCAGCGAAGCAATGACGTCATTGTCTCCAGTACAAAGCAGCGCGCGAACTACGAGTCGTCCGTTTGTACACAAGGACCTAACTACGTGTACACATGTGTTTGTACGCAACGACACAGTACGGGCACCGCTCACTCCGCCCTACGATGGACCCTATCCAGTTCTCCAGCGGCACTCCAAGTTTTTCAAGATACAGTTGCCTACCCGAGTCACAGTCGTATCGCTAGACCGACTCAAGCCTGCATACATCTGTCAGGAAGTGGATACAGATGAAGCACCGAGTCAGCCAGTCTGCACACCGCGCCAGCCAGTCAGCCCAGTGGAACCACCATGCGCCAAGCCAACCTCCTATACAACGAGATCCGGCCGTGTCATTAAACCAAGAGTACGGTTTACTTGAAGGGGGGTACTATAGGTGTTCCACATTACGTGTATTTTATATCTGTGCAATTTGTATTTTGTAAAGAGTTTACATACCTATTTACTTTTCTCTTTAGTAGATCTATGACTGTTGGTTGCTAGGCAACGGATTATTATTAATTAGTAAAAAGATTTTCGCAATAAATATTTCTATCATTTATTCGCTGCTACATAGGTATGTTTCTTAATGACATAGACCCACTCGATGTTGAGAGCTTCCTTCTAGTATTTTGGTCCCTACCCGCCCGTTTGTACCATTTTTTTATCTTTGAGCTTATTCTTTCAAATCAGATTGGAGGAGATCATTCAAACCTAAGCCTTATAGGCATTAAATTAAAATTATTATTTGCTAGCTAGATATGTAGGTATCTAAGTAGGTAGGTACGAATAAAAATGTGTCGCACTTTGACATTCTGGATGAAATACGAAGCATTTAATCTGACTCAAGTGTCAAGACTGCCTTCTCTGCCATGGGCTAAGAAAATGTTATCTATATCTATACAGATAAATAAAATTGAAGTGTCTGTTTGTAATTCCAAAATAACAGCTTTTCACTAAATGCATATGAAAGTATACACGATACTGATCTTTCTTGTTATAGGTATTTTTTTTATTAAAAAAATAATTTTACTACTGTAATTGCACATTTTACAAAAATAACCATTTTCAACACAGGAAAGTTGAGAAAGTCTCCGACGATGCCACAAAAATATTTTTTCGAGTCTCGTGTAACAATAACTTCACTAAACAATTCATACAATCGAGGTCATTTTTACGCATGCTTGAGCATGATTCATTTTGTCTACAACCTAGGTAGGTTCTCTCTATATCTATCTACCTAGTTGCCCATTCAGCTAACTATTTTGTGTGGCAAATATATATATACGTACTTACAGGGGACCTACCATAACCTCTTATTGCCATGATAGTTTAACTCTTATTATGAGACAGAATTATGACACGTATAAGTCTGTCATTGTCACAGAGTGGAACTATGATGGCAATAAGATATGACGGCTTGTGGTAAAGCCGCTGATCCCGTCACGAGTTAAGAACGCGGTGCATATTTTTTATTCGTTATTTTTTTGTGCCTTTTCTGTCTGGTGCCATACAGACAGTCACGGGATCTATACGCAGGTAAAATACTCGTATTAACCTAGGTTAGGAGTTACTAAGTACAAAAATGCAAAAAAGCGGCGTGGCTATTTGTGGTCTGCGATTTCACTAGAACCCATTTATTTTAATAATCATAGTCCCAAGATACTCCTTTTAACATCAACTTTCTGCCAGTGACAGTCCCGCTGAAATCTTTACAGCCGTTCCAGAGATTAGCCGGAACAAACAGACAGAGAGAAAATAACTCTAAAATTGTTTTTTTTTTACGTGACTAAGTAAGAAGAAGTACTGTATATTATATACTCTCATATGCATTTTAGATTTCTGAACGCAAAGTAATATTGTCATGCGACATCTATGTATTCTACCACGGTAGTCTAGGCACCTACCTAATTGCTCGCAGAGCCGAATGGTGAAAACTAGGTATTTAGGTACCTGTTTTACAAGTTACAAAATCTTAAACGCCCGTATCAGAATTAATCGCGGGGTAACCCTGTCTATAATCCCAGAAAACTATAAATCTGCGTTGTTAATAAGGCAAATACGACTACTTATATCTTTTTTGTGGCAAAAATAGTCTTTATTAAATATCCCTAATAAAAATATTACAGTGTCAAAAAAGACGGCAATATCCCGAAGCCATGTGCTAGAAGAGGCAAACAAGAGCCAAATGACAGGCAAAGAAGAATTCTTAATCAGATAATGAGTGTATCGTAGACACTTGATAATTTCGGTTTAAGTAAATACCTAAAGAGCTGCGCACTGACACCTGTGCTAACATTAAACGTAGATACGCATAAAACAGCAACCCTGTGAGGCCCACACGCCATATTTTCACATTTATTTTGTAAACAAACCTACTTGGATGTTATGAATTAAAATATCAGTAACAAAGCCCAATCAAGTTATATTATAATAGGGTTAATTACTTACTTAACTCAATTAATACGGGCAGCCCAACCGCCCCGTGGGTCGACGATATCGCGTGGACGGCTGGGAAACTCGGGACCGAGAGCAGTGGCGTGTCACAGGGGAGGCCTATAGCCAGCAGTGGGTGCAGTTGGGCTGAATATGATCATGATGATGAACTCTAAAAGGCTGGCTTGATTTTACGCATTTGGGTGACAGATTTTCGTTCGTTTCTGTAATATGAATGCCATCAACCATGTGCGCATGTGAAATCACTGAGCCATGGAAACATAATGAAATAAGAGCTTGGGCCAATTATGATCGTTTAAGCAGTGTGTACCAAAATGAAACTTCTAAACTGAGAAGATCTTAATACGTTCTGCTTTAAACGATGCTAGTCTAATCAAATACACTACGTATTTGATTAGACTTCTTAGTGCTTTCAAACCACAAATTTTATTTATTCAATGTACCTAGCTAATGTCTGCGCAGGATTTGACTTATCTTTATATCTTGGCTAATCACACAATATCATTATAAATTATAGCCTGTGTGTTATTTTGATACGTAAGCTTGTAATATTACTGTAAAATTTCATCAAAATCCATTCAGTAGTTTTTGTTTGAAAGAGTAACAAACACACATCTATACATACATACTTACAAACTTTCGCGTTTATAATATTAAGTACTTAGTAGAAAGTAGAATAAGTAGGGAGGGACTAGGATATTATTCTGAATAAAGTATTTTATTTAGCTAAACTCCTGTCTAACCTGTAGTCTTTTTTATTTCGTAGCTAATATTCTAGAATCTATTGAATTCATGTAAAGTTTAATTAAATCACGTAGTTATCACCAATAAGTACCTACGACCTATTTAAAACAATAACTTTACAACACGAACCGTGACATAATCCTGAGTAAACCAAGGTTGAACAAGTAGGTGATTTTTCAATTTGTCCACGTACAAAAACCAATCAATATGAATACCAAACAATCAATAATGTACTTTATATTTACGCAGCAAAGATTTAATATTATGTACATGAACATATTATGGTATTCATAAATAATAAGGAAACGTCAAAGCCTTAAATAGTTCAGTTCGGGACAATTATCTTGACAAATGCTCCACTAACGAACCGCGGCCATATTTGATGCGCGCGTGCAAGGTGACGCGAAACGAATAGCAAGTTAACGATCAATACATTGTGCGCTGACTACACGCTTTGCTAAATAGATGCTAATTTTTTTCTAATATGTACACAGGAGAAAGTTATATCGAATGTCATACTTTTATTGAACAGTTGACAGTACCTTGTGATACTTCGTAACTGCTTGAGTTTCTTGATTTGCGTTTGTTTTCTTTTATGTTCCATTACAGTGTGCATGTGCATCTGTCAAATCTAACATCCAAGTTCCATTTACAGTCTACGTCTAGTAAAATTGCGTAAAAACTATTTTGGGCTATCCTTTTCATAAAGTCCTTAAAGTGAACCCCAAATTAATTATCAAAGTCGTTGAAAGGCTGAAGAGCCCAGGGAGTTTCTAGAAGTCCCAGGTCGCGAACTCTATTTCGCTCCCACACAAATTATTCGTAATATCTTTATAGCTCCAGCGATAATCATAAACTGTAAATTTTTACTTTTAATGCAAAATGCCGTAAACATTATAGTAAATGGCGTATCGAACAGTAAATAATAACTGGAAACCATGGAGCAAAAACAAAAACAAAACCAAAAATTGTCGAATGGGATATTATCTCAGTGTATTTTATTGCTCAACCGTGAGGTACACAAATAGGTCTTTATTTTTATTTCATAAAATAGCATTTAAGCAAGCCGTTATCAGAAGACGAGCTATAAGTTCAGCATGTTATAATATCAAGCTAACGCATATAACGAATGATAAGAGCCATTGAATAATGTATGAGAATGAGTAACACTGTAAATAGACCCACGAGTGCAAACAATAAAGTGTTTGTTTTTATAAGTAAATGTAATCATTGTGACCACATGAACATGCAATCGTCGTATTTTTCTTTAAATAACAACAATTCTTACAATTTAACCGCAAATGGATCGGAGCGGTCGAACCGTATACGATTTATCGAAGAGCTATTTAGATGATGAATAAATAAATCTTGGAATTGGACCCATATTTATTTCAAGAAAATTCACAGGATTTTGGCCTGTGACGAAATACATATATCCTAATAATACTTAAGTGGGTTTACTCTGGATGGAAATAATATTGATTATTTCTTAGCTACAAACCAGGTGCCTATAACGTCTATAATACTAATACTAACGGTATTAAAGCCTTCAAAATGGTTGGCCTAATACACAGTCTTCTATAAAGCATTAACTATTGAAAACTTCTAACTACAATAACGAATACGAAAATAGGAGGCCGCTTAAATTTGAAATGGACTTAGTATTTAGGTCTTTAGATTGCCAATACATTTAATCCATACAATAATTCGATGGAAGTCAGTAAGACAGAGAATTTGAAAGGTGAATATTGCATCGTCTGAGCCAATTAGTTGTACGATGCGACAGACTCGCGTGTGAGTTAGTGAAATTTAGACGCAAATACGATTGCTATCGGCGCGGGCGCATCAATGAGTCCAGCGTGTCATCACTGTCTGCATCCTTAGCTAGTAACATAATACGCTCGTTAGCGAGACCTTTGCTCGCTCAACTTTGTACTTAATACTACTCAAAGTGAAAATAATTTAGCTTTTCCCGCTTTCACGTTACGCAGGTTAAGGTTTGTGGGTCGCGCGCATTTATTTGTTTTAAACAAAATTAACGTTTTGCGCGAACAGGTTTGAAATGTTTTCGACTTTGCGTAGTCGAGTGGTGGCGCCGGACCCAGGCTTTGCCGCTTTTGCGGTTAATGTGGACGCGCAACGCACAAACGGCTGTTTAGTACTTTGACACACTTTTTGTGATACCGACGCTAAGATACTGTGCACGTTGTAATTGTCAAACGAAAACATAAATAGTAAGCATTCATTACACATATGTGCTGGTATTCCCCATGGGGTAGGCAGAGGGGTATTTATAGTAAGTAGGTACATCTACATTTCGCTAGTTATGTTTATGACCTATGTTATAGGGGGCTAGTTTATTGCCATTAACCGGGCTGGGAAGTTACAGATAGAAAAACCCAATAAGATTGCCCGAAGGTAGGACCTCGTGATCCGCAGTAGGGATTTGCGACCACTAGACCAACGAGGCAGCCCGTTTCTAGTATACATAAATATTTTACTGTGTTATAAGTCATACGTACCCACATCTGTCGAGCGAGGTATTTATGAAGTCCAATAAAATCAGACTATTCGTGTGTGCATGTTAATTTGTTCGGTTAATTCAGCTTCTGAAAGTGTCATAAATCCGACAGACGCGGCGACCTGTGTAAATATTAGTTGTAATATTTAAGATTTCTGTAATAGCGACAGCGATGGCGCTATTAGAAAAAAGGTTTTTATTCAACCAGCCGAGCATCAAAGACGTGGAGATGGAATAATTAAATTAAAAAAGGAAAGAAAAATAGGAGATGTTGCGTTCCGTTTCAATACCGGCCCCAACCAGAGCGGAGCTCCGTTGGGTTGGCGTTGTAACCTTTTAAGTTGTCTAACAGTAAGAGAGCGGGCGATGTGGTGTCTCAGTTTAGAATGGTTGGGCTAAACTTGTAGTGTAGCATAAAAAGGAGTGCGTGAGGAATGCGCCACGATCACCAGGTG
Organism: Watsonalla cultraria; assembly: GCA_964035505.1. Lineage (NCBI taxonomy): Eukaryota > Metazoa > Arthropoda > Insecta > Lepidoptera > Drepanidae > Watsonalla > Watsonalla cultraria. The sequence continues at coordinate 11,385,584 of OZ037714.1, forward strand.
CAACGGCCGCGCGCTCCGCCTCCAACTGGCATTTTTGTGTATGGGATGTGTGAGATTAAAACCGTTTGGAAATCGAACGCAGCGCCATGCCGCCAATTAGCACCGAACATGAATACGAGTACCGACTACACGGTACAGAAACCTTATTGAGACATGAAGTACCCGCATAAATAGAGATTCACGTCTAAGATTAACCTATAAATACGGTAGTGGACTCGAAGAGTTAATCCTCCTTTGAGAGAGCTAAATTTACACCCAATGTATACCCGGCATCGAATGCTGTCTATGAACCGTTAACAATACAATGGGTTGCCAACGCTAAATAACAATATTATGTGGGTCGCGGAGTGAACGCGACACCAGATATAGCGAACAATTAAAGTGTACATTAACACCTCGACGACAATAGTTGAGACCGAGACGCAATGTGATAGTTGATACTGTAACATCTTAATTTATGTCTAATTAGAAGTTATAGTATAACCAACCACAGAATATAATAGGACGGGAGCGAACACCGATGCTTTGTAACGTGATCTCCTCAGTCGGAATGTGGCCGCTACATCAATGAGGTGTTTATCTAAGTAGGTTGCAAATGAAAACATGTTATTCAACAGTTGTTGGGTGTCCTCGGCTATGTTTTACCTTCTTGCGGTTTCAACGAAATCTGTTTTAGTGTTTGCAAAGCAGTAATAAAATATTTATACGTCAAACATATTGGCGCGTTTGTTTGCGTAGCCTGAAGTCACTGAAGAGTTCACGCTTTGTTTTTAAATATTCAGTAATCCATTGATATAATTACATCGAGAATGAAGCTTAGCCTCTTAATAATAGTGTATATTTCCGTCCGTAGCCTTGGATTCAAATTTACCTGACCTTGTGTAGCCTTTAGATAAGTTAACAACACACTCGTTGCCGTCGTTGGTGTTAGTAGCTATATTATCTCTACGCTGGATAATTAGAACGTCTATTTGCTCAGCGTTTAGATCTAAGGAAAGTCAACATTGACCGAACGCTTGTAGGCTGTAGGTTTTTGTGTCTCATTTAATAATCACCTGATCGCAATTCAAGTTAATTTGCAGAGGTGCACTTAGTAGTAAACTTACATTTCGACATTTATGTTTTAGTGTCATGTAATAGGAAGCGAGTCTTTTGTCACTAAGCGGGCACTAATCCATACCTTGGGCTGCTATTGGGATATTACAGATGAATAATTCAAAAACACTGCCCAACCCGGGGTTCGAACCTAAGACCTCTTGTTCAGAAGAAGCGTTTGCGACCACTAGACCAGCTAGAAGTAAGTGTTCCAACGCGGCGGCGCCAAAAAAGGTTTCAATTTTTAGTCTGTCTGGTCGGGCATCATAAAGCAAAAAAAAAAGTTGAAAGGACAATGTTCACAGTTCAACGAATCGGGTTCCATTTTATTGTGCTCGTGATCATGAGCATCAAGCCCACAGACAGTCTCATAACGACTAATGACAGTCCTTTATCCAAACTTTATTTCTATTCTTTGGGCTGGTGTTGCGTTACGTGATGGTAAATCTCTATGAATGTAATTTATGTTTCAAATTAAAGTTTACGAGTCACACTGTCTACCATCGAGATGTCACATATTGAAATACCGAGGCCTTACTATAAGGTCTTATTCCCATGATAGTTGATCTGTGTGACAGTGACAGACTTATACACGTCATATACATCTGTCTCACAATCATTGTCAATATATGATGGCAATAAGAGGTCATGTTAGAGCCCTTGAAACCCGTTCTCATCACTACACCTGCCAGTTTAATTCGGGATGCACGCCCGTAGCTTCACGGTGAACATTTTTATGAGATGTAAATAACATATTAAGCTAATAATGTTGGATTTCGTAGCTGTTCAAAATGTATTAGATATTTTGGACAAATTTTGTTCTTAACCTAGCTTCTTCTTTCTGACTTCGATCCATTAAACATGGCTCATTAACAACTTTTATTTAAACAAGCTTTATCTTATAAACGTTGTCGCAGTCACGATGCGTTTTTACATTTACATATTCACAATCTAGACGAAAGATAGCGGCTTCACCGCTGAAGCGAATCTCTAATTAAAACATTAAAAACACAATTTGTTTCATTTTACGGGCGCCACAGTAAAGGAGCATTATGGCGTCATTTGCATACGCGAATGCATGCGATATGCGTGCTTTTAATTGCTGACTATTTTTATTTCGAGTTCACATCGATAAAGTCAACTAGGCCACGTTAAGTTGTGCCTTTAACTAGATAGTGTTTGTTCAATATTGCGTTTATCGACAGCCACATCTGAAGACGGTCCGGTTTGATGCGATTGCTCCGAGATCCGACCAAACCCTGTACCGTTAAGTGCGCGTCCAATAAAATATTTGTCGGCCGCATATGGTAATTTCGTAATTGCGTGTTTATCCGTAACCACGGTTATATTTAACCGCAAAATGCGCATCAGAGAAGCGGAATCATTTAAACAAATAATAAGGTACATGTACTGTAACTGGCATGCTTCGTAGATGATTAAGGCAGCCGATGAAACAGATGCAGCATAAATTGCACCTTCTCATTGAAACACGTCGATTATTTCAATTTGTATTATTAATAATACGGTTGGTTCAGCACTGAGCAATTAGAGAATTAATGGCATTCATTCAGAATGCTCGAGACGAGTTGTGTTCAGTAAATCAGCGCCGCAAAAGGTCTACGATTAAAACTTAAGCAATTCTCGTGATGCAAACGCAACGTAACTTGTAATCGATGTATTGAATTCGCCGGAATCGAATTTGGAGAAAGGTTATCAAGTGCTTCTCAATCATTTTAATAATGACCAACATTTTGGTACACTTAAAAGATGGGATTTATTGTAAATGTTACATTATTTTTGGAGCCAAAGGAATTATTGCTTAGGGCGAAATTAAATGTGTGAAAAGAGGTATCGTTATGTTTGTTGAAGTCGATATCTTAAGCGGATACTGCTAACCCGGAGGAAGGTAAAAAAACACGCTAGATCAAATATTTGTGCAACAAATGTTGACTTTAGATAAAGCTTCAACCATATTCTTATCACACAATCTTATCATTTTGCCATTTATGGGGAAGTGTGGCATGAAGTAGGTACCTACATAATACAAGTCAAAACGAAACATGTTTTTAGCCCAAATGACAATGGGAGAGAAATACTAGCAGACATCATTTCATAAAATTTCATTACGAATAGCTCTTCACGTCTCAACATATTCTATTCTAATGAAGAAATATTATGTTTTACCAGTTGATGGTTTTGATCGAAACAGTACCTATAGTTTCGATCGATTTCCATCGAAACTATAGGTATTAATCCATAGCCTGAAAGCTTTTTTGCTATCGGAGCAAACCCAGTGAACCATCAACCTCGCAGTTTCGCCGCATGCACACATTATGCCTCATTAACGCAAAGCAACTGCAGAAAAACTTCTATACCATTACTGATTCATAGAAAATAGAGACGTATCGAGCTGGAAATTGATTGAAACGGTCCCAGGCCATTGAAATAGATGGAGATTACATGCAATTACAATGGGTGGGCCACGGAGTCCCACCGGCGCCATGGATGAGTATGGCCTTCGAGTGCTCCGACCACGAGAATGTTTAATTAAGAAGTAATTTACTGCTAACTAGTTATTGAATGGAGTTAGTTTAGCTGTTCCCGTACTGCCCCGAGGCGATTTGCTGGCAGCCTACTTAATCTTAGGTTTTGTTGAACCACATTCATTACACACAAGGAAGCAATTGTTACTAAGTAGTGTTACAAATATTAAATGGTCTCGTGTTTTGCTTGTAGTGAAAAAGCTTGGCGATATAGAAACCATTTTTTATGACTTCCTTCTTAAAATAGGAGTTACATTGTACAGTTTAAACACATCTATACAACGTTATGATTGTTAATTAGAGGTGATTACAAGCCGATTAAACGCTGGAAATATGGTTAATTTGCAATTTAAATTGAAGCAATTTGGTCTTATTACAACCTTAACATTGTGGGTTTAGCATAAAACACATTTATGTTGTGACGAAGTCGTACACTTGTGTTGAGCGTTTCGTAGATATGGTTATTTGAATTCAGAGAAAAATGTAGGTTGCGTCAATACACACAATCGTTCGTTCACGAGAAAGATGTTGAACTACGTTGAACTTTTCTCGTGTTTGCGTTTTCCCATCTTGTCGAGCGCTTGTTTTGGTATTGCAAAACTCAACAGGTACATTTTGTCGATTGTTCGCGCGTCGTCAATTTTGCATGGGAACCGGACCCGCCATTGTGTGCTCGGAAACCTTTGGATGCTCTGGAGGATCGGGTTTCGTCACTCGTCCTGTCACCGACTATTGTTCTGCTCTCCACCGATTTACGGACGACTCATGTCAACATATTTGCTTTCATTGTTTAACATTGTTTTGAGATGCTTACTTGCGGTTGTTTGTATGGTATTGTTGAGAAGACGATCTCTGTAAATTCAAAACAAGTATGTTTGGAACAATTGCCGGCAGCAACGCTGATTGGAATTCTTGCTTTATCAAAATAATTTCATATTGATTGAAGAGTATTAAGAAGTTGATATGGCACAACTGCGAATACGCGTGTCCCGCGATCGTGAACAATCGAATGCTTTGAACGAGTACCTTGGCTGGGTCGTGTAGCGTGCAAAGAATTAGCATACTCGCAGGATGCCATGCCCACGCGCACTGCAGCCAATTCATCATATTTGCTGCTGTGTGAGTAAACTACGCTCATTTTAGTCGGGACTTGCATATATTTGCTGGGTTAAGATCACTTTTTGCCTTTGTACGTCTGAAATTTGGTACGGATATTGTGATTTGCGATTCAATTGACTTCGTTGTTTTAGACTTATTAGGTTCGGGTTGAAACTGGAAAGGTAATGGCGGTTGTGTGTCTGACGAACGTCTTTTGTGTGAACACAAACCTACACGAGGATGTTAAGTTGAGTAATTGCGCCTCTAATGACGGGGCTCATTTTCTTCGCTGGCTTGAGTGGCTGAGTTGGAATAGTCGTATTAGTAGAGGGTGTAAGATCATCTGTATACAAATAAATATAAATCACGTTCAGGAAAAAGGTATATGAGATTTAGATCACAATCTGCGGTGCTTAGAAGTCCTTTAATTTGTTACATTCTCAATTGAGTATGCTAAAAGTCCTTACTTATTAACATATTATCGTCCATCGTAAATTGACTGAAATGTGCAATGTTTATAAACGTTACAGCAACACTGTTATCCATTTCTTCAGTGTTGTTATTGTCACCATGCACAACACCAGTGTGTTTATCTATACTGTTAACTTTTATTCTAGTCATTTCTAATCACAACATTAGTATAGTCTTGTGGAGGGAGCGAGTGATCATGCTCATCCCCAGCAAAGGGAAGATCTTCCATCCAGGCGGGTGTCATGCCTGGGGAACCGCGGCTCCAACTGTTCTATTGGAAACTTGTATATATACTGCAATGCGCTTGAAAACTCTTATGGCACGATTTAGGTTCTGAAACTTCGCATTTGTTAGCGAGTAGCGCCATCTATTAGCGAGTGGAGAAACGCTACTACAGTCTCTTGCTTCCTTACTGGTGGCATTGTCTGCGTCTTGAAGAACTTGCCCTTTTTTTTAATAAGCTACATTTGTATTATCATCAACCAATCTAATAGGATTGGAATCAGCAACTAAATCACGCTAAATTGTCTATCAATTTACTTTTCGAGATTTCCATTCATCAATAGCGTGCTGATTTCGTAAGATAGGTAATATGAATTTTGTTACTGTGGTACAGAAACATGTGACTATATTCGTGTTTATTTCTTTACTTATGTCCTTACGCAATACTTAGTTTGGATTCCTGAATACAGGTGCTCATTACTAAGTGTTGATTGATCACGGAAACCAGATAGCATTAACTATTTCCGGTCGCATATTATGCTGCGTTTCCTGGACTGTAATTATTTAATTAGCTGGCTATTTATTGATTGAATGTAGTTCTCTAGTCTTCTTAGAATAGTGGACCCATAAACCTTCTTTATGCGTTTACGGAATGACTTCCTGGAATTTATAAAGCTTAATGATAACAAGTTTTAGTTTCTCTTTTAGTTCAGGAATGTACATTTTATTATCTTTGATACTACCGAGCTGGTTGCCTTCGTGGTAGCTACCTACCCTAATCAAAAAGAGAATCCCACTATGGAGTACTGGCGACCTTACTCAGCTCAGTAACACATCACTACCCTAAGGTAGCGCATGTAGCATTTGACTGCGATCTTCTGTAAGGTCGAGGTTCAGTCCCCAGTCAGCCAGCCCAGAAATAAGAACGCCATGCTCTTTCTTAACTTCATCATCATCACTTGCATACCTAAAATACCCATGAACCGATTTAACAATAATGTCTAGTCTTACCTGTTTGTTTCAAAGTAGGCTAATTGTACGTAACAATGAGTGATTCCGTCATCGTTCGCATAATTTGTCATCCATTGATTGTTTAGTTAGAGCTATGTGCGATCGACCTCGACACCTACGCCCAGTGCAACGCCACACCATCTGTGTTCACAAATGACATGGACCTTAGGAATTAGGTCTTGTGAAACTATGCCAGGCCCAACAAAAGATGTTCAAGGTTAATTTGGAGAAAAATGTAGAAAGCCGAGCAGGGTCGCGCGGGGTCGCTAATAAAATGCTCATGAATTCATGAATCACTATTGTTTGAAGCTGGTTCTAAAAATAGCTTTGCTCATTGAAACTGTTATGATTCTTTTTAGTCTGTTATCAGTATGGCTATTGGCTAGTCCAGTTACTAGCCTCTAGTTACATAAGTGATATCATTTATCGCAGATATTCTTGCTCGGCTTAAAAAATGACCATCAAATACACATTTTGCTCCGTTGTGATTTATAAGAAACCTGATTGAGCCATAGAGATTGGCATATATGTATATAGCATTTTTGCATAATATGTTTTTAATTTATATTTATTTGTCTTTTTTCAGGTAAGCAAAATACACCTGGAAGGTACTTAATATAGAAGTCCCTTCTATATGCATATGAGTGGATGAAGCCACATTGGTCTGTAAGTCCCTTATTCTTTCTCGCTGTATGATACTGTACTTACATAGTCTTTAAGTATCAAGAAATATTATTTTGTAAATCACACGTTTTCCAAATGTACATAACCACCGTAGCTTATATTGGTGTATCTCTTGGATGGATACCGCAATTACCCAATTTCTCAATCTATAACATCTAAAATCTAAATTGGGTCCTGACTCATACCCTGAAGGCCGATGGAACTCAGGACTTCTGACCCGGTCGGCAAATGCTAATGAATAATAATAAATCTGTGTGTTTTAACTTAACCAAGAATGGTTCACCTTCAAAGCAAATAATATTAATTAAATACAAACATGATATGTTTTGTAATGAATTTCATAATATGTAGGCAGTGGAGGATAGGGCTACCAATTTTTCAAAAGACTTTATTATTTTAATGTAGTAGTATATGTCGGCGCCTCACCGGAGTTCGCCCCAGGATCCATTGTAATCGTCAAGAAAAATAAGGAACACAGCAGGATAAATAATTATATTTCTTTAACAACCTTACTCTTCAACGATCAGCGAAAGAATGCCACCTACTGCAACCTCGACTAACCAAGTTATTTAATTATTAATTACAAGACCACGTGTTTCACATTATTACAAAACTATTTAATATTAAGGTTTTATAATTCTAAAAACAATAAAACATTATTTTTATGTTAACTAAAGTCGAAATACATCTTAATTAGCTTAATTAGGTATTTTAAATAACAATATAAAATGAACCGGAAACACCCTATAAAGTTTACAGTTTTGTTACAAAAGTAAATCATAATTGTATTTTAAAATAAATTATTCAATAATTACAACAATATTAGATAATAATGAAACATTAATTAAACTTCTAATTTTACATAATTAACTTAACTCGTTTCTTAAAATAATACATACGGAAGTCATACAGTAGTGTAAACACAACAAAAACATTAGTGACCCACTTAATTCATATTACATTACAAAATTATATAAATAGGAAATTCTACTTCGTTAGTACTTTTAATTAATTCTAGAATCTGAATTACAATTTATTATCCTAAATTTAAGAATTACATTATTACGAAAAGTAGCTAGTGTTGTTTCCTGTCTCAATTTTAAATTGAGACTTGTTTCCTACAATTGAAACTAGATGGCAGCTCGGTTGAGCGCGCCCATACGGCCATACTGACTCAAGCGCGTTCTCTGCGCTTACAAATTTAGAAAATCATTGACAGAATTGAAAATCATATAAGATTGCATGTACACACAATTACATAATCAAATCAAACCAATCTCATATTTCCTTATAACAAGGTTCTCTTTTGTTTTAAGGATAAACACTTAACTTGTAAATGATAACTTAACAAATAATATGGTAACTTTACAGCCTTGATTAATTAGTAAACATTTCGTCAAAAACAATACTTTGACACTCATAAACATAAATCATTCTTGAGACTAGCAATCTCATTCTAGGATCTACCCACACCAAAACAGGCAATCACCCATCCTGGGATCTAGCCATCAACAAAACAGGCAATCACCCTTCCCGGGATCTAGCCATCATCAAAACAGGCAATCACCCTTCCCGGGATCTAGCCATCATCAAAACAGGCAATCACCCATCCTGGGGTCTAGCCATCATCAAAATAGGCAATCACCCTTCTTGGGCTATAGCCTCTAAGACCGGTATAAAGGATGCGCATGGTGGCCAGCCAGCGCGAAAGGAAGGATTTTGGATAGGAACCAACAATAAAATAAAGCAGGGGCTAATTATTGGAAGTGGATGCCCCCAAATTAACTGGTATGTTCCCACAGTTATTAGCGGATGCAGTGGCGGAAGATAGTGATTCAACAGGTACTCCAGAATTATCGTTATTCGCCCATACGGCCGACTGCTCAGAGTCAGAGTCACTTTCAAAAGGGTCATATTGTGCAAGGGGAGCAGCTCGCAAGGAATCATGACTAGCAATTTTTTCTGAACAACCGCGGAGATTGACATGTTTTAGTCTGTATCTGTCATTGGGCAAGATTTCTAAAACTTCCATAGGCCCTTCAAATTTGGGACCGAGTTTAGTGGTGTGGCGTTCATGGCGCCGAAGTAGAACAAAGTCGCCAACTTTATAAGGTTTGACTTTAGCTTTACCTTTATCGAAACGAGACTTATCCTGAAGGGATCGCTCGTCCATCCTATCCTTGCAAGCCGCTCGCATTGATTCTAGATCATCAGTTAGTACATCGTCATCAACTTGTAATAACTTAATACTCGGTGGTGAACATTTCTTTCCCAGTAAAATTTCCAGTGGACTTTTGCCGGTACTTTTGGATACACTACAATTTATAGCTAATTGTAAATCCTGAATAGCCGAGTGCCAAGGCATATCAAGTTCTACAACCGACATATTGTCTTTAATTACTTTCATAAGGCGCTCTACCTGTCCATTCGCCCTACTAGCGCCTTTTGCCACCACATGATGCTGAATACCATAACGTTCGCAAAAACTTTTGAACTCTGTGGATGTCATGCTTTTATCTTGATCAGTAATAAATAACGTAGGGGTGCCAAAAATAGATATAAAATTTTGAAAGCACTTAATTGCGGTTTCCGTAGTGCGGTCATTTGTATAGATCATGTGAACGTATTTGCTGTAACCATCTATATAAACAAAAGCATATTCCGCTACGTTTCGCTGGCCATTCATTCGTCCAGTAATATCGCCGTGGACAGTGTGGAAAGGAATTGGGACTTTGTCGATTGGATGTAGCGTAACCTGTCGAGCACCCGAAACACCTTTCCGAACTCTACAACTAACACAGTTCTCTACAAATTTTCTGACCAGCCGCGACATATTTGGGAACCAGTATTGTTCACGTAATTTAGCAAGAACTTTCTCCCAACTAAAATGTTGAAGAGAATTATGATGGTGACTGATAAGATTCCATCTGTATCTAGCAGGGACAATAATGAGCTTATGAGTTTTATTATCAATTTGGACTTTACGCCTCAATAATTTATCTTGGGTAATGATGTAAGTATCGGCAATAGATTTGGGAATAGAGTCTCCTTTTAATTGATCAACAATTTTACTTAAGATAGGATCGCGTTTCTGCTCAATGAGCAGCCAATTGTGGTCAAGCGAGTTGACTAGGAATTTTAAGGCCTGAGTAGGCGATTTTGGTGGTAGAGCGACACTGACAGTTCGAACGGATTTTTCAGTATCTACGTGGTTGCGACTGAAATAGTCTGCATGAGCAAGGCGGTCTCCCTTACGGTATTCAATTTGAAAATCAAAATTCTGTAAATAAGCCCACCATCGATGTACCCTGGGAGTCAACTCTTTCTTATGACTGGAAGCTTTTAAAGAGTTGCAGTCCGTCACGACTTTAAAAGCCCTCCCGTGTAGAAAATGGCGAAAATGTTTAATTGCTTTTACAACTGCGAGGGTTTCCAATTCATACGAATGATATTTACTCTCGCAATCAGTCGTCCGCATACTAAAATAAGCAATTACCAATGGATTTTTATCCTGTCTTTGAATTAACACGGCGCCATACCCCAGAGAGCTGGCATCGGTGTGAAGCTCTGTGGGTAAACAGGGATCGAAAATAGTCAGAAGGGGAGAAGATATAAGCCGATTAATGACCTCGCGTCTTGCAAGTTCATGACGATCTGTCCAACGCCAAGGAACGTTCGCCTTTGTTAACTCGTACAGGGGAGCCATTATCGAGGAGAAGTTAGGCACAAATTTCCGAAAATATCCAGCTAATCCATTAAACTGACGGACTTCTTTGGGACTCTTAGGAATGGGTGAATTGACCAAGGCTTGGATCTTCCGTGGGCTAGGTTTAACGGTTCCGTTTTCTATAAGGTTTCCTAAATATTCTACTTGCGTTTTAAGAAAAGAGCATTTGGCAACGTTCAAGGAAAAACCAGCTTGCGTTAGTCGATCTAGTACTAATTTTAGATTATGCAAACCTTCGTCAATTGTTTCGGATATTACCAGAATGTCATCAACATAAACTAACGCGATACTATCTTTAAGTTCTCCTAATGCCGAATTGATAGCACGTTGATAAACCGACGGCGCGTTACAAAGACCAAAAGGCATACGCAAGTATTCAAATTGACCATCGGGGGTCACAAAAGCGGTTTTTTCGATCGAATCGGGTGAAATTGGAATACCATGAAAACCTGCAGCCATATCTAAACAGGTAAAATAGCGTGCTTTTCCTAACTTATCGATCTGATCTGCTATAAGCGGTAAAGGAAAGTGATCTCTGAGAGTATTGGCATTAAGCTCGCGAAAATCGACACAGAGCCTGTCAGTACCATCCTTTTTTTTGACTAGTAAAATAGGGCTACTGTAAGGAGATGAACTATCTCGTATGATGCCATTACTCTTCAAATCCTGAACTATTTCTTTAACTTTTTCACGTTCCACAGGTGACAGTCTATATGGTCGTCGCTGTACTATTTTGTCCGGATTCTTTAATCTAATTTGTAAAGATCCAGTTTTCACTTGTGAAACGCGATTCCCACTTGTAAAATTATCTTTATATTTAGTAAGTATTTCCCGTAATATTTTAAGTTGTTGGGGATCGCTTATATCAGTATCAAGACTCAAAGTCGGGTCAACATCAAGCAAAACGTTGTTAATAAAAAGCTCACGCTTTAGAGAAATACTGTCTTTCTTCAGTGTCACGCTAAGACCTGGCACATTCAAAAGGTCGAATCCGATAAGGATATCAAATTTCATGCGAGTATCACCAACTACATAAAATTCTAGCTCTACATAAATACCGTCTACTTTCACTACAGAGGTGATGCTTCTATTTGACTTTATTGGTGAACCACCAATGCCCGAAAAGGTAACGTCTACACATTTACGTTTGCCGGGTACAGAAAGAGAAACGCTTTCTTTAATTAATGAACAGTCGGCACCAGTATCAAAAAGACACGAATAACCCTTATCACCTATTTCTACAGTAATCAGACTGCGTTCTAAGGATTGACAATAGTTTACAGACTTGTTTATTGATTTGAGGCGCTCATCATTCTGCCGACGAAAACAATTCCTTTCAACGTGACCTGGACGATGACAATACCTGCACTCAATATTTTTAGCCATATTCGAGTTACTAGAAGGACCTGGTTTATTGGGTTGATTATTATTATTTTGCATCGGCACTGGGTTGGCCTTAGGGACCACCCTTATTTCCTTACAATCACGAGACACATGACCCACCTTATTACAGTTATAGCATTTAACAACATGATCCCTTTTAGAAACACTGTATTCAGCAAAACGTGGTTTTTTGCAGTCATGATGATCGATACTTGGTTTTATGGACGGTTCTAGCTTGCGTTTGCGATAAGTTTTCAAAACAGAAATTAATTTGGGCAATGATTCTGGCGTAATACGTAATAAATCTGAGCGAATAAATTCTGGAAAAATACCTGTCACCACAGCATCAAGCACCTCCGCATCCGAAGCCTCAGGTCGGACTCGCTTGAACAGCGTCCAGGCCTTTGTAGCGTATTCAGCGTAACTCGACGCGTGATCAGAAGTGAAGGCTCTCCACTTCTGAACGTCGTCCGCGTACCGGAATTCCCTGCCAAACGTTTGGATTAGTTCACATTTAACTTGGTCCCACGTGGTAGAACTCAGCGACCACGTGTCAGCCCATGTTTTTGCTCTTCCTCTTAGTTGTAAAATAGCTTTCATGCGGGCCTCGTATGAAGGTATGTTGAATTTTGATATCGTTTCGTCCACGTGAGCACACCAATCCCTAATATCATGAGATCTTTCATCGGGGTCGAAAGGCGGCAAGTAAAAATCGTGATGGTGACGCGATGGCAATGAACCAGATGAGAGGGCAGCGGTCACAGCACTAGCTGCCGATTGTTTCGTAATAGAATTAACAAGACTCATGACCTGTTCCATGGTGAAAGTTGGCTCCAGTTGACGTGGTGGTCCGGGATCACCGGGCTGCGATCCCACCGCTGCTGTCGGCGCCTCACCGGAGTTCGCCCCAGGATCCATTGTAATCGTCAAGAAAAATAAGGAACACAGCAGGATAAATAATTATATTTCTTTAACAACCTTACTCTTCAACGATCAGCGAAAGAATGCCACCTACTGCAACCTCGACTAACCAAGTTATTTAATTATTAATTACAAGACCACGTGTTTCACATTATTACAAAACTATTTAATATTAAGGTTTTATAATTCTAAAAACAATAAAACATTATTTTTATGTTAACTAAAGTCGAAATACATCTTAATTAGCTTAATTAGGTATTTTAAATAAAAATATAAAATGAACCGGAAACACCCTATAAAGTTTACAGTTTTGTTACAAAAGTAAATCATAATTGTATTTTAAAATAAATTATTCAATAATTACAACAATATTAGATAATAATGAAACATTAATTAAACTTCTAATTTTACATAATTAACTTAACTCGTTTCTTAAAATAATACATACGGAAGTCATACAGTAGTGTAAACACAACAAAAACATTAGTGACCCACTTAATTCATATTACATTACAAAATTATATAAATAGGAAATTCTACTTCGTTAGTACTTTTAATTAATTCTAGAATCTGAATTACAATTTATTATCCTAAATTTAAGAATTACATTATTACGAAAAGTAGCTAGTGTTGTTTCCTGTCTCAATTTTAAATTGAGACTTGTTTCCTACAATTGAAACTAGATGGCAGCTCGGTTGAGCGCGCCCATATATACGTATTGAAAAGGCAAAAATTGTAAATACTTAACTATAACTTTAAGTAGTTAAGTGGTTTTGTTGAAAACTTGTGTGTATTCTCTTGCAATGTAGTCAATATAAAATTATGACAAATAGGAAAACATACCTAAATTATTAAGTACCACAACATGGGGTAGGTGGTTTAATGCGACCAGAATAGCTTCAACGCTCTGGTGAATTCCCTAGTACTGCATACACTTGGGTTTTTCCATCTGTAATTTCCCAGTAACAGCCCGGAGCCTGGATTACTGCCCGGTGAATACGCTTGCCCTCTATTACGTGGGACTTAAACATAACTGGAGGGAGAAATATTGGTGTACTATATGTACACTTCGGCCTACTCTTTCGGGGAATACAAGCGTGGCCATAATATGTTTGTGTAGGAAGAGCAAGTGATCAGGGAAGATCTCGGGCAGGCGGGTGTCATGCCTGGGTAACCGCGACACCAACTGTTCTAGTTGGAAACTTGTATATATGTATACTACAATGCGCTCGAAAACTCATATTGCGCGATTTAGGTTCTCGTGTACTCAAACTTTGCAATTGTTAGCGAGTAGCGCCATCTACGTGGCGAGTGAAGAAACGCTGCTACATAATATTCATACGTATGTACATTTTAACATCAAGTGGACTATTACCTGAACTAGATATTTAAAAAAAATATATAAGTTATTATTTATCTGGCTCAGCCCTAGCTCTAGCGGTGTTTAATTAGCAACGAACGACATTGAGCGCGTGCGCAGCGTCGGAGGTAACACGAGTAAGGAGAGGATTATGTCTGTCAAGCCAATATAACTGTTCTGGATTGGAATGCCATTTTGATCTAATCTTTGTCACTATTGCCAGTCATAAATAAGTTAGGATCATAAGCAAATTTATATTATTTTGTTGTGTGTGATGAAATTTTAATTTTTGAAATATATAGTGATCTAAGAGTGTAACGTGGTCATAACACAAACGTTTACCAGAAACGTAATAATGACCTATAGATAATAAAGTTTTCATTATTAATCACATAGTTACCAGTCAATATTGCGTAAATATACGAATAAAAGAAAACAATGTTAAACAATTAAACTAATTAATTAAACCATTTCGCAGGCAATTAAATAAATCAAAATTGCGTTTTCGTTATTTTAAGTGTCCATTATGCGATTAAAAACTTTTTTCGATACAATGAGTTACCCAAAACCTTCGTATTCTGTATGTAAATAGTTAACTAACACTCGAACCTCCTTTTGAGGCCTCGTACTGGCCGATAGCAAACAAGAAAAAAAGTTGTAAAAAACTGTCATGTTACGCGCACTGTCAAAGTGACGTTTAATTTCCCGCCAACGCGTAGCTTCTCGCGCCTACACAAAACGTTATCTGATAACTTGTGTTCGGTTCTTGATACCGTTCTTTCTGCTGAAATGCAACGTCTACTTCCATTTGTCATTGTCGCTATTATTATGGCGATGACGCAATAAACACATCGTGATTTACATAAAGTATGTTTGAAATTATAGTTTTAATCTGATATGTCTTTATGTCATCATGAGCACGCAGCACGAAATTACTTCGCGATGTTTTACTTTATCTATTGCAGTTTTATCACGATTAATACGTTGCAGTGTTATCTATCTATCCATAAGGTTGACAGGTATGTAGACCAGTTTTTCCATTTTTATATGCAGTCTCCTTGGTTCAAAGAGAACGCATGTGGGTATACCCTGACCAAGTTTAGAAGGTCGGTGATGAAAAAAGCAATGGGTCACTATACTATGTAAGGTAATTTGGTCGTGTTGTGTAACAACTGACAAATAAGACGTATAAGTAAATATACCGTAAAGGAAAACCGCCTGATTGAATTCTCGGAAAGAACAATTCGTTCTGAAATTGTGAACGGAAATAATGCCTGTTAAAAAAAAATTATTTATAATCGAATTCAATGATTTTGTAACTGACACCCTAAAATGGCTAAATGCCTTTCATAATAACTATTTCTTATATAATATGCGAACATAAAGTAGGTACACCGTTCGAAGGAGCTTGCATCTTGCATATGAGTTAAGTCAACCAACCCGCGAAACACCTAAAAAGGGCAGCCAGGAAATTACCACATCGTAAATAATTCATGCATTATTACTCAATCATCTCTGGGCAACGGTGAATGTTTTCAGTGAGACTTTTTGCTCTTGTCTCCGTTTGTAGCCGTTTTTCTGCGCACATTGTCCTGTCTGTCGTGAACGTGCACACTCGGAAGAAGATGAGTCATACGCTTGCGTCCACGCTCCCGCCAATATGGTGATGACAGCTCTCCATTCGTTCGGAAACATTCGAATTATTTAAAACTACTGGCCTACAACGATGCGTTTTTCTAAAAACTTAGGTGCAGTCATTTCATCCCACGTGTTTCACGGTAAAGGACAACATTGTGAGGAAGACGTATGTATAGTACTTGAGACGGCGAAGGACTCACCCTCTGTCGCGTTGGCACTTAATCATATTCGGTGAAATGGTGAGGTGAAGTGAGCATACTTATTGTTATTTTATTAATATTTGTTTGACGTTTCGCCGAAAAGTTCTTGTTCCAAGTTTAAAACGCGTATAACGGAACTTTTACATCACCATCGCCACAGTGACCTGACCAAAAAGAGCAGAACTCCGACCGGTCACGGTTGCCGTCACAGGTGCGCCTACGTTCACTTTCAATCAACATGCCATTTATTTTTATAGTTTTATGCGACTTTAGAATGTCCCTAGCTTTTAAAACGCATGGCACATTCAATGCTTTTAAGATTATCGTGAAGTAAGGAGGTATGTTTGTGTTAGGCTTTATACATTTATAAATGAGGTTGCGTAAGAAAATTGCAATAGAATTTTGATTTATCAAGATTTACCGTTAATACATGTATGTGCAAAAAAACGTGTAATAAATAATATAAAAATTTTGAATAATAATTTATTTTAAAATGTAGAAACACTAGAAACACAAAATATTCTGTATCATTGTGTCGTTACACATTACACCACAGACCAACTCGCTGACCTATTTATCAGTTTAGGAAGCTTATGATGATGAGTGAAAATTTAATAAATAGAATGACTTAATTAAGCTTGCTAAGAAAGGTTGGTTAGAAGTTATCTTGAACCGCTATGTTGCCAGTTTCTTAATTAAAAATGAGTAATCTGCTGGATCGTGCGACGCGCAGAAATGGCGGTCACGGCCTGTAGGAGATTAAAAAAAAACTTCACTTTTTTATCTGTATCATGAAATCATAGATCTTAATGAGTTTCCTTAAAGGAAGATATCCTGCCATGTCTTCTTTATTTTTTTGGAAAGGCATGACGGCTTTTATTGATCTGAATAAAAAACTTTCTTTTAAGTCAACAGGAACTCGAAATAAAATCTTCTCTGGATCAATTGAATGTTTCAATAGCACGATTGATAACGCGATGTAAATTTATCTTTATCAATAAATAATTATCGCAAAAATGATATTTTTTTAAAACAGCTGATAGTCAAAGGCAATTTATGTAATTAGAAGTCTAAACGTTTGAAGTCATATCAAGATTAACAGGAATTATATCTTTAATCACTGATGAAATCAAAATACCTGTTAATGATGTGAAACTATGATAGTTCCATTATTATCATTATGGCGACTGATGTGTTCGTGGACAATCATTTCTTAAGATTATAATAGACAAGCGTGCATATTAAACAAATCTAAACCTACACATCTATTATATATTCTATACGGGTAAATACCTTTGAAGTGACTGAATATGAATTTTTAATTCCTAATTCACACCATTTTTCTTTGTCTGCCTGTTTGTTTCGGCTGATCTCTGAAAATGCAGGCAGGAATGTAAAGGGAACTTTACTGGTAGATAGCTGATGTTACGTGGAGGAAAAAATTGAGTTGAAATAAAGCAACCCTTCAAAGAGAGAAAAATTTGCACCCATTAAATATGGTTATATGCGGAGAAAATGGAACGGTGGATGAAATTATATTTACGACTAGCTGTGCCCCGCGGTTTCACCCGCGTAGATTTAGTTTCTTCCTTATTGTCGCGGAACCGTAATATTTTTAATAAATAAAAGTAGCCTAAGTTACTCCTTGAAACATCAGCTACCTGCTAGTGAAAGTCCCGTTAAAATCCGTCCAGCCGTTTCAGAGATTACCCGGAACAAACAGACAGACAGACAGAGAAAAATTTTAAAACTTGGTTTTTTAGTGTCAATAGCGTGTATACTTTCATATGCATTTAGTGAAAAGCTGTAATTTTGGAATTACAAACAGACACTTTATTTATCTGTATAGATTGTTGCCGCGCCAAAGCCGGTTCCTTGCACTATCTAATTAAATAACCTCCAGTTATTAATATTTATTTATTTTTCCTTGTCATGAAACTATTAAAGTAATGGTATCTAACTTATGACATTATATTTCCTGCGGTAATGCCATTTGGCGCCCCAATTCCGACTATTTTAGATGATGTATCGCCTATTAACAGTATGTTTTGAGACCTTAGGTACCAGTAAACAGTGATCTCATGTTACTTGTAGCTTCTCGGTAGGCAGAGAGCGTACAGCACCTTTCCTCTCTAGACTTATTCACCACATTCGTATCATCTATGTATATGTTGTCAATAGCCAGCTGTTTTTGTGCACTTTAATCATTTCTTATTATGCAATCAAATTGGTTCAGAAAGCTATCAGAAAGTTTCTTACAGAAACATATATTTATGAATCAAACTGCAAACCAACGTAGCGTGCAAGAGTACAAGGCCTAGAATACGGTCGCTCCGCTTCACCAAGCGGACCGTACGCTTGTGGTATAAAATAAATCAGTACAGTAAAATGTGGTTTTCCCTTACTTGCAACCGTCCGCCCTACTTACATTAATCTGCCGAGATGAGCATCTTGGACACGGTTAGGTTACGCATGACAAGCAGCATACCATTTTAAGGACTTTATTTATGTTCATGAGCTGCGAGTGCTGCGTTGGCCATGTAGTTACAGAAGTCACCTTAATGGATTCGTGTAAGGAAACCCAAACTGCGATATGTAATTATCTGGATCATGAGGAAATCTTCATGATACATTGATGTGATTCAAACAGGTGATAATACTGTTAAAATCTTTAGATAAGTTTGTATGCGTGAGGTTGTCCCACTATAACCTTTAGATTGAAGGAAGTCATCGTGACGAATTCTACGATACAGTGAAGTACTGACCATCAAAGTAAGCAACTTCTTCAGTAAGCCCACAGTGAGAGATGGAAACGCAACTGCCTACCCTCTCGAGAAGGAATGCTTAGATACACATTTGTGCCTCAAATTCCGACTGCAAATGTGTGCTATTCACGTTCATGACTTTTGCTATCTGAACTTTGCATCGGGTGTAACTGTGAAACTAGCAATGAGGTTTAATTAGACAAGTGCGCGAAGAGGGTATTGTGTTTATGATGTATGCACCTTGTTCAGTGCCCTAAGTATATGGGACACGTTCATCTGTCGTCGCTTGTCCCTGAATTTTAACGTGGCTCATAATATATTAAAGTATATAATATATATTAAAACGCAACGCAAACGACGATATTTGAACATTTGCAAACCTATACTTATACTAGTTCAGATTTCAAGTTACACCTATGTTAATTAAACGGGACGGGACCCACTATATGTTTAAATAGAATAACTGTTCTTGAAAATCTCGAACCGTCTTATAGTGTAGTCAGTTCACTTCACGCTCAGCAGGCCAATTTTCGTTTTTATTTGACACAGACAGAAACTAGGTTATACTTTTAACGTTTCTCATTGGCCGTAAGTGACCTCTTAATTGGGGTTATACATTGCTTTTGGAGTAACTAATTACACAATATTACACCTTTAGCATCTCATTCTTAAAAAGTCGCAGAGAAAAGTTGGGAAAATGGAGAAATGAGAGTAAACTGGAGTTCAGATGTAGTTGTGTGATAATCTATACCGATAAATAACATGGAAGTGTCTGTTTGTAATTCCAAAATAACAGCTTTTCACTAAATGCATATGAAAGTATACAAGCTACTGACACTAAAAAACCGAGTTTTAAATTTTTTCTCTGTCTGTCTGTCTGTCTGTTTGTGCCGGGTAATCTCTGAAACGGCTGAACCGATTTTAACGGGACTTTCACTGGTAGGTAGCTGATGTTTCAAGGAGTACTTTAGGCTACTTTTATTTATTAAAAATATTATGGTTCCGCGACAATCAGGATGAAACTAAATCTACGCGGGTGAAACTGCGGGGCACAGCTAGTATAATTTAAATTTAGCAACCCTAGAAACATGAATCTGTCCGTCTGCGCCCGCGCCGCCCCTGGCTGCACCTGCGCGTGCACATCTTTATTATTAGACGTCGCGACGCGCCGGCCGTTGACCCCGCGACCTGTTTACCGAAATAAATCGTGCTCACGCTTTTGTGAACTCAGCTTTAATACGAGTAGGTATGTTTTTATTAAATACTGTTTCGTGACATGAATCATAACAATATTACGAAATGATCGAGAAAATAAAAGTAAGTCATACAATTTACTTACCTGTCTGTATTTTTGTTTAGTGCAGAAGTGTAGAATTAATCTAAAGATTTTTACTCTTTTTATTTTAACTACCTTTTACCTACAACTTCATCTGCGTGCTTTTTAAAGTAGGTACCCCATATCCGTTCGCAGAATCAAGCTTAATATCAAACGTAATATATTATATATGTTAGATTAAATCGTATTTTTTCAAAATCGAAACACTTCCCTCGTTTAACAGTTCGCAGGAACATTTTTCCTGTTTATAAAATTGGTGTAGTTATAGAAAATATAGACCATAATGGATATAAAAGAAAATAAATAATATCTACCTAATTACCAGGTATTAAATATTAAATCTTCACGAAAACTGAGGTTAAGCATAACGAAATTTCGCTAAAATTATACTTTCCGAATTACTGTCAGTATATCGATGATCTATCGATAAATTATGTGTTGCATATTAGTGATGCAACTAGTCCGTGTCGAGACACTTACATGTGATAATTATGTCGATTTTGTTAGAATTATAATTATTTAACGGTAATTAATTATGCGATTGACATCGAGGCCGAGGCTAAATAGTTGCGTGTTACGATAAAAACTAATTAAATGTACAGCTCCAATTCAACTGCAATGCAATGAATTATAGACGTTTGTAAATGGAGATTAATTTACAATATTGTTACTGGTTTTATAGACCGGTTACATAGAACAAATGGCGTTTCTTTTCCATCATTACAGCTCAAATGCTACACATGATCCCATTATTCTCTACCTAAAATAAAATTATCGTCTCTTTGTCTTTATATAATACCTAATTACAATGTAGCTTTATTAAGAAAAAAAATACTATCTCAGAAATAATAATTCTAGCTATATCATATGTAAGTACTCATTATTTGTCCGTACCGACCGAGACACATTGATGCGACCTCCAAAAAATATCAGTAATTACCTAATATAGCAACATTATTATCACAACTCTGTTACCTGTCATTACGATGCGTGTCTAAGAATTATCTTCCTTACGATAAAGCAAAACACTTCAAATAACAAAGAGGTCGTCAAAGTAAAACTAAATAAATTGCAATAAAATTCCTTTTTAAAATTGTTTTGTTTATCCTCACGATTCTCAATAACACAGACATATCTAGTGTTCAACTCGAAACGTGTAGATGTATAAGAAGCTTTGGTTCGCACAGCACTGCTGGTCTAACTTTAGCCAGACAAAATCAATACCTACCCCATCTGGCTGTCTTATTTTACTCTTACGTCTGGCTAATGTCCTGTTTATTGTTGTATTACTCTTTTAAAAGCCGAATACATTTGATAACAGCTTTATTCATTATTGTTGTTCATGTAACATCAATACATTTAAAGCACTTTCCCAGAACACGATACACGACACACTTGAGTTTAAACCCAGAATTTCTAGGTTCTAGGCAATTCGAATAATACGAACATTAGAACTACAAGCAATGAAATAATTGAAAAAATTAAAGAGTTAGTTAAAATGATGGCCGATTGAGAGAAATTGTAAAAAAAAAATTCATCTTTAATACCATGGGATTAAGGCATGAAGGAATATGATGAAGATACAAAAAAGAGTCATCCAAATCCGATCAAGCAGTCGAGTTAGTATATAGCCCCGTAAAGTATTAAAATAAATTTAAACTAGTTCACCGCAAAACAAAGTAAAGTTCATCAATATTGAATATTCATAACAGATTTAGAGATATTATTGTTTACATGTAACGGTTCGGTGAGCAATACGTCAACGGTACAAATTAACATACAGCCGGTTCACGATATCAATTATGGTGTTATAATTAAGCGATTAGAAACCCTGGCATAAAGACCTTAGATGGAAGACGTGGGAGAAATTGTTTATGGTCTGCCAAAAGTAAAATATGGATAGCAACACCTGATTGAATAGTAGAGTCTAAAAATGTTCCTTTGGAAGACAGCTTTGAACTGACTGATGAATGTTAAACAACTTTTGCTAATATGTCGTTGTTGAAACTGCATTAAATTAATGTAGAACCAAACCTTTGATTTGCTACAGTCTTAAATCAGTCCCTTTCTCGGAACAAAATACATTGATACCATCAAGGCGGTGGAGTGTACATCTGTTGATTGAGCCTGAGCCATATGGTTTGATACGACACACTTGCCCGTGTCAGACTGGTTTCTGTCACCAGCTTAATATTTAATTCCCAGTTAACTGTGTTTTGACGCATTTACGACCGGTTTTAGTCACAGATTTCCGCCACTGATGTGAAATGGTGACCTGATAACGACGCAGAACGCGTTGGTAGGCAAAAAATGGAATAATAAACACGAGCTCGGAAGTTAATTATATATTTTTATTGTTATTGGCGTCTGTTTTGTTGAAATACAGCTTTTTATTGTGCCAAAACTGACTAGAGCAGATTTAGACGCTCTAGCATCTACCGTAAGAAAATTATTATGTAAATAAAATTTTCAAGTTTCAATAATGCCAATGCTACCATTTGTATTTATATCTTTTAATTGATATGGTTTTGATTGAGCATCAGCTTTTCGCGACAGCTATTCCAATAAATACTCATTAGCCTCCTTTCAAACACACGTTATTAGCAGATTAATTCAAACAGAACATTACCGTACTAACTGCGCCTAATTGGCGGTCACCTATTGTTTGCCCAGTGCCGTAAACAACCAAGCCCATCGGTGCTGGAATGTTGGACTTATGTTTACGTTCATTAGAATTTAAATTTAAAACTGCAGCCGCAGGATGTTCTAGTAAATGATTATGGTCAAAGAAAAAAGGTTGGTCGTTAAAGATAAAATATCTTCTTAAAAAATTAGAATTCTACGATTGAATTATCCTATCCGTTAAATAATTGTCAGATTGGATCGTGTCTAATTGGATCATGGTTTACATTGTAGATCCTCATTGAATGACAACAGTTTGGCGGCATTTCTCTTCACATAGGAATTACTCCTTAGACAGATTTTTATAGCTTACCTTATTTAGAAAAACATTTAGTCACTAGCACCATTAAACCGCTCATAGCCTCCCGCTTCAAGTTAATAACGTGTTAAAGTATGATAACTCATAACGCTTTATTGTAAATATCTCGTAAAATTATTCGCTCACGGTCCATAAAGCATGGCGGAGCTTGCGTTTCTTCGAGCTCCATTTGCTTATGGTCGATGTACTGTGATTTATGAAGCGAGATGCAACCATCAAGATTCGCTTCTTGGATATATCGGTCACTTGTATAACTTTTTTCCATATACGTTTCTTTACTCGTCTTATGCTTGCAGCGTAAAATCTCAGGCTAACTGTGGTATACAAATTATTGCTTCTAAGTTTAACGGTGTCTGTGTAACTGGAATCACAATCACGGCGATCTTTATGAAATTTATGAAATCGTCTAGATTGATTAATATCTAGAGATGGAAAAAGATTTCTAGTTGTCGAGCGATTTCGGTGTGATGTCGTCTTTCTTTTCAATCCTGCTAACTTTTGGAGACAACATAAGGAGAACCCCAACAACATGAGTTAGCTGTGACCAATAGTAAAAATGATGGTTGTGATCCATCTATTGCTACAGGGAGAGCCCTGGAAGAACGGTAATTAATAGAAGGTCACACACCGTTAGATCAGCGCATCTTGACTTATATAGCAAGCGGTCAGCGTCCGGCCACGCTTTATATAGGAGCAAAGCCATTTTAGCACAATCTTACGCTCTTATACTACCAGCTAGTTTTTCTTCGTGTTCCAGGAAGTCGTTCAAATGATATACGCTTGTATATTCTAGAGTTCAACGGAACAAATAAACAATCTGAGATTTTTTGTCGGTGTGGATAATTAGTTCTTTCTTACACGTTTGGATTTGTTGCTTCTTCCTTTCTGGCATTAGTATTAGCTATGCTATTATCATCGACTGCTTAATTGGTTAGGTGTACTCTGTTTTATTGTATAGTGTTAACTGCCACAAGTCCTCGTCTTCGTGATTTATCTATTTCACAGCGATTAGCGTCCGTAAATTTATGTAATCTATTAAAATTTCACAACAATTTAATAAAGATAAAAGCAACCTAAAGTTGTTATTTATCGACATAAATTATCGACGTCGATACTGGCTTAGATGGCTGATATCCTATCTAACAGGATAGGTGTCGATGGACGGTGACCGTTACCGCCTTAATTAGTGGTGTTAAGTGTTCTGATAGACGACCAATGTCTATCGTGAAGGAGATTGTCATTTACATCGCGTGTTTCAGATGAAAGTTGTGGGACAGGTCAACTGGTGTTTTAGTTAATTTTCTCGCATACCTTTAAAGCGGATTTACTCCAAATGTCAGAATTTTCTAAATAGTCATCTCACACACGATTTCTTAAGAGTTGGAATGTTAGTTTATTCTGAAGTTGAATATATTGAGGAGTTCGAAGAAAATATATGATAAGGATGACGATGCCAATATTATTGTGTAAGATATCACGTTTCTCATGCTTTCGTTTTCCTTGGTCTTATCTTGTCTATCTGCCTACCCAGATACAGATAAAATACAATAACCACAATCCTGTTTAGGTAGATCAAATAAAAAAATACTGCTGCCTGGTTATTATTTTAAAAATTGCAGTATAAGTATTATATTTTCAAATCCATAGCGAACACGCTCAAACAGCCGTTATTGCAAAACACCATGTAATGACGATACTTTCTATCGCAATGCGTAATCGGTCCGAAGGGTACACGGCATGGGTACACGCGATGGGTGACACCTTAGATAACAAGTACCGGTAGCTATTTGCGGAATCCCCACTGTGTTGCAGTTGTCCCCCTAGTCCCTGACCCGATGTACGGCTAACTGTTCGCTCGTAGAAGGTACATAATACTAGCTTTTGCACCTTACTCTGCGTAAGGTATTTAACCTATTTTTTATACCACTAACGTTGCAAGCATGCACCCCACCTGATGGTAAGTGGTCAGCCTATGGTCGCTTGCAATACCAGGGGCATCACGCGCGCGTTGACGACCCCTGTAAATATCTCTTCACACCCGTCTTGAAGAACCCCATGCTGTAATAATTATAATGATCTGCTACCGAATTTCGGTTACGGCGGCTTATCTCAACGATATCAAGTTTTGTCCCGAATACAAACCGGGACCTCGTGATCGGCAGGCGAACTTACTAACCACTAGACTAAAGAGACAGTTGCTGTATTCGCCCTATGTTTTTATAACCTTAGGGGTTAAAGCTATCGAACTAGATTTTTGTTAAATTTCATATCGCATCGCATAATCAGTTTGGTTGTCACGAAGTATTTTCTCCAGCTAATATTATTGATTGCTTTGCTAAATATCAACAAACTAGTAAGTTTCACACGGACTTTCCTATGTTTGTATAACCGTACCGTTTGACCCCTACCGTGTTAAATTAATTGTTATGAATTAATTTTAATGATTAGAAAGAAAATAATTTATGGGGTTTTTAGACTTACCTACTTAAACAGATGTTCTCAATTCCTTGCCACAACTATTAATTTAAATGAATCTATTACTTATTTAATATTTAATTATGACTAACGAAATCTTTTTTTTTAAAGTAATCCACTTTTCCCTTGGTCACGGCATGAGGCGTGAGACCAAATACGATTTTTTTTTGTTGTGCTTGTGCGAGAGGAAGGTTCTTATGAAAGAAAATCGCTAAAACCAGGGTAAAAAAAAATGGGACCGGCGCCCATGATGTTGAGTATACCCGAGGGAAACCGCGGAGATTAGCTAGTACTAAGTGAACTAGCTTCTAACCACGACTTGGTCCGCGTGGAAAAGTTACTTTGGGCTACCGCTAACTTTAAACTAACTACCTTTAAGCTAACGTTTTTTTTTTGGTCTTAGCGTGATTTTTTACATCCTATAGTTTTCCTCGATACCTATATGAGCTCGGATCTGTGGTTCTATTATCGAATATAGATTCAAGCACAGTAATTAATAACTCATAAATTTACATACTTAATTAAATACTAATTGATTGAAATATAATAGCATAAAGTTATAATACATTACTCCACGTGTCCAGTAAAGTCAAAGAGCAGGTGGAAAGCGCATTTCACCGCGCGCCTGCGCACGAGCGCAACAATGAGCAAGGTTGCTGCGATGCCCGCTTAATCGCACGTCTGACCTTGCCACTTATATTCTTAATGCGAAAGTGGTTTATTAAGTACTAGCTGTGCCTCGCCGATTCACCCGCGTTGACTTAATTTCATTAGCAATAAATAAAGTAGTGCTACTTCCCGTAACACTAGCTGTTGCATCTGTCAATGAAAGTCCCGTTAAAATCGGTTCTGCCTTTTCGGAGATTAGTCGGATCAGAAAACAGACAGACGGACAAACATACAACCAGAGATTGTTTTAATTTGATTTTCTTATTTGGGTACCGAATTTATTACTTTAATACGTCTTTACTGAAAGCACATTTATTTGAAATCACAAACAGACACTTCAGTTTCATTTATCTGTAAGTTTATGTTCGTATGTATGTTTAGATATAGATTAGTTCCTTTCGGTCTGTTGGGTCCATTTCCTGATTTCCATTTCTAGCTTTGGGCTAAAATTATAATTCATCATCATCATCATCATCATCAGCCGGAAGACGTCCACTGCTGAACATAGGCCTCCCCCTTGGACCGCCACGCCGAACGACAATGCGCTATAAAATTATAAAATTATAATTCATACATCAGAAATACATATTCTCACGCCTGTTTCCAATGGGAAAAGACCACCGTTCGCCACATGCTACGATCCTTACATACTTCTTTCGCTTCATCCACATTCATGCATCTCTTCATACACTTCCTTTGGTAACGAGTGCTCCGAATTTAAATAATGACTTGTAAATACAAAACCTTAAAACGCCCGAGTCCTTGTGGAGTCCATGAGTACCTTTCTGAGACGTTAAACAAATCATTACTGTCTTCCAAGAC
This sequence comes from Watsonalla cultraria, assembly GCA_964035505.1. Classification (NCBI taxonomy): domain Eukaryota; kingdom Metazoa; phylum Arthropoda; class Insecta; order Lepidoptera; family Drepanidae; genus Watsonalla; species Watsonalla cultraria. The sequence goes on from OZ037714.1 coordinate 11,413,005, forward strand.
ATCTGTATCGAGATGTTTACCCATCGATTTAAGTAGTAAGTGATAAAATCTCGAAGCCACACACGTCAGTGTACTGAACCCTTTAAGACGTGAGATAACATTGTAAGGACGTGCTAATCGACCCTTCCAATGTGCCTTCGAACAAACATCGTTATAATCACGCGTCACGCCTGTTTTTTAGACATCTTCATTTTAGACTAGATGCCACAACACAAAAGTATTCAACAGTTCCTAACGAAAAAGACACGTGTTTGGTCGCCTGCAAATCCATATTAATTATATTGACGTCTCGTAGGTAAGTAAGTTAGTCTTCCCTTTACGCGTGACATCGTATCAAATGTGAACCCCAAACAGCGAGTTGGAGAAACACAGGGAGTGTCAGAAATATATTCCCCAAGTCCTTAAGGCTAAATGGATTATAATTTATTAATGTTTACTTTTAGTACACTAAACTCTGGAACAGGCTCAGGCCACAGTATACATTGAATCTAGGAATAAGTCGTTCAAAATGACACAATCACATCTACAAGTATATAAGCAGAAGAGCAACAGCGTCAATAAGGGGTGTCAAGGCGTGTCCGATCGTAAACGTTTTTACGTGTTTAAACAGATTTTTCAAAAATTATTTGGCAGTAAGTAAAAGAGTAAATATTAATTAATTTAAGACTAGCTGTGCCCCGCGGTTTCACCCGCGTAGATTTAGTTTCATGCTGTTTTTTTTTAAATAAAATTAGCCTAAAACACTCTTTGAAACATGAGCTATCTGCCAGTGAAAATCCCGTTAAAATCCATCCAGCCGTTTAGGCGTGATGCCGTGACCAAGGGAAATGGGGATTAATTTTTTTTATATATATAGATTTCCGACCTTCACGCTCAATGGAGCAAACGTACTTATTTAAAAAAACATACAGACGAATTGATACAGCTTATATTTACACTGTGCTTAGGCCTTAGGGGTACATGAATTACTGTTAATTGTTAATGTTTTGTTTATTATGACCGTCCACTAACAGCTTCTTTCTTATTTTTCTCAACTTCTATGCAAATCTAATAGCCGCACATTTGCATGGAATTCCTTTGTAAGCCCCATATTAGGGCTTTCTTGAAAGACTAACACCTTTTGAGTAAATTTCCATCTTCTTACAATTTTAGTAAAAGCATAAACAAACGGACATGTAGATACAAAGCTCACTAAATGCAAGACTCAATAGGTTTCTAAATAAACTCGAAGCTTGAATACTGGATTCGCAATGAAGTAAACACGAGACCGGGTTTACAAACAGGCGGGCTTGAGGGATAATGTACAAGCTGACAGCGGTGAGCATATGAATAAAATTGTATATTTATGTTGAAATTCTAAATTTCTTAAATAATCATGATGATCTTTATAACTTAAGAATGCAAGTTTTTACAGCCTGATTGAATTTTCGGCAGAACGACAATTTAATATTTTTGAGCTAACAACAGTTCCGTAAAAATAAAAAAAGTTTAAGATGACAGACCTCCATTGTCTTTAAACATTTTTTTTTTTTTGATAGGCCCATAAAACCGCAAGAATTTTACGCATAAGGTAGGATCACGAGTAGCTAAGTTGGCAGAGCAACTGCACGGTTTGCAGAGGTCGTGGGATCGAGTCCCACCTTGTGTTCGTATTTTTCCTAATCATTTTTAAAACTTAAAAATATATTTTCCTGAAACAATTTACTGCGAAACTGGTGCTGTAGCACACCATGGTCGCTGGTCATCTCTACGAGGCATCCAGCGGCCTGTCGACCTTCTTCAAGTCTTCATTCCATCTGCTAGGAGTGTCCTAGTTTAAATTTGCCTTATCGTGGTCTCAACTCGAAGACCTATCTACAAACAAATGAAATCTCCGAGTTCTTATGACTTACAAAATATACCGTCAAGTGCTGAAATCGTTTTCCTTATCTCTAAGAGGGTAGAGCACAGTCTTTGCCTATCTTGCGCGTCAAGACAAACAGACAAACAGCCGGACACGCAAACGTAAACCAGGAGTGGAGGTGTTAAAGTAAACGGTGCACACTGCACACTGAAGCTCTGCATACTAATGTTTTGACAGATATAAAAACGTGTTGTGTACGTGCTTAGCTTACAGGAATTAACTATCTGAGTGTGTCTAGTCCCTAGGGAGCCTTTAAAATTACTTTAAAAAGCAGGACAGGCAGGAGGGCCTTAGAAATTAAATTTTGAAAAGTACTCTTCATCCAACGACGAATCTAACACTTGATTTACTTATATACATTTTGGATTCCATATATTTGCATTGCAACTAATGTGTCTCTCTTGTCTATATGCAAATTTAAATGAGTTAAATTAACGTTGTTTCTTAAGTCCAGGACGGATACGGACATACTCAAAGGATATAATTATAAACCGAAAAAGATTAATAATGCACAATAACAGACGCAATAATATCTTAAGCGATTTTGCATCAAATTGTGACAAAGGAAATTATAATTTCCTATCGAATGGCTTGTCGTTATCGAGATTTATAAATAAACACTCATTTTAAGTGTATGTACATTAGCCTTTTCCTCGGTCGATGACAAAAAAAGGTGCATTAACTTTCCGATTTCGGATACATTTCAGAACATTTTGACGTACTTAAGTGTCTTTTTGTGTCTGTTTTGGCTTATCATTATATTTTGAACAATTCACACAATCTATACAGATAAATAAAATTGAAGTATCTGTTTGTAATTCCAAAATTACAGCTTTTCACTAAATGCATATGAAAGTATACACGCTACCGACACTAAAAAACCAAGTTTTAAATTTTTTCTCTGTCTGTCTGTCTGTTAGTTCCGGGTAATCTCTGAAACGGCTGGACGGATTTTAACGGGACTTTCACTGGTAGGTAGATGATATTTCAAGGAGTAACTTAGGCTACTTTTATTTATTAAAAATATTGGGATTCCGCGACAATAAGGAGGAAACTAAATCTACGCGGGTGAAACCGCGGGGCACAGTTAGTATTAAATATAGCAATAACGGTAACGCGTTGCCAAAAATGATATACAACCTCCAATTTGGGGTATTTTAATGACATACTCGTTACTTATTAATCGTAAGTTACAAACTAGCCTGTCGACTTTACGTTACGAAAATAGTTGCGTAAATTCGAACGCACATACCCATGTAGTAATTTAATTAATTATACCTTATTGCCTTTGAAATAAGGCTTCAACTTGGCTAACAAGCTTTACATGGTCCAACCGTTCACAGGAGGGTGTGAAAATACAATTTAATATCTTGTTTTTGTAAAACTTGAAGAACGATGATCGACCTGATGACTAAATAAACTCAGGTTCGGAACAAATGTGTGCTTATTGTATTTGCTTGAACCAAATGTGGGAATCATGTTATACCCACACATATACATCCTACCAATATTATTCACGCGAAAGTTCGTATGTTTGTTTCTTTCACGCAAAAACTACTGAATGAATTTTAATGAATCTTTACAATAATACAGCTTAAATACACAAGAATAACACACGCTATAGGCTATAACTAGCTGTGCCCCGCGGTTTCACCCGCGTAGATTTTAAATTCATGGTTGCCCGCGGATCCCTAATGTTTTTTTAAAACCTAAGTTACTCCTCGTAACATTAGCTATCCGTCAGTGAAAGTCCCGTTAAAATCCGTCCAGCCGTTTCGGAGATTACCCGGAACAAACAGACAGATAGACAGATGGAGAAAAAAATTAAAAATTGGTTTTTCAGTGTCAGTACCGTGTATACTTATGCATTGAGTGAAAAACTGTTATTTTGCAGTTACAAACAGACACTTCAATTTTATTTATCTGTATAGATTTAAAAAGATTTTGTGTGAATCATCCAAAATATAGCTTCGTATAAGAATCAGGTTATCAGCCACATCGGGCTGAAACTAGTGCCGACCAACAATGTATGGGATATGGCCAGGGAGAAGATGTTATCCAAAATATCATCATCTCCTCATCCTCCTAACTATAAGTAAGTACTAATCCTGCGCAGACGAAGTCGAAAACAGAAGCGAGTATACGATAAGTGCATATAATTGTGTAACCGAAATGAAATATATTCGTAAATCGAATCGAATTAACGTATCATGTACAATAATTAGTAGTGTGCGGGCGTTTAGAGGTAAGTACAGCAACACGAGATCGATATCTCGATGTCGAAATATTTGTAAACGATACCGATAAACTGATAGCGGCAGTCACGATACTAATAGAGAGCATTGTCAAAAACTGGGACACGATGAGCAACAATCAAAAGAACCGATCACTTAATAGCGAATAATCGATTAAACGATCCAAACACCAGATGATTGCTTCAAATGATCATAAATTCGATTGTAAAATACAACGGAATCCGCAATTAAGTTTAATATATCCATTGACACGGTATTTTCAGGAATCGGTCGAGCTTCGAGTATGCAGCTGCATACTATTAGAGAGGTCATTGAGTTGGGCTATGAGCTATAAATAGCATGTTTTATTACCTAATATGGCCGCGAAAAACATAACCTTACGACCAGTGGTTACTTCACAATAGCTCGGGTATTCTGTAACGTTTGATGGCTGTTACATTAGAATTTCAAATAAAGTTCTTCTGGTCATCTCTTAGGGAATTCTTATTCGTATAATATGAATCGATTGAAATTTCGGGTCATGTTGTAATACTGTGTGTTAAGGGCTCAGTGCGTTAGGCTTTAACATCAACTATATTAGCGATGGTAATTCGACTGAGATAGCCAGAATGCCTACTGCGAGTTTTCTTAAAATCGCCGTCCCAAGTCATCGCGTCGACGTAAACTTAGATTTGTATGGGTCTCTAATAGTGTCATCTTTAGGCCGACAGAGGCGCTGTTCCGATCCTATACAAATCTGCGTTTACGGCCACGACGTGACACCTCTTACTATTATTACGCCTATTCCGCTTATTTTCTCGTAAATGTCGTCTGTGTAAGTTTAATTTTGAACGCTTATATTTAAACTGTGTAAATACGGTTCTCCTAGTATAGAGTAGCGATATACGTGAGTGAGTAGTGTTGCGTTATCGACTTATCGACATTCATTTGACGCAACGAGCAATATAATTTTTCAGAATTATAGCTAGCGGTTTTGTTGGAATTTTTATTTTTATAGCTTGCAATAAAGTGTTTGTCGTATTCTAGTGTGTCAATAGATAGGTGCCATACGGTCTCCAAATTAAATACTGTTATTCGGTGGAAAAATAAAAGATTTATGCTAGCTTAACCTAAATGCTTAATACTATTCTCTTGTTTTTAAATATTTGTTATGTTATCGTATGTTATGGTTTCTTTGGACGACCCATTCTCTGTAGTTTTCTAAGTTCTTGTTGTTTTAAAGAATATTATGATAACTTTATATATTTTTTTTATTTATTGATTTCACAAAGAACGAGACAAATACTTATACCTAGTATGTCAAAAACCACTGAGGTTTGTCCGGCATGCCGTACAGTCTGCTTTAATGCTAACATACTACATATACAATAAGTAAGTATTACAATTACTTATACATTAGAAAAGTAACAATTTCTGTGGGTGATTAACTAAATAACTTAGCTGCAATAATCAGTTGAAGACAATTAATAAATTTCTTTTTAGTATAGTTGTAGGTAGATAGAGATAATGGCGAGCTAACAAGCAACTTTTATAACAACTATGATGTGGAACTGAGCCTAAGAAGTGCCGCAGGTAGATGTTTCTGAGTCTCGTCGACTGTTTATGTAACCACAGTATTCTATATAAAAATATCGTTATTACATCTGATACTCAGTCTTCCCCGAAGGTGTCTCTGCTTTCCTCTGTGTTTATACACCCACATTTTGCCAGCTACGTTTAAGTCCCGTGAAATAGAAGGCAAGTGTATTGCCATTTACCGGGCACAATTCCAGACTGGGAAACAGATGGAAAAACTCAATAACACTGCGCGTCCGGAGGATCAAACCCAGGACCCCGTGTTCCGCAGTAGCGCTTGCAGCCACCAGACCTATAAATATATTTAGACGTAGAGACAATCTAATAAATTGATTAAAAATACTTATTACGTCTTATTTTTTTGAAAATGAAGCCTTATTCAAGGTAATGAAACATAATACATAATCCAAGGGGTCTAGACATCTATTGCTATGTCATTTAACTTCAACAATCATTAGGATATAGTATCGAGCCTACTCGAAGTCACATTAAAGTGCGATCACGTTTCCTTATGTCCCTTGGTCGCGACCTGGGCGCATCGTTAAAACTTTACTCGCATAATATATCGCTATGGTTTTCTCTTTAAATATATGTCGTCTTGCAATAGCATTAGAATTTACTCCATGTTCTATTAGTTCTAACGGGTTTAATTTACAGTTGCCGTCACAGTATGAAAATGAAAATGAAAATTTTTTATTCAGTTAGGGCCCTGGTAAGGCACATACGAACCGGTTCGTAAACTAGAAGAAATTTTGAGAAGAACCGGCAAGAAACTCAGCCAGGTATCATGTCATTTATTCATATAATCAGAAAAAGCTATGAGCACCCAAAAATAATGGGGTTAAATACGCATGTATTTTATTCACGTCGCGTCATACAGACAGTCATAAAATGACTACTGCGCATTCAAGGCCAGCGCTCATAAACTCGTGACGGCACGAAACGAAAGACATTTGGTAATCCGCATTTAAATGGAACTCGGTTTTTGCCGAACCTGTAAGAAACTCGGGGTGATGATGATTTGTATGCATCTGTCAGATTCAAATTATCCTCAGAGTGCCTAGTGCGAGTTTTCTGAAAATCGCCGTCACATGTCATCGCGTCGACGTAAGCGCAGATTTGTATGGGCTCACAATAGTGTCATCTTTAGGCCGACTGAGGCGCCGTTCCGATCCTATACATATCTGCGTTTACGTCGACGCGGTGACTTGTGACGGCAGCAGTGAAAAACTCGCACTAGGCCCTCAGGTAACTTTTGAGTTATGAGTATAGATAATGTAGTGTACGAAAAAACCTCTATAATGCACAAGAAAATTCATTCCGTTTTCTAAACAAAATTAATAGGTGTGCGTGTCACGTATATTATTAAAATACCTTTTCTTTTCATTATATACCTCGATTTTACGACACTATAAAGATTTCAATGGTATAATTTCTTCATTTGCCTAAGCGACGTTCAAGTTTATTGCTTTTCGCGAACGCGAGTGCAGATTAGGTTAGTTATGCGCAAGTGCGTTAGCCACCGAGCTATGATCGCCTGTATGCCTTAAGGCCTGTGGTAATTAAAGGTCTAACTAGCCTCTAAGCCAATATTTCACAATAGTTTAGAGCGCACTAAAAACATATCTGGAAGCGTAAACGGGTTAGGACCCAATACTCGACCCCTAGAGTAAAAGTTGTGGATTCAGCCCCTATATAGGTGCCCATTGGTCTCCTGGTATAAAAGTTACGCTATGATCAACTACCGACATTAGTCGAAAACATTGAAGCTACCTCTCTAAACTTCTGACATCCTAGTACTTTAGATTCTAGATCAGGGGACGAGTGGACACCTCAAAAATGTAAGGGTACGAATGGCCAAAGGGTGTGAATTTCATGGGAAGAGTGGTTCCTGACCCCTTGAACACGTGTGGTCTTAATATGTTTACAAAATACGGCACAATCGTATCTTTCTCCAATTTATATGCATCTATTAAACACAAGAGCCATTAAATATTCACCGTGTTATACAGTTATATCTCGATTTCTAATTAAAAATGGATTTCTATGAATAAACATGACCCCTATGAAATGTTTAATTGAAAAACATCCAAGCTCACAATTAACTAGAGCCCGGAGATAGTCGGTTTATGGTCTATCGTACAATAGCATTTAACGGTTTTACCAGTTCTATGCTATGGTGAACAGTGTAAAATTCTCTTATTTGTGTCCGCGATATGTAGGCCAATTTTTTTTATATCCCAACTGGTTTTTGATAGAGAAGACGTGTTTAAAAAACAAGCAGCCTCGACACCGCTGTTTTAATCACAGATGCGTTATTCGAGATTTTTATCGATGTTATTTTACTACAGTATTGCAACACTATTTTTTTGTGATTGATTTGGAACAGCATATTCTCATTGATTGTTATTTGTGATGTGAGATTATATAAGTTTACTAGCTGTGCCCCGCGGTTTCACCCGCGTAGATTTGGTTTCATGTTTATGGTCGCGGAAACCTAATATTTTTAATAAATAAAAGGTAGCCTATGTCCTTTCTCAGGGTCTAAAAATTTTATGTGCCAAATCTAATCAAAATCGGTTGAGAGGTATAAGCGGGAAAGCGTAACAGACAGACAGAGTTACTTTCGCATTTATAATATTAGTAGGGATTTATCGTTCAGAACATTTATATATTTTTGTGGCTTGGTATCTCTTATTCATTAGGTTTTGTTTAATAAGTTGGAAAGTCCACACACCAATAGGATTACGGCCGTTTTTAATTACCTATCAAAGTTTACAGATGGGTTGCTATCCTCAGTTATCTGTCAGATTGACTTGATTAACATAACCATGCCTTCAGTTTCATAATAATGTCAATAAACGATAAGTTATAAGAATGAAAGTAAAGACAAAACGATAGATTTGTTTAGCTTTAGTAACCTAAATGACAGATGGATAGGATGTATAGATAATAAGTAAATAATATAAAGTTTAAATATAATATTATTATAAAATGCAAATAATTAATTAAGGATCTAGTCCAAGTTACAATACATATAATAATAGTGCCTCTCACATTGGTGTGCCCTAACAGGGTAGTTAGTTATAAGTTGTAAACATTATGATTAAGTTTATATATGTGTGTAAATGTAACTAACTGTAAGCAATAAATATATGAATATGAATATTGAAAACGGCCCTTAAATAGGTTACACCAACAATACAAATGAAGGATGAAAGAGCTGTCACGTTGGTCAGAAATCACTAGACAGGGACAAGTGGCGTGACTTTTATCAGCGGTTTGAATATGTAGGAGAAGATACTTCTTTTCCTTACAAAAAGAAACATGACAAACTTAAGAAATAATTCGATTGTAGTGATTTTTAGTGCCTTAAAATATTAATTGGTGTACTGATAAATTTACCAGTTAACCAAAAATACCAAGCTTATATACATTACGCATGACATGTTATAAAAGAATGACATGTTATCCTCGATCGAAAAAAAATGTTTCCGCGTCTCGATATCGAGCCATATCGAGTTACTCTTGCGATGTATCGATACTTGTAAAGGAAGCCGGGTGCCCTCACTTATTTCTGTAAAAATATGATTTACATGGTAATGCGTTCACCTTAATGACGTTACTAGCAAGTGCCCGCTACTTTGTTCGTTCGGAATAAATGGAAAATAAGTCTTATGTAGGAATTTTGATTGTAGAGTTTTTCAGTTTCGTTTCAATCAGTATTGGCTCTGTATTCCGTGAGAACCACAAAGCTACTCTACCATGAGCTCTAATGGCTATGACGGTTCAGCTGTGTGACGTATACACGTCATATACAGACAGACAGACAGACATTTTTTTTAATTTTTTTTCTTACTCAGTTCCGTACTTATATACTTTTTTATGCATTCAGTACAAAGACGTTAATTTGGAATTACAAACAAACACTTCAATTTTATTAATCTTGAATGTATCTATTGTATATCATAATAATGTTTGATAGTACGGACCCTCTATATTTATATTTTCTCAACTAAATCTGATGTTGAGTTATTACTGATATCAAGTTGGTAAGGTTCTCACTACTTATACCTTTTCAAAACTCGATTGCCCGACACTATCCAATATATATATAAATTATATATAGGCCACTTGCAATCACGGTCGCTTTCGATATGTTGCATAAATTACTTAAACAAGTTTTTTGGGTTCCCTTTTTATATTCCAATCAACTTTTTCGTTACCTGCACCGATACTTTTCACTTCATGCAGTTCTTTCACTTTGAACTCATCAATAAGCCGGAGTGTAATGAGTAAAGACTACGTGTCGTTCGTACAGCGATCTCCACTTTGGTCAAAACGTACTCTTATTGATTTTTTAGTTTTAATTTAGTACTTTCGAAAAGAGTAATTACTTACTGAGTTTCTTGCCAGGTTGTTCTCAGTAAAAGCAACCTTCCGAACCTGGCGGAAGCATGTATAATACTGTATGATAATGTCGTTCTGACGATTTGAAAGTATTTTGTTAAAAGTCTAATCAATTAATGAAATTTTTAATTTAAATACCTTTTCTTCTATTATCATAGCTGTGCCCCGCAGTTTCACCCGCGTAGATTTAGTTTCTTCCTTATTGTCGCGGAAGCCTAATATTTTTAATAAATAAAAGTAGCCTAAGTTACTCCTTGAAACATCAGCTACCTACCAGTGAAATTCCCGTTAAAATCCGTCCAGCCGTTTCAGAGATTACCCGGAACAAACAGCTAAACTTGGTTTTTTAGTGTCAGTAGCGTGTATACTTTCATATGCATTTAGTGAAAAGCTGTTATTTTGGAATTACAAACAGACACTTCAATTTTATTTATCTGTATAGATTAAATATATATTAAATCTATATTTTAATGAGAAGTAAAAAATCAATAAGCTTATAATATCTTGTTACCTATTAATGGCTATTAAGTGTATATAACATAGCTTTAAAAGCATAACTTTAGCTAATTATATTTCGTGCTTCATCCTCGAGATTAGTAACCTATAAAAGAATTATGATTCACACAATGTAGTAACGTCTAAGTGGCACCACTCGTCCGCACTATATTTAAAGAGAGAGTAGTTGAAAATTTTTATTTTGCTTGGAGGGTACTTGTGTTAACTTTCTGTCGGCACACGCTCGATTGCATCATTCGTCTTTTAGTGCTTCACCACTCAACACACTTTTAGAAATCGGTTTCCGTGTTAGTAATATTAATTATTATCCGATTTCTTTTTTCTATTTCCATTTTATAATTTCATTTCTTGCCCGATATGTCGAAAAGAAAACTTTCGGACGATTTCGAATATTTTAAGAAAAAATTTAAGAAATTTGAAAAGCAATTAAACCAATCGCGTAAGGGAAGAATTCGTGTAATTGACTCATCATCATCGTCGCCGTGTTCCTCGAGGGAGCCATCACCACCTCCACGTGACCCTCAAGGTATTTATATAACATTGTTTATTACCAAGTGATAAGTGATACACTGTAAAACCTACCATCGTGACGTGAATATAATATACTCTTTTTTTGTAAAATTACACCGCCATGCGGTCAATTTAGTTCTGTCCTGTGGGGCTACACCTTACTTAAGCCTGTAAGTATGTCTTACATTACCCTCATTCATTTGGTTTTTTCATTAACCAAATAACCCACTTTATGTTTAATGCCGGGGGAGTTATACTCACTGGAACCCGCATTATGTGTGTGAATATCAATGATATCACCACGCGCACGGTTTTTAAACCAAAAAGTCCAGTTTGCGTATAGTTCTGTGGGAACTATATCTTACTTGGATTCGCGCAATATAATCTACGTAATATAAAACGTAGTTTATATGGTTTGCTCCATTAACCATAAAAAATAATAATTGAGTTATAGTTCTGTGTAAACTATATGTTACTGGCACAAACCAGACATACCTACCTGCGCATGGTTAAAATCACCATTGAATCAGTCTGCGTATCAACTTCGTGGAATGTATAACTTACTGACGTGGTAGGTGCAACAGTCGGTACACAATGAAAGAAAAAAAAAAAAAAACAAAGGTGCCTGCACGTCTTTCTGTAGGAATTACGCCTAACTGAATGTACTTACCGAAAGTTAAATCTGGATAAAGTGCAAAAAGCTCATTAAATGTTCGCGTTTACAGATGGAGGTAATGGCAGTGTTCTCTCGATGGAAGATATACACGCTAGTGACGACCTTACATGTCTACTAGAATGTAGCACGCCTCCAAATCATACCGTAGACGACACCGCGAAGGATACTCTTCCTGCGGAAGATAACCTCGACACAATAGTGCTGGACATACTGGGAGATGATCCTTCTGCGACAGTCGAGTATGGCCCTGACATTCATAAAGATTTAGCGACTCGCCTCGAATATATCGCGACCCATGGCTTAGCAGCAGCTCAAAAGAAAGAACTATTGGCAAAATATAAAATTCCAGCCAACTGCGCCGGCATCGCGGCGCCCTTACTAAATACTGAAATAAAAGCCGCATTAACAGAAGGTCTCGTTAGACGAGACAAAAGCTATGAGATTAGACAAAAACAATTAGCAACCGCCATCTCCAGCCTGGCCTCTGTGGTCTCAGAACAGCTCTCGTCGACAACGATCAATCAAGAACTTCTACGAAAACTGATGGACACGGTTCGTCTACTCTGTGACATCCAATCGACAGATACGAGAACTAGACGTAACTTTGCGCTATTTTCAGTTAAAAAAGATATGAAAGATCACCTGTCACAAACCAAAGTGGATAAGTACCTTTTTGGAGAAAACCTATCCGATGTGTTAAAGTCTGCAAAAGCAGTAAACAAATCTATAACGGACTTGAAAGTACCAGCTAAGCCACTAAAGAAGCCTACCCCAACTCACAACCCCAAGACTGCTACAAAAAACTGGAAGCCCCAGGCCCCAGTGCGCAGGCCGCCGGGACCAGCGAGGGGCCGGGAACCTGCCCCTCGACGCACGCAGCCCGCGACATCATCCAAGCAGTCATCGCCTCCGCCGCGGACGACCCGCCAGCGGTAGATCCTGTAAGTTACGCAGGCCAGCTCTCTCTCTTTTATCACCAATGGTCTCTCATCACCAGCGATAAACTGATACTTCAGTGGATCGACGGTTATAAGATTAAATTTAATTGCCCGGTCGTACAAGAGTATGTACCTACCAATGTTAAATATTCAAATTTGGAAATTAGTAATTTTGACGAAAGCATAGCAAACCTCCTACAAATTGGAGCAATATCGGAATGTCTGCCTCAAGAAGGTCAATATATATCATCAGTGTTCCTAAGACCAAAGCCGAATGGCAAAATGCGCTTCATTTTGAACCTGAAAAACTTAAATAAGTTTATTACTACCAGCCATTTTAAATTGGAAGACTTACGAACAGCTGTAAAACTTATATCTACAGATTGCTTCCTAGCTACTGTAGATTTAAAAGATGCATACTTCTTATTAAATATACACAAAAGCTCAAGAAAATACTTAAAGTTCATATGGAATAAAAAACTTTATCAATTCAATGTTTTGCCATTTGGTCTTAACACGGCTCCATATATATTTACCAAATTAATGAAACCTGTGGTCAAGTTATTGAGATCTGCTGGATATTTATCCACCATTTATTTAGATGACCTATTATTAATAGGAAGTTCATATAATGATTGTAATAATAATGTAAATGTAACAATGAAATTTCTTAAATCCTTAGGCTTTATTATAAACTTAGAAAAGAGTAATTTGAATCCATCCACTTCATGTAGATTCTTAGGATTCATAATCAACACACATACAATGCAAGTATGCCTTCCTTCAGACAAGCAAAAGCATATTCAGAGGGAAATTAAATCATTTTATAAAAAATCACGTTGCAAAATTCGGAGGTTTGCACAACTAATCGGATTACTAATTTCGGCTTGCCCAGCTGTTGAATACGGTCTATTGTACACAAAAGAATTTGAACGCCACAAGTACTTACAACTAGAAACTGACAATGACTTTGAAAAATACATGAATCTACCCTCTAGCTTATCAGATGATTTCACATGGTGGCTTCATGCCATAGAAACCCCTGCTCACAGAATTAGGGACAGTAATTATTCTATAGAGATTTTCTCTGACGCCTCAACGACGGGATGGGGCGCAGCGTGTGGCAAAGAGACCGCAAACGGTCCTTGGTCCGACCAAGAGCGTAAGCTCCACATCAATCAGCTAGAACTTTTAGCTGCATATTTCGCAATTAAAATGTTTTCGAAAAACTTAGTCAACTGCCAAATACTTTTACGCGTAGATAACTCCACGGCGGTGTCCTATATAAACAGAATGGGCGGCATTCAGTTCCCTCATTTATCGCTCATTGCCAAAATGATATGGCAGTGGTGCGAATCAAAAAGACTTTTTGTGTTCGCATCTTACATTCGGTCTAAAGATAACGTTATTGCTGACGCTGAATCTAGGAAACATCACCCGGACATCGAATGGGAATTATCCGATAACGCCTTCAAAATGGTAACCAGCTCATTAGGTCAACCCTCGGTCGATTTATTTGCTACCAGAATAAACACTAAGTGCGATACATTCGTGTCATGGTTTAAAGACCCAAACGCTATTGCGGTAGACGCATTCACGATTAACTGGTCGGATACATATTTTTATGCATTTCCACCCTTCGCCATAATACTCAGAGTCCTACGAAAAATTATAGCTGACCAAGCAACAGGAATTTTAATAGTCCCTTTGTGGCCCACCCAGCCCTGGTACCCGATCTTTCAAAAACTGCTCGTGTCGAAAGTTATAACATTCACACCCGATGACCAAGCATTAATTTCTCATTCCAGCAAAGGGAATATTCACGCCAACCTGACCCTTGTTGCCGCAACATTATCCGGACGGCACTCCTGCGCCGGGCAATACCAGAACCATCAATCAATATAATGATAGCTTCCATATCGCAAAACTCTTTCAAGCAGTACAGTGTTTACATAAAAAAATGGTACAATTATTGTAAAGACAATGACCTAGATATATTTGATACTTCTGTAAGCATATTGTTGACATTCCTCACTAATCTATTTGAAAGTGGTAGCCAATACGGCTCTTTAAATAGTTGCAGGGCAGCACTTGCCCTGATCTTAGATCCAAACCTTTGTGAAGACCATAGAATCCAGAGGTTCTTCCGAGGTGTCTTTCGCTTAAGACCCCCTACCCCCAAATACGATATGACATGGGATCCTAGCTGTGTGCTTGACCGACTTGAGGCTTGGTATCCAAACGAACGAATATCACTAGAACTCCTAACAAAAAAATGTACGACATTATTAGCTCTAGTAACCGCACACAGAGTCCAGACTTTGTCCAAAATTAAATTACAAAACATTAACCAGCTTTCTAATAAAATTCTCATTAAAATACCGGATATAATCAAAACATCTAAAGTTGGCTGCAAACAGCCCATATTACAAATACCCCATTTTTATGAAAAACCACAATTGTGCCCTGCTAAATCATTAATGTGTTATATAGATAGAACTGCGTCACTTAGGAAGAGCGACATATTGTTTATTAGTTTTAGGCAACCATACAAAGCTGTCAGCAGTCAAACAATAAGCCGTTGGATAAAGTGTACACTTCAGGACAGCGGAATTGATGTATCTATCTTCTCCGCACACAGCACGCGACACGCGGCCACGTCTCGAGCTCACGCGCTTGGGGTCAGCATTGACCAAATTCGTAAGGCAGCCGGTTGGAGTTCCAACTCCAACACGTTCGCCAAGTTCTATAATAGAACGATTCTTAACACAGACGAAGCCGCGTTAGCAAATGCAATTATTAATCCAACAATATAAATATATGCTCATATGATTACTATGTAATAATTGTGAATCATAATAAATTGATCGGAAGTGTAATCACGACATGTACTAATTATTAAGAAATACTGTGTATGATTAATTATAATTGATTGATTATAATGTATAAGTATATTATTTCCTAAACCTCATACTTTCAAAGTCTACATTGTGTGAATCATAATTCTTTTATAGGTTACTAATCTCGAGGATGAAGCACGAAATATAATTAGTGATTAAACGAACTTACCTGTAAGTGAAGTTCTATCATAATTATATGAGTGCTTCATCCGAAGAGATTAGTAACTCCCACCCGCCCATCCCTAACTAACGGTTCAGGAAATATATTTTCCAGAGCTCAGACTCTAAACGAATGATGCAATCGAGCGTGTGCCGACAGAAAGTTAACACAAGTACCCTCCAAGCAAAATAAAAATTTTCAACTACTCTCTCTTTAAATATAGTGCGGACGAGTGGTGCCACTTAGACGTTACTACATTGTGTGAATCATAATTCTTTTATAGGTTACTAATCTCTTCGGATGAAGCACTCATATAATTATGATAGAACTTCACTTACAGGTAAGTTCGTTTAATCACTAATTATGCAAGTATGCATATTTGGCACCCTATCGATATTAGCCTGCTAGGCATTAGCGAAGTATTAGCTATTCAAATCCATTATCGGGTATCTTAAGATCTACTAATATTGTATATTCTTATCTCTATATCTCTCGCACAAGAAATAACTCGATCCCAATTGTCTACGAGGTATTTTTTGTGTGTATTTGTGCGAGTACTTTACATTGGTATTTGGTACTATGTGTGGTCGGTGGAAGCTATCTGGTAGCGAGAATGTAAAGTGATTTTTTTAGACCAAGTTTCAGATTATCTATGCGACAGTTAATGCCTCCACGCAATATTATACATATTTAGATATTCTTTTTTATTAAATAACAACTTAATGATATTTACAAGGCACTGTACTTAATACTAATTACAAATAGAAAACTTGACCCAATTCGGTGTCTCTCGGGATCGTGCCAAGAAGGCTGGCAGCATTGCCACGTTGATTAGCAATGCTAATTCTCTGAGCGAGAAAAGCCCCAGCCCGCTTGCCACGAGAGGCTTCTACCAGACGACGTGCAACCTCTTTGGATATTTGAATCTATAAATTTTTGATATTTCTTTTCATCTCTAGATGTAACATTTTAAGTATTTTTTTAATGGATCTCTTCTGCCCTTGCACTCTAGAGTATATTGAACCTTAACGCCTTGAATCATTAAATGTATTTCGAGTCAACTGACACACTGCTCTAGTAGCATCATAGCAACAAAATGACCGCATACCACATCTGATTGATATTAACAAAAAAACGTGCCGACAAAGAGGAAAAATGTATAAAAAACATATTGATATTAGGTACGTGACAATAGCGTGGTCACCGTAGCGAAGTGCGCGTGCGCCGAAATTTACCCGCCGCTTTTTGTGAATGAGCAGAAAGTCGACAGGTTCTGTTAGATCAAATTTAACGGGACTCGCCTTCTCTTATTACGTTTTTTATCATCCGTGGCGCAAAACAGGAACTTTTGGGAAATAGGCCGTATTTAACAATATATGACATCTATCAAGTACATGTTTTCTTGGTAAAGATTTAGGTACGTGAAAGAAACCCTGAGCTGCATGAGGCACCTTTGCTTACCCCTTCGGAGACTTGTGCCTTAAAGAGTTTAGCTATAGGGTCCTTAATGTGAAATAGTATGGATGCTATAAAAAGGAAGGCTATGATTGAAGCCGACACTCGGCGTCGAATTTGACGCTGAGGAACCTTATAGAAATACGTCTAAACACGGAGTGACGATTCTTTCAGTTACCTTCCATGACCATATATCACATCATATCCTTTTCTTTTCAGGGTAATATTATAAACGTAAAAATGTATCGTTATATTACATTACATTTCCATGTTATAAAATATGACGCAATAACAATCTGATGTTATCTAAATCACTTAGTTGATAAACGCAGTGTGAGTTTACTCAGTGAATAAACATTATTTCATCGTGGTAAACAAACGTATTATCTCAATTAAGATTCGGTACTTTGATAACAACCTTAATTACTTAAAAGTTGACTCTTTAATCAAACACAGGACTATCATACATTCATATGCTCACGCCTGTATTCCCCGAAGGAGTAGGCAGATGTGTTGTAATAACAACACCCACTTTAAACTGAAGATGATTAAGTGACGTGACAGAGTCTATCGCCGTCTCAGGTACTATACATACGTCTTTGAATTACTTCTCAGACATATGCAAGTTTCCTCATCATGTTTTACCTCATCGTAAAGCACGTGGTGTGAAATCACCGCACATAAGTTTTAATTAAAAAAACTCATTTCTGCAGACTACATTAGAACATCATTAGGCGACTGCTCATACCCCAAAGCTACCCATTATTCACCGAATAAAATTTTCTTTGAACACACTATGCTTGAAGATGATCACTGTCAGCTGTGCCCATGAAGGCTTGCTATATGCTAGAAAAGTTTCTAATTATTCTGAATTTCATAAGCCTTTAAGCTAGGGCTAAGGTTTCAGTCACCTTGGACTTCAAGTTCAAAATTTGGGAAGTTTTTATAACGAATGGAACTGTGTCCATGGGCTTACATTTCTCAAATTATTTATTTTGTTTTTTTTTTAAATTGTATAAATTTTTTGAAAAGAGTAATTACTGAGTTTCTTGCCAGGTTCTTCTCAGTAAAAGCAACCTTCCGAACCTGGCGGTAACATGTATAATCCTGTAAATTGTGTCATTCTGACGATTTGAAAGTGCTTTGTATAAAGTCTAATCGAATAAAGATATTTTTGACTTTGACTTGAGAATTAGTTGACCTGGTGAACTTCGTATCACCTTTTCCTTTACTTATTATTTATGTTTTGCACCGTTCAAACCTTCCCTGAACATTCACAAATCAAGATCAAAGTTACCCAAATCGGTCCAGCCATTCTCAAGTTTTAGCGAGACTAACGAACAGCAATTCATTTTTATATATGTATAAGAAGATAATAACATGTTTATTTTCCTCGTTTCGCCTGTTGTAATAGCAATAGGGGCGAGCAGTGTTTATGATATTCGTTTATTCTTTTTGTCTTATAAAATTGTCGCTTGTAACTTGTACCATACGTATTATTTAGTCAATTTACTTCTTAATTTGGTTACTAAGTACAACGCACATCGGTACACGGTCAGTTAATGTTATATTTAACATGGTTCCCAGTTGATTCTTAGGTACCGTTACTTAACTATTTGTCATACTAATTATGGACTTACAAAATAGTTAGGTATTTAGACTCTTGAGGTAGGTACTTGAATACTTAAAATACGAAGGCTAGGTTGCAGTGTAGAAGTTGTTAATATTTAGTTTAAGTAGTGTTTGTGTTAAATTACAGCACTTAAACTTAGTTAGTCACTCCTTGTATCATTAGCTATCTGCCTGTGAAAGCCCGGCTAAAATTGGCCTAGCCATTTCAGAGATTAGCCTGAACAGACTGGCAGAGAAAAAATAACATTTGCTTTTTATTGAGGTTTGTATATAGTTTCATATGTATTTAGTGAAAAGTTGTTAATTTGGAATTACAAACAGACACTTCAATTGTATTTACCTGTTTAGATCTAACCTCATTACTTAAAACAACATCTGTAGGAGAATGTATTAATAAAATAAGTAATCAGTAAATTACAAAATAAAAGTACTAAGTAAGGAAAATCTGCAAAAAATATAAATAATAATTTTCTTGTAAACGCACATTCTGTGTAATAAGCGACAGGTGGAACCGCAAAGCACAGTCAGTTATATAGAAACACCAAAATAGCCCCATATTCTGCCTAAACAATCCACATCCAAGTATTGACCGCACTCAAACGAAGGTTAAACTAATCTGACAGTTGTGGTTGGTGACGTAACCCGAGTTAACCCAAGCTTAACCGTTTTTGTGGTCGACTCACAATATAATGCGATGTGACAAATTATAATTATGGTTATTATAAAAGAGTTTAAAAATGTTACAATGTTTTATTCCGCTATTGTAGATATACAAATGACATAGTTATTGCAGTGAAGTGCAGTCCAGTACCCCTATTACGAGTTTGCCACCGTGTTCGTAATCTATACTCGCTAACGTCTCCGCCGAATGTTTGTATGAAAAATTGTACAGCGCCTCCTAGCGGTGACGTGAAGAACTAAAATATCTCATACAAATATTACGAGGGCTGCTAGCGAGTATAGATTAAGAAAACGGTGGAAAACCAATGATAGGGGTACAGTATGCGCTGAGGATTCACCAGCCTGCGGACGTCTGGTCTGCCTGCAGCACGCCCTTGCTGCCATCCCCATGCATCCACACTATGTACTTGTACACACACGTGTTTCGCACCCTGCGCGGGTGGAGCCCAGGGCCTAGTGCGAGTTCTTCACTGCTGCCGTCGCAAGTCACCGCGTCGACGTAAACGCAGATTTGTATAGGATCGGAACAGCGCCTCTGACGGCCTAAAGATGACGCTATTGTGAGCCCATACAAATCTTTTTCTACGTCGACGCGATGACTTGTGACGGCGGCAGTGAAAAACTCGCACTAGGCACTCAGAGTGCCATTCTAAATTACCACTAAACCATTCTAAAACCATACCAAGTAAATTATATTTGTTTGTTTCCTTTCAGGTATGTACCATGTCCGGTGTTTGGTGATCACGTATGTATTGATGGGTTTTACATATTACGATGCCGAATAATAGTACCTATTTATTGTACTTTTTTTGGAAAAAAAAATTTTTTTTTCTTACTATCACTTTTTACATGGTTTGAAGTACGACGATGATGGACGACTTTAGATTGATATTTAAAATTATACATAGTACCTATAATATAAAAAAACCGACCAACTTCGGTTCCTATCGGTTAAAGTTCCTTGCCATTATCTATAGAAACAGCAAAAAATTACACTTGTTGTATTGTATGGGAGTTCCTTAAATATTTAGTAATATAGTAGCAACAGAAATGCATCATTTGTGAAAACTGTCTAACTATCATATTCATCAGGTCCATGAGCTAGGTGACAGACGGACAGCCGATTCATAGTAATAGGGTCACGTTTCACCCCTTGGGTAAAGAATCGTAAAAATTTATAAACGCGAAATTTAATGTAACTAAGTTATAGGTACCCTAGTCATTTACAGCTCAGTTCAGCAAATGGCTATCTATATCGACAATGTAACTTCCATTATACAAGAAATTGCCAACAATCGACCAGGACATAAAGTAAATCACTTGTAATAATGAACTTGGGACACCGTTATCCATCGTATTTCAGCTGAAACTGATATAGCCCTGGTGGAGGGCGGTGGCTTCTACCTTGGTGTACAGACTCTGGATGTGACAGCTTTAAAACATATTGGCAATAGTAAAATTGTGCATTGTCACTGTGTTAATATTTTTCTGTCAAGAAATTCACAATAAATGCTTGGAGTTTAGAAGTTGGCGGTGTTTACACCCCCGTGCCCCCAAGTCGTCGGTCCTACGCATGATATCTCTCCGGTCGTGTCGGGACCTGATGGCATTGGACTATGATAGTGAGGCAATAATATATAATAATAGTTTTTAAAATAACTATTAGCCCGAATCGCCTCGACTCGCTTCTGGCGGATTTTTTTCTTGGCTATATACACCATGGGACGTTTAGCTTATACGATATTTTAGATCTTTTAGGTAATTCTGATGTCATGGCGTTTTCGATTTTGGGACGTTTTTCTCACTATACTAATGGGACATTTTGCTTATAGGAAATTATGCTACTAGGACGATTTGCTTTTAAGTCGGTTCGATACGAAGGGATTTTTTGGACCAACTTAGATACATTTTAAAAAATATATTTTCTTGCACTGCAATCATTCTCAGTCATGCCCCCTTAATATTATGTATCTTAATAATACTACTGATATATAGTATACGTCTATATATTTTTGTCATGTTTGATTGTTAACTGGCACTAATTCCTATGAGCAATCTATATTACCTCATTATTATACTTTCCTAACATCATATTACTTCTTACGGTACAGGAGATTCTGTACATCCTTGACTTATCGCTTTGGCCCATCGCAATGACTTTAACCACCAGTTTATCGGTAATACCAGACTGCTTACGGTAATAAAATCGTTAAAGTTTCATTTCGCTATTAACTTGGTTTGGTACGGTCTTAAATTTTATATGAAATTCTAAAGCGGGTTTCATTCAGTCTCCAACTAAGCTAAGTCGAAACATGACGAAAAGAGGATATTTAGTTTCGTAATTCTGGTCATGTAATTAATTAAAACTGAGTATGACTGGGCCGTGGTGGTCTTAGGGTGTGAGCATCGTGCCGCCGCCGGTACAAGTCACCGCGTCGAAGTAAACGCAGATTTGTATGGGCTCGCAATAGTGTAATCATCCTTAGGCCGCCAAAGGCGCTGTTCCGATCCTATACAAATCTGCGTTTACTTAGACGCGGTGACTTGTGACGGCGGCAGTGAAAAACTCGCACTAGGCCCTCTGACACGCTGATTGTTACAGGTTCCGAAAAATAGTGCTTGTTTTTATTCAGACAGAATCATAAAATGACTACTGGACATTCAAAGGGCTTTACCTTATAATATTCGTTGAAAAGTGGGTGTGGTCACACCTTTGCCTACTCTTTTAGGTACTTTAGAGCCTTAAGAATTCTATCAGCAATTGTCACCAAACAATATGTTTATTGTCTCTCATTGCACCGCTAGTTGCATAAATAGTATAAACTAGCTGTGCCCTGCGGTTTCACCCGCGTAGATTTAGTTTAATTCTTAATGTCGGGAACCCTAATATTTTAGCTATTATAAATAAAAGTACCCTAAGATACTCCTTGAAACATCAGCTACCTGCCAGTGAAAGTCCCGTTAAAATCGGTCCAGCCGTTTCGGAGATTACCCGGAACAAACAGACAGACAGACAGACAGAGAAAAAATTTAAAACTTGGTTTTTTAGTGTCAGTAGCGTGTATACTTTGCGTCAGTAGCGTGTATGCATTTAGTGAAAAGCTGTTATTTTGGTATAACAAACAGACACTTCAATTTTATTTATCTGTATAGATTATACCTCCTACATTACAGTTGAGCTTAAAACCAAGCTTAAAATGACGTTATGTCGAGTTAAGAGCTTTATAGCATTAGCGTGCTTAAAGTCAACCTAGCGATCATTATGCGATGTTATCATTTTACGATTCTCGTGGATACCGTTATTTGTTCCGTGCGATTATCTCCGCGCTTTGGTAACATTTACATTTACGACTGGCGACCAAAACACGTGTTAATGTGTAACCTGTATTTGGTGTGGTGTCGGGAATTTATCTCGTAAGAGTTCTCTTACGAGATAAATTCCCGACACCACACCAATGTATAGCAATAGTATAGACCACATTTTACTATACTGATGAGTTATTCAATGTATTTTTCGAAAAAAAACTTATGTGCAGTGATTTCACACCATATGCTTTACGGTGAAAGAAAACCTCGTGAGGAAGCCTGCATGTGTCTGAGAAGTAATTCAAAGACGTACGTATACTTAGTGCCAGATACGGCGATAGACTCGCCATCTGTCAAAAATGGAAAGTCTGCGAAATGGGTGTTGTTGTTATAACACCTCTGCATACCCCTTCGAGGAATACAGACATTTTGGAATACTTGAAGGGAAAGATTCCAATTTATCATAAAAAAAAATTGAGTCTTATTTAAAAAATACCAATAATTTAATTAAATCAATTTCAACGTAATTTTCTAAATCGACCAGAGGGCTAATGTATCCGAAGAAGAAGAAGGTTCCTGTTCGTATGGGATAGCTTAAGTCAACGCGAGTGAAACCGAGGGGCGCGGCTAGTGATATTATACACAATTGTAACCGGATGAATTCAATAAAAATCAACTCATTGTCACGAAGAATTGTCGGGTGTGAATCGAATAAATCATACGCATCGATTGACGGCTAGAAAATCGATTCGGTCGTGATCGTATGCCGACATTCCAAGGTAGTTTTTACAAACCTATTTGAATTTCTGATCGATTGTTGAATAGTTATACCGAATTATTCTTATAATATGGTATTATTTAATTACGTTCTTTGAATTGAATTAATTCCAGTCAGGTTTCATTCGAAGTACTTCATATTTAATTTAAAACTCAATTCATTTATTGATTTGGATACAATATGTACTCGTAAGGCACTATTATTAAGTCCCCGAAGAGGCTATCCCAAGAGATACTCTACCTAAAGAACCGTGATGGCCGTGGGGTATGAGCAATCTCCTGCTACGCAAGCGACTCAAGTTCAAATCCAAGCGGCATGCAATAATGATTTTTCAAAAATCATCGTAAGGAAACCTGAGGAAATGTCTGAGAACTAACTCAAAGACGTATGTAAAGTGCCTGAGAAGGTGGAGGATTCACTACCTGGCACATAATCATCTTAATGCTGGCATACCCCTTCGGGGACCCTTCTGGGATGGCGTGAACATATTTATAGCTTAATCTAGATTGGTTATTGAATGATTTGTTCTTAAAACTAAAGCG
Organism: Watsonalla cultraria; assembly: GCA_964035505.1. Classification (NCBI taxonomy): domain Eukaryota; kingdom Metazoa; phylum Arthropoda; class Insecta; order Lepidoptera; family Drepanidae; genus Watsonalla; species Watsonalla cultraria. The sequence goes on from OZ037714.1 coordinate 11,437,242, forward strand.
TTTTTGATGTAACACCACTGACTTAACGGTGGAGAAGAAATTCAAACACGTATGAAGTTGTAAACACCACTGCTTACCTTGGGAACCCTTCTCGGAAGGCGTGATGCTAAGACTACCAGTATGCACGGTATGGCTTTCTTCTAGAAGAGTGTGATAAGATTAGGCTAGTAATTCAGGCTAAGACTGTGGTAACCTACCATCAGGTGTACCGTTATGTTTATTTGCTTTTTTAATGTATGGTTTTCTGTGTGAGATACAAACACACAACTGTAAAAGGTCATATATTATCTTTTAACGCTCTTAAACTATTCCCCCGTGATATCAATCTACGCTTGCGTGGGTTGTTTAAAATTTTGGCATATCAAGATGGAATTTATATTTATGTATATACATTTTACTTGTTTGGGCTCAAATTTATAGGTTCTGCAAGTTTTATATGGATTTGATATTCTTCAAGACTTCAGAAACCTAGCTCTCCTGTAGGCCTAGACAAAGTAACATAACAATCTCTCGCGCTTGCGTTAATAGAAACGATAAAAAATGTATGGAAATGACATAAATCAGTCACGTGACATATGTCATTCCCGTATCGATCGTTTCTATTAGCGAAGCGTGAGGGTAATGTCACTTTGTCTACAGGACCTATAGGTCTAAAACGGCCACTGGGAGAATCATCATAATGTGATCCGAATATGATTTACGAATGATTCATATTTCGCAATTCACCTGTTTAACACTTTCTTATGAAGATTCCTAAAATGGTCCACAAAATATGAATTGATTTTGTGACAAATAGCAGAACCATAAAAAGTTACATAGGGACTAACATCTACAATTATTGTAATCGTTCGTGAATCATAAATATGAATTGCACCTAAGTGACCATTTTGCCCTTTCGATGATGAATCATATTCGGATCACATTATGATTCTCCCAAAGTGGCCTTTTTAGACCTACTGGTAGGAGGTCCTCACATTTAACTAACGATCATGTGTCAAACACATGGTAGAATTTGGTCCCTATTCCCATTGTCCACATAAGAATTGTAGCCTTCACCTTTGAGTCTTGGTGGTGGTGGGGTCACACGCATGTTCTAATGCTAGCGGCCTATATCACAGATTTTTTCTAAAAATACAAGTACAGTATTTTCCACGTGCTTTACGGTGAAGGAAAACATCGTTTAACAACAACTTTGACGGTCTGTACAAGCTTTAACCCAGAACCTTTTGAAAGATAATTTGTACTTGTATTTGAACACCCAAGTGAGGTCGTCAAATGAGGAATATTCTAGGCTCTCGCTACGGGCGTTAGATGCGTAAGATGATGTGACTTGACGTGATGTTACTTACGTCAAAGAGGAGCGAGGGCATCAAATTTTTTGAGGTCGTCGTAAAAAGCTAATCCTTAATCTTCAGTTATAACTATTTATCTATGCCAAGAGGTACTCCTAACGAGCAGTCTGTATGACTAATGAGATTTGTGTGAGTGTATTTGTTTTGTACGTAAATAAATCACAAAGCACAACATTGAAAGTATTGACTTAGCTTTTTGGAGTGGATTGTGTGGTGTTTTTTAAATTCGTTGGAACTCAATTGATGGAGTTTGATTGCTTTTCGAGACTATATATTTTGTTATTGTACTAAGACACTAGCGGACGTCACGCGATTTCACCCGCGTCGTTACCGTCCCTGTGGGAGTACGGGATAAAATATAAACTATGTTACTCGCTGATGAGGTAACTATCCATTGCTGAAAGAATTTCAAAAATCGGTCTTGTATTGTCGGAGCCTATTCAATACAAATCTTTCCTCTTTTTAATATTAGTATAGAAGTGCAAACTTTTAACCTAATTTGCTTGCAATAACCACACTTATCTCGTTTATATTGTAACCATATACATTGATAAGGTATGGATATCTATGGATAATATTCCAATAAATAATCGTTATAGTGTTGAAAGATAGAATCACGGCTGAGATATGAACTGGCATTAAATATAAATCAGTGGTGTTCTACAATTAAATGGTAGATTGCTCGCGCGCATCTAAATACAAATCATAATCAGGAATCAGGCCGGTAGCTCAACATTGAAAGGTAACAGGAGGGCGGCTTACTCTTCTTTCTTTTTCTTTGTAATCGTTGCCTCACTGCTGAGGATCGTGACTCCATTTTATTTTCTCACGATTTGTCTCCATCTTCAACGATCCGCCGCTTGGTGGATTGCGGCGCTGATAGGTGCATTTAATTGTTCTGATACTTGGTCCGTCCAACGCCTCGGACTCCGGCCTCTTGGTCTCTTGCCTTCTATTTACTTACGGGCGGCTTACTAATAGATAGATAAGATACTTTCGTGGAAGGAGCTTACAATAATTCCACCAAAGTTTAGAAGTTACTTAAGAGCGAAATACGTGTGAACGTCTTTCATGTGCCTGCTCTGCTACCACATCTATATTTATGCAGATAAATAATATATAAGTGTCTGTTTGTAATTCAGAAATCCAAAACAGCTTTTCACTAAATGAATATGAAAGTATACACGCTAATGACACTAAAAAACCAAGTTTTAAAAAAATTATCTGTTTGTCTGTCTGTTTGTTCCGGGTAATCTCTGAAACGGCTGGATGGATTTTAACGGGACTTTCACTGGCAGATAGCTAATCTTTCAAGGAGTGTTTTAATTTAATAAAAAAAAACAGCATGAAACTAAATCTACGCGGGTGAAACCGCGGGGCACAGCTAGTTACAGATAAAAATGTCAATGATTTATTCAATTTAGCCCTTGGTAAGGTACTTATAAACGTCGAAAAACTGACCACCGGTTCGGAAACTAGCCTTCTGAGAAGAACCAGCAAGAAACTCAGCTGACTGGGAATGACCCAATAATACTTTGCCCGGGATCGAACCCAGGACCCCGTGTTCCGCAGTAGCATTTGTGACCACTAGACTAACGAGACGTCATCTGTGTGTTTTATGAAATGTTATTAATAATCATTCAAATATGAGATAACCAATACGATATTATTATATTAACATAATTAATTATTTCCTTTCAGCCTCAACCATCGCGAAATGATATAATTAAGTTATTAATTAGTAGTTGTGAAATATTAATTGCGTTAAGTAACATATTTCCGCATGGCAAATCTGATTATTTCTGAATTTCTAATTATTAATTAGTTGTTGATTAATGAATAATTCATAAACTGATCAATAATTTAAATTAGAAGAGTGTTTACTCAGCGTTATGTATTAAAGAGACTTAACATTTTATTTATTGCTATAATGATTATGTTTGTTTTGTAATTAAACCCTTATTAAAGAATAGCTGTGCCCCGCGCGTTTCACACGCGTAGACTTCATATTTATTTCGTGAATTGGTGTTATATCGCGGGTTCTTTTTTTGAAAATTTATGTAGCCTTAATATTGATGGTCGTATCAGTATCGATTAATAATGTAAGAATTTCTCGAGTAATAAATAGTTTATTTATTACATAGAACACAACGGGAAACATTCAAAACTAAATCATAAACAAATATAAAGCTTTTTACTTTAGAACAAAGGCCTTTAAAACATAAAATAACATACTATTTCAATAGTTAGTTACTCCTTGCAACATCAGCTATCTGCCAGTGAGTCCCGTTCAAATCGGTTCAGCCGTTTCTGAGGTAGGCCGCATCAAACAGACTAAAAAAAATAGTTTTTTTTTAATGTAGAATAAATACTTCCATATACATTTATTGAAAACAGGTTTAACCCAGACAACTGGTTTAACCCAGATTGCCGACTTTCCTCGAAAAAGGGGTTACGAAGGTCAGATGGCAGTCGCTTCGTATAAAAATCAGGTGATCAGCCGCATCGGGTTGAATCAAGTGCTGACCCCAAATTCATGGGATAAGGCCAGGGAGATGATGATACATTTATTGAAAGCTGTTAATTTGGAATTACAAAAAACACTTCAATGTTATTTATCTGTAGAGATGCGGTTATTTATTCATACCTTAATTTTTATTGCGTTATGAATAAACTTTTTCGGTCCCAACCATACGTTTTCATAAGTTCTGTGGTCCTAACCAATCAAAATATCTGGGTCCTATCGACCACAGATAGTACCAACCAACCGTATCGAAAATGGAACGAATAACTAATGGCTTAATTAGAATCCACTAGACATCGTGGTAGTCAAGCGAATGTTAAGTACGTTAATTAACTTAGTTTTACGACCTTTAAATCTTAATGAAAATTTGATGGTCAGAGAAATGTGAACTAATGGTGCAGTCCAAGATATATATTTTTACATACTATGTGGGTTCGAGATAGCTAAACACGTTTCATAGCTAAATTATAAATAAAATTAAAACTCAAAAATAAATTAAATAAAAATGTATGTATTTAAATTAAAATAATTAAAATTGTCCAAGAAAAGTACGAAGATCTCAGTATATAGCGTATGAATGAACACATTACTTTAATATTACACTAGCGAACATCATCATCACACGGTTTCACCCGTGGTTCTCGTTCCCGTAGGAGTACGGGGGCAAAATATAATAGTAATATAGTGCAATTATCATATTGGCTCTGTAGTTTTTATGTTCATTCGTAACTTACAAACATACAATTCTTTCATGACATTAGTATAGATACAGACTAGCTTCCGCCCGTAGCTTCGCCTGTAAGACAATAAGATTATATGATAAAGAACTTATTCCCTTGGTCCTGTTTCATTATTACCTTAATTGAATATAACATTTTCTTTACGCACAACGATAATCCCGCACCTGTACAATGGCCGGCGGTGAATATCATCACGAAATAAAAAAAGATACAGAACGTCCGCTTCTACCGTCAACTACATCGTTGCGACGTCGCAAGTGCAAATGACTCACGAAGTCACGAGGATCTTTGATCAAGCCAAGGGTCTAACCATGATGTATATGTCAGTGAGCTTTAATTGCAATTATAGTTTTATTGTGTGACAATGACATGTATATACGTCTGCCTCTTAATATGAGTCAGACTATCATGGCAATAAGAGGTCATGGTAAGTCCCCAGGTCAATTTAAACTTAAGGGAGGAGCGAAGGTCCTGTGGCAGATTTAGTGAGACTCTTTCGTCTCATACTACGCCGCCATAGTATGGTACATTCTAGTAGGCAATGCGCGAGTCTCTGGTGTTGATCACGTTCATAGGCTGCAATAACCGCTTAACGAAATGCGTAACCTTTGTAGTATAAAACACCCATATTACACTGTGTTGGGATAGCAATTACAGTAATGAGAAACGGGAGTGACTCATTGCTTCAGGCGTTCATAGGCTGCATTCATAGCCGCTTACCAACAAGCGAACAGTACGCTTGTTTGACAGCTATGTAGTGACAAAAACAATTTACTTAACTCATAAAAAGTAAAGCATTAGTGATATTTAAATTTCATAATACCATTATTCTATAAAAGAGAAGTGATAATTTATTTCCTTGCATAAAAATTCTATAAATACGAGTGCGTGATAATTTTCGTACGCACATGCGAACTGACTTTGTGTAACATTTATTTTTGCGGCGAGTATCATCCTCGAGCCATCATTATATCGCATCCATCTCTGTCCCTCCAATAATTACCGAGCACACGCATAGACAAATCACACGAGCATGGCTTGAGTCATGAGCTCATACATTACATATAGCTACATTTAATATTAGGATTTCCATTCTTCAACTTACAAATAAAAATTTTAAAAAAAACAACCTTCGGAACCTGGCGGTAGCATGTATAATCCTGTGTAATTGTGTCATTCTGACGATTTGAAAGTGCTTTGTATAAAGTCTAATCGAATAAAGATATATTTGAGTTTGAGTTTGAGTTTGAGTAATAATAAAGTTCGAACATCTCCTCAAAGTCTCGTCCCAAGCTAAGCAATGTTGTTATGGGACCTCCTTAAATATTTATTTTATTCTGGTTCTTAGTATTTCTTGTTACAACAATAGTAACACATCGTCTGGGATATTTTCAACTGTCCACAATCAGTGTTCATGAGATACAGCCAGGTGACAGACAGAAAGACAGACGCACGGACAGCGGAGTCTTAGTAATACCTTCCGGACGAGGCGGTAGTATGTATGATCAGTCTGACGATTCGAAACCACTTCGTTAAACGTCTAATCAAATGAAGATATTTTTGAGTTTGGTTCCGTATTACAGAACCCTCAAAATTACATTCGATTTAAGGCCAGAACTCTAAACGTCAGGTATTGTATATCCGGCGATAAATATTGCACATCGACTGACACACCAAGAATGAATCGATCGGCAAATTTCAGCTTTGTTAACCCTATCACACACTGACTCCACAAAATGAGTTCTCAAATCTATCCGCTCGTATCTCATGCCATATCACCCACCGAACCTCACTTGGCTCACACACACGCGTGTTTTTTGTTAACTTTGAAACTGGGAAATCCGGTCCCCTAGCCGCTTCCTCTCGTTACATCGCCATGATGCAATGATAGCTTTACGTGAAAAACTAGTGTATTGCGGTTCTACTACCTCGTACGTAACTTGCAGACGGCTGGGTACAAAGTTGCTAGAGGAATGGCTAAGAGCATTGTCTATAAAACACGTTTGTTGTATAACAAAAAAATTTACTTTATATTTTATTTTGTCTACTTCTTAGGTTCCCGTATCCAATGAGTAAAACGGGACTCTATTACTGAGACTTAACTGTCTACTGCGGTGTCCCAGTCGACAGTAAACCTGCGGTTTACAAATCAGGAAACGGTTGAGATCAATAAAAATTTCCTATACTTATTGTCTTCTATATAACTATAGATAACTCCTTCTGGATACGTGATGTGATTCACATTGCACCAACTGGTCTAGCTCCATTCCCGGATTTTCGTAACCTCATTGAAATATAAATCAAAGTCAAGTTTTATTATTGCAACTAACAGCCCATTCACGCACTACAATGTGATAAATTGCAAATATCGATTAACCTCAAATCTATTATTCGCAAGTGTCTGACCACCTCGACGCTTGCCCACGCGCACTATAGTATTATTTAATCTGTGCTGAACACGAAGAAAATACATACATGAGATCAGCTCCCATACATTGGTGGTTAGACATAGGCCCATTTGACATTTGTCGCTTTGATGTTCGCTCTCAATTTTCTATATTAATATTATAAGGAGGAAAGATTTTATTGTTTGTTTGTTTGTTTGCATTGAATAGGCTCCGAAACTCCTTGACTGATCTTGAAAATTATCTCGGTGGTTATGATCTTAAATATTTTATCCCCGTACTCCCACGGGAACGGGAACCACGCGGGTGAAACCGCGTGACGTCTGCTAGTATTGTATAATAATGTACAATGTGTATCCTGGGGGCCTTTATTTTACGTGGAGAATCCGTTATGGATACGGTGTTGCTCCTCTGGGGGCTTACCATCGTCGGTTAAAGCAAAGCGTATTAAGAACTTCGGAGTTTCATTTTGGTACCGTAAAATTTAACATCAAAGCTAAGAAGTTCTTAATACTCACTGCTTAAACGATCATAGTTGGCAAGTACAGGGGTATATGAATAAAGATATTTTTGATTATTAGTTTGACTGTCGTGTGATTGGTTAGCCTTACTTATCCTTGAACAGGTGCCACCATGAGCTTTGAGCGCCTTAAATGTGCACTAGCAAATTTGGGTCTTGTTTGGCGCGAGCGCGAAGTAATGTGCAGTTTATCCCACTTTTCGCTAAGCGACAGCATTTTGAGCTTATGTTTGGCATAACTTGAAAATTGTTCGAAGCTGGCCCTCTGTGTGTATTACTTTATGATTACTTATTACCTTCGCTGACGCAGCAATTTGTCGCGATATGCAATGACGCGGCGATTGGTCGCTAGTCCACTGCCATTATACTTCCCGACGAAGATCGTGCTAGACAGGGATAAGAAAGGCATGGATAATGCCCTTTGTGGGTGCTTACCCAAGTATCATTTTACCTGTGAAGAGTTTCTGCCACACAGAAAGTTAATTTTAAAATTAACCTACGACTCGAAGTCTGGCAAGTCAGGTGGATGAGGAGTCGTAATTATTCGCAAAATTTTAATAAAAGTTTTTTTTTAAAAGCTTTAATTAAATTGTAAAATAATAAATAAAAAATGTAAATATTAATTCATAACTTGTGCAACTTATCAAAACAAGAAAGTAATTTACTGATCACGTTAAAGAGTGCTCATTTAACGAAATGAACCATGGAAAGGGCGTAAAAAAAGTAAAACAAAAAACAATTTTTTCTTTTTGAGTTCAAACATAGAATGCTTAGTTTTGTCACTTAGAAGCAAATAAAGCCTACTTGCACTTGCTTGACACAAGTTTCCTTCAAAGCTTGCAAGTAAAATTCATACCTACATATTAATAAGTGATAATAGGGCAACGCAAAACGACGCACGTTCCTCGTTCGGTTTATCTGTGCCTGACTATGAATGCCACCGTTAACCTGCAGGGCTACCACCTATGCGTACAATATAACATTTCATAATTTATTGATGTCAATCCAAAATTCCATATAACTATTATAAAACAATACCAAATCTATCAATTATTTATTTTGTAAGCATCTGCAGCAATATGGTAACATAAATGACATAATTAGACAGTGCGGAACTACCACTATAAGGAATGCAATATATTTTAAGAGATGGGGTAGGGCTGTTAGAATTTTATTGTTGTAAAGTTTCACGAATTTCCGAGATCGATTTCTATTGGTTCAAATAACTGTTTTGTTCAATGTTTCTTAGTTGGAGTGTCCTCATAAATATGAATGAAATTGAAAATGTGCAACAAATTCAGCCACGTGTAGTTCCACCAACGTTTTTTTCGTTTTATGGTAACTGACAACCCTAGACGTGCCGATAAAAGCTACGTGACTGATCGTAATCGTAGGTTATGTACCTGACTGAGGACGTAAAAACTATAATGTTTGAACAAGAATTTGACTAAGGACATTCTTGTCATTTAAATACGAACTTACTAACATACATTTACATGCAAAAATAAGTACGAGGCTGGGCTTAAGAGCTAGTGAAACATGAGTAGGCAAATCTCGAAGAAACCTATCGCATAGCCTGTATCATATATATTCCCGGAAGGGGTAGACATAGGTGTTATAACAACAACACCCACATTTCACCGAAGATGATTAAGTGTCAACGTGACAGATGGTGAGTCTATCGCCGTCTCTGAATACGTGCGTCCTTCTGCCAATTTGAAAAAAGTATTTGTAAGAAGTCTAATCAAATGAAGATATTTTGAATTCAATTGAAATTTATTACTTCTCAGTCATATGCGGCCTTTCTGACGATGTTTTCCTTCACCGCAAAGTGCACTACAAGTTTTTAGAAAAACTCATTGGGCACAGACCGCTGGGATTCGATCTTGCGTCGCTTGCGTAGTAGGCGACTTAAGGCATTCTATTAGTGTCTCTAGATATAGAAAATGATTTCTTAAACTTGCAGATATTAACCTGCGGATACGCAAGAATACTATACAATTCAATACACGTTTGCCCTCGTACATGTGGTCAAACGGTCAGCCATGTTTGGACCATAAAACTGAATGAATTCCGCTACGAGTACGTAACTGTCTGTATGAATAGTTAACGTAATCGTCGCGGTCGCAAAACCAGCGTCCATACATTAACAACACAGAAACCAGTAAATAGATTTATCTGTCGACCCACAGATGGCACTATTTTGAGAAAACTCGCAATAAGGACTCTATGTTCTTAAGAGTGTCGATCATATAGGAAGAAGCTCTTCTGTGCCGTTATGATTTTTTGGCAGGAAACTGACTATTTATATAGATACATGAGCAGAAATCGTGGTCAGAAAGCTAGTAATTAATAGAACGCAGTTTCAATTCTTGGAAGCGTATTGACGAATAGCTCGAATGAACGAGTGACCCAAACAATTCGAAGTGTAAACTTTACAACCGGATGCTCTTCTCTTCTGAAACATAATACTATACTGAAGATCAGCTCCTCGTCATCAAAGGAAGTAGAAAATAAAAATCATTAAATAAGGTCATGACATCCCAGAAAAGTCTCCGAAGGGGTAGGCAGAAGTGCTGTAACAACAACACCCACATTTTATCGAATATGATTAAGTGCTAACGTGACAGAGGGTGAGTCCATCGCCGTCTCGGGCACTATACATACGTCTTTGAATTACTCCTCCGACATATGCAGCTTTCCTCACGGTGTTTTTCTTCACTGTAAAGTATGTGGTGTGAAATTACTATACTTAAGTTTTTAGAAAAACTCACCGAAGGAAATGTATGAATAGAAATAGATAAATGCTTGCGGATGACATGAAAGTAAATATGTACGGAATTTTGCATGTGTGACAAACAGTAGTCTCTGCTTGCCCCCTTTATGTAATACTGCTATCTTGTAGCCTACCTGTACTCCGATTCATGTGATAAATCGTAACCATATCGTAGCGACTTAATCGTTGAATTTTCGTATTCATTACATCAAAGAAAAACGGAATAGCTAAGTCTTGGTCGCGAAAATTTCCTAATGAAGTGATGTCCTATCGAACTTCGATCGGATCACGTGGATACCACATTGGGAGAGCATTTATATCGAATTACTTTAATCAATGATATTTCGATTGTATATTTTTCGGGAATCGGGGCTGATGGTAAGCGGATACTGAAATTTTAGCAAAACAAAGAGTATTACACATTCTTTGCCTATATTTACACACTATAATGTCAGTTAGCAAACATGCGTATGCACGCCACGTTTCTGGACCATATTTGGAAACTAGGAAGCCGACCATCTGCTGCCTCTTTATTTGGTGTCTGCAATGTGCCACTCAAATACTTTTGAAGCATGCGTCGCGAATTCCACAACGAAATGCTGTCACTGACAACAATCATTGATAACAGATAAACAGTGCATATGAATCATTTTAGCTCATTAGTTTATTTTTTTTTACAGGTAAGTCTGGCCACTTAGTCATGACAGACGTCGTTATCTGCACATTCGTAAGTATCAATGATATTAATATTGCTGGAATTTAGAGCGTTTTGACTGCGCTTGTAGGCAATAACTCTCCGTCTCGCGGGACGTTTTGGTGTCACTGCTTTGAGCTAGGAGATATTTTTACTGCTTAAGGCATTCGTTGATTTAGGTTCAAAATCTATTTGGATAAATAAAATTGAAGTGTCTGTTTGTAATTCCAAATGAATAGCTTTTCACTCATTGCATATGAGTACACCTGTGGTATACACAGTACGAGTTATGCCGGTCAGATTACTAACATAGAAAGAATAATTATTTTCTGCCTGTTTGCTCCGTCTTATTTCTGAAACCGCTGAAATGATTTGAACATAAAGTTCACTGGCTACTTTTATTTCAGAAAAACATATATCTAAATAAATATACATAAATAAATTGTATTATTAATTCCACTTAAGTGTTTATATAGATAGGGCATACCGATATACGTTTCGAATCCTATTTCAATTGGATGTACAGTCTCCAGTCGGCAGCTTCAGAATTCGGACGGGAGATCCTCCTATAATATTCACTCTCTGAAATCACATCTTTTCGGCCTTGTTAACAGCAGATACAAATTCCCTAAGCTAAGAGACCGATATTCGATTTAAGGCCTTGCACTGAAAAAGTGATTAAGACGATATTGTTCAATGCAGCATGAAGTTAATTCAATGTCAAGTTAGGTAAATGCAATGGTCAGTGCTGGTCGAAATTTTTCGGTCGGATTTTTCCAATTTACAATCATTGAATCTTTCCTTCACATAGACTTGAAAATTTGATCAATATTTGCCGAAACATTATTGGGAGAACTACCCAGAAATATTTCCAAACCCAAACAATTTATGCGTGTCACTTTTGAACTACAGTTATATTGGGCGACTCAAGCTAACATATTTGCTTGTTCGCAAATGCCGTTGGGCACAATTGGGTAACATTGTTAGGGCTTGACACAGTACTGTTTGTAGTTTACATCACTCAACGCCGCGCCAGGCGTGTTGAGGGACAATTATAACTCATGTGCTAACGCGGTTAGCAATACTTGCGTCAATTCTGCTATTAGGTGCCGTGCACACTATGTTGCTTTGAATTGCTTCAAGAACAGTTATTTTAACTACAAGTACTCCGTTAGTCAGCTGGAATGCTGTTGTACTTTTTTACTCAACTAAAAACTTCTGAACCTTGGCTCGTAACCTAATTTTAATCGCTTTTTAGTACCTATCTTCTTAAAAACTCGCCACCTGGCAATACACGTACAGACGGATACAGATTCCATAAGGAAGGTAGGCTTTTAGAATGTAACATCACACCGGAGATTTCCGATTAAAACCTTCTGAGAAGAACTCACACCTATTGTTCTGAAAACAGTCGTCCAAAAATTTAAGTTTTCACATCTTTGCATATTTATAGATACTATAGCTAATACTGAATATAGCCTGAAAATTAGAGCTCCCCACTACATACGTACTGAAAGTATGCTCTATCATGAAAAAATATACATATACTTATTATAATAAGCTACAACTCAATACTTAGTAAATTCAGGGATCCCACACATGAATTTGGCTTTATCCATACCTTTATGAGAAATCACCCCTTCAAGAAGGCAGGTCACAAAGATTCCTATAATTTCGAATTTATCACTATGTCTACGACAGTCGTCTCTTATGTCCATAGCCTTAGACATTAGAAAGTCTATAATTTAACGTGTAAATGACATAAAAACATTCAGACGGTGGCGCCTGGCCGTCAGCTCGGATTGACCTTAACGGTCACCTGCGGATATGTAAATCGATAGTCTGGTTTTTAAGCGGCCAATTTATGTCCGATTCGATGGGCCATGTTTGCCAACGAATTTAGCACCTTGTCCAATTATTGACCCTACAGTGCCCAGACCTAGCGCCGTGATTTACATTTAGGGGTTAAATTGATATGATCAACATAGTTTACCTGTTAGATCCACTTTGTTTTGTTAGAACATCTCTGTGGTTATGGCTCTATTATTTTCCATCTCTCTATTTTTGTGGAATAAAGGTTTGAAAAAGAAAAGGAATCATTCAGTTTAGGTCCTGCCCAAATTACGAGCGCGCAGCAAAAATATTGGGAGTAACTGCGCATGTATTTAATGCGCATTGAGTTATTCAGATTGAGACAGACAGATTTATGAGCCTGTCTCTCAGGTCATGGTCAGCGCTCATAACTTGACGGCACCTATAAGTACTTAGGGCATTTATGAACGTCAATAAATGATCACCGGTACGGAAACTTTTGAGAACAAACTGGTAGAAATAGTTAGGTGTACCAAAGTGGATGCAAGTCCCTCATCCAAAAAATCTAATTTGATATTATAAATTATCACAATAGTGATAACTTGTATACATAATAGCATACAGAGAGAAATAAGAAAAAACAATACGAGATTGATTTACGAATGCTTGCATTGGTTTGCCTCTATTTCCGTATTTTTTGCTGAAGCAACATCGAAAGTCCAATGCAATTTTCATTCCCCAGCTAGATGCAGAGCACAATACTCCTAAATAAGGATTTCATTCTCCTGTCAAGTTGACACTCGTGTGGTGCGCAGGCGACTGATTTAGTTAGTCTTAACGACTACCCACGCAGATGTCTGCGTGTCTGAATTTCATGAGTTTATACGCACTTTGTTGTGCATGCTATGTTAAACTGAGTAATTTAGTGCTATTACAGCATCAGATATGTACTTAAAAATGAAAAATATTTATTCAGTTTGACTTACTTATGAGTGTCAAAAATTTACTTCTTAATATTTAAATTCACTCGCATGCAAATTTTATAAGTAAAGTAAGTCACGTTTTAGAATAACAATTATGGGACTGCGACAATGTTTATTATGGATTTACCCAGGATGGTTCCCGTGGGATATCTGATTATAACGCGGGGCACGCATATTGAAATAAAAATGCCGGAATAGTGGATAGGTTACCACTCAATAAGCTCTTATTGCCATGATTTTTGTCATGTGTCACGGTGACAGATTTATAGACGTCATCTACATCTGTCTCATGATCATTTACAATATATGAGGGCAATAAGAAACCCTGTATTGTTGATCATCATCAACATAACACACAAAGTCCATCTCTGACGACTTACAGAATCAGCCTACAATCAATTATACATACATTTGCTTCACGCACCATGGGGGTAGGCAGAGATTATACGACCCTTACATGCTTCTTTTGCTACATACACATTCATGCATCTCTTCATACACGTCCTTCGGTTACCTAAAAGTGCTCTAAATTTGACCTTTCTGAAAAATATTATCACTATAAATTATATCTATCAATTTTGATACCTAATACCCTTCCAGTATCCGCGGTCCCATTTCTATAATAATCATTAAATCCAACATGGCGTTTGGGACCGCGGTCCCGGTCCCAAAAGCCCCTCCACTTTCTAAGTGTACATCCGAGCCGTCAAAACACCTTGGTGTCTGTTGACACACGTCATCAGACCTAAGTTGGACAGATTTAGCGGGTCTTAATGATACTACTGCCCACGCGGCGTCTGCCCGGAACTTTATGAATTTCGCGCGAATAACGGACCTAGTATTGCCAGCTATTTGCGGCGATTTATGTATTAGGGACGTCATTAATATTTATTTTATTATCGTACTTGACTTGCGAGGTGTTTGTGTAAATGCATTACCTACTATTGTTATCGATACAATTTCCGAGTGATATTTTTTTACTGTGTATCAAATGTTGATTTCGTTAGAACACAAACGTACAGGGGGCCAGCAACAATCGTTAAAGCAGCGCGTATTAAGCACTTCTTAGCTTTGACGTTTGATTTTGCGGTACCAAAATGAAACGTCAGAGCTGAGAAGTTCTTAATACGCTCTGCTTAAACCATTGATGCTAGGCCCCCTGTAAAACACATGAATGACTTACGCATTGGCCACGACGTTACACTACTTACTGACATTACGCCTGAAGACCTAGATACAGTGGCATTCTCTCGCGCTTGCGCTAATGGAAACGACAAAAAAAATATCGAAATGACATAAATCAGTCACGTGACATATATCATTCCCGTAAATTTTGTATCGTTTCTACTAGAGTGTAAGCAATTCCTGTCAATGTTACTTTGTCTATAAGCTACTTATTATCTCGTAGATGTGAGTCTGTGTGAGTGTGCCATTTTGAATAATTTGTTCCGCGATTACTAACTGCTCGTAGTAAGCTAATATTTATGCTGCCAGTGCATTATCAACAAGTGTTATCTGCACTGTGTTGTGTCTCTACATTCATCAATGGATCTTTATCATTACTGTTTAGACTACTCTCGACTTATCAATGAACTTGTTATTCATTGATACCTTCTCAGTCAGATATAATAAACATTCCAAGACATTAACGTAGTTAAATTTACGCTCAACAAAATTGTATGTATCTGAAAATTTAGCAAATCTTTGTAAATCAACCTAATTAAAATCTATATCTATCTATCCATGCATACATAAAGGTTAATAAAATTGAAGTGTCTGTTTGTAATAACAAATTAACAACAATTTACTAATGCATATGAAAGTATATAATACTCAGTATAAAAAAATATATTTAAATTTTTTTTTTCTATATGTGTCTGTGTATTTGTGCCGGCTAATCTCCCAAACGGTTGGACCGATTTTATCGAGACTTACAAAGGCTTCAAAAACCATGTTATTAGGTCTACGCGGATACAACACGGCTCAGCTGATTATAAATAAATAAACTAGTAAGAAAGTTTAAACCTTTTGGTCACGTCTTTATTCCTGTTATAAATTAGTACCAATACCAGCGCATCGTATTAAACTATTACACGTAATGAACATAAGTTAAACCGTTTACAAACAGTCAAACAATACAACGATCTGTTGATATTAGCCAATGGGATCATAAGTTCATACCTCCGCGCGGAGTGCATGGAATGATAAATACTTCACGACCATCGTGCTCCGTATAATTGCTTCTAATTGCAATTTATTGCCACCCTAATATGCACTTAATTGGTTAATTTATTTATTGGGCTTTGCCCTTTTGATTCAAGCCTTTAAGCTATACAAATAAACACAAAGTTCAAATTCGAAGCACTCGTAACCGAAGGAAGTGTGTGAAGAGATGCATGAATGTGGATGAAGCGAAAGAAGTATGTAAGGATCGCAGCATTTGGAAAACGGTGGTCTCTGCCGTCCCACATGGCTGATATAGGCTTGAAATGTACTTCTACCTCACTTTCGGGCCTACCATCATCGGATTAACCAGAACGTATTAGAACTTCTGAGCTTTGACATTTCATTTTGGTACCGTACATTTAAACGTCATAGCTAAGTAGTCCTTCTTAATACGCGCTGCTTAAACGATCATAGTTGGCCTTATCCGATGTCACGTTCTATGGCCGCACCCATTGTATGGTAAGCATAATCCCACGTTGTTATTTATTACGGAACCTCAATAAAAGTAAAAGATAAAATCACGAGTTCGTATAATTTCCCGTGTAAAAATAAAAAAGGTATAGTGGCGGCTTAGCGATTATTTTGCATAAATCACGCTCTTTCCCATTAGCGGAACAAAATGTGCGCTTGCGCTGTTTACAGGGACAATATAGAAACGTGACAGAAAGGCGACTTCCATTGGTCAATCGTCGAATGCACAAAATTCGACATACAAGAATATTTTTTTTTTTAACTCTAAACTCTAACTTAAAAACATCTTAATTTCATTAGACTTTAACAAATCGTCCGAATGAAATGACTTCACAGGATGATACACGCTACCGCGAAGATCGGAAGGTTGCTTTTACTGAGAGAACCTAGCAAAAAAACACAGTAAAAATTACTCTTCAATAATGGAGTGAGCAACTCATTGCCATGCTTGGCTATTTTGGCATTTATATACTCGGATACAGTGTAATATATTAATTTATTAAAATAAACTAACATAGGCTTTCTTGCAAACTTTTCAAGAGTAGCTTTTGGGTTTCAACATTGACGAATTTTGCTTATGAGAGTGACTTTGAAATGTGTTGAGAATTTATTCACATATCGTCTCTGAAAAACTATCAACACAGTCAAACATAAATTGGGAACTAAGTAAGCGCTCGTGAGTAGCTCGTTTGTTTGTGTCTGAAGCCGTCCTTGTAGTAAGTTTTATTTCCTAAGTAATTTTGCGCTTGCGCAGGACTTATTTGCATGTTAGTGGAATAACGTTAAAGGAGCCGGTTCGCTTTAATGGCGGCTACTTTCGCTTAGGTATCGCTTAATTGGATTTTTGTGAAATTGCCTATCAATTGCTTTTATAGGCGCGTTGACGCCGTCAAGTACTGAATAAGTTAAAAAAACAGGGTTTTAAGTCCTTTAAAAAAGTTTATTACCTTCACCGTATACATAAATGTGTAATGTGTTATGAAGTAAATGGGACCACAATTTTTTTTATAATGTTGTTTAAAATATGAAAGGGAACTTTATGTTCATAATTATACTTGCTTTATCTATGTGTTCGTGAGTTTGGCTACGAGGACGTTTGTTGCTGGTAGCCAAATCAGTTGGGTCACGAAGAAACACACAAATATTTAGTTTGACGCGGAGCTCCGAAAAGATCATAATATTAACAAAATTTTATTCCCAATCGATTCGAGGCGATTAGTTGACGCCTGAATTTCAATGAGTTATAATAATACCTTGTATACGAAAACTTGTATATGGAAATAATATTTTTTTATTTCTTTGAACATTTTGTAGTTTCAGATTTTTTTTCAATTTGTTAAAAAAATGTTTCGTAAATTAAGTACTTAGGCAATTTCTAGTTTGGAACATGCGACATTTAATATCGGAATACTCACCTTAAATATCAATAGTGATGTTTGCCACAGATAAGGTGGAAATAATGAACAGCCATGTAACGACGTATTAACCTTTAATTAAGCAGAGATCCATCAATTTCAAAGTCAACCAACCATATGCAATGTCATAACAATTTCCTTATCTGCAAAAATTTGCAGCGACATTTTCACTTCCCATTAAATCGTCTCGTAAATTCAATATGCAATTTAAAGTTTATTTAAGAACACTTTTACTCAAAAAAAATGGGCTTTAAAATATTGCAATCTGGTTACATTGTAGTGAAAACACAGTGGGTCATGCCAAGAGGCTGGTCTCTGTGACATTTGGGTGAAATTATATCATGAAGCAGTGAAATGTTGCGAAATTATTAATACTTACTCGCCGTGTAAGGTTTCCCTTTGTTAATGAGGTGAGTTTTATTATATTTATGGTAAAGTGGGTCTTGTTACCTGAAATCTATACATATATCTATCTATATATATAAAAATGAATCCCCATTTCCCTTTGTCAGGACATCACGGGTGAACGGCTGGACCGATTTTGGTAAATTTTTTTTTGTTGTGTTCGTTATTGTTAGGAGATGGTTCTTTTGAAAGAAAAAACTAAGAAAATTGCTTGGAAAATTTTAAAATTTAAGAATACTTAACCTCCATATAAAATTCTTTCTTTCTTCTTAAATCTAACCTTAGCGCTTTGGACAATAAAAACTTTTTGATGTAACCTTATGACGTTTGACATAGAATTGACAGAATACGTGCTGTATTCTCATAATTAAGACAGGGCAACGTCTGTCGGGTCAGCTAGTAGATGTATAGATTTCATGTAGGGTCTCGGCTGTTCAGGCGAACATTTTTATCACTAAGCATCGGCTGGTTGCATGTATACATCAATTACAAATATTTTTTTTTTTTTTTTCACCATCATTTATCGTATTAAAATTTGAGGCATTAGTTATTAGAATGGAATTTTAGACAAAAATAAGCGTTGCCTTATGTTTAGATAATCCAACATCCAATAAGGTCCATCGAACCTTTAGTAACCTCTAAAAAGTACAAGTTACCATAAAACTAAATAGTATCTTTAACGACGAAAAAAATAAATTTTTAAAACAATTATGTGGATTCCGCGGGCCACCCATGTTATTAAGTCTACGCGGGTGAGACCGCGAGGCACAGCTAGTAGATAAATAAAAGTATTTATTTCACTGCTAAAAAGTAATGTGACATTTGTGATTAAAAGGGTATCTTCAAATAACTTGAAGGGAAGTGATACCAATAAGCATCTATGTCTCATAACCTTTGACTCTAGATAACCGCACTTTATTAATACATAGTTATGTTCTGATAAACCCGAGAATTGCAGGGCAGACACTTATGCATCTCAATGTACACTTGCTCTAAGTATATAAATTGATGATAGTGAAGATCTAGACGAGGCGGTTGTAAAATTATTACTTGACACATTCACAAAATTTTACAACAATGATGACTAGTTTGTAATAGACAAGATAGTAGTAGGCTTCGGAAGCGTTCTCGACTGATTTTAATAGTGTAAATAATTTAATAACAAACTTTTATGAAAATATTGCGGCTATTAAAGAAAACATTACTTTTAGGACAGAACTGCATCAACTGGATGACGTAACAAGGATGACGCCAATAGGAAAGGTAGAATATCCCAGGATGAATCAAAGAATCCTAAAAGGTGCAAGCCCGATACGAACGTTTAACTTACTCACCACACGCCCACATAAATCCCAATAAGCAAAGGAAAAAGTAGCATTCACACAATTATACCAAAGTTGGGGTATCAAGGATTTGTTTGTCTTGCGCGAGAGTCAACTCGATACCATTTTCGGTAAGGACAAATATATCGAGACCTTTAACGACACTCATTGCTTCAATTATATTTAAGTTTAAGGTCTTAAGGGTTTTTAGCCCATTTTTAATGACCACTGCTTTATAATAAGAAACCCAGATTCATTTTTGGGAAACATCCATAAATGAACTGCGTTTTTTGCAATTGTCAACCACAACTTTGTCTTAAAATTGGGGTCTTCACAAAACAAAGAACCAAAGACCCACTTTTGAAGTACCTCGAAGTAGGTTCTGTTTGCTCATTAGCTTTCTGTAAATAACAAGTGTCTTGCACTACGCGTGAAAGTGATTTTACGAACCCGAGATAAAATGATCATTGACAAAATAAATAAAAGAACATCATAATTTAGAATGGCATATGGAAATATCCTTGTAGATGCCAATATGATGCGTTAAGTCTATTTAAAACCATTACTCGATGACTCATAGAGTAAATCAAGTCACATTTTTTAAATAAGCTGCTGGACTGGTCTCTAATTACCCTTCAGTCATATTTTGAAATGGGTAATTTCCGAAGCAGGTTTTCGGATTGCTCGGTAGCTGGTAGCTGCTCTACATTCCCGCTAACTCAACCTGAATGGAGATATATTATCAATGGATTATTGATTTTGACAGCCAAATGAATTGCGAAAAGTCTTCATTATTCTATGGGATGAAACTATTGTCAAGAGAGGCTTGTCAAGTTTAAAAATCTGCAGTTGCTACACCGAAATTGAGGCCGTTCGGAGCTGTCACATTAGGATTAACGAGACATCATCGCGACCCCGACGGCTGTCGGCTGGCCTGGTCAGGTGGAATTGCTGCGGTACTGGTTTTTGATTGATGCCGCTTCGGGAATGTAGCAAGTGGACGTACAGAGATTTTAAACGTGTTTATGCTAGCAAAAAGTTGTTGGAAAGGTCGCATCGCGGTATTCTTTTATTTTCCATCGTGATGTCCGTGAAGTAATAAAAACAAAGACTGTCAGTCATATTGTCTTTACAGTTTCGAGTGACTATTGAATGTCAATGATGTATGCTGGTTGAGTTGTCCATTCTGTGGATATTTGTTCTGGTCGTCAGCTAAACTTGATTGTTAAATCATAATCGATTGACTTATACATTGCCAGACATGCATTTAAATGTCCATTCATTTTTCGTGTTGCTATCTGATCAATAACCAAGCTCATGTTACAATTCATATATTTTTTGACAAATATGCGCATGTGCATGTCTTGGAGTTTTATACACTTGATCTCCGAAGCGAGTCGCCTCGTTTTTTTCTCATCAGGCATGTCGTAAGGAAGGTAATACGAGTATTGAATGATATTAAGCTTCAAATAAAACTTAATAACGTTGCGTAAACTGTAATAATACCTGCTTTGTTGACAAAGCACCACTCGGCCGGTCTCGTGTTACCTCGATGATATGCTAATATAAGATCCCAAGTGTTTGATTGCCATAACTCAAGCTATTGAAAGTTGATTGAAATTGTTTGCTTTTGTATAATTGTCTGCATCTGGCCTATGTATCACACATTATCTTCAAAAGTCATCGCTAATTTAGAAATTTTGATTTGTGTTCATTTCATATTTGTCAATCAGTAAGTTTATTTGTTTAAAGTTAACCACTGAATAGTACTACCAGGTTTAGTAGTTAGGTACTACATATATCCTTTAGACACTGTTTTCTAATGGCGGCGATGGATTCACCTTCTATCACGCTGGCATTAATCATTTTCACTGAAATGTGGGCGTTGTTATTTCAACACCTCTGCCTACCCCCGGGTCCCTTCTGGGATGGCGTGAGATTTTATTTTTTATTTTATTTTTTTCCAAGAACATAAAAAGCTAATAGCTTAAAAATTTGCTAAATCTTCCTTCACAAATACTATTCAAATGTTGGCTATTTTGCAATAATGTATGTTGGGATGTTTGTGTGAACCTTAGTCACACACAACGCATCACAGAAAACGTGTAAACAGTATCAAAGCTGCTAAAAGTAAGTTCACTAAGATTTCTCAGCGACGCACTCGTCGTTAAGTGTCGGTTTTAAATAAACTAATTTGAACCTTATCTTCTATGTATTATGTATCAATTTGCTATGGTTGAAACCAACGTTCGTCGTGGAGTTCGACGCTGAGTAACGTTAGTGATTAACGCGTTAAGGTATGATGGAACTGTACAGAATTATTAGTTGAGAATTATTTTATCAAAGTTTCGAGGTATTTAGTTTGACACTCTCAGACAAAGCGGATGTCGGAAATGACAAATTATGTTATGCTAGTTGACTCGTCTATTGTCTTTGGTACTTGGATATGGAATATGGTTTTTAATTTTAATCGAAATTCTTTAATACATCACTTGCCTTCCTCTTCTGTAAAGTGCATGCTTTTTGTCTTTGAGATACTGTTCTGTATTTCACTGTGTGCTTGGTCGTAAAGCACCCCATCTCAGGGGCGCTTGAGAATCACTTTTCCCCACACATTCTTGGTTTAATGGCAGGTATTGTTAGATATTGCCATTGCACTAAACAGACAACGTTCCACTTGGGTGGAGTTATGGCATACTTGTGTTTTTTGATCCCTTTATAGTGCTGGCTCAGGGCTTACTAACAGACATACCCCATACATTCAGGTGTTCAGCTACATTGGGTCCAAGTGACGACACGAACAATACATTAAGCCACTGTGATGAGCCTGTTCGGACTTACTAACTATTATACACCTAAATACCACTAAAAATGTTATTTTCTTTCTTCCAGGTAAGCAGCAGTGGTCCGGTTTCCGTAAGATTACGAAACAAAGGCTAATATAAAAATGTAACCTCTCACACACTCACCTTAAAATTAAAATCTCGCTCCACATTTCTGTGAAATGCGACAGTGGTCGCTTTATTTGTTTTTAAAACATCATACACTTTTTGGAGCGTGCGAATTACCTAGCGCATTGTTTTTTAGTTCACGTTTTTATTACCATCTTTTTAATTCCTTGCAATTATAAGTTACGTTGTGGTGAAGTAAGTGGTGCGTTTGGTTATGCCATTTGTTCATTTATCGTGGGTTGTAACTTGTTTTAGCAGAGCGTGTAAAGAACTTCCGAGCTTTGACGTTTCATTTTGGTACCGTAAAATTAAACGTGAAAGCTAAGAAGTTCAGAGTTGGCCCCCAGTTTACTTATCTAAGTACTTTTAATAGTCCTTATTCCATATCTTGTGTGATCACCCCAACATACTTTTCTCTTTCAATTTATTTAGAGGCACTGGCCTCTGTATTAATTATTTTTCTATCCTTGTCTTCTATAATAAATCCATTGTTTCTAAGGTGGTATAGTACCCTTATAGTTCTGGTAAAAACTTGTGATACTTTATATGTGGTTAACATTACCAATATGAAATAAACATTTTCCTTATTACCTTGCCTCCGTGATCTCGATCGCATGCGCTGAGGTCGGCGCACGAGCATGCGTAGTCAAATCGCTGGCTAATTGCTGCCCTGGGCGGGGTCTGATCAAAAAATATACTTAACTTCACTGTGGGATACCTTACGAAACTCTCGTGTATTCTCCCCTCACCATATTCTCCTATAATTTGTTAGTCCGATAATGAAAATCTATTTGCTGTTTGCTTTTTAATAATTGAACTGACCATATTAAGAGAACAACTGACTTGAATTTCTAAAGAAATTACACGGGCAGCATCATCTACCATTAAAGTTTTGAATGGATCATTTTTCAATGTTCCATGAGCACGCGCACCCTAATTTGGGCGTGAGATTACCCATCCCGGCGATCCTCGTAATTTATTTAATACCCCCTTGCCAGGCCAATTTAGTTTCGGTTGCGTGATCATACTCCTCATCATACACTCTGAAATGCAACAATCCTTATTGGTGGTTATGTCGTGTAATTATCATGTAATTGTAAAGGAGACAATATTGGATTGGATTTTATGGTCCTTCCGAAACCGAGTCCCGTTAACAAGGCAACAAATTGCGTTGATTTGCTAATGACGGTGTGTGGTGCTGATGCGGCAATCATCGATGTACAATTTAAAAACAAGATTATATACTTAGGAGCCGTGGTGGACGCAAGTTCGAATTCCAGCGGCCTGTACCAATGACAACACTTAAGAGCAGTGATAACAGACCACAAGCATTTACTGTGAAAGAAAACATCGTAAGGAAACCTGCTATGTCTGAGAAGTAATTCAAAGGTGGATGTGCCTGATACGGCGATGGACTCACCATCTGTCACGTTGGTCTTCTATGAAAAGTGCGTGTTGTTACTACAACACCTCTGCTTACCCCTTAGGCCCTTCTAGGATTGCGTGAGCAGTATGTACGAATACGTACAAATACAAGTGTTCTTCGAGAGAAACTCCGAAATATATGCTTTTCCGAATTGAGAAGATTATGCCATGGCAGATAATGAACAGATAAGCTTTGGATGATTTTAGATTTGCCTCTAAAAACTGAAATGTCTTTTTAGACACAGCCCTCCGGCTTCAGCAATCAATTCAAGTTACGACCGATGTACGTTTAACAAAGCGCTAGTTTGGGAAATGGTGTGCGAATGAGCTCGGTTATATAATTCTTCACGTTAAATAATCTCGGAAACGCATGAAATGGGAGCACAACATTACAAGAGCAAAACCAAACGGTTCACGGAACCTCATTGGCCACTTTGTACACGCTCCTCATGCGTAAGTAACCACAGTAATCTTTACATGGTTCACATTCCTTGTAAATGCTTGTCTTAAGGCTGGTTTTCCACGTTGCAAGTTGAAGAAAGATGTAGTGGCTGGAATGGGTATTAATATAGTTGATGATTTGAAGATTTTGAAAAAAAATGTCAAAGAAGAAATACCATTCTTATACAGAAAGGTCAGATTCTGATCACTAGTTACAAGGTAGATGTGATGAGAGTTAAATTAACATGGTGCGAAGGAATTGTGTGAGGATCGTAGCAATGTAGCAAACAGCAGTCCCTGCTTAACCCCACGGAGTGTATTTACAGGCGTGAGCATATGTACAAAGATCAGGTATAAACCTTTAATTCTTTATTAAATACACAATTACCGACAACGCTGTGCAAGTACCGAAGAAACGATTTGAAAAGTTCATTTATCGCCATGTATTTTGCCTTAAAAATGTACTCAGAAAAACAGATACGTTGCGGTTTCTGCGTGTCTCAATAAATGGGTGTACACTCAGCTTTGATCCGTCCAGTTACGTTGTTGAGCTGTCATACGTAGAAATGGATAAATTATTTAAATTGCTGTTTAATTATACCGTATCATCGTGTTTAGCTTACGGTTCAATGAGTGGGGCAACTATTCTGTCTACACAATTTACTCTGCATATTTTGTTAATTCAACATGTTACCTTGTCTTTTGACTGATTCACATGCATAGGCAATGTCATTTCTTTCTTTCGAAATACTCCTTCGAAAAAGGCAGAGTCTTCAAGGAAAAAGTGGAAATTAGCAAATGTATGTATCATAACATGCTGGACAATCTGTCAGGCTGTTCGCTAGTTCGCCACCTACAGTTAAACTGGCAGGATTAGTTGTAGTTTGTGATCTATTACCATTTATAACAGAAAATAGTAGATCATCATTATTCACTAGCTCTATAAATTAAGTACCAGTGGCCAAATACAACGTAATTTATACGGTCAAAATAGCAACACCAAAAACAGCCGTAACATCAATCACGCTAATATTATTGTGCTTAAGTTTGGTCGCACATCCCTTGAAGCGGGCCTTTCTCTCTATTTTTAGTTGCTAAATGATACAATAAATAATATTTAACGGTGAGAACGGAAGCTTAAAATGCCGATTAAGGCCAAATAAGCGAGACAAATTAATTGAGCATTATGCGTGACAGGTGACTGCTACGGCCTACTATTTTCATGGATTAATATTCATCTCATTAATGGATACTGAACTTGCGAGGCCGCGCAAGTTAAGCCCTCTATTGCCAATTGATTTTCAAACAGTTACTCAGGCCTAGTGTAACCACTGATCCTTTGGCATGCAAGCCCTGATTGGTAAAATATAATGTGGACGTTAAGTGCCTTTTATCGCTCCGTGTGTTCCGTGGTTGCACTAGATGCTATCTAAGTTCAGAAGACTTGTTTCCGAACTGGTAATCTCATTGTATGTTACCGTATCAGGGCTTAAGCTGAATAATAGAATTTGGACGCAAAAGATACTAAGGAGGTCTTTTTACTTTTAGACCAACAGAGTTTCATGCGGGGCGCAGACTGTTGGTTGATTGTAATAATACGTTTGGTAGTTTAGTACGTACAATAACACATCGTAATAGCCTCCACTAGAACATAACACCACGATGAATCGCCATTGATGATTGATTTTAGGATTCTGTGACTCATATTGATTGGGTCAAACGACCTGTCGTAAATGTAGCAAATCTATATCGTTGATGTTATTTTATATATCGATCCAAACTTGGAGATTGCGAAGTTCAAGAAAATTTTCCTGTAGTTTTTCAAAGAATGTGTGACCAATGTGGCCATTATAACCTGCGTTCTAAGAACCGAGGGCTACCTTATATATTCATATCACTGTATTGCATACCAAACAAACACAAATATTTGACTCACCAATTTATTAAGAATGTTGCATAAACAATTGGACATTCATATTCAAGGATCAATTGCGGTTACATGCGCAACCAAAGGACTCCTGCCAAAACAGTTATAAAAAGTTGTTTTTAATACGAATGCGAAGAAACGTGGCGCCAAAATTGTGGCGCACGACCTGTCGCGCATGCGTATGGCAGTAGGCCACACATAGCTTCTGATTCATTTGTCGTCTATTTGAACACGCGGCGAAAATCGGCTGGCGTGCCTTTGACTATCCTCAAACTCTCAATATTCATAACGGGCCTGCCATTGTTTCCCGGCATTAGAAACGTCACGTATTCGGCGCCATCTTGTAAGGGACGTGCTTCCGCCCATCCAACACTAGCAGAGCCCTACACATTCGCGTCGTAACTAATCTCACCTACAGTCCGTAATATCAGGGGCTCTATTCAAACTGGCGGTTTTCATGACCCAAAGAAAATTATGAATGTACGCCGTAGCGCATTGAAATCAGTGACTGTGGCTACTCGCGTGGTAGCGTCGTGGTACATTTTAAATATTTTTTGAACGATGACTTATGTAGGTCGGACTAGTCAGCTTCTACGCTTCGGAATGTGATTAATGTAAATGTTTGAGGTCGCGAGGAAGCGCAATAAATAAATCGTTTGTTGGGATTAAAATTTAACTACCCCAGTTTATTATGATTTACGAACTGGTTCAACAAGAGTGAAGTGTTTTACAACGCATCGTAAATAATTCCGAACAATGATGAACAGACAGATAAGAGCATAAAAATCTGTGACCTCGAACAAAAAACGTGTTTAATGATTTTTTTTAATCATTCTTTTGAGTACATTTACCTTTGACTGACCACCCCATTATACTATACGACCAATTTGCGAAGTCATGAAGCAAAGCAATACTAGTAATACGAATTTAATGTATTTTTTAAATGGCATGAGCTATAAAATGTGACAGGATAACAATCCATCTTTGATATGCTAAAGAAATCCAATTCTGATGATGAAGGTTGTAAAGTGCCTCGGTAATTTATTTTCAAAATTATCAGGTAACGACCATTTTACTACGAAAACATACTAAAATAATTGCAAAACTATAAATCATTGTACTCTTTATCTCGAGACTTTTGCTAGCCTTATACACTCAAGCACATAATGATGATATACTCTTATTAACATTTTATAGTTTCATAGCATTGAAAATGTTCCAAGTCGATAAAAAATACAAGAAAACCAAAGAATTGATTCCATAAATCTGTCCAATAGAGCTAACAGAGTACACGGTACAGCTTAACGATGTACCGAAGCCATGTAATGAAGTCGTCGATGCCACGGAAGTCTAAAATGGAATGGAAGCTTTACCATCACTGGCAGGCATTAGTAGTCTGTCCGAGACAGATAAATTGCTGGCCACACAAATAAAGATGTCCAAAGATTGCGTAACATACTTTTCTATTTGCGAAGTGTCGCACCTGTGTCGAACGGTAGAAAGCTATGTTACAGCACCTTATAACTTGCGCAACCTCTCACTCGACCATTTCCACGCTCGGGGAACCTTAACATTTCTAATAGCTCATAAAATTCGCGTTACATAAAAACGCGAACGCGAACGCGCCGGCGTTCAGAACGAATTTATGAATCGCTTGTAAATTAATGACGCTGGCGAAACACGCCAGTTCTGTGAAAAACGGTATCATGCACGCTTCATATCGGCTGTTATGACAGGTGGCTTATGCAATGGACGGGTTTTTTGTAATGTTGAGAAGAATGCTAGGAACAATTTGTACTTAGTTGCTGGCTGGTTGAGAAAAAGTGTCTCGCGCGCGTTGCATAGCCCGCGAGATGCCTGCCCATTAAAATTCCCGCCCGCGCACCACTGTCTATTTAGAGAAATAATAGTCCTCATAACGAACCTTTACAGTTTTTACCCAGCCCCGACCGGGATGCGAAAAAAACAAATCAAACAGACGCTCTGATACGCCGGCGGTAACTGTGATTTTGTGAGATACAATCTTAACGATATGTTGAGATTTAGTGGGTGAGAGAATAATGTGGCCTGTTATTATAGTGTAATCATCGTTACCCCTCCAATGAGGTATAATGAAGGGCTTGGATTCCACACCTACACAAACAATGGTCCCACGCCGAAAACACTCTCTAATTTCCCAAAAACATACTAACTGCTGTTGGTTACAAATTTAACTGACTCCCTCTCGTTGGTGTGGTAGCCGTTAGCGCTCTTGCGGAACACGAGTTTCTATTTGTGTTCGCAAAGTGATATTGAGATTTCCATTTGCAATCCCGGAGTCTGGATTAGTGTCTGGTTAATGGTCCATGGGACTTCAATATGAGGGTGTACGATACGTACATCTCTGCTTGCCCCTCTTTTGTTTATCTTTATGTATTTTAAAGGTGCGATATATAGCTTTACAAAGTATAATAATACACGAGTTTAAATTCCTAAAGGCCAATCCTCCTCACAATTACTGGCAAAATTTTCCTGTTTCACCATTCGTCCCTCGGGCACATTCCTCGCAAATGTCACATATTCGTCCATTTAATAGAACCGCTTTTTGCAGATACATGAAGATTATAAATAGAACGCACGCGACGACTATAATCTTATAATTGTTCATAATATTTTCTAACACTTTTGTATAAGTTTCCGAACGAAACATTATAATGAGATTCATCTTTGCATGTCATAAAATTATTAATTTCTAATTCCCTTACAATATTTTCACGCATATTAAAAATATCAATAGTAAAGAAAGTTACTTAATTAAACGAAATTTCAAAATTGCTGTTACCGAGAATCTTCAGTTATAAAACTTTCGAATTACAATCTTTCCCAATAATGAACATCAATCAATAACCCAATCATTTGAAAAAACTTGTTTTTGACAATTCCTATTCAAATTCCTAATACCTAGCGGCTCCTCTTCAAACAATCTAGACAAAACAAGTCATTAGTGACTATTTTGATGAATATATTGATGGAACTCTCGATGATGAAGTTATTATTTTAATTCTTTGATGCAGAATATTAAATAAAACTAGCTAATATGAAAATGCATACATCCACTGAAATTTGTAATTCTATACAGACATTGGCACTTATATGAGAGAGCTAGGACAATGGACAATTAGTCAATCTCAAGAATCCTAAAGACGTGTCCAATCCAAGTTTCCAGTTTGTGTAGACACTCAAGCACACTTTTGCGACTTCCATCAAAGTGTCAGCTTTATTGGTCGTTATTTTTCCATCATAGAAAGTGACGCAAACATTCCCAACGATTGTGTGGAAAGCTTGTTTCCACGTCGATACAGAAGTGAAAACTCAATTGTTGGCAGTTTTTAGTAATCGCTTTGTTATGTCTATCACCCCATTGTTCTGTCGAGTCTTATTGCAATCTACTATTGAATGGTCTTTGGGGTTAACTCAATTAGAATCATCACTTACTTCAACCATTTCAGTTTTTCTCTAAGTGTAATTATGCCTGTTATCGAATGTTCTTCTTTTATTGTTGACAAATCTATTCACAGTCAATATGCAGTTCTGATTAGTATCTGTTAAATTTGTAACTTCATTAGCATTCCTTCAAAGTGATATTTTGAAAATGTATCACCATTTGAGTCTTGATGCGTTAACAAGTCATAATTAAGGCCATGTCATATGCGCCGGCGTCGTTAATAGTTTAATTCGATGCAGTATTCACCTTGATTTCAAATTAGTGCAGAGGACAAGTGCGTTATTATTACATGACATCCGACCTTAGTATGACACAGAAAACTATGATATTCATAGCTTTTTATTGTTACAATTTATTTATTAAGGATTGACTAGATTAAGGTATCGTTGCATTAAAATCTTTAGCAATCATTGATTGAAATGCATTCGCTTTGAACGAATCAGCATGTTTTGTTTCATTATCACGTTTTTACATCTCATCAGCAGCATCTTCTTTCACAGCATATAACATTGCTATGTGCAGTGCCTTATGTTATACTTAGAATGATCTTGCATTATGTTAAACATAAGCTTAAATTTCTAATGTTACAAATTTAAGTGAACCTAAATTTGTAATAATACACAGACTGCTCTGTATCGCAGAGCGTTCCATCGATGGTGGGCGTGACAATTTATTTGCCTGAACGGCGAAAGTCCGCGGCCGCTTTGATCCCACAACTAATGCTGATTAATTACAAACCATGGAGAAATTCTAATTTATTACCCGCAACCTGCGTGAGTTTACTCGATAGTACTAAACTTGGTATTATTATTGATGCATAATTTGAAGCCGGTCTTGTCGATGGTATATTAGAGACTCTTCTTTTTTTTTGCAAATTAAGTTTGAAGCTTATCGAAAATGTAAAATAAGCATGAAGAGATATATAAAATAATGCTGCATAAGCATTATTTTATTAATGTCCATGTTGAAATTATGGCATTTACAATACATATAAAATTGCAATTCAATATTTATAAAGAAACTAGCTGACCTGACAGACGTTGCCCTGTCTAAATTATGAGAATGCAGTACGTATTCTGTCAGTTCTATGTCAAACGTCATAAGGTTACATCAAAAAGTTTTTATTGTCCAAAGCGCTAAGGTTAGATTTAAGAAGAAAGAAATAATTTTATATTGTGGTTAAGTAGTAATAGTAGTCAGTAAGTATGCTAAAATTTTCAAATTGTTCACTCAATTTTCTTAGTTTTTTCTATCATAAGAACCATCTCCTGACAATAACGAACACAACAAAAAAAAAATCGAAATCGGTCCAGCCGTTCACCCGTGATGTCGTGACCAAGGGAAATGGGGATTCATTTTTATATATATAGATTTCCCATTTTTTTTTAAATAGGTTATAAAATATGTTGATCGTGTAGAATTTCTCTTTTTTTAGCTATATAGACATAGGAACAGATAATTTTATTATGTGTGATGTTGATCAAATAAGTCGTGATTAAACCAGCGTTATAAGTAGGTAAATTATTATGGTAACTGGCTTAGAAGGTCGTCACACGAATGTCAGATCCAACCATAGATTATAAAGACATTGAATTACCGAAACGAAAATGATCGTAAATCTGACATATTATGATGGAAAAATAATCTAAATCCAATTTGCATCTATTTAAATACACATTAATATCGAAATGAAAGTACTGAGCCTAATCACTAACAATTCAAAAAAACACTAAAGAAGCTAACCGAAAAGACAGAAATACATGAGATATACACAACCCTAAAAATTGTGCATCGGATTCCATATAATCCATCATGATTCTAAATGATGCAGTGTCCAACTATGACGCATCACATCGGACCTACTATAATGTTTTATGTAGTTGCGACTTTATTAGAAGTTGCGGAATCAAGGTTAAACGTCCAAACATCAATTATCAATAGAGTTGGTCTTAAATTAAGAAGCAATAGGAATTCAAATAATACTCTTTGAAACGCAGTTGACATTGGACGAGAAATTGTTTTAATATCTACTCAAGATATCGACGTTTCGAAATCAGATGAAGGTGTAATGAATACATAAATAGATTACGCTGTTATTAGAGATAGACATGTCAATGAAATAGTTTCGACACTGGGTGAAGTTAAAATATATGAGGCTTATTAAATTGAGTGACAAACCGGATGATCAACTTTATATTCATAACGTCACACTAAGTTGTACGTAAATTATGATTGTAAAGAGGCAATTCGTAAATTTTTTGCATTCTTATAGCTATTTTGAAATCTTTTAGACTTTCAAGCGGCTCATTATATGCTTCTTCGACGCAAAAACCAAATATAAGTTTTAAAACTGGCGACTAATTATTCATCGATTCATGCAACAAACATCCATGAATGCCTCTTACAAATGAATGTAAAATCAAGGTTATGTTACATACGGGTATGTGTTACGCTGGTTCAATGGCTCTCTGATTGCTTGTGAACATTGTCGGTGACCACTCGGCTCTGACCTTCATCTGAACAGATATTTTTCCTGTTCTATTTCACTAAACTAGTATCACATCTATTGTCTATCTTGTCTTGAGTTTGTTTTGATTTGTCTGTTTCGCTTGATTGGCACTTGATTACATTGAAACGTAACGGTAGCTAATATGATATACTTTAAGTCTTAAATAACTGTCTGAATTATTAATTTTATATTCTACTAGCTGTGCCCCGCGGTTTTACCCGCATCGCCTTTATTTCATGGGTGACCTGCGGAACCCTAATGTATTTTTGTTAAACAAAAGTAAGCCTAATTTACTCCTTGTAACATTGGCAACCTGCCAGTGAAAGTCCCATTAAAATCTGTCCAACTGTTTCGGAGATTACTCGGAACAAACAGACAGACAGACAAACCGACAGATAGACTGAGATTTTTTTTTTATTGTTTTTATGTCAGTATCGTATATAGTTTCATTATGCATTAAGTGAAAAGCTGATAATTTGGAATTACAAACAGACACTTCAATTTTATTTATCTGTATATATAGGTATAGATTTCCACATCTAATGTAGGGCATTTTTGATCCTTTGAAGCAATGTCTGCATTCGCCAACCTGCCGTGACTGGCATGGTTATTAGACAGCCGATCGTGATGCCTTTTAATAATATAACGAGGGGATTCTGTACTTTATTTACGTTAATAGCCTATAATAATATTTATCTTCACAATTCGGCATAGCTCTTAACATAATTTGAAATTTATGGACCCATAACAAGACATTATTTATCTAAATTCTTTATTCATTTGGCATTAATACTTTCATTTGCATATTGATATGTATCGTAAAAGAACTCCATAGGTAATACAGTTCCTACTCTAGCATTAACGAATTAAAGAGCTCATTAAATTTAGCTTTTGAAAAGTAACAAAGTAGATACAGGAAATGCGGTCCCAATTCACAATGCTTGTATTGTGATATATACGATATGCTAGCAGGTAGTCTAAATACGAGAGAGTAAAAAGCGTCTGTCAGAATGTGGCGGACGTCTCAATCGGATCAGCGCCGAGATACCACCACTAAATGATCTGTCATTAAGGCTGCTCGCGCTTCGTCGCATGCGCATCAGCGTCACAATGCCGGTATACCATCCGCAAATTGAGATGTAAACGATAGCATTCTCGCTGAAATCGCCTGTTTTATTTCCACCAAGACCATCACCGACTATATCTTCTATTAAATCTAAGCAATCAGCTCTTGAATTTCTTTAGTCTACGTACTTGTATTTCTGCATTGCAGAAAACATTAGAAAGCAAATGAACGTTCACAAATTAACGACTTTAAAAGGGACTCTTAAGTAAATCTTTGCAAACGAAATGCTCACTGACTCACTACAATCGTTATTGATTCATTATAAACTTTATCCTCATCAACGTTGGGTTGTATTTCATGTTGTGGAGTGTAAGATAAGTCAATGGAAAGTGAAATGGGAGCGCACCTGAATTTGCTTTCTTTACGTCTCGCTGTACTTTTTACTTCAGTGAGAGTGGTCTAGATCCGATAATTGTGTCGGTAGCGATTCCGTGACGAGTTCGAAACGCCCTCCCGTAGCTTGGCTACCATCGATTGTCAATTCATCACCCCGCACTTTCGATATTGTCGAGTCCCGTCCCGTGTAAACACGATGTAGGTTCTTATTCAAAGTGTGTATAACGACAATGCCCCTGCTTCTATTGCGATTTTAAGTTATGATCTGGAGATTTGTTCGCAATGATTTGTGTTCCTTCCTATTTTATTTGTCCATTACGAAATTAGCAAAGCTTACGACTCTATCAAATATATTTTACTGTCATGCTGTGCTTCGTGTTCTCATTGCAGTAGAATATTATTCTTAGATAGCTATCGGGTGCTGCGTGAAAACCGGCAGTAGTGGTTCTAGTTGTTTTGTCTTCTATCGAGTGTTTGTCGAGAATCGTGATTCTATCAACATTTTCGATTTCATTGTCGATAGTTTTTATAGTTCTTACACATTTTTTGATACTATAGAAAGTGACTTTTGTTAGTGGTTTATTGTTATCGTCCTTTATTACAAGTATGTTTTTATTTCATGAGTAGCAAACTTTCTCTAAGGATTTTAACGCCGTAAAAGGTATTGTGAGGGCGATGGATGATTAATCTGCGGGCTAGTCTCGTGCACGGAGACGGTGCGGCGCCGTTGCGGTGGTATCGCGCATCGGCTGCGCGCGCGCCGTGCCGTCGAAAGTGCAAGTCGCCCAGTTCTCACGACCCCCGCCCCGCGCTCCTCGCGACCTCCATCTACCGACCGACTCGAGTAACTATCGATTATAGTAATCCCAATTATTTACACTTTCGGAAAGTAATCGTGTCGCTGAATTGTGCGTCTGCGATCAATGCGATAATGACCGCCGAGTTAGGCGCTATAGTAGACCGTCTTTATACTAATGTCATTTTAATGGAAGGAAGCATGACCTGTTTGTTCTAGCTAGACTTTGAATGTAGCAGTCGTTGCATTAGCCGTTGTCATATTATGTTCTACGCATACATGTACTTCAATGCTTTTGGGAGATCCTTTGCCATTGTAGAGCTCATAGAAAAATCTAATGTTTGCCATTTTTCCATTAACCACTACTTTATGCTTTGATTACTTTTTCATACAGTTTTAATACTCCGATCATGATGTACGTGTATTCTGAATCTAATATAATTTCATCGAAGTTAAAAGGTTATGTTGTAATAAAATGTAGCACGAAATGGTAATGATGGCATATCTCTGGATTAGGTTGGAGTTACAGTAATATTAATTTATTGATTTTCTCTCTTATCCAACGAATGGTACAAGAAAGAAGGTGATGAAACTTTTTCCAATGCATTCAGTAATATGTTTTACTTATACTTGCTTAATTGTGAAATTTCCTTTTCCATTATTCGACGCTGTTTATATCCTTACGTATATACATACCTTGTCTTCTACTGCGCACCTACACAAAATACCTTCACACAATATTATAAGCATCCTGCGGCATTCAATGTCGGTATTACGAGGTATGTAATTATAAAAATTACGTACGCCTTCAAGGTTATCAAAGCAATCTCTGAAACGTAGATTGAAGAGGATATTTTGTATCTTCCTATGTGTAAATTGTACTTTATTTACGGTATCTTCTCTATACCATGTACCTTATTAATCTAAAGAAATTTATATTTTATAATTATTTTTCTTTTGCTAACGATAATGATATCATCCATGTACACAATTTTGTTGAAGAGTGGTAACTATAAAACGCTTTCGCTTCTAACTGGACCACTTGTGGTAAAGGGATAGTCGTAAATTATAGCACAGTGATGCCATAGCTCAGTGGTTTTATGGCTGTCATGTGACAAATATTATAGTCTTGGGTATCAGAGCGTGTCGACTGCATCATAGTGGAACAGATCGTTCGAAAGTTTAACGTTGTTTCCATTGCTACACTTGATGGTTTTGGTGGCGTTTAGCAAATGAAAACAGCTATTGTTTCTGTAGTAAATAGATGCTCATCATATCTAAACGTTGCACGAGTTTCTTGCTGTAATTAGGTTTTGTTTACGACTCTGTTTAGCTTAAAATGTATACGGATTTGTTTCTATTTAAGATGGACTTGTTTTACTTTGATGACTTTCTCCAGTCTATTCTATCCTTAGTAATCAGCCGTATTATGAATCTAAATTCCAAATATCTCATGCCAGAATTCAAATGCCTCTAACAGGTCATAAAAAAGAGATTAAGCCACTTGCTTCCAATATTTCGGGGACAGCTTTGAAATATTTATGTGTCGGTCCTAAACCGACAGTAAATTAGTTATGCTGTCGGCCGTGGGCAGCTGTGGGCTTCTGAATTAGTGTATATTAGCTACCTGTTACGTGACATATTATGTATTCACTTATTGCGTTTTACCTTATTGTATTTCTAGTTCTAGCTAACTTTACGGCAGGTTATTTCATATTTACTGACATAATGTGCTTAATCTAATATATGATCTACGTGATGTAATGCAAAATACATCATCATTGATTACACTTGATTCTGCTGCAGAATTTCATCCCCATCTTGTTGTTTAGCTAAATGACAAACATTGCTTATGGTTTTATTAAGTATTTGAATCGATTGTTGGTATTCGCTACAAAAACTTAAGTTTCTTGCAAAACGGGTAGTGCGGGCTCCCTGCAGTATTGATTCCTCATATCGATATCATAATAAAAATACAAGAACGTAGCAATCGAACGATTGAACTGAACTCAAAGGTGCTCGGTAGTAAAATAATATTTCTGTCAGCGTGATCATATTCATATAAACATGTTTTTATTTAATATCATTTTTACTAGCGCTATTGTAAGGCATTGGATACAAAGTGTATCGAACAGAGCTTATTATGAAATTGATACCCCACATTGTTGCGTTGGGTTGCGTTTACCATCTATGTTAGTCAGAGGTCCTTTTAAAATGGTTTTAGAAGTTTTTGGTAGTCTTGTAAATGAGTTTATTTTTAAATAAAAAGTTATACCTACCCCGAAGGGTCCTCGAAGTGTTAAGCATAATCGTTATGACTTGCACTCCACCCGCAAATTATTAAGTGCCACCTTGATGTATATTATCGCCGTCTCAGGCACTATAAATGTCTTTTATTTTTTCTTACACATCTGCAGAATCCCTCACGATGTATGTTCCTGGTTTGAGAACACAGAACTTAGTTTTTAGAAAACATTGGTACAGACCAGTGGGATGTGAATTTTCGTCGCTTGCGTATCAGGCGACTACACTTGCCACTCGGCTACCACATATCTTAAATGTATATTCTTGAAAGCGAATCATATTAGATACATTTCCTCGTATGTGAATAAAGCCTAACATCACGACACTGTAAATATAGTATGCAAATCTCGTCGTGATTCGAATATCGGTAATGTTCATATCGTAAAACTACAAGTCTGTCTTTAATATTAATATGGCCTATAAACATATTGACAACAATAATACCTTTGTAAAAATAGTCTGTTTATATTTTGTGACTCATATTTTTTATAATATTTACACCTTTAAACCTGCTTACCTTTGAAGTAAGGTGTATTATGGATTAAAGTATCGTTGGCCTCACTAGCAGTTTCTGACAAGGTAAATTGGTAAGAAATCAATCAGATATTTTTCCTCGTATAGAAAAATTTTAGTTACTCTTAGGTGTGTTCAAAGATTTGATTCATCATAATAATAACACGTATCAATTCAAAGCTCCCGGTCCCGTGGTAACGGTGTGCGCACGCGCATACAAATTCGATACGCACAGATTGGCATTGTCACCTTAATGTCACATAACGGTCCTGGTGTGGGAGCCGCGAACTAGTACTAAACCCACTTATAGCCTCGCCCTTATTAAGTACTGCTTAGGATTAACTTAAACATCCTGATTGTATTTACAAACATTAACCGACTCCACTGAAGTCCTTTTAAATACCCTTGTTGGTAAAAAGTATAGACCTCTAATGACTATATAATACTTTGGGAGTACTTGGTCTACATTGATATCTACTAGACCTGCTCTAGATAACTGAGGACGACTTAACGGATCCTCTCTTTTTCCACCCATCTATATATCTACAAACCCATAAACATCTTGATCTAATACCTTCAATACATCTAGTGTGTCTTTTAACGCGCCTCGCTCAGATGTGATCATGTTAGCTGCAATAAATGTCAAGCAATTTCGCATCAAAGCGCTGTTTATAACTGTACCCTTCAGCTGATGTAACGGGTCAATGGCCGGCCGCATAACAATAAGTTTTTTTAATGTTTCGAAGACAAATGTTGCAGTGTTCGTGAAAGGTCCATTGAGGTGTAGGTCAAACGGATTACGTCATGACTCATTGCGGAAAGATTGATCTTGTTGCGGAGGAAGGATTAGTGGATTGATGGGGTTATTAAGATACTTAATTGTAACGGTAACGGTGGTAATACGCACTTTAGCCTCGTTTTAAAAGTGTTCTAAGAGGCAATTCTAAGTATTGTTGATTTTGAGTATGATATAACGATGCAAGATATGTTGAGTGTGGAGGTAAAACATTTAAACGTGTAAATGTTGAATCCAGGATCGTTTTTGTTAAATTCAAAGGTAAATTCATGTTTCTGCTTGGGTATCATTTTCAAAAAAATTGGCGGTTGATACAAATACAGACCTATGATTACCTAATAATTTGCCTGTTTTTAAAACTCCGTCCACACATCTCATGAAGACTATATAATATTAGCAAATTATACACACACATTCGAAGTCTAACGCTTCTTTGGCCCAAATGAAGTCATTTATAAGCAAATTAGATAATATTGATGGTATTCAATCCCATTATGACCGCTACAGACATTTACACCTGTTCGCCGTTACGATTGTTATGACGAAAGCTATGCATTCACTTTATGTTATATACATAACATTACTGGGCTCAGATATCATAATTTCTAGACCGTTGGGTTTTGAATTTTCATTGCCGGCGACTATTAGTTGGCAATAACGGCTACATGTTTCGGAAAAAGAACACCCTAGCAACCCGCTCTCACTTCGCTTCGCCAACTATTTTTAACACTAACACAAATCTTAGCTACTTTCTATAAATGTATTAAGGAATCGTTTTGGATATGAAATCTATCGCAGTCAAATTCCTACATTTTGGTAAAAACCGTATCAAGATCCGTAACGTAGTTTAGAAGAGTGGTGCGATCAATCAGACAAATAATTTTGTATGGAATTGGTGACATCATTATTAAGTTCAAATCAAATCAAAAATATAATTATTTTTAATACTTCTCACAGAATAAGGCGTTAGGAGGACAAGAAAAATAACTATACAGTATTATAAAAGCTACCATCGGGTTCGGAAGGTTGCTTTTTACTAAGAATGATGAACTCCTATAGAATATTCATTTGTTTCTGCGCTTAAGCTATTATCATTTTAGGTTTATATTTCGGTATTATAGGTATTATTCAATGGAATATGACCAGCAAGACATCGAGTAAGATAGCAGGTGATATCAGTAAGATTGAAGCAAGTAAGCTTTAATTACTGCCTTCACAAAATTATCACGAAGTAAAAACAAACTTGATGAACAGGGATTTGCAATAAAACTCAGAGATAATAAAACATGTGATTTAATATTTTGATGCTAAAGTATCGGATATCAAAGGTGCTAATTTTATTCGTTGTTTTGGGACAATATATGATAATTAAATTGATAGTTTCTCGATAAACCTTAATTTATTATTTTAAAATCTTTTGCAATTGGTTTTATTTCGTCAGCCATTTATATTTCGTAATTTTCGGCTTTTGTATTTCAGCAGTTATTTTTAAACACCAAATAAGTATTAATTACATCATTAATGCATCCTTAACTACAAATTGTAACTTATCATACATTCCCTTCGGTAAACCAGAAAGAAAATCATACAACCAGAAAAAATAAGAGCGAAGAATTCTAAATCTACATAGGAAATCACTTCATTTTATTGAGAAGACAGATTATATAATATGCTAATACAATATACATCGCTTTAATGCAATTGTGAACGCGATGAATATGCAAAGAAACTTAACTGTATTATAATTTTTATTTATACTTATCTAATAAAGTTTAATTAGTGCAGTTGCTCACATTTCGACTTGCTTGGTGGTTTCTCTCAGATAACGTTAGCTTCTGTTATGAAACACAGTTGCCGAATTATTTATGGCATGTTTTATGTTATATAATTAAGTGGCAATTTAACCTAATCTATCTGCGTCGGTGCGCTCAATCCATGGGTTATTGTTGTAATAAACCTTGTTTACGGAATTTAACTGGTTTATGTAGATGACGTGTTAGGTGATACTACGTGACAAACTAAGTTGTAAAGAATTGTAGTTAAACTTCTTTATATGAACCAATTGCAAGCTTAATAGCAATTTTATTATTTAACAAGATACAGTAGACTCTTTACCACCTTCATCATCGCCTTCTTACGTAACAAAACTATCAGTTACTGACATTTCTTACGTGGTTTGTTTTCATTCAGCTGGTTTCGTATTCTAGATTACCTGAAAAGTTGAAAAGTATGTGGCTAATAGTTTACCTGGATTATTGACAAAATTAGCCATCTCCAATCGTATATATCCAGAATTACTTAAATCTATGTTTTTGTTTGCAGGCAAGTCGCAAGGTATCAAAATGCGGATATCTGTTCGTGGCGCCGGGGTGGGACTTCTCCAATCCGCTCTACAGAACAAAGGTATGAAATCATTAATTTACCTATTTATTTTGACAACTTAATTATATATATAAGGAACAGTACTTAAAATTAATTATAAGTAGAAAACTTGGCCCAAATAAGTGTCTCTCGGGATCCTACCAAGAAAGCAGCATTGTTGACAATATATGTTTCTTAGATAATAATATGATTTATGCTGGAATATTTCAATTCCACCAAACGCCCAAAGAAATGTATTCTGCATTCCCGACTTGAGTTTTGAAAATGTATGTCACGAAACTCGGCTCCACGCAGTCTTCATCTCTAAATAGGCCGTGATACAGAAATATCTCCGCACCCAAGCTATGCATAAATGCAAATGGCACGGTTCAATTGTTCTCGTTGATGCGTATGCGCAGACCATGTGCTCTCTAATTATTTTCCACATTAGTATAGTATGCACAGTTATGAATACATTATACGTCTGGATAATGTCTACGACTGTTTACATATGAATGTGTTTTATTGGAATACACTTGAACTTGGATGCGGAGCTTCTTTCAAATTCCGTAACAGCGAATATAGTATTAATGTTCGTTGTATCGCTGAGTCGGGTGAAATTTTTATCGGTTAAGAGTTTTATTATTGTCACTCATACATATTTCAAGTTCCTGTACCTAAATAAAGATAAAGTTAAATTTAATATAACATCGGATATGCTTCTTTTCATTTTGTATTTAAATTCAGTTTCGACTCGGCGTCCCGTGGCTATGTTTAAAAATATGTGCATTTTCTAAATTCCCCGTTGTGCTTTTATCGAAGACTTCAAGCTGACAGCATTACTATAAAAAAGACTTCTGTGTGTTTATTAAATTACGGTACTGTTATGACATGAGGCTCGTAATAATTGAGTTCAAACGATTAAAATCTCCTGCGATAAAATTACTTATGTAGTATCAACTTTTGTCGATTCGAGAACTCGATTTTTTGATATAATAGGGTATGTGAAGAAAATAAACATAGGTCCTTTTAGATGAGTAGACAGTTATTTTTTAGACATAATTGTTAGAATTGAAAGCTATGTGCTATCTAAAGAGGTTATTGAGCTTGACACAGAAATCTTACATGCGACTCCTCATGCGATGGAAGTATATCTAAAAAAGCCCATGCGTAGTAGCAATTATATCAAACTTTTTTATCACTTCCCAATCTCCAGTCTTGGACAAGTTGATAGTAGCGTTTGATAAAAAACACCCCGCCATGGCCGCCACCTTAAATTAGCGCCCGAGGTGTTTTCGACCATCTTTTTTGACACATTTTGGCGCCGCTGGCTCGATCCCCTGTCGGAACCTTATCGCAATCGAAAAGATTCACTGTATTTTTTTCTTTTGCATAATAATAATTTTTCATGGGACTTTTATCGTCGATTCGATTTTGTGTCATGCTTGGTCCAAAAATCCAACACGTATGAGATTTTTTATCTTTATAAGAGAATCATTTGTTATTTGTTTGTGATTGTCGATGGTGCAATCTCGAGATTGTGAATTGATGTTTTGGTTCAGTTAAAGTTTATTGTTATTTCTTGTTTCTGTGAATAAAATATTTATTTGTGCCCTGGTATTTACGAAATAGGTAATATGTTCGGATTTTTTTTTATCTTTAAGCTCTTCTCAATGTTTTTCTTTTGTGAGTTCCCAGCACACAGACATAGTTTTTATTACAATCCTGTCTATTATTACAATGATGATAGGGAATACATTAATCTTTCAGTATACAAGGCTATGGTTATCGGTGAATCTCCTATAGATATTGTTAAAATTTAAGAGATATATCAGGAATTAAAGGTATTCTGTCTTGAAGAGCCGTGGTAGCCTCGGGGTTAGAGCAGTCGCCTGCTACGCACGCGACGCAATTTCGAATCCCAAAGGGGCCTGTACCTATAAGGTTTTCTAAAAAACTTATCTACAGTGATTTCACACCACGTGCTTTACGGTGAAGGAAAACATCGTGGGGAAACCTGCATATGTTTGAGAAATAATTCAAAGACGTATGTATAGTGCCTGAGACGGCGATGGACTCACCCTCTGTCACGTTGGCACTTAATCATATTCGGTGAAATGTGGGTGTTGAAAATTACAACATCTCTGCCTACCCCTTCGGGGAATACAGGCGTGAGCATATGTATGTATGTATGTATGTATGTCTTGAAATCAGGTAGTCTACTGAAATCGTGCATGAATCTCAGATATTAGTTGCAGATAAAAGAGACGCACAATATAACCCAACAGCCAAGTTGGTAAAACAAAATATTATATTTCCATTTTACATTTCATACACTCACAAAGATAATTGTTTTGGACAATTTGCTGCTTCGCCCGCAACGGTGCTTGTCATTTGGACAATATTAATTGCTGTTCTGACACACTCAGCTGTCAGATCATTTATATTCAAATATAAATCTTATTCCTTGACCAACTAAGTGTATATTGAATTGTGGCCCTTAAAATTGAAGTCCTGATCGTCGGATAATTCCAATTCTTTATTGATAGCTTGAGTTTTATATCGAGACGTTGTCTGGAGACGAAATGAAGTATTGGCTCAGGAATACGTATCATATTTCTTACATGTTCATGTTATTAACTCCCTGATAGCAGAGTGGTATGTTGGAAGTCATTTATTCGATGCCTGACATCCCTGTCAAGAACAGCTTTGTTTTATGACTAGGGATCTTACCATGAACTCTTCTCCCTTTATTACATAACATGGTTTCAGCCAAGACAAGCTGTGTCCATCCCTTTCGAAATCCATATCACAACAGGTGATGCAGTTACTATTAAATCAAGTGCTATCTTAGTCGATGTTTTTTTTTTTTTTTTATTCTTTAATTTTTTCGGAACTTTTGTCTAACATAGACAATGTCAGCTCCATTGAGCTCGCACATCACAACTCAACAATCATTAAAGGAGTTACTGTCATGATCATTCCACTCATATTACTAGGCATAGGTGATATATATGTCGTGTATGAAACTGTCACACAATCGATTAACCATGCCAACGAGAGCCCATGCTTAGATCACTGGGAAATTTATTTTCAGTCAGCTAACTTGCACAGTAGTCAGATTTGGATGTTAAATAATATAATTAATTTCAAATTATTAACGAAGGGCTTATGGTATAACCACAAATCTGATATTAAATTCGTTTGAAATGTATTAAGGAAATAATAAAAACTACATTATATTAGAATCAGATCGTAAACTCAAACGATATAGCGCGCTTTAGTGTAAGAATAAAAGCTATAAACGTTACATACAGTGTTTTGCTCGAGAACAGCCGTAACTGAGTTAAAGTACCTATTATATTATTTACGATTCCAATAAATACGTGTTCCTTGAAATCCGATTAGGGTCTAATGTGCTATAGTTCTTTTTTCTCAAAAAGACTGAATGACCCTTGTAACCTTTGAGTTAGGGTTGTTTTATTTTTCTTAACAAAATGTCCGATAAATTCGATTTCGTTTTTAAAGTTTTATATCGCGTAGAGCAGCGGGTCTAAACCATTGAGTTGTTCCAAAAACGTATGTGCAGTGATCACACCACGTGCTTTACGGTGAAGGAAAACATCTTGAAGAAACCTGCATATGTCTGAGAAGTATTTCAAAGACGTTAGTGCTCGAGACTGCGGTTGACTCGCCATATGTCACGTTGGCACTTAATCATCTTCGGTGAAGTGGGTGTTGTTATTACAACACCTCTGCCTACACCTTCGGGGAATACAGGCGTGAGCATAT
The DNA here is from genome assembly GCA_964035505.1 of Watsonalla cultraria. Classification (NCBI taxonomy): domain Eukaryota; kingdom Metazoa; phylum Arthropoda; class Insecta; order Lepidoptera; family Drepanidae; genus Watsonalla; species Watsonalla cultraria. Next base: position 11,481,648 of record OZ037714.1, read on the forward strand.
ATCCTATCTCGTTGAGGATTTCATTCATTTTCATCCTCAAGCCCAACAACGTCATCACACACATAGTTGAATTTCTTCTCGCACTCATTACAATCTTTAGGGTTATCAAATGTGTCGATTACTTAAACCACGCTATCTCTCACGGCATTGCACTTAAAAAAATCGAATTCTATTCGGTACGTTCAAAGATAAGATCTGAAGAAAAAAAGAAAACCACCATTAACACAGCGAAAAACAATATTCTAACTAATGGCAAGTGGCTAAAAGCGAACTTTCTAGTAGTTGTAGAATGCCCCGACCGCAGCACGGTGTCGCACGCACGGCTGCGTCGAGAAAGGTGCTCGTTTTGTTTGTCACTTTGTCAATCTGTCGACAATTTGCACCTACCACGCGACACGGTTCGCGAGTGACGGCAGTGAGCCAAGGGGTTTGTCACGCGAGCACTGAAGATGAAGAAGAAAGATCACTCAAGGCAATCTGTGAGCTCTGTGCCAGCCCTAGCCGTCCCGTCCCTATCTAATGCAACATTTAAATCAATAAAAGTAGATCTCATAACAAAGGGTCTACGCTGTGTCAGAGGACTCTCGTTGCTTGGTTCATTTGAAAAAAAAAATATGCTCACCCTTCCCCAGAAGGGGGTAAGCAGGGGTAAGGAGAGGTGATGTACCAACAACACCCACATTTCATAAGTGCCAACGTGATAAAGGGTGAATCTATCGCCATCTCAGGCACTGTAAATACGTCTTTGAATGACTTCTCAGACATATGCATCCTTCATCGTTAAGCACGTGGCGTGAAATCACTGTAAATAAGTTTTTTTTTAAAATCAGTTCATTTGGTGCAGGCAGGCCACTGGGATTCGAACTTTAGTCGCTTGCGTAGCACGTGACTAGGCAAACCCCACGGCCACTACGACTATTATTTCATTAGATTTTTAAAAATCTTGTTGCGCATGCGACGCGGCGACGCACGGTTACATCGATGCACCAGTGAGATAATAAATAAATGTCTGAGAAGAGATTCAAATTCAAGAAAACCTATGAATGGTCCAGATATCAAAGAGAACCAGAAGCCATCAACGCCATCAATAAAAAAAAACAGTCTCAAAAATTAATAGAAGTGATGCAGCTTATGTAGAATGGGATTAATATCCACAAAAAGTCAAAGGAACCGTGAGAAAACCATTAAAAAAATATTTGAACAACAAACAAACAAAATTAACGAAACCTACGCTCCGGAACGCTAGATCCAAAATTCATTCTTCTTTAGATTAACTTCTTTTATTATTAAACTAGCTGTGCCCTGCGGTTTCACCCGCGTAGAGTTAATTATCCCGCATTATCCCGCGTAACCCTAATGTTTTTTTTAAAATAAAAGTAGCCTAAGTTACCCCTTGTAATATTGGCTACTTGCCAGTGAAAGTCCCTTTAAAATCGGTCCAGCCGTTTCGGAGATTACCCGGAACAAACAGACAGACAGACAGACAGACAGACAGACGGACAGACAGAGAAAAATTTTAAAACTTGGTTTTTTAGTGTCAGTAGCGTGTATACTTTCATATCCATTTAGTGAAAAGCTGTTATTTTGGAATTAAAAACAGACACTTCAATTTTATTTATCTGTATAGATATAGATAAAGCGCATATGCATGTATGTGCTTTTGTTTTTTGAACACAAACATATCATCAAATAATGTTTTTTTGGTCTTGCAATCAAATTATACTAAATTAATAAAAAATATAATTATACTTATGTAAGTGTACCAAAAACATCGTTTAAATTCCCACATATTATTTCCCAGAACACAATTACGTTTTTACTGCGTCGCAATTAAATAAAACTAAGTTTTTTTTCACCAGACAGACATCAGCTAAGTGATTTTTAATACGGACTTCCTTTGTTGCGTCGTTTTAACAATTCATACGATCTATCATAGACAACACGCAAATAACGATTTGATTGACGCGTTATAATAGCCGATTTTTTGTCATTCATTAAAGGTATATTTTGTATAAGTATAAGTATATTTTTGCGGCGGCTGAAGGTCTTTGTCAAATTTAAAAAGAAAATAGACCACTTTGTCCCCCTGGGTTGGGCGATCATATGTGACTGCCCAATTGACTGACTGTTATTTGATCCCCCACAATAAGCAAGATATCGTGACAAACAAAAAAATCCGACATGTACATAATTCTAACCTCTATAAAGAATAAAGTTAAATTGCTAAATTCCCAGGATGGACAAAAATAATACTCTGGGGCCCAACCATGAGCTCTTATTGCAATGTTAATTCAGTTGTGCGACAGTGACAGATGTATGCACGCCACATGCATCTGTCTCATAAATGAGTGAAACTATCATGGCAATAAGAGCTCATGGTAAGGCCCCTGATTCTTTGAAATTTGTTAAGTCAAGGATATTCGCCAGGAGAATCTTCCTAAAACATTTCACCTTTAGAAAAAAAAAATTTCTAACCGAGTAATAGCAATAAGAACTTCAAAGCGTGTATCGACGAATATATCTATAGATACACAGATACACATTGATATATGTGTGTGTACGCCTGTTTCCTCTAATAAACGGGAACAGGTGACTAGCTGACCCGACAGACGTTGCCCTGTCTTAATTATGAGAATGCAGCACGTATTCTGTCAATTCTACGTCAAACGTCATAAGGTTACATCAAAAAGTTTTTATTGTCCAAAGCGCTAAGGTTAGATTTATGAAGAAATAAATTTTATATGGTGGTTAAGTATTCTTGAATTTTCAAATTTTCCAAGTAATTTTCATAGTTTTTTCTTTCATAAGAACCATCTCCTGACAATAACAAATACAACAAAAAAAATATTATCGAAATCGGTCCAGCCGTTCACCCGTGATGTCGTGACCAAGGGAAGTGGGGATTAATTTTTATGTATATATAATATATATAGATTATGTTCAGATACATTTTGAATGGAGTTATCGTAATGATGAACAATTCGCGCCTCTTCAAATGTCAACTACTTAGTATTATGTAAAGTTGTATTCCAGTCTGTCATTTGGCGAACTAAAGCTAAAAAGTAACGACGCCGAGGCTTTTGTTAACGGATCGACTAAGTTATCTTATAGAAATTATGTCATTACCTCATCATTGAGAGCAGAACGACTGCATTAGAGTAGCTTAGGTAATCTAAACGAGGATTCCTATTTATTGAACTGCGAGGAGAACTGCGCATGTTTTTCAAAACTCGCGACCAATCAAAATATCTTCAGGTGTATCATATTACCGACTCTGATCAAAGTCAAAGTCAAATTCTAAAATATCTTTATCCGATTAGACTTTTAACAAAGTACTTTCAAATCGTCAAAATGACATAATTATACAAAATTATACATGCTACCGCCAGGTTCGGAAGGTTGCTTTTACTGAGAAGAACCTGGCAAGAAACTCAGTAATTCAATAATGCTATGAACACGGTTCTAATGCACAAACGTCCATAAAAGTAAAAAAATAAATTAAAAACCTAGTAGTTCTACTTATGTTACTTAAATGTGTAGCTTGAGATAACCATCAGGCATACTTAAAGATAGCTTCGACCAAGCCCCTTAAAAAAATGAAAAGCTAGTTAAGATTTTCAAATAATACTGCCAGATTCGGAAGCTTGCTTTTACTTAGAAGAACCGTGTGTTGAACATACCTGCTGCAATAGTACTGACCGCATAAATTCAGACAATCCCCGTTTGCCTAATCTACCAGCACGCAAGTATCCAGTGACCTCAGCTCTCCAAAAAAATATTTAATATTGACCTTAATAACTGCAATTTCATAAACTCGTTTGTATTACGAAAGGTCTGACATAAAGCTTTTTTAGCCTATAACACTTAACTCATGCGTTACGGGTGCTTACGACATCTTTAAGACTATTACTACACCTGTGCAGGGGGCCTACTCGCTTTCTCTGGAAAACGAGCTTTGGCCGAAAGTTCGCAATGTTCCTACCACCGTTTATATTTCGTTCTAAATTACGTCCCTATCACGGGTTTGCCACCGTTTTCATAATCTATACTTGCTAGCGTCTCTGTCGAATATTTGTATGAGACATTGTACAGCGCCTCAAAGCGGTGACGTGAAGAACTAAAATGTCATACAAGTATTGTCGGAGACGCTAGTGAGTGTAGATTACGAAACGGTGGCAAACTCGTGATAGGGGTACTGTTTGTGTTTGATAAATATAAAGCGATAGTTAAACTACGTTTGATTTTCGTTCGTTTACGATGTTTCGAGTAGACCCTAAATTGTCAGATGGATAAGGTAATACACTATCTAGGTATAGATATATACATAAGCTGACCAGGGGCGTGTACGGGACATAAAAAATAAGTAGGTAAGCAGGTTAAGTACATACCAATGTGACGCGACGGAGGTACATACGTTTTGGTATAGACACACACACAAACATAAACACACACATACACAAGTGTATTTAGTCGCCACAAATTGTAAGCATGGGCGTGCACGCCCATTAAACTGAAGCCTGTATTCCCCGAAAGGGTAAGCATGTTTCGCCAGTAATGTTTAAGTCCCATGAAAAATGTGACGAGCCTATTGCCATTAACCGGGAACTAATCCAGACTGGGCTACTGGGAAATTACAGCTGGAAAAACCCAAGAACAGTTTCCCCAAGTCGAGGATCGAGCAACGGACCTCGCATCATGAATACGGTCTTTGAAAGAATCGTCAAAATGGTAGACATGAGATCTCGATAGTGATAAGGAAAGCTCAACCGGTTACACATAGCACCATGGTGAGGATTAGTTAAATATACGAACAAGACCACAAAAAACGTTCACTTGTTTTATGCCTCTTTGGCTTAGTGGTCCCAAGCGCTACTGTGGAACACAAGGTCCCTAGATCCCCGGTTCGGGCAAAGTAATACTGTGTTTTCTATTACTGATTTCCTAGTAGCAGCCCGGAGTCTGGATTAGTGCCCGGTTAACGACAATAGGCTCGCCCTCTATTACATGGGACTTAAACATAACTGGTGAAATGTGACTACGGTTATGCACACCTCTGTTTACCCGGGCAATACGAGAAGTATTTCCATTCAAGGACTTAAAAAGAAGGGTTGTACAAGCTGCAAACTTTGGTGATCACGACAAAGCAGGAACACGGATTCTGAATAAAAATTCTCGCATTGATTGAGCTGGATATGAAAAGAATTTCGTTACTCCATTGTATTGCGCAGTTCCATTCAATCCGCGTTACTGCGTGAGACCAGCGGGATCGAAGCACAAATGAACCAGAAGGGCAGCTTCTAAAAAAAAGAATAAATAGCCTTTTGGTTCGGAATTGTCGCACGCGCACTCGTGCGAAGAATTTGGATCTAGATCTTCGGATTTCAATAGCAACTTAGAACGAGATCCTAGTAAATATGAGGCTAAGTGTTCGAAATCACTGGCATTTTAATCCGTTTGTTGGTATTTTCCACTATTTTAAGCCAAAATCCAAAAAGATTAGGTTGATTTCCCAAACAATCGCAAGCCCGCTGATTTGGGAAACCTGAAGAAAACTCAAGAGTGTTTTCCCATTAATTTTACTCTCAACAAATTTGAATGAATAATCTAGTGAATTGACAGATTCTTCTACAACCTTGGGACAGTCTTCTAGAAGGAAGCAATGCCAGCTATCGCATAAGTGTAGGAGCTGGCTTTGTGTATTTATTATTTCGTGCTCGAATGGTGTAAACGGTGGCTGCTTGTTTGATAAAAATATTGCATCACAGAACAACTGGTGCGTACAATGCAGAAGTAGGCTTGCACAAAGCGTGCGAAACTATTCAATTTACGTAAATTATAGTTCGTGAACTTATGTTTTGCCGATTGGTAGTCACAAGTGTTTTAATTATGCATACGGCATAAATACTGTACAAGAGCCTTACTATGAGCTGTTATTGCCATGATGTACATGACGTATATACGTCTGTCACTGTCACACAACTGAAGTATCATTGCAATAACAGCTTATGGTTGGGCCCCGGGAACCATATATGTGTGGTGTCTGTCAATTAGACCTTACTGTCCCGAAATTCATGAATACTAGTTTTTTTTCAACAACACTACGGTACGACGCGATGCTACAGAAGATTTCACAAAAAATTGTAGTATTTTTTTGCATTATATGTTTTAAAATACCTATAGGAAAATACTAGCAATTTTCATCCAACTTCTTAACCATATAAATGTCTAGGAAAAGATAGGCACGTACCTGTCAACCGTAGGTAAGGCTCCTTACCATTGAACCAAAGTATTATGCCTGACCGTAGTGCACTCCTAGGTACACCAAAGAACTCCTACGTTACTTCAGCTTCACATAAAATAGCCCCGTAATTAATCTTAAACGCACCCTGGGGCCTTACGTGTCAGGTCCTGTAGAAAACAATTTACTTCAATAAACCTGTAGGTATTTTCCCGTCAGAATATAATCCTAAGAAACATATCAACATATCTCCGTGAAGGTGTGTCCGTTGCAATTTGGATTGAGCTAAGCACACATGCTCTGTCCCTTTCCGCCGCGCTGGGACAGTAAGAGACGGGGAGCTGAGCTGGTTGCTCGAGTCACGACCGCAGGCAAAGATATTAAAATTCGCTTATTTTCAAACTGCATTGAGTAACTAAAGGAGTGTTACTGAGTACTGACTGTTTGAGGATCTTGTGTTGTAATAGAAGCTATGCTATATAAGCCACCAATCTTACTTACACCCAAACGAAGCACGGGTATAACCCCCATATTTTTTTAACTGAAGTTAATTTGGGTTCAAAGTTAAAGCAGATTGTGAGTCGAGACGTTTCTATTCACTGTAGGTCGTGCACTTTTAGTTCACCCCCATTTCGCCAGTTATGTTTATGTTCCCTGTAACAGGGGCGAGCCCATTGCCGCTAACCAGGAAGTAATCCAGACTCCGGGCTGCTACTGGGAAATTACAGATGGAAAAACCTAATAACATTCTTCCCGATTTGAACCCCTCGTGATTCGCAGTAGCATTTTCGATCACTAGACCATGAGGCAGTCATAATAGTCATCATATATATATATCTTTTTGATTAAAATTAATTATCAGAGGTTGCTTGCGTGCTTGAGATACGGAACCAGTATCTACCGATGATTAACAATTATCACACGTTTTATCAAATTTAAAACCTTAAGCTCGTCTCTTACAAAAATTTAATTGAATAAGTAATTAATCTTCGTGTCACATTCAAAAGCTTTTGAGGCAGATAACGTTACTCTTTTATGCACCTGTCTGAGTGTCTTAAAGGTTACCAAACTTTTTTTATGGATAAAAAAACGGGTAGGCTCGCCTGATGGAAAGTAATAACCACACCCACTTTTCACCGAAGTTGATTAAGTGTCAACATGACAGATGGTGAGTCCGTCGTCTCAAGCACAATTTGAACTACTTCTCAGACATATGTAGGTTTCATCACCATGATTTCCTTCACAGTACATATCGTGGTGTAAATTTATTTCACTTGCGTTTTAAGGAAATGTCATTAGTAAAGAACGCTGCGATTCGAACTTACGTCGCTTGATCTATATTGATAAATAAAATTGAAGAGTCTGTTTGTAATTACAAATCAACAGCTTTTCAGTAAATACATTGGAAAGTATACACGGAAATTAAATAAAAAATAAAAAAATTACTGTCTGTTTGTTTCGACTTATCTGTAAAACAGCTTAACAAATTTCAACAGGCCTTTCACTGGAATATAATATAGATGTTACATTTAAGAAAAATAATTAGTGTTCCGTTAAGCTAAGCTACCCATAAAATTAAGTTTACGCGTGCGAAAGCGCGGGGCACAGCTAGAACTAAATAAATCTTTTCATTTTCGTTTCTATTCTATGGATAGTATAGCTCACCTGCCAGTGATCGACAAGGCTAGTCAGGTTGTATCTCAGTGCGCTATGAAGCAACGGCGCTTGTGTAAATTGTATCGAGCGTGTATTTATTTATGGAAAACCTGAGTCGTCGGCCAATATGTTCTGCATACAGAATATCTAAACGTCAATGTTTATAAAGCAGTGTGAGTGGCTAGCTTCCGCCCGCGACTTCACTCGGTGTTAGAAAGATTTCCTGTGTTTCTGAGTATACCAACATCAAAGCATAATTTGATAATGACACTAGATTGTTGATAATAGATGATTAATTGAAGCGTTATTGCAGATATTTCTCACCATGTGCTTTACGTTGGAGGAAACCATAGTGTTGAAACGTGCATATGTCTGAGAAGAAATTCAAAGAAGTATGTATAGTGCCTGAGACGGCGGTAGACTCACCATCACGGTGGCACTTAATCATCTTCGGTGACAAGTGGGTGTTGTTATTACAACACCTCTACCTACCCGTTCGGGCAATACAGGCGTGAGCATATGTATATATATGTACAGACAAACATGTTTTGTTCTTGAAATTAGGAACTAATTATAAGGTTTACTTTTTATAGTTCATCACTCATCATAAACAAACTCCGCCATAAGACCATGACAAACGACAGCCCTACAGATCGAGTTATGAAGTTAGAAATCGATAAAAGATATCATTGCGGTTAGGTGGGCCACTTCGACCCAAATCACTATGATTGCTTTAGCTGGAGGCTTTCCCTTGTATAGTATGACTATAATTCAATACCATATCACTCTACTATCTATCAAATGTAATCAGAGGCGCCTTAAGTATTTGTAGTAAGAAGAGTGAGACTTAGAAGAAGAAGGAATGAAAATAAAGATCATTACACAAGTGTTATACAGTTTTCTAATCACGTACTTCTAGTCCTGGAAGGGTTGTATAATGTCAAACTAGTTTGTAAACACTTGCCATTCTATTACCACCCATATCAATGCGTGCATAGACTTCATTTCAGCTTGGATATGATCAGTGATTCCCATCTCGAGCTATCATCATTATAATGCTAATGCTTTGAAGAATAAGGTTCGAAATCCTGAATCACAACGGTTTGATGTTCTTTTAATGACGTCCTTTAATGCATAAATAATATCGGCATTAGTCCAGGCAGTGCGAATCGAAGCCCTGCGCATACGCATAGTCATGTTATTACCGGTATGAGCAGATAGGCTGTCGATAACCTAAGATGTTGTGACGTGATTTTGTAATATGTTTATGTAAGACAAGTTGCAATAGTGACAAGTTAAACGACCTGTCTATTAACATAGACTTTAATAAAAGCTGTATTGATCTGGGATCTTGTTGGATAGTAATTATTTGGTCAAAGAACTCCATAAATGAGAACACCTGATCTAATTCATGGAGTTGAATTTCAAGCGCATAGTGCATTGAATTCAGCTTGTCAGCTGGATGTATCTACTATTGAACATGGACCTCACTTAAATCCAGTATCTACACCGCACATTTTTTCTGTCTAGTTGGAGGCCCTGTATGTACCTGCGTTCAGTTTGTGGTCCCCACTCTAAGACTTTCTACCACATGGAGTACTTAGCGTTAATTTACGCGGAATGGTATATTATTTCTTTAGAAATATATTGATGAATAACCAGGGCCTAATCTGAATAAATCATAATTTTCATCCTTTTTGGTTAGTGGTTGAGAAAAGATGAATATTGAACAAATAGTGCAGAATTAGCTCCACAAAACATATATTAGGAAGCATTTCAATCAGAGCATTATTCACCACATTACTACACGCCATTCCTCATTTATTTCTTACCATCAGGGTATCATTAATTACCTTCATTACTCCTACTCTGCCAATTATCATGAGGAGTAAACCACACGGAAGCCACAAGGTGAATTTAAAGTCATACATATTCAATGAAATCGAAAATGTATCGTCTGTCAAGGTAAACATGAAGAAAGGCATGTTAAGTTATTTTAGATATGCAATAAATTAACTATTAAATATAGAAAATAAGATGGCGATGATGAATTGTTAATAATAAAACAAGAATACCAAGTAGTTCCGCAGATCTAAATGTTCAATCAATTGAGAAAATAAACATTAATAAACGATGCCCTAGCATGCACTACCCTTTCCCAAACACAATGGGAGTTTTGTAAGAGAATGAGTGACTTGATGATGTCTTAACCAGTAAAGCCCTAAAATTGGGGTGAAGTTTAATAGGCATTAAGAGCACTGGAATAAAGGATTCGAATAAAGCAATAGAGAACTAACGCAAGATTTAAATCACTCTGTCTATTTCGTAAGGAATTGAGCTATATGTCGTGACGATAGCTAACTAATCAATATGGACACTAATTGATAGCCATTTCGACTAGCTGTTCCAACATTAATAATTATAATTGAAACAAAACATTAGAAAGTGGAGCAAATTTGCATGCCTGTGAAATGAATGCGGGACGAGACTGGGACGTTCTGGTCTAATAACAAGTCACGGTGCGTGCGCGCAACGATTGTGTATCGTGTGTCCGACAGTTTTCTAATACTCGTAGGTGTAAATACGTATTGGTTATGAACGGAATATTTGACAAATTTATGATACACATTAGCAGGGTCCTGCGGGTTTAACCGCGGTTTCGGGTTGCAGAGTAATAAATAATCTAATGTTTAACCCATTCAGGGTCTTCTCAACCAAAAAGGTTTAGTTCAGCTTATCACTTGGCGTGTATAATCAATCATGTCGTTCATAGGATTTGAAAGTTTTCTCAAAAGGCTAATCAAATTAAGATATTTTTGAGTTTCAGTTCATAAATCTAAGCATTGTTTCGTGATATTTCATGATAGTGTTGGATGCGAGGTTTCAAGTAACTCTATCCTAACTCCAAACACGCATTAAAATCAGACAGGGCCCGTAATAACACAAATAAAACGTCTTTCCGCGCGTGCAGCCCGGCGCACGCGCAATGCGGAAGCCAGACCGCATTTACCACTGACTGACAGACATAAATATAATGTACTGGATATAGTAGTTGCGCACGAACATCCAACTACCCCTTTTAATTATAATATTAATGCGCAAAATAGTTAGTTTGATAGTGTGTTTGAATCGATATTGCGGTCTGATTTATTATCGCATTAAAGAGATTAATTTGTTCTTCAATACGGAGGTTTGAGTTTCAATGCTAAGGGTTTGGTATGTATATTAATCGATTTAGTTTTTCGATGTCGATGATAAATGTATTTAATTTTCTGCAATGCTGCGTTAAGATTGCATTTTTAAATAACACATACAAAGAGATGTTTTTAACATATTATTTCATGCGTTACGAAGTGGTGCCTCAGGGTTCAATGTTCGGCCCCGTACTATTCAAAAAGCATTACTCGAAACTCGTTACATAATTTGATATTATGACCGTTTTGACAACAAATGGTAGTCGTAATATAGCTGTAACACTCTTAGATTGCTATGAGATAAAGAATACATACAGCGTTTCCGAGTTTGATGGATTGCGTGTCAAGTCGATACAAATCGTGAGTTAGATAAGATAACACCCACATTATTTGATTATGTATTTGTTTAATGTAATTATTCTATTGTTAAATGCATCTGCGATTTTATCGATTACACGTTTTTTTTTCAATGCCGTGTTTTTGTTGGATCTTTGTTGTTCCTGGTTTGGTTACTATTTGACCTCATGGAGTTAGAGCGAGAAGTATATAAGAATTGTAAGCTTGTCTCGCCTTCTCTCAAGAGGAGGAGTGTAAGCAAACATGCCCAAATTTCTACCATCATCTATCATCTATTCTATATAAATGAATCCCCATTTCCCTTGGGCACGACACCACGGGTGAGCGGCTGGACCGATTTCTATAATATTTTTTTTGTTGTGTTCGTTATTGTCAGGAGATGGTTCTTATGAAAGAAAAATCTAAGTAAATTGCGTGGAAACTTTGAAAATTTAAGAATACTTAACCACCATATAAAATTATTTCTTTCTTCTTAAATCTTACCTTAGCGCTTTGGACAATAAAAACTTTTTGATGTAACCTTATGACGTTTGACATAGAATTGACAGAATACGTGCTGTATTCTCATAATTAAGACAGGGCAACGTCTGCAGTAGGAATCAAACTCAGAATCTCGTCTTCAAAGCCTAAGCAAAAGACTGACCCACGTGGCGATTTGAAAAGAAAAATCATATCTTTTTACTGTAAATATTATTAATATACTTATAGAATGAATACAATTTCAGTGAACAACACATGAAAGAAAGTTGACGATAAGGCTATCGAATGCTTCTTCTATCAGACAGGTCACAACCTCTGCTACTAAGAGTTCCGTATACTTACATGTATAGGTAAAGTATGTTAAAAAAGGTTAGTTCTCTGTACCGTAGAGTTTGATGCTAATAAGTATTTTTTCTCTCGTGCGAACAATGTTACTGGACGGGTTGCCACGGTCCGCAAGCTTGAATTTAAAAACAGACAGAAAGACAGCTCCTATACATTGGCAGGAAGATGCGCATTCGCACAAGGAGCACTAAAGGGTTACTCCACTTATTCTCACTGATTTTTGTTAATTTAAAGATCTTTTTGTCCATTAATCCCCTTTATTTGTTATTAAGATGCCAGATTAATGCTCATTGATGAGGACAGACAGTGGGAAATTGGATGCTTTCTGTCCACTAATCCTCTTCGAACGTTGTGCTTAAAAGTTACTACTAGAAGTAACCCATCATGGATCCAAAATTTTTATGCAGTACGCCTGCATAAGAGCAGCGTATTAGTTTTGATCATTTTGGAAGCTAATCCAAGCTGTTGGAAGCTGCCCTTTCGTGTCATTTCTATTTAGTGCTATTACACAACCGGGAAGAGGTGTGCACCCTCAATTACCACGAAGAAATGCAATAGTGGAAGAATTAACGGTACACACGGACAAGAAGGACGTCCAGCAACTAAGTCTAGAGGAGTTTGAAGTTATTGCTTAAATTACTGACCAGACTGTATAACTTGGTTTCCGGAGACTTATATATGAGCCCCTAAGTCAATAAAATATTAAGTCCCGCCGTACACTTAGGGTTTATACGTTGTTTAAACACATGCAATGAAACGAATAAAACAGCAATCGATTTTTTCAAAAGCTTTTAACTGTTGGTAAATAAATCGCCTTCTTAAGAAGCACTTCATTTATGAGGGCAGGTTCTTAAACATTTACGAGGTAGTCAACATTTAACTGGTAACGGTAGATATTCCCAATTACTGTTAATTACTTCCATTTAAGATTAAGCTGTGGTTCCCGAGCGGTTTCAGCAGTTGTAGCTAGCCAAGATCAAATGCCAACGGTCTGTATTCCGAAAACTTACGTGTATAGTGGATGTCACTTCTCAAGCTTGACAGTGAAAATGAAAATGAAAATGATTTATTCAGTTTAGGCCCTGGTTCGGAAACTAGCCTTCTGAGAAGAACCGGCAAGAAACTCAGCTACATGTACATTTCAAATAATAATAATATAATGATAATTACTAAAAAAGAGGAGAACATAGCAAGAAAACTTGCATATCTCGAAAGATATTCAAAGACGTATGTATAGTGCTTGAGACAGCGATGGACTCACCATCTGTCACGTCGGCAGTGATGGCACCTAATCATCCTCGGTTTAAAGGGTGTTGTAACACAACTTTCAGGTTGTCTGTATGCTTATTTACTTACCTTTGTTCTTTACAAAAAACTTAATTTCATAGTCGATCGAGTCGATACACATAATTGTGTCAGTGTCATGGTCCAGTAATCTAGGAATAGATTAGTTTCACAACTTGTAATCCAAATTCTTGGTCCGTATACCTCTGGTGTCTGCGTGTGCGTATAACAATAAATCGGCATTGGTTTAGTGCGCGTGCTCAACACGGCCCAAGTTAATTGGTGTCGTCTCGGGAATGTTGCGGTGATGCAGTGGAGGTTCTATCGGAAAGCGCATTATACGAACACTATACCTTACTAGTAATATTATCTCACTTGATTCCGGAAGTGTATTGTGAAGAAAAACAGAAAAAGCAATTGTCAACCTTTTCTTGATTGTTGCGGTTTGCAATAATGAGTTTTGCTTAACCTTAATTGCAATAACAAATGACAAGCGTTACTGCAAGGCCCTACATTCGAACCCTGGATCGGGCAGAGTATTTTTCGTTTCCCCCAGTAGCAGCTTGGAGTCTGGATAGTGCCCGGTGAATGGCAATAGGGTCGCCCCACATTACATGGGACTTATAACTGGTGAAATCTGGTTGTAAAAGCGCACCGCTGCCAATCCCTTCGGGGAATACAGGCATGACTTAATACAACCGTTTTTGGGTAGGCGAGAAGGTTGAAAAGGACGAATTTCTTTGAAGTAATTACTTATACATTTTCATCGAACATACTTTTGACAAATTGTCGGAATTTTAGTTCGATGAACTTTCGAACCGTGTGTCACTTCTCTCCTGGACTAGTTATTATCCCTACTATTACATATTTAAATCTCAGAGATATTTTTTCGCAGAATTTTACCAGTTTTTGTAACTATTATATTAATTGTAGACCTGCGGGTAATAAGCTTGAAGGCATGGTTTAAATCACTTTCCACAGGAATATATATATCTTAAATAGAAAAACATTTAAGTATTGCATACAGTTAATTAAATACTCTACTTTAGTTAAATTTACTTTCTGCTAGCTGTGCCCCGCGGTTTTACCTGCGTAGACATAATTTTATGGGTTGCTCGCGCAATAGTACTGCTTTTATAAATAAAACCCTAAGCTATTCCATGTAGCATTAGCTATCTACCATTAAAAGTCCCGTTAAAATCGGTCAAACCATTTCGGTTTGCCGGAACAAACAGACAGACAGGGAGAGTACCGTACGTAGGTACGGTACTCTCCCTGTCTTGCATACTTTCATATGTATTTAGTGAAATATTGCATTAAATACTCTGTTTTATTAACTACTAGCTGACCCGACAGACGTTGCCCTGTCTTAATTATGAGAATGCAGCACGTATTCTGTTAATTCTATGTCAAACGTCATAAGGTTACATCAAAAAGTTTTTATTGTCCAAAGCGCTAAGGTTAGATTTAAGAAGAAATAAATTTTATATGGTGGTTAAGTATTCTTACATTTTCTAAGTTTTTTCTTTCATAAGAACCATCTCCTGACAATAACGAACCCACCAAAAATAATATTATCGAAATCGGTCCCGCCGTTCACCCGTGATGTCGTGACCAAGGGAAATGAGGATTCATTTATATATATATAGATTTAATAAAAATATATATAAACAGTTAGTTTTTTAATAATACGCAATACATCAGAGGGATATTTAGGATGTCTGCTCAGCACAGGAATAGACTGACATTTGCGCGAGCGCCGCCCTACTTCGTGGTTAGTGTCATTGTTTTATTTTACGATTACTGTTATTACGAAGGCACATTCTTGTATGATTCCTGACTTGAAAGGGATCTATTGAGACCGTTCACCAAAACATCATCGGTTGAAACAGAGCGTATTAAGCATAAATATAGAAAAAAAAGCTTGTATTAAGAACTTCTGAGCTTTGAAAAACGTCAAGTCGTTTAATTTAAACATCAAAGCTCTGCTTAACCGATCATAGTTGCAAACAATGAAAGTCCCGTTAAAATCGGTCCAGCTGTTTCGGAGATTAGCTGGAAAAAGCAGGCAGACAGACATGCAGAGATAAATTCAAAAAATTGATCTTTTTTTTCCGTACCGCATATACTTTCATATGCATTTAGTGAAAAGCTGTTAATTTTGAATTACAAACACACATTTCAATTTTATTAATTTGTATAGATGTATGTATAGTTATAGGCTAGCTGTGCTCCGCGGTTTCACTCGCGTAGTTTTAGTTTCATGCTTCATTTCGCGGAACCCTAATATTTGTAATTAATAAAATTAGCCTAAGTTACTCCTTGAAACATCAGCTACCTGCCAGTGAAAGTCCCGTTAAAATCCGTCCAGCCGTTTCATAGATTACCCGGAACAAACAGACAGACAGACAGAGAAAAAATTTAAAACTTGGTTTTTCATTGCCAGTAGCGTGTATACTTTCATATGCATTTAGTGAAAAGCTGTAAATTTGGATATACAAACACACACTTCAATTTTATTTATCTGTATCTGTGTAGATGTATGCATAGATATAGATGAAACACGAGGCAAGCCTATAGCTATTAACTGGGCACAAATCTAGACTCCGGTCTGCTACTAGAAAATTAGTTAGTAAATGCAACCCACGCTTAGGCTTGCACCAAAGTGATTTCCATGAAGTAATAATTACCTTTGAGCGAATAATTACAGTATTACAAGTTTACTTTAAGCAATTTCCCGGTACTAACTGATATGAGCTTTCACGACGTTTCCTGTTTTCCCCTGTCACTAGTCGTGTCGTTAAATGTGGTGACGTATCGGTTTATCAGAGTGCCTAGTCGGAGTTTTCTTAAAATCGTCGTCTCAAGCCACCGCGTCGACGTAAACGCAGATTTGTATGGGCTCACAATAGTGCCATCTTTAGGCCGACAGAGGCGCTGTTCCGATCCTATACAAATCTTCGTTAACTTTGACGCGGTTTGTGACGGCGGCTGTGAAAAACTCACACTAGGCACTCAGAGCGCCTAGTGCGAGTTTTCTTAAAATCATCGTCACAAGTCATCGCGCCTCTGTCGGCCTAAAGATGACACTATTGTGAGCCCATACAAATCTGCGTTTACGTTGACGCGATGACTTGTGACGGCGATTTTAAGAAAACTCGCACTAGGCACTCAGATAGTGTACAAAATGCGCGTGCGCCGTTTATGTCTCAGACGAAATGGTATGAGGAAGACAGACTGCTTTGCATGAACTAATTCCTTGATTGATCAAAGAGAGGTATGGCGTCACGGAATCTACATACATACATACATATTAGTAGTCAGAGGTTTACTTTATAGTACACAATTCGCTAGTTATGTAAAGTCCCATATAGGGGGCGAGCAGGGGTGTGCATTGGATTTTTAGAGGGGTAGGCATAAACAATAAATAGGTAGGTAGGCAGGTTAAGTACATACCTATGTGACGCGGCGGAGGTACGTACGTCTTGGTAAAGATACTCATACGAACGTAAACACACACACACACGACACGAGTGTATTCAGTGATCACAAATTGTAACTTCTGCTTACCTGCTTATATGCAATGCACGCCACTGGGGGCGAGTCACTCCGCACTGCTACTGGGAAATCACAAATGGGTTTTCTTAAAACTTTAGTGCAATGATTTCACACCACGAGCTTTACGATGAAGGAAACATAGTGAGAAAACCTGCATGTGTCTGAGAAATAATACAAAGACCTATGTACGTGAGACGGCGATTCACCATTTTTTGTTGGCACTTCACAATCTTCGGTGAAAAATGGGTGTTGTTATTACAACACCTCTGCCTACCCCTTCGGAGAATACAGGCGTGAGCATACGTATGTAATATGCCGACGCTGCGCCTGCCAGGGATACCATATACGATTAAAGACATCGTTATCATCATAACCACGTGGGTTACACAATCGAATTCTGTCTGTTCATTCCCTTTGCGTACATCACAAAACCCCATTCACTCATTAAAATAAATTAATATCTTCAAATTATTTGATAGACACAATAATTTATCGTCGAAAAACTGCTATCAAATGTGTTAATACAAAAATTTCTCTATTAAGTAATGCCGGTGTAGTTACTTGTTCGCTTTCATCGTATTGCGCAACCATCCGGTTTGTAGCCGCGGCGATAGTGCTTGCCGCTAACTTGTCTGTCACCGGCTGCGCGCGCGCTTATTCTGTATATGACTTTAATATTTATGATATGTAATAATGTCCCTTACTAAGAGTAGAGGTAGTATGGTGCAAATCGTGCGACTTATAATCGTTACACTATGAGTTGCAGACTACAAGAAACTGTTTTATCACTTAGGTTTTTTTGGCGATAATAATAAAGCAAGCTGTGCCCCGCGGTTTCACCCGCGTAGATTTAGTTTCATCCCTATTGTCACGGAACCCTAATATTTTTAATAAATAAAAGTAGCCTAAGTTACTCCTTGAAACATCAGCTACCCGCCAGTGAGTCCCGTTAAAATCGGTCCAGCCGTTTCAGAGATTACCCGGAACAAACAGACAGACAGACGGTTATTTTTTTTTAAATTGGTATTTTAGTGTCAGTAGCGTGTATACTTTCATTTGCATTTAGTGAAAAGCAGTTATTTTGCAATTACAAACAGACACTTCAATTTTATTTATCTGTATGTATGTATAGATGTATAGATAACGAAAGAAGAGAGAGATATTAAAATTAATGTGCTTGTTCGTATTTTTCACTACCAGACATTTCATCCAATTGCGTTTAAACTAGGTACTTGATGAATAGATAGTTTAAATCCCAAGGTCTCACAAAGTTTACTTAAAACACTCAATAGGTACTTAAGCTGAAACACCTAGCCTAAATCATGAAATTGATTTATATTCGGATTAAACCGCGGTAACTAGTGCTAATCTATCCATACTATTTCTCTATCTGATGAAACTGATGAACCGACTCGAGTGAAATTTGGAATGGAAATAGTTTTTAAACTGGACATAGGATTTAAAAATACTAAGAACGTGGACCTAGTCACAGATAAAAGCATGGTAAGCGATTCGCCATTCGACATTTTCCATCACTGGTGCGGAACAATTACTTCATGACGCCACTTGCGCGTCATAAGCCCGACGTGAAAAATGTCCATGGCGCGCTAGGGGCGTCATTCACATGGAATCGGTTAAGCATGAATAAATATTTTAGAATTTCGTAGCATACCTACGTACTTATATCTTAGGTAAGTTAGGTGTTAACTAACAGACATACATACATACATATGCTCACGCCTGTATTCAGAGGTGTTGTTATAACAACACCCACTTTTCACCGAAGACTATTAAGTGCCAACGTGATAGAGGTTAAGTCTATCGCCGTCTCAGGCACTATACACACGTCTTTGAATTACTTCTCAGACATTTGCAGGTTTCCTCACGATGTTTTCCTTCACCGTAAAGCACGTGGTGTGAAATCACTGCACGTAAGTTTTTTTAGAAAAACACTGGTACAAGCCCCGCTGGGATTCGAATTTGCGACTGCTCAAATCTCAAGGCCACCACGGCTCATACAACGATATAATAACGCTTATATTAAATAAATTCGTAGCATACCTACGTAGGTAATCTACCTACGCCTATATCCTAGGTATGTTGCTAATTGATAACTTAACCAATTAGTAACTTTAAGTTAACACCAAGAGGTGGTAAGTCACAGACACTAAATTCTACCTCGTCACCCACAGACGTCATATAACTCCACGTGTTGTGTTGACAAGCGTGTAACTTGGTGAAAGTGAACGGCCGGCGATGGGCCCAATCCATCGCAATGTGTATCGCTCATATACGTATTTTAAATGTAATGCTTCCATGTACTTCTTATTTGTTACTTACTACTGTAGTTAAGTACCCTTCACCTGCTTTACTAGTCTATAGTTTCCGTAATACGTATCTACACTAATGAAAATATAAAGTGGGAAGATTTGATTGTTTTTTTGTTCGTTTGTTTGTATTGAATAGGCTCCGACACTACTTGACCGATCTTGAAAATTCTTTCAGCAATGAATAGCTACGTTATCAGCGAGTAACATAGGTTATATTTTATCCCCTTACTCCCACGGGAACGGGAACTACGCGTAATGGAATTTCGTTTGCTCAAGCTCTTTTTATGTTTCGACTTACGATTGCATGTAATTGGAAGGTAATATAATCCAGTAGAGAACAGAATTGCAAATAGAAAAACCTAATTACACATTGCCCAACACGGGAATCGAATCCAGGACCTCGTGTTTCACGGTAGCACTTCCGACCACTAGTAACAATGTATTACAAAGAGATACTTTTATTGAATAGAAAAATAATTATATATGCAAGGAACAGTATTTAAATGTTATGACAAGTAGAAAACCTGGCCATCTCAAAAATGTTATCTAAGTTCTTCCTTGTAATGCTAGAAATTAGCTATCTTCCAGTGAAAGTTCCGATTAAAATCGGTCCAGCCGTTTCAGAGATTAGCCGGTACAAACTGACAGAGAAAAAAATTTAAAACAGTTTTATTTAATTATAGTATGGACTCTCATGTGTATAGTAAAAGCAAAACTGTGTGTGATAGTGCATAGCATGCATAGCATAGTGTATAGCATATGGGTGGAATTCTAATATAATTATAATGTTAAGAAACACGGCAATATATGTAGTTCACAATAATATCTAATACATTGAGATGCACGATGCTATGATAGCTATTGGAAAGTGACTCACGCATATCTGCCGACTTTCCTTTGGAACGCACGCGATGCGCGTTATACGTACTTTATTTACATATGTATGTAATATACAACTATTGTATAATTAACCAGTATAGTAACTAGTGCTGTATCTGTACTTCTATACTACCAAATTATTTGACTGCCTCGTTGGTCTAGTGGTTAATAGGTTCGCCTGCCGATGACGAGGTCGGGTCATAAACAGATATTGGGTTTTTCTGTCAAGAAATTCACAATAAAAAATGCCCGGAGTTTGGAAGTTGGCAGTGTTTACACCCCGTACCTCGGAAAGCAAGTTAACTGTTGGTCCTACGCCTGATCTCTCTCCGGTCGTGTCGGATTACCTACCATCAGACTATGAGAGTGAGATAGTAAAGAGTGCACCTGTGTTTGCGCTATAATTGCGCACACACTTGTGCACTATAATATATCCTGCGTACATGGCTAATCCCCGTTGAGATTAGCCGCCGTAACCGAAATTCGGTAGGAGATCATTATTATTACTACTTAATATTTAAAGCTGTATGTTTGTTTGCTTAAAATCTCAGGAACTACTGGTCCGATTTGAAAAATCATTTCAGTATTTGAGATTGCCCATTTATCGAGAAAGGCTATAGGCTATATCATCACGTTAAGAATAATCGCGGTTTAAAGTGATCTTTAGCCCTAAGTAACATGTGCATGAAGTAGCGAGCAGAAGTAAGTGTGTACTTTTTGGTTTAATTATAAAGAGGAAATATCTGTTGAATAGGCTCCGACACTACTAGACTGATCATCAGCGAGTAACATAGTCTATATTTTATCCCCGTACTCCCACGGGAACGGGAACTACGCGGGTGAAACCGCATGACGTCCGCTAGTTATATGTAACTCTAGCTAGGCCTTTAAATGAATAATGTGAACACATTATCACACAGCACCATCTAGTCCGAAACTAAGCAAAGTTTGAACTATGGGTACCAGACGACGCCAGCTCGAATCTCAGCGGGACCAGGGCCCAAACCATGAGCTCTTATTGCCATGATAGTTTCACTCATTTATGAGACAGATGTATGTGACGTACATACATCTGTTACTGTCGCACAGCTGAAGTATCATTGCAATAAGACCTCATGGTAAGGCGCCTGGACAAATGAATTTTTCGAAATCGGATTTTTGAGCAGTGATTTCACACCACGTGCCTTACGATGGCAAACATCGTGAGAAAACCTGCATATATCTGAGGAGTAATACAAAGATGTAAGTATATTGCTTAAGACGGCGATAAACTCACTATCTGTCACATTGGCACTTAATCATCTGCGGTGAACAGTGGGTGTTGTTATTACAACACCTCTGCCTACCCCTTCGGGGGATACGGAGCATATGTATGTCGGTAATAAAAGGTCAATGCCCCTTAAATAAGCAAGAAAGTAATTATATATGTATATTACAGTTACGTTAATTAGCAAATACTAAGTACGTTTGTAAATCTATACAGATAAATAAAATTGGAGTGTCTGTTTGTAATTCCAAAATAACAGTTTTTCACTTAATGCATATGAAAGTATACAAGCTACTGACACTAAAAACCAATTTTATTTTTTTTCTCTAGCTGTCTGTGTGTCTGTTTGGTCCGGGTAATCTCTGAAACGGATGGACCGATTTTAACAGGACTTTCACTGGTAGGTAGCTAATATTTCAAGGAGTTACTTAGGCTATTTTTATTTATTGGTGGTAGATTCCTCGACGTTCATAAGTGCCTTACCAGGGCCTAAACTGAATAAATCATTTTCATTTTCATTTTCATTTTCATTTTCATTAAAAATATTAGGGTTCCGCGACACTAAATATGAAACTAAATCTACGCGGGTGAAACCGTGGGGCACAGCTAGTAGATACATATATGGTACCGTTGAAGCGATCTATCATTGTCATTTTAACACTTATTTCTATATAAAATTAATGGTAGACTAGTTTGTTCGCGAAAATAATTATAGGTAACTGGACTCTGCCGCGGTTAACTTAACTATTATCTATACATCTATACAGATAAATAAAATTTAAGTGTCTGTTTGTAAATCCAAAATAACAGTTTTTCACTAAATGCATCTGAAAGTATACACGCTACTGACACTATAAAACCAAGTTATGATTTTTTCTCTGTCTGTCTGTCTGTTTGTTCCGGGTAATCTCTGAAACGGTTGGATAGATTTTAACGGGACTTTCACTGGTAGGCTGATGTTTCAAGGAGTAACTTAGGCTACTTTTATTTATCAAAAATATTAGGGTGCCGCGACAATAAGGATGAAACTAAATCTACGCGGGTGAAACCGCAGGGCACAGCTAGTCTAATTATATGATCCATAGAGATATATGAGATGTCTAATTATCTATAGTTACTAGCGGTGCCCCGAGGTTTCACCCGCGTAGAGTTAATTTCTTGGATGTCCCGCGGAACCCTAATGTTTTTTTATAAATAAAAGTAACCTTAGTTTCTTCTTGTATCATCAGCTATCTGCCAGTGACAGTTCCGTTAAAATCGGTCCAGCCGTTTCAGACATTATCTGGAACAAACAGACTGAGATTGTTTTTAAATTGTATTATTTTTGTTATTACCGTAAGGGGAAGCTTTAGTATTCTTTAAAAAAGAAAAGAAGCTTTAGTGACTAATTGTATCATCAGCTATCTACCAGTGAAAGTCCCGTTAAAATCTGGCCAACCGCGTCAGAGACAAACAGACAGACAGAGAAACATTTTAAAAATTGTTTTCTTTCTGCCATTACCGTATATACTTTCATATGCATTTTGTGAAAAGCTGTTAATTTGGAATTACAAACAGACACTTCAATTTTTATTAATGTGTATAGATGCGGATAACAAGCTGCTATATACATGTAACATATTACAAACAGACATAAGTAATGCGAGTATGTAATAAATTGTACGCCTTTTGGTCATATATCCGTGCAAAAACTCGTTAATTACAATATAGAAACGTTATTAATATGTAATTAGTGTGATTTATACTTTTCACGCTGTCGTTATTAAATCAATTAGTCTGGTAGTACACAGACGTGGAGGCGATTCGAAGCGATATAATTATATTGGTATCAAAATTCAAATTATCTTTATTTGATTAGACTTTTTACAAAGTACTTTCAAATCGTCAGAAGGACACAACTCCATTATACATGATTATAAATGTTACCACCGGGTTCGGATGGTTGCTTTTGGTGAGAAGAACCCGGCAAGGGGCTGTCCATTAATCACGTGATGTCTTTTTAACATATTTTAACCCCTCCCTCTCCATGGTGATACGTGGTGAGGTTTAAGACTATCCCCCCACACCCCACACACATAAAGAAACTTAAATTTTATTTTTAATATACCGGTATTTATTTATTTATTTTAGACAACATATAAACATACAGCTAACGCCAACACATTTATACATTTAGATAACAATTCAATAATGATAATAAGTAGTAGTATAGGATGAAATACAATTGTTACGACATGTATAGTCTAATTCTTTGAATTAGACTTGGCATGGTGTCTGCAAATAATAAATGGTATAAAGTATAATCTAATCCTATTCTAGAAAATTAAGCACCATGATAAAAATGTCTAGACAGAAAGGTTGCAGGTTGTTTTTGACTGGCAAACAATAATATTAGAGGAATGGTGTGCATAATTACACGTGATATCTTACTATACCTTCCGCCCCCTTGTCATATTTTGTGATTTTTGCCGAACCCCTCCCCCCCCCCTCCCTCCAAACCTCACGTGATTAATGGACAGCCCCCAAGTACCTCAACAATAATCTTCAGTATCCTTGATAAGACTACATAAATCCAAGACCAAATATATTATTTTTAAAAAAATTCTCCATGTTATCCTCCGTGGGTCCCAGAAGGTGTACGCAGGTGCAACATACACATTTCAAATGATAGCTGAGTGTTAAATTGTTTAAATCTCCTTCGCTTCGCTTCCATATGTGTATCAAACGTTACCCGTCTCGCAATGACACAGAATTTATTTATCGCCGCCGCTGGCGATCATAATCGCCGCTTCCGCCGACGCCACCTGCGCCCGCGCAGCGAAAGTGTGTATTTGTCAACGCGACACTTATTTATAATGTACCTTTAAGTACTTAAGTAGACGCTGTTTTATTGTTAGATTTCTAGTGGGAATTTATAATTTTTCTTATGCGAGAGCGGACTAAAGATATCATTTGATGTTTCCGACAAATAATAAATTATGGGACTTAATATTTATGTTCATGGCGGGATTCATGAATGAACAATGCTCTATAGGTCTAAAATTTTCAAATAGGTCAAAATATGTAGGGGAATCCTAGTTCAAAAACATCGGAATTTCCCTTCTACGCCGCTTAAATTAGTGGACTGTATTTTTATGTTGTTTATTTTGTCATTCGCCGATATTGAGTGTAAAATATATATAGACAAATACAGGGATAAATTATACCCTAAACCCACCCCTTTGCCGCATCAGGAACCACTTTTTATGAATTTATAATATTGAGCTTGTTGTCGACCGACCGCGCGTTTTTCCGTTCCCGCCAAAAATATTCGGATCACATTATGATTCTCTCAAAGTGGCCGTTTTAGACCTATGGCCTTCGAGTAGGTACTTGGGATCTTAATGAAAATGAAAATGATTTATTCAGTTTAGGCCCTGGTAAGGCACTTATGAATGTCGAGGAATTTACCACCAGTTCGGAAACTAGCCTTCTGAGAAGAACCGGCAAGAAATATAAAAATGAAAGACCGATTCAACAAAGAGGAAAAAGTTTTTTATTCAGCAACAGACGTTTCATATATATAAGCCAGTTGAAACTATCAATAGCGTGTTTTAATTATAAATGTCAACAAAGTCAACGCCATCTATCCACATAACGTATAACTAAAATACTACACAATATCCTAAGTATATTTGGCTTATACAATGAATATGGACAAAGGGAATAAAAGTAAGTAGAAACAGTTTGAGAAATAGAATAGAATAGAAATGGAAATTTGAGAAAAATAAGAGAATAATTGAATATTTTTTTGTGTAATTATCATTGTTTACTATGTAATGGTAAATTAACTTAAGTTAGCGTAAGAGAAATGACGTTCAATAAGTGTTCCAAGTGTCCCTTATGTTGAATAAAACTTTTTGATTTGATTTGAATGAAATGTACATAATGCCAGCTGAGTTTCTTGCCGGTTCTTCTCAGAAGGCTCGTTTCCGAACCGGTGGTCAATTCTTCGACATTCATAAGTGCCTTACCAGGGCTTAAACCGAATAAATAATTTACATTTTCATAGGCGTCATATATATTTATATTTATGATTATTTTTGTCTGTTTCAGGTAAGCACGAAACAGCACTTTAAAATTTAAACACTGGAATATCTTTAGTCGCCGAATTATGTAAGTATTTTCAAATAGACTTTCGTAAGCTTTTGGAATAACCTACCCATAAACACTTTACAATACACCGAAACAAAGGCGTTTTAGTACCTCCAAGTCAAACCAAAACCACTTTTCAGCTTTCAAAGTTACCATAAATGTTTGCTTTGCGGTATTTTAGATTACCGCGAGTAAATACGTTTAAAACTTGCGGCGAGGGAAAATCTTTTCACTTAACTAGTGAAACTCGATTAGTAGCTATAATGACGTCAACTATTCGATTAAAGGAAACGATAATAGCTCGGGAAGCGACTTACGCTAGCTTGATATTTTCTCCCTACGCTTGCAGTGGTAAAAAGTTTATTTTCTTGGTATAGCCTTATTTGATAGAAATTGAAAGGTGGGTATTCAATCCCGGTTTGTTAGCTTTTACTTTTATATACAAGTTTGTTTTGATGCTTCACTCGAGGTAGGGAATACATACGACTATATCTATAAAGATAAATAAAAGTGTGAATTTACAGCTTTTCACAAAGAATATGAAACTATTTACAAAGCTAACATAAAAAGTTTTTTCTTTTCAAATTTTTCCTTTTTCTGTCGGTTTGTTTGTACCGGCTAATCTTTGAAACGGCTGGACAGATTTTAACGGAACTTTTACAGGCAGATAGCTGATGTGGCAAGGAGTAGCTTCGGCATTACTTTCATTTCTTATCGGCACTATTTTGTCCGACCCGGGGATTGAACCCAGGACCTCATGTTCCGCAGTAGCGCTTTGCGACAAGACCTACAATGCGTTTCAGGTCCCGTCGCGAGTAAAGAACGCGCAAATAGTGGGGATACTGCGCATGTTTTTATTCGCCTTGCGTCATACATATAGACAAAGACAGACTCATGATGACTACTGCACTTTCAATGGTACTCGTTCTTAACTCGTGAAGGAACTTATACAAACAGTTAAGTACTTACATTTCATTATTTTTTTGTAGATGTAATCTAGACCAGAATTCAAGGCTAAAGTGAGACTTTTATGCCAGCTCGAGCGTATCGACCTAAGTATCAAGATTTCTAAGTTGTAAAAGCTACTTAAAAAATAATTTCCAAATTTGATTATCATCAATATCACCTACAAAACTTTCTTCACACAATGGTTTCACTTGCTGTGGGAGCTACGCCGGAACAGTAATACCACAGTATATATATAAACAGCATGGAATCTAGACCGTATTCAATTAAATAAAATTGAATTGTCGTTGCAAATATATGCGGTACAATTATAAAAAAATCTAAGTATGTCTGTCTCTTTGTTCCGGGTAATATCTGAAACGGCTGGACCGATTTTAGGCTAATTTTATTTCAAAATAGGGTTACACTAATTAAAGCGCGAGGCACAGCTAGTTTTTGAAATAGGGACTTTTGTTCCATTAGGACGGTTGTCACTGGTCAAGTAAGGCAGTAGATAAAGGAAATAATTAAAAAAAACCTCCTTTAATTACTGCCATAGTAACGTGGATTTAAATTTATAAAAATGTCTGTAAAACACGTAAATGACATATACCCTCACGGCCACGACGAGACACCCCATACTGACATTACATTGGGGTTAATGGGAGTTTTTCTCTGCCGCCGTCACAAGTCACTTCATAGACGTAAACGCATATTTGTATAGGATCGGAACAGCGCCATCTATCGGCTCACAGATGACACTATTGTAATCCCATACCAATCTGCGTTTACGTCGACACTATGACCTGTGACGGCGATTTAAAAAACTGTCACTAGGCGTTCGCCCTCAGGGCCGCATATATCCTAGAGTGTGCAATTTCGAACGATTTGTTCTCAGATCCCATACTGCTTATAGTTATACTGTGCTTAGGAAGTTGCCGCGTCATCTTATTCCCGCGACATTCACATAAATTGTTCGCATTCGATTTCTGTCAATTACTGGCGATTCCGTGATTCACACTCGAGTTGAGAATGTTGAGATTAGATTGTTGTAGAGAAGGCATTGGTAGTCGCTTCTTCGTTAGCTATCACGTTTATATAACAGGCTTATAAGGATATATTATAGTCTTTTACAGTAGTACATATTCATCTTTTATATTATGTATTGTATACACACTATAAATAGTCTGTGCTAATATTATAAAGTGGAAATGTTTTGTATGTCTGTTTGTAGCGAATTGGCTCAAAAAGTACTAGACCGATTTTAAAAATTCACCATTTCAATGCTACATTATCACTGATTAATATAGGTTATATTTTATCTCCGTACTCTCACGGGAACGAGAACTAAACAGGTGAAACCGCGTAACGTCCGCTCGTATAATACAAATATGTTGTTGTATTATATTATGCGATTATTTATCTAATATATTATAAAATTCACGTATCGCGTTGTTTGTTAGCAAACTCCTCCGAAGCCGAAAACATTTTTGTGTGAATATCGGGTAGGTCTGAGAATCGGTCAACATCTATTTCTTCTCTAAATCTTTAAAGCCTCTAATTGAATCTTCCAAGCGATCGTGTCTATCAGCCGATCGTCGTACTTTTCCGCCGAATCATTGTTTTTAGCTGAAAGTAAAAGTGTAAAATCCATTGCATCGGTCACGGAGCTTAATGCTATTATTCAGACTTGTAATGACGGCTTGTCGTGTTTCGGCAAATGATTTTAATCCCCTTGTTAACTAATTGTTACTCTCGATGACTGATTTCGGTACATGTGAAGTGAAACTGTTATTGGCTGAAAGTTATTCGACTTGTAATCGTTATGAAATTTCCCGAGGATAGACAATTTTATTGTTATTGCGTGCTTGTTTTCACTTTGTAATTGTGTTTTAATGCTTTTAGAATGGATAAAGTCTTACTAGTGGTTTGAAAAGGCTCGTGTGGTAATTGAAGGGTGGGCGATATATACTCAAATGAAGCACCGTTTCTGAGTAAATAAGCTAGTTATATATTTGTTTTATACATAGTAAAATAAAATGTGTGTCGATAATGGCGGCAAGAAGTGAAGAGAGTGAGCGTGCCCATAGACAACAGGCAGTAGTGAGGCGATTACATTTTAGTTACTTATTCTTGACTAACCACAGATGTTAAATATATTATATATTGAACAAAGGGTGTGTTTCCAAGATCATAATAAAGGTTCTTAAAAATGGAAAAGAAATATAAATATGTATGTCATGAATAAAAATCTAGTATTTAGATGGGGATTGCTAAATGTTACTTTAGACGTATCAGTTGAGTTTGGATACACCGACCACCAGATGGCGCTAGGCGACCCCTAAACCGCAAAACAAGAAGGAAAAATTCGACATATAAGGTAAGATCACGAGTAGCTCAGTTGGAAAAGCAACTGCACGGATTGCACAGGTCGTGGGTTCGAGTCCCGCCTCGAGTACGTATCTTTATTTTTTTTAAGAATTTAGAATGTTTACATGTGTGTCATGAATAAAAATCTAACATAATATATGTTAAACGAACTTACCTGTAAGTCAAGTTCTATCATAATTATACGAGCACCTCGTCAGAAGATATGAAGGAAAACATCGTGACGAAACCTGCATATTTCTGAGTAATTCAAAGACGTATGTATAGTGCCTGAGATGGCGATTGACACCATGTGTCACGTTGGCACTTAATTATCTTCGGTGAAAAGTGGGTGTTGTTATTACAACACCTCTGCCTACCTTTTCGGGGAATACAGGCGTGAGCATGTATACCTATACAACAAACATAATTTTCTAATGTTACTGTCTGTTTTTTCTGACCAAAACGACTAGACTATTTTGACGAGAATTTCACTGGCTAGCTGATGTTACAACATGTGACTATTGAAACCGATTGCCCGACATGGCATTTAGCATTTTTGTGTCCTTCTGACGATTTGAAAGTACTATGTAATAAGTCTAATCAAATAAAGATATTTTTGCCTTTTCTTGCTTGTCTCAATATAGTATAATCTATACTAATATTATAAAGTGGAAATATTTGTTTGTTTGTTTGTATTAAATAGGCTCCGACACTACTAGACCGATTTGAAAATTCTTTCAGCAATGGATAGCTACATCATCAGCGAGTACCATAGGCTATATTTTATCCCCGCACTCCCACGGGAACGGGAACTACGCGGGTGAAACCGCGTGACGTCCGCTATTATAATATAAAATAGAAATTATAATATAATATAATAATAATATCTTGTGTTTTCAGTTTTCAATAAAAAAACTGTTTGATTTAAACTCGATCGAAATTACGCGGTTCAATGACTATACATATAATTTAATATTATAACTCCTAGCAATAGAATCTCTAACAAAATGTATAATCAATTCTTTTAATTAGCTTTTTAAGTTAGCTAGTTTAGTTAAATATGTTGATTAACTTTCACGCGGACAGTATTCGCGTACTGTAACTTCAACACAATACATAAACGTAGCAGTAAACTCATCCGTGACGACACATAAGTTTTTAGAAAACTCATTGGTACAGGCTCCGCTGGGATCCACCCAATAGCCAGGGTATAAGAATATGGCTATGGTATCCCCTGCCTGTCGTAAGAGGCGACTGAAAGGGGGCCGGAATGCCTGCTGGCGGTGGTCGGGGTGGGAGCTTTGACCACCGAGCCGCGGGCCCGGGAAGGTGGCAGCGCAATGTGGCTCGCGCTGCCTTGAACAGCGAGGTCTTCAGGGGCGGCGATACAGCTGCCCCGGAGATGTGCCCCGGCAAAGTGTGGGGGGACACCGGTGCGGTCTATCAGAGTACCCGGAGTCCCCCCTGAGCACTGAGGATGGCCACCGGGGGTTTTAGTGCGGTAAAAATCCCACATACCCCGATCTGCCTCTCCCAGGGCGGTCGGGCACCTTTTGAAGGTTTCCCCCTCGTCAATAAAAAAAAAAAGGCTCCGCTGGGATTTGAATTTGCGTCGCTTAAGTAGCAGGCGACAGCTCTTACTTACTTCTTTCATTTCATTTAGAATTACGTAGACTTGATTAGTAAAGATTTATCGGCTCACGGATATTAAGCTAATTGGTCGTAAATATGTAAAACGTGCCTTAGAAGTTGACATACTGATTATCCAACGTGCTGTGCCAATCATCTAATTCAAATATACTACTGAATATGAATAATTTATTGCACAGAACAACAGCGCTTCGACTTTCCAAACTGACTCGATAATTTGATAAAGCTCACATCATCCATCAAGGCTGGACTAATTATCTTAACGACCGGTTTTGTAACTATTTATTTATTTTTTGATTACGTGATAGTTTTCTCTGTGTATGAAATTAATACTATTATGAAAAGCAGGTTATTTTTTTTTTGTTTTTGGTACGTATCACTTTCAAATTAAAAATATCGTTACTTGATTAGACTTTTGATTAAATTCATTAATATGTCAATTTTATTTATCTGTGTACAACTTACCAGCACGGGGTAGGTCTGTGTGATACGATTTGAGTATGGTTTCCAAATTTATGAAAAATACCCAAAAAAGTTCTCAAATGGTGGCGCGTCTCGATAAACTTTATCGTGCGAAGCAGGGATCAGTATAAAAGTATGATATTTAATTAGTATTCAACTGAACCTAGCTGACTGATTAATTTTTATAAATTGGGTCAAAAACGTCACACGTAATCACACGTAAGTCGAGTGTGATGTAAAAAATATTACGTCTTGTACAATCGTGTTCAAAATACTTCCATAGAGTTTTGTTTGTTTTTTTTGTGCATTCAAATTAACTTTAATCGCTATTGTTAAACTAATTATTATGATGAACAGTAAATGAACCCAGGTATCTTAATAACAAGCCTTTTTGTGGGTTATGTTTTTGCTACCGGATAAACCCAAAGGTAAATTGCGTTTTTTACTCCAACCGTAAATAAAGGTACCTTTGTTAATAACACCGAGTCATGCTATAATGAATACCAACACCAAAGAACGTTTGAAATAAGCTTCCTGTTATTTCCCTGATTCAAGGATAACTCGCTTTTGACCGTGTCAGGTCTGGGCCGAGCTTCGGCCGCTGCTTAGCCGTTGTCCGTTGCTCGGCCTTCACACAGTTGCCGTGCGGTATTTTTAACGTTGCACACTCACGCTGCTTGTGCCCATACAAAATATATATAATGATCGTTGACCGTGTTACGGCGGACGTTCGACTCGGACTCGTCACGGTCTAGCGTGATGCATCCTTTAAGTTCTGTGGTTAGAAAGGGATACTCACCATCCGTATATGCTGACGAATTATATAATGATGCCCCTGACATTGCATCCATAGGCTGCTGTGACTACTTACCATCAAGTAGGCCGTATGCGTTTCTTATTTGC
This sequence comes from Watsonalla cultraria, assembly GCA_964035505.1. Lineage (NCBI taxonomy): Eukaryota > Metazoa > Arthropoda > Insecta > Lepidoptera > Drepanidae > Watsonalla > Watsonalla cultraria. The sequence continues at coordinate 11,513,700 of OZ037714.1, forward strand.
TACCTTAATGGTCATTAAAGAAGGATTTGTGGAAGCACAGTACGTACTCCCTAAGTATAGATTTATAAACATTCAAACGTCATCCCTTGACGATAAACTCGGTTCAAAGCGTGTTAATCCATTTTTGGTATACACAACCCTCCGAAAAAGTATCAACACATTTTGAACGCTAATATGCAAACTCGTTTGACCGTCTCAGAACCTACACCTGGGGCACTGGTTCTATGGTAATAAAGTTGACGGTAATTAATAATTGTCATGAGACTTAAATGGAAAGTACGTTTTTCACCTCTCGGGTAGACGACGGGGAAACTCTGGGAAATTGTAAACTTGATTAGCCAGTCCACTTTTCTTTTTACTATGACTAATAATTGTACAGTTAGCTGTAATGGTTTCAGGATGTCGTAAAATACTTCATTTAATAGGCTCTAAGGCACTGTCTTTACCTAGTTCACAATATTGCATTATGGCATATCGTAAATTTTAGTTTATATTAAATCTACGAGTATTTAAGCCGTAAAAGAGAATGTTTGTAACATTATATTTACTTCATTGATTGGGTTAGTTTGTGTGGTATTTAGATATTTATATTTTACTAGCTGTGCCTCGCGGTTTCACCCGCATAGATTTAATTTCATCCTTATTGTCGCGGTACCCTAATATTTTTAATAAATAAAAGTAGAGTAAGTTACTCCTTGAAACATCAGCTACCTGCCAGTTAAAGTCCCGTTAAAATCGGTCCAGCCGTTTCAGAGATTACTTGGAAGAAACAGACAGACAGACAGACAGAGAAAAATATTAAAACCGAGTTTTTTAAGTGTCAGTAGCGAGTATACTTACATATGCATTTATTGCAAAGTAGTTATTTTGGAATTACAAACAGACACTTAAATTTTATTTATATTTATAGATATAGATGTAGGTATAGATAGTGCTTAGTATGGTACTTAAATGTGGGGTAGTTCCAAAAAAGCTGATTTAATTTCAGACATTTTTTCAATTATTTCGACTAGGCTAGATTTCGTTTGGATTACTGCAACCACTTATCCAATACCTTACACTCATTTTAAAATACCACTAGTCTTTATAGACTAGCTGTGCCCCGCGGTTTCAACCGCGTAGATATAATGTCATGGGTGGCTTTATTTCGCGAAATATTCTTTCAAATGGCAATCTGCTAATTTGGTATTACAAACAGACACTTCAATTTTATTTACCTGTGTATCATTGTCATATTGACAGCTATATCCTCCGTTCGGCATTCACAAGTTGTATTTAAGGACGACTTAGTGTTGTTAAAGGACCGCTTCGACTGCTTAAATTACACCCAAAATACTTGAAGACCATAATTAAGAATGCGTATAATATCAGGAACCTCTCAGAAGGTACACAAAAAATAATAACACACTCAACACAACGTCAAAAGTCAAGTTTTCTCATAATGTAACTTTGTATTCGTACGGTGTAATTTCGGGCAAAAAAGCGTTTTGCGCAACACCAGTTGCAAATATTTTTGGTTTTGTTTCCATTTTGTTGTTGTGTTGCGCTTGCGACGCACGCAATCCTCTAATAAGACGCTCACATTTTTGACGTAAGCTGCTTTTAATGGCTTTTTGAAAAAGTATAATGTTAACTACCTTAAATTGGTCCAAATTAGAGACTTGACGTTGTTAAAATTATAATTAAATAATACTGAAGTGACGTTAACAGCTACGCATATTTTGCCATCAAAATAATGCGTGAGAGGCCTAAAAGTGCACTTTGAATTCTTCTTCTTCATTTAAGAGTTAGACTCTTGTCGGTGCAGCTGATGAAGCTCCCTCCACTTGTTCCTGTCCAGTGCTGCTTCTTTGACCTCCTTATACGACGTGACGGTTATTTTATCCTTTAATTGTTTGGTGTAGCTTATCCTTGGTCGGCCCCTGCCACGCCTTCCCTCTATTTTACCTTCCAAAATGGTTTGTATAAAGCCGTCATGCCGTATAAGGTGACCAATCATTTTTCCTCTTCTGTTTTCTATATTTGGTACTAATGTTCTTATTTCGTTTACTCTTCTTAGAACCTCCTCATTTGATACCTTTTCCGTCCAACTTATCCTTTCCATCCTCCTTTGAATAAGGCTGACAATTGTTTTGATTTAATGTGAACGTACATACATACATATGCTCACGCCTCTATTCCCCGAAGGGGTCGGTAGAGGTGTGTAATAACAACACCCATTTTTCACAGAAGATGATTAAATGCCAACGTGACAGATGGTGAGTCTATCACAGTCTCAGGCACTAAACATACGCCTTTGAATTAATTCTCAGACATATGCAGGTTTCCTTACGATGTTTGCCTTCACCGTATAGCACGTGGTGCGAAATCACTGTAATTATTAATTTAAAATACTTAATTTAGTATTTAATGTGCATAATGCTCTTCTTTTCTCTCTATCTATCTACCAACTAGAGTGTGTGAGTAATCATTTGTTTGTTATGTGAGTGAGACAAGAAACACATGGTGTAAAGTCTTCGGGTGAAACCGCAGGGCACAACTAGAAATAAATTAAACCGGATTTTATCTTCCTGTCAAATCTCTATGGAATATCAGAATCATTCATTAGCATATTTGCCATATAAGACAGCTAATTAGTAAGAAACAAGATGGTTTTATGATGTACCTTTAATTGTTAATGAACCGGTCAGTATCAGGTCTACTATCTTTCACCGAAAACGAAACATAGCAATCGAAAATCCAACGAAGTTTTAGAATAGTTTGGTTCTGATTTAGCTCAAATTTTCATAATCAGTACTCCAAACATGTACAGCACTAGCCACCTAACTGTACATGTTTATTACTTTGTCATTCGAATGCGTATTTGGGGTATTTGGTGGCTCGAAATGTGTTGGAAAAAGTACCAACACAGCCACTTTATAACGCAAGGACGTCGAGGACTGAACGTCAAAGCCTATATTTGGGACACAAAACAGGATCTTTTTGGCATACAAAATTATCGAGTGGGCCTACTGAAAATGAATAAATTATTATTTGTTTTTTATTCGTTCTTAATAACTGTACTTCATACTTGGGGTACTTAAGCTATAATAGATAGGTCACAATAAGTACAGAGTTTTCGAGAAGTTTTTAAAGAAGCCGGAGAGCTTCGTGTCCGTAAACAATTACGGCTGTTTATTAAGTGGCTCATTAGGGGTCAGCCTCAGAGTATGGTATTCCGCCAATTTGACGAAATTGCATGTGCCGCTAGCTAGCTAGAGTTTACAGACCTTGTCATAATAACGACAATTATCTTATTTCATTTTGGAATCGCATTTTTTTAATGTCTTATTAATATCGACTATATTATTCTCATAATTAATGATGTCCCGATTCACGTTTGTTATCTTACAGGGGCCCATGACCACTTATTGCCATGATAGTTTAACTCTTATTATGAGACAGGTGTATATGGCGTGTATAAGTCCGTCACTGTCACGCAGTGGAATTGTGATGGCAATAAGACCTTATAGTAAGGCCCCAGGGCTTCGACGTATTAGGAGAATATTTTCATAACACATACACCGGCCTTGTGCCGTAAATCAATATAAAACTAGAAAAAATCCCTTAACATGTTCAATAACAAAAATTTTTTTTAATATTTGATATCTATCACCAACCGATGCTCTGTGGCAATCAGATGTTCCCTAAAAGTCGAGACTTTCCTCAAAATTCTTGGAAAATCTTCGACACAATCTCTCCGGCAGTGAACAGAATCTTATTATTCAAAGTAATTACTTATAATTTTGTACAGTTCTCTGATCGTTGTTGGTAGAACCTGAATGATTCACACGCAGACACTGTAATATGTATAATTATTTTATGAAGACGTCACGCGATAATAATAAACAGTAATTTAAATATGAACTCACTTTTCCACAGAAGTGTCTTTAAACTAAGGATGGTCATTGGCCACACACAATGTTTAGCAATGCAATGTTTTTGTGTGTGAATTCAATTAAATTAATATTAAAAAAATATCATATCAATATCAAATCAAAAACTTTATTGAATATCACTTCAATTTAATAAAATAACACTTGGAACACTCATTGAACTTATTTTTTAAAGCTAACTTAGCTTAAATTTTACTACCGTTTCCAAATTAAAGCCTGTCTAGAAGAAACGGCGAAACTAACTCCTCGGTTTTTTTTACATATTATGTTATACATGAGGTTGTTTTACTACGATTGAATTGAAAAGTGAGCTACTCATAGCCGTGCTTGGCTATCATCATGTGAAAATTATCAGTAATATTTGATCATTTGTATTTGCACGATTCTTGACGCTGGATATCGTTGTCCTCTCATGCCCAGGCATGGCCATTCGCACAAAGCGATCGTTTCGCACGGCGCCATAGGAATTACAATGCGTGCGTTTGTTGAACTTACACACGATAGGAATCACAAGTAGATAGCATGTATTACGTATCGTATGTACATTCTTTATTGCACATAGTACTTAAATACTCCAATCAGAACTTTCCCTTTCGTAAATCAACAGAATAAACCTGTTTCACAAAAGAAACAAATTGTCTTAAGAAGTTCCTAATTCAATATTCAAATGCCGACTAAGACCTGCTTGACCTACGTCGGGTCACTTCGGATTAACTCGCCAAGGTCAACGGATGTCAACGGTTCGATCACGAATAAATTCCATTCATTGCTCGATGCGTCATTCAATACTTTAACTCGATGTAGTACAAAATACAAATCCATTTTTATCACATTCGATTGCGGTTTTTAAAAATGTTCGAATTTAAAAAAAAAGAGTTTGTCCGGTTGATAAGGTCAAATGGGGGCGTTGGTCATTTCGGTTCGAAAATGGAATGCGTTAATTTTTTTTGCATTAAGAAATTAAGCAGAGAAAGTTGGATTTTTTACAGATTATTGAATTCGCTTGCAGCATAAAATGTTTATTTTATTCTAGGAGTGTAGGTTTTTTTTAATCTAATCATCTTAACTTAAATATCTATTATATTAGTATAACTTTGGATTCTGTAGGTTTTAATTGCCTGTATATTCACAATCAAAATGACGTTTTCTGCCCGAAGTAATTTTTCATGCCGCGCCGGTGTAATTTTAAAACTGTCACATAGTTTATAGCGATTTGAGCTGTCATTACAGTATGTGCAGATTAACTTTGCTTCTTTTACAACCTTATTGTTCAGTGTTAAATAATATTTTTGGATGATTCGTGATTGATTTAAAAATAAATAAATGTTTGAGCGAGGCATAGGGGTGTCTCGGAACTCTTAGATACTCTAAAAGTGTCCGTACATAATGATTGAAGTACTTACTAAAATAATATAGCACACATTATCCAATTTAAAAAAAAATGCAAAAATAAATACTTATTTATTTTATGTTTTTTTTTTGATCCTGGGCCATTATTAAGAAAAATAAATATCTGAATTAAAATAATCATTCACATTTCAAAACACTCTAATTTTAAATAAAGTTAGTTCTTCGAATTTCAAAATATTCTACAAACAATTCCGTAATTTAGGAACATCCCTAACTCATAGTTTGATCAGCAATAGGTACGTGAATGCGAGGTCATCGACTCTGAATAACTTAACGATTATTGCAATTACATGTAAATACCGATGCGCTATGTGAGTCAGGGACGACTGGGAAGGTACAAGCTGGTAGAAAAATACAAATTCATACCTTTTCCCAGCCTTAAGTATCCAGAGGTGAAAATTCAAGAGGTGGGGCATAACGGGGTCTCCCGTTCGATATTCGCTTCGAACCTGGGGGCTTACTCTTATTCTCCAAAAACAAACGAAATTCAAACGAATTTAAAGTATCAATTCATCATCATCATCATCAGCCGGAAGACGTCCACTGCTGAACATAGGCCTCCAGTCCAGGCCCTTGGATTCCAGTCGCCGACTACTATAAAATGAAGATGTAATAGTATTTTTAGATGAGACTAGCGGTCGTCACGCAGTTTCACCCGTGTAGTTCCCGTTCCCGTGGGAGTACGGAGATAAAAAATAGCCTATATTAATCAATGATAATGTAGCATTCAAATAGTGAAAGATTTTTTCCTAAATCGATCCAGTACTTTTTGAGCCAATTCGTTACAAACATACTTACATAAAAAACTTTATTTGTAATATTACTATGAATTGGAAACATGGATGGTTGGGGTCTCTAATATGCGCAATAGGAACTATGCCACGATCTCATAATATATGTTGTTGACTTAAAGTGTATATCAATAAATCAACATATAACTTAATGTCCCGCCATTGCACAATTGTCACAAACAGACACGAGTGTCGCGGACACGCCTCACTGTTAAGATTTATTAGAAAGATAACTAACAGTAAGACCTTTCATAGTTTGACTTATCGTGGACATGTGTGTGATTGATACCGTTACAATTCTGATGTATCCGGGTGCTATTTCCATCATCGGCACGTTTAACGTAGTTAGCCATCCTCTTCAAAGATGGCGCTGTACTATTCTATATGTCGATGTTGAGATTCTCTTTTAGTTACGTACTAGCTGTGCCCGCGTAGATTTAGTTTCTTCTTTATTGTCACGGAACCCTAATATTTTTAATTAATACAAGTAGCCTAAGTTACTCCTTGAAACATCAGCTACCTGTCAGTGAAAGTCCCGTTAAAATCGGTCCAGCCGTTTCAGAGATTACCCGGACAGACAGACAGAGAATTTTTTTTAAAACTGGTTTCTTTATTATCAGTACCGTGTATACTTCCACATGCATTTAGTGAAAAACTGTTATTTTGGAATCACAAACAGACACTTCAATCTGTATAGATGTATACATGTATAGATTATTGCTATGAAATTAGTCTTGTCGGAAAATATAAATGATGTGGTAGTTTCTTCTTCATCTCAAATCAAATCAAATCAAAAAGTTTTATTCAACATAAGGGACACTTGGAACACTTATTGAACGTCATTTCTCTTACGCTAACTTAAGTAAATTTACTATTTCATCTCCCCTTAAAGGCATTTCTGCGCAGTCAGTTCTACCGATGTGGACTATTATCATTTCATGTTCTGCTCGCGTGCTTATAGCTAACCATGATTATTCCAAATAAAAAAGTCATAGTTTCATCACGTTATTGTCTCACCGACGCGAGTAGCGATTATCTCTCGATACTATCGTTACAAGTCTACCCGATTTCGTTTGTAATCGATCACCGACCGCAGCTAACTATACTCTCTCTATTGTTTTTGTTATCTAGAGTTATTTAATACCTACAACACATTCTGTTTGTAGTTTGGCAGGTTCGCTTGGGAACTTTTACTTTCGTTGAGTTATTTTTATTATATGCCTATTTCACTGTATGTAATAATAAATTGCGGAAGTCAAACCAGCCGCTTCGGATATGGACCGGTTAATTAAGTATAACAGGCTCCATAAAAAGAAATCGCAAATTAACACTCATCTGACCTCATTTTCCTTAACGGGTGTTACGATACCAGTGCTACTGCCAATATAATTATGCTATTCCCACGGGAGAATCAAGAGTTTAAATCTGTCATAAACATCCCTTCTCAGAAGAAACTTTCTAAGTTATGTTACCCTCACTGTAAACCTTGTGCGTGGTGTCAAATTCCTCAACTGAAAAGCACCACGCATGTCCTATGGCTTACTTAACCGCTGACACGAATACCCAAAAGCCTAAAATTCTCAGACGTAACCTGATGAATGTCTAGATATAAATCACAAGGAGGCCACGGCAGCACCCAAACAAACCCGCATTTAAAATGTCAGCAGCAGATTCACACGTCGCGGAAACGTTCTCCGTGTGACGTAATACGCAAGCGCATGGCGTGGCGACCGCATCACCGCAATTATTTTTGGCGCCCAGGCCGTTGACCCGTAGTGAAAGTGCTGGTAGCCGTCGGCGCCACGCCGGCTACTCACCCTTGCACCCAGGAATTCGATACTTGGGTGTATAGGGGTAGATTTAAACTCGTCTTAACCTACAACAACCTTTATATCTTTGCATCGGCGATTTATCTCTTGAGTCCAAAATCCGAAGCACGCAATCAATCTTATTCCACATTAGATCCTAGAAGATACTTATTGGAATAAAATCAAAACTCTAAAGTTACTTTATTAAATATGTTAACCGTTTGGATATAGTCTTTCGTAAGAAATTAAACAAAACATTAATCGAAAGTTGTTTCCAAAAATGAAGAGAAATTGAATTGCCGGAATTAAAGTTGATATAAATTCCCAAGAAAAAAAGAGTTCTTACGATCGCCGTGTTAATTTTTACAGGCATTGTCTAATTGAATCAAACGCTCAAATCTGAAGAAAACAAAGGCATTGTGGACGCAATAACATCAATTACATTTGGTAATACCGTGTTGTGTAATAAGTAACATTATTTAATTGTGTTTTTATTTGTTGCCTCAGCTCTTGTAATGGTTGGTTGTAAATTGTTATCGGATGCCCGAGTACTGCTGAGATGATGTAGCCCCACAACGGCAACAGCAATTTAGTTTTCATCGAATGTGAACTACACGTGCATTTGGAATTCTTTATTATCATCGTAAAAGAAGGTTATTCTTCTAGAGAGCTCATTCCGTCATTTAACAATCAGTTACCATCATCGGCTTAGACAGAGCATATTAAGAACTTCTGAGCTTTGACATTTGATTTTGGTACCGTAACATAAAACGTACAAGCTAAGAAGTTCTTAATACGTGCTGGCTAAACGATCATAGTTGGCCCCCGATACTTTTATAAAATATGAAATAAAACGCACTTAGAGGAGTAGTTCTTTGACAGCATTCTTCTCCACTTTACCTTAATTCAAAATTATCTTAGTATTCGAGATATCTTTGCTAGAATGAACTAAATTAGCATAAGTAATCATCGTCACATTCTCTTCTATCTTAGCTCTATCGGCGCTTATCTTTAGTATCCTTATATTATGAAATGTATTTATCTAACAATTTCCTGTAAAACAGGTCGTGGCCCATTGCGCTAGGCTCATCCCGTGAAATGTCAGGCCACGCGTGCCTTCCGCCCTACGCCTGCATGTGAACGTGGTATTAACAAATTAGAAACTACACACTTAAGAGATCATCCATATATGCCCTGTCGCTTAACTTTACATTGGATCGGCAAATTATTTAAACTGTTTATGAATTAGGAACTTAGCTGTCAATTTTAAGTACAGAAGACTTTGAGTCTACATTGACAACATTGATTTTACTAACATATTCGTTGGCTTCAGCTCTTCGTCTTTCTTTAGCTATTTGATGCTCTTCAAATACTGCAACGTTTTTAGTTTTAAAATCAGATATAGCTTTAGAATCTTTACTAAGCTGTTTAATACTAACATATTCAAATACATGATCCGTGCGTCTGTCTGCACAACAGCATGATAGTGCATATATTAACATGCGGAACTTTCCAGTTATTTCATTACTCCTAGATTTATGACCATGTGTTTAAGCTTTGGTTTTAGTATGTGCTATTTTATTACCTGACTGAATTTAATTTTCCTCACTTCCTTTTATGTTTCTAGTGAATTACGTTTATAAGTGTGAACTTTTAATATTATTGATAATAATAAAAGGCTTTAGTTAACAGCTAAGGTGCTTTCTATTGACGCTATCTATTCTTCATAACGATTTAGGATATGTATGTAAATAAAAATTTGTTGTCAAAATTTGAAACAAAACAACTCTCAATATTCTTCTATTGAACTTTCCTTTTCTTCTAATCAAACGAATCCATCTTGGAACGAAAGTGTCCAATTGAAACAAGATATTCTATTACGCCCTTTTATCAGCCATCAATTTGCTTAATTCATTAGGTGTCATAACGAATTTCCCTTATCGCAATTCGAAAAAAGAATTACTATGACAAATGAAAGAACGATTACGCCTTACTCACGCGCAGCTTCAGAGTAAGATACCTTTATAAGGAGTGACTGCGAGAGGGAAAGAGAAAACAGGATTGAAATTAAAGAATAGTATCGGAATCGATCTTGATTTGTCTGCCGTTGACAAGTGATCAGTCAAACAAATGGCTTGAAACAATGGAAGGTTGGGCTTGGAAAGTGGCGGCTCAATGTCGTGCGATACTAGATATATCGCAAGCGTAAATTGACATTGAAATATATCGCTACAATTGGATATATATCGATGTGACCTTAGGTATATGTGGAACCCAATTGGAAATGTCACGACGGCATGGTTTTTAGACACAGTGAGTAGAAGATCGGATAGAACAATAGGCCAGTAGGACACATAGGTAGGTTGCTAGTCTGTCCGAAATAAGCATTGACATGATCTACCCACTTTGGTAATGGTCTCGCACATTCCGAAGGAGCTTTTTCCCCCCCGCTGTAAAATGAGTTCAGCATGGGGTTCAATAAGAAGAATGCTCCAGTCGCGTTATTCACTAAGGTTTCTCAGTGTCGAGCTCGACAGCGGTTTCGATCATTGGAAATGGATACATAATACATAGAGGATAAGCTTCAATTCTTATCTTTAAAACCGACACTCCACGATGAGATAAGCTGCGGTGATCACTTACCTTCAGGTGGGCCGTAAGCTTGCTTGCCACCTTAGTGGTATAAAAATACAGCCGCAAAGTTGGATCTTAGGTATAATGATCAGGCATAGATAAAATTGGTCCTACAACTTTGTAAAAAATCCAGTAGCTACTTAAACTCGTGTCTATAAAATGAATACACAGTCAGCTAGGAACACTTTCACTGTCCCTTTAGCATTGAATGAGATATATCTCTAACTCATTAGCAATTATAGCTATCCCTTTCCAGCGCATACTTTCACTGCAAGACAGAAAAGGACGCGGATCGTAGTTATCGTGAATCGGAATGCCTCTTGTGATGTTAGATTAAGGTTCGTTACACGCCGTTTTATTTTAACACGAGAGGCTTAATGTGTTCAGAGGCTTGTCTATCAAGATGAAACGGTAGGAACCCATCATACAACAGGCTTTGTAGAAAGCTTCTTTACCTATGATCAATCATAGTTTCTTACAAAGGATTATGCTTTGAAACTTTATATTATCACGACTTTACATGTGGCTTCACAATTTTTTGCGCGAAATGACTTCTGTACCACCATATTGGTAAAGTATATATTGGTAAAGTTTCGACGTTCATGATAACCCAAATAAATCATTTTCATTTCCTTATCTACGTATGTCTAATAAAAAAAAAAGAAATTTAGTTATTAGATTTGGAGTTGTGAAAACTGTGACTTAACCGTCATTTGTTTCTTGTTTCAGGTAAATATTCTGACTCCGAAGAATGTATGTCACTAAAATCATCTGCTTAACCCGTCCGTAGTAAGTAGCAACTTTGATGACATTTTTTTATTAGTTTAGCTATTACATAAAGGTATTCCCACATGCGTATTTCTATGTTCTTTGGGTATTCCTCAGCAGTGTCAAGGACATTGGAGAGGTCATCGTGATTAATCACCATTGGTATTTGAACTGGCGTGATGGATCTCACCTTGAAATTCCCAGTTTCTTTGAGACTTCTCACATAATTCATACACAGCTTCATTTATCGGGCCAGTGAAGCCTCGAGGTTTGTGTCACGGTCAGTGCAAACAGATATGGTTTGTTGTAGACTATTAATCACGGGATAGTCATCATTTCCTAATTTGCCGTCGTGGCATAATGTTTGCGAAATTGCGCTTGCAAGGCTAGTGCTCTCATGCACAGCTGCGTTATTCACTAAGGTTTCTCAGCGTCGCACACGTCGTCTAGTGCCAGTTTAAAAGATACGAAATTGAACCTTACCCTTTATGTAGTATGTATCAATTTCCTATGATTGAAACCAACGTTCGTCATCGAGTTTGACGCTGAGAAACCTTAGTGAATAAAACAACAGGGCTGCTTGCTAAAAAATATTTAATGTATTGAAAGAGGAAAAATGGGAAAACCTACACCAATGTCATCAATTAGAAATTGACCAGTCTAATGTGAAAACGGGAAACCCAGTTAATTAATATAAAGAGTCTGCAGAAAATAACCTTAATTGAGAAATTAAATTTGTTATTCTTTTTAACTTTGGCTAAGATAAATAATTGAGCTACAGCCCTGATGAAGTAAAGCCCATAAAATTCGAAGTAATTCCGATGTACATGAGTCACATCAAACTACAGAGCTAAAGCCATAAAGGGGGCATCCAGTTCGGGTTTTATTATGCCATTATAAGGATTTTAAATTATAAAACGTATTTCGCATTTGAAAAATGATTAAAATGATACCAAAGACTTGATTGCATGTTTATCCCTTAGCGTCTTTGAGCGTAATTATATGTTTTAGCTAAATGCATTGCGTTTAATTAAGTTTTATTGTCTAAAGTTAATTGAAGGTTGGGCATTCTTTATCTTTGGCATTGCTAAATATTTCTTTATCAATTTGGAACGATTTATGATCCTTCTGCGTATTAGTTATCTCTATAATGTATACTTATATCGTAATAGTAGGCAGAGGTGGTGTAATAACAACACCCACTTTTCACCGAAGATGATTAAGTGCCAACGTGACATATGATGAGTTTATCGCCGTCTCACACACTATACATACGTTTTTGAATTACCTCTCAGGGATTCGAATTTGAGTCGCTAGCGTAGCAGGCGTCTGCTCAAACCCCAAGGCCTCCACGGTTCCTTCGTTATTTTCTTCCTTTATAAACATTTCAGTAGCTTATGTAAACTAAAGTGAGAGAAGGACGGGTCGCTAAGTGTAGTTTAGTCTACACTAATATGATAAAGAGGAAAGATTTGTGTCTTTTTTGTTTGTTAGTTTGCATTGAATAGGCTCCGAAACTATTTGACCGATCTTGAAAATTCATTCAGTAATGGATAGCTAAAACATTAGCGAGTAACATAGGCTATATTTTATCCTCGTACTCCCAAGGGAACGGGAACTACTCGGGTGAAACTAGCGAGGATGAGTAAAGCGGGTCCTTAAGTACTCCCAGAATTCTTCTTAAGTATTAAAGGGGAAGCCACAGGAACACAACCACTTATTCGTATTCAAACCTTTAATCGCTCAGTTCAATGGGGGCTATTATTAAATTCAAAAGACGATTATACGATATGGAATCGAATTGCAGCTGCCTGCGAAAATCGACAATCGAGATATCGAATGAAGGATCTCGTAATAGCGGGCCTTGCCCAAATACATTTCGGCCATTGAAAGCTTTTGCTAAACTTAATAAGGTACTTCAAATATAATCTATACAGATAAATAAAATTGAAGTGTCTGTTTGTAAATACAAAATAACAGCTTTTCACTAAATGCATATGAAAGTATACACGCTACTGACACTAAAAAACCAAGACAGACAGACAGAGAATTTTTTTATTTTCTCTGTCTGTCTGTCTGTTTGTTCGGGGTAATCTCTGAAACGGCTGGACGGATTTTAACGGGACTTTCACTGGCAGGTAGCTTTTACTGGTGTTTCAAGGAGTAATTTAGGCTACTTTTATTTATCAAAAATATTAGGGCTCCGCGACAATAAATATGAAACTAAATCTCCGCGAGTGAAACCGCGGGGCACAGCTAGTATGAGAAATACGCCCCTTTAAAATACGATGATGGTTGAATAAGCAACCATTATTATTTCTTTTTCTTTTACTAAAACCATAGACTTTCCATGCTTGCATAATATAAGATGGAATGTCATTTAGCTGTGATGGAGTGTAGAGTATAACTTTTTATAAAAAGAACTGCATGCGTATGGGAATTGTTTATTTTTCTTGTGTCTCAGAACTTTACCCTTTTCTGTGCAAAATCACCTTTGCTGTGTGGTTGGATGACACACAAGTAGCAGTCTTAGTTTCGTGCTTTATATCACGGAACCCTAATATATTTTCTGAATAAAAGTAGCCTAAGTTACCTTGAAACATCAGCTGTACGGCAGTGAAACTCCCGTTAAAATCGGTCCGGCCGTTTCAGAGATTATCCGGAACAAACAGACAGATAAAAATTTTAAAACTTGGTTTTTGAGTGTCAGTAGCGTATATACTCGTACTTACATATGCATTTAGTGAAAAGCTGTTATTTTGGATTTACAAACAGACACTTCAATTTTATTTATCTGTATGTATAGATGTACTGTCGGCCAGATCCCGTTGTGTCCTTACTTCTGTTAGTACTCTTGATTACTCCTTGTAACATTAGCTATCTGCCAGTGGAAGTCAGTCCAGCCAGTCGGAGATCAGCCGGTACAAACAGACAGACAGACCGAGAATAATATAAAAAAATAGTTTTTTTATATCAGTACATAAGTTGTAAATATGGTGTAAGATGTAAAGTTTTTATTGTTTGGAATGTCTGAGGACAGACATTATTTTCAGTAGGGCAGTGTGGGAAGAGGTTTTATGTTAGAATGATAGGCAACGTGTGATCGGAAAGAATAAAAGAGGAAGAAGTAAGAAGTGACGGATGACAGAACGATGGTGGAAGACGTGAAAGACGGACGACGAAAGACGTAAAGATTATTTATTATTTTAAGATGTGTTTATTTAAGTTGATATTATATTAAGACGAAGTACAGAAGATCCATTCAAACATTCCTCGTTATATTTTATTAAATCCCACAACTTTGGGATTGGTACTTTCACGTGCATTTAGAAAAAACTGTGGAATTACAAACCCCATTTTATTTATCTAAACAAGCATACGGCCTACCGGATAGTAAGTGGTTACCGCTCGCTTGCAAATTCATGCAATGCCAGGGGTATCACGTTCACGTTGGCGACTCAGTAAGTATCTCTTCGCACGCTTCTTCAAGCGAAGGGAAGGGATGGGGATGAGGGTTTCTTATGCTGTACTTCCAAAAACCATGCCATATATACCTTATTTATAGGTTTTATAACATATGGTGTAAAACTGGTTGTATTTCTGGTTACGAAACCTTAAAAACATTATTAAAAGTTTCTAATCCGCAAACAAAAAATACCAACAGATAAAAACACAAACTCATTTATATCAAATCGATGGTTACAATACGAAACGTAATGTATTTGTATAGTAAAGCAGCCATTCATCGTTTTCACACGTAGGCAAATCGATTCAACTACCTATTCGAATGAATTGATAATTAATTACGAGAACTCGATTGTAACCTCAAAATTGTGTCCCACGCCGAGTTCCAAGTTATTTAATTTGAATGGAAATTGATCTTAATTGCTTTGTAATACGGTGGTGTTACAATGATTGTGTAGAAATCAATACAGATATACAATTAACAAGTTACCTTGCTCTAAATAACAGGTGTAGGTTTGTTTGTCGCTGACAGGTTGGTTTGTCATAGGAGCTGTAATTAAGCAATCAAATATTTTTCAATAGTTTCTTAGAGTACAGTCTCCCTATCACGAGTTTGTCCACGTCACCGCTTGGAGGCGCTGTACAATTTCTAATACAAATATTCGGCGGAGACGCTAGCGAGTATAGATGCTTGTCTACTTACCCCCTACCCAGTATTACTGACCCACAGATATCCGGCCGGTTATGTTTGAAGTCCTATGTAATAGGTGACGAGCCTATTACTATTAACCGGGCAATGATCCAGACATTCGCAGATGAAGCTAATCCTACAGTGGATGTGTTTGATGACGTATGAAGCTAGCTATTGTTAGTGTGCATGGTGTCCTGCGAGACTGGATGAATATGCGTTGTTTATATAATGTTATATAATTTTTTGATTTGTAAAAAAAATATTATGAAAAAGGAAAACCGCCTTCAAAAAGAGAAAATTTAATTTCAAAAGAAACTTCAAAAGTTGGTGCCAAATGAAGCATCAAACTCGATATCAAACACCAACTTAAAAAGTAAGTTATTTATATCACATAATTTTATTTTCCTCTTTTTGAAGGCGGTTTTTAATCAGTCCTTACTTTTGATGCTATAATTATGAATTATGCAAACGGTTTGCAGTTGTCGCACGATCGGTGGCAAAGTGTCGTTTCTCTGAACGAGCTATTTCATTCATCATTCCATTCGCAGGTTCTAATCTGTTTCTTGTGAACTATTTCATTTGTTCCGAGTGACTGCATAATTATATTTTCATGGTGTATTTGTGCAAGTCTCTAACGAGTAATAGCGCCGCCTGCGGCGATGCACGTGTTGAAATATGATTTTTTACTGCGAATTGATTGACGTGAAACAATTCATAAATTATTTCATTATGTCTTAATATTATTCATGGGCGTCAAATAAATATTTATCGGTAACTAGCAAACCCGGCGAAATCCGTTTCGCCATTTTCACAATTTCACAGTGAACACAATACCGGTTTATCACATGAAATTAACTGAGCAGAGAACAATGAGTAGCTTTCAAACATAGTATCACGCACCGGCGCCATCTACTTAAAATATTGGTTTGTCCTGATTTTTTCCTGAATTTTCTTTGCCCTCACGGAGCCCGGAACCTTTCCAACGAATGCAAAACCGTGGAAATCGGTTCGTGCGTTCCAGAGTTATAGCGTCAGGAAGGAAAACCCGACTTATTTTTATATAGTAGATTTCGTGAGTAGGTCGATGGTTGATGCCCATTTGTGATAACCTACGCGGTTTGCCCATTATCTATGTACTATTGCCTAGAATAGTCTTAGTTATAACAAGGTTTTACCCGAGCTGGTTCATGTAATGACTTTGAGGTAGGTACCCAATCTTCGTACTCATGAAAAACTCCTAATATCATGAATTTTGACCCTGAGGTCAAAAGTCGATTTATTCATGACTAGCTGTGCCCCGCGGTTTCACCCGCGTAGGTTTAGATTCATCCTTATTGTCACTGAACCCTAATATTTTTTATAAATAAAAAAGTAGCCTAAGTTACTCCTAGAAACATCTGTTACCTGCCAGTGATAGTCCTGTTAAAATCGGTCCAGCAGTTTCAGAGATTATCCGGAACAAACAGACAGACAGACAGACGGACAGATAGACAGACAAAGAAAAAAAAAATTTGGTTCTTCTGTGTCAGTAGCGTGTATACTTTCATATGCATTTAGTGAAAAGCTGTTACTTTGGAATCACAAACAGATATCGATGTATAGATTATAATATACTTAATAGATAATAAGGTACTTATGAATAATAATAGATCACATGTTCTTACAGAGATTACAATCGAGTCTCAGGAGAAAACCATAGATACAGGGAGAATTAAAACTTTCATCATCACGAAGGAAATCCATAGAGAAAATCAATTTCGCCATACGACGCTTTACGAAACACTTTCTATATTTGTCTATGGATCCGAATTATTTAAATTATATAGGGACGCCCACAACACGCACCTTAAAAAAGTACCCACGTTGTATAAAGCTACTGAATAGATTAAAAAACCTGTTCAAGGGTTCCGTGCAAAATTGTATGACAACTTAACTTTGTTATTAGAAAACTGTTGTCTCATGTATATGTACACAGATAAAATAATTGAAGTGTAATTTTGTAATTCCAAATTAACAGCTTTTCACTTAATGCATAATGGTACTTACTAATGGTGCATAATTTTTATGTATATATATACATAAAAAAAAATTCTTTGTTGTCTGTCCGGTCCGGCTAATCTCTGAAACACCTGGGGCCCAACCATGAGCTCTTATTGCAATGTTAATTCAGTTGTGCGATAGTGACAGATGTATGCACGTCACATACATCTGTCTCATAAATTAGTGAAACTATCATGGCAATAAGAGCTCATGGTAAGGCCCCTGAACTTTAACGGATCTTTCACTGGCTGATTGCTGAGCTTACAAGGAGTAACTTTTAGGCTACTTTTATTAAAAACTAGCAATGCCCTGCAGTTTCACACGCGTAGACTTAATCTCATTGGTGGCCCGCGGGAACCAATTTTTTTTTAAATCGAAGTAGCCTCGGCTATTTGTCAGTGAAAGTCCCGTTAAAATCGGTCCAGCCGTTTCAGACAGAGAAACATTTTAAAACTTGTTTTTTTTTATTTCATCACCGTATATACTTTCATGTGCATTTAGTTAAAAGCTGTTGGGAATTGCAGACAGACACTTCAATTTTATTTATCTGTATAGATATAGATTATGTTACCGCAGGACACAGCTAGTATTGCATAATATAATTATGTTGTACTGCTAATATTTCTAATTTCAACTGAAAGCAGTCGCGGGCAAAAGTTTGCAAGCTAGAATTTTAATATCTCGTTAAACACTTTCATCTTACAAACGATGCTATGACGGACGTAACTCCTACATACAAACAAGGTTGTTAAGCAGGGAAAATTATAGGTTTGCAATAACTAGTCTTGTTACTTTAACTATACGGTGTCATATTGATTGATCGGTGATAGAAAGCTGTCTCGTAATTAGGTACCTAATTGAGTGTCGCATGCGTCGTTAGAAATGTCGTGTACGCTTATTTTATTTAGCCGCGATATTCACTAAGGTTTCTCAGCGTCGCACTCGTCGAGGGTCGGTTTATCCTCTATGTATTATGGAGCAATTCCCTATGATTTAAACCAACGCTCGTCGTCGACCTTAGTGAATAACGCGGCAGTAAGTAGTAAAAAAAGTGTATGAATCAACCAAATATTAATCCTTTGCAGGTTACTTAACTACACATCCATTGCGGTTTTAATTGATTTGAATAAAACTACATGCAATATTTTTAAACTAGCAACAAAGGAACTTTTATCTTTATTATTATTTGTTTTTCTTTATTTGCATTGAATACTCCGAAATTATGCGGCATTGGATAGCTACGTTATCAGCTAGTAACATAGGCTATATCTTATTCCCATACATGGGAACGGGAACTACGCAGGTGAAGCCGCGTTACGTACGCTAGTCTAATATTATAAAGAGGATATATTTGTTTGTAAGTATATTTGTAACGCATTAGCTCAAAATGTCCGGAACCGATTTAAAAAAATCTTTCACCATTTGAATGCTACATTATCACTGATTCATATAAGCTATATTTTATCCCCGTACTCTCACAGGAACGGGAACTAAGCGGGTGAAACCGCGTGACGTCCTATAGTCACTAATACATTGCGTACGCGCAGTGCGACGAACCGGGCTTAGAGAGATTTCCGAACGAAACTTAATTGGCCCAGCCGTCGTGTTTGGGCTCGGTATTTTTATTCATGAATTCTTGTGGACCCTTTAGAGGCTTATTCTTCCTTTTAAGGGACACGGCCCTTAAAGGAGACCTACATTATTTAGTGACGGCGGCAGTTAAACAGTGTAGTTATACCTAGAGGTTGTTTTTGGGCTAGTAAATTAATATATTTATTTAAAATCTGTAATTTCCCAGTAGGAGCCGAGAGTCTGCATCAGTACCGGTAATTGGCAATAAACTCGCCTCCTACTACACGGGACTTTAGTCATAACTGGGGAAATGTGGACTATAAGTATAACTCTTGCGTACCCCTTCGGGGAATATAGGCGTGATCATATGTATATATGTGTATCTGATTTGGCTGATAATAAAACAAAAACATGAGAAAGAACAACTTTGTATACAATATTAAAAACCTCACGCGTTTATCTTACAGCATATATACAGATAACTGGAACTAATAAAAAGCAAAGATTCGCAGCATATCATATGCGATGAATATGGTTCGTTTATGCGCACGCGCCTCTCAATAGTGACAAGTGAGCAATTAGCATTACTTTATGTTTTCAAAGCATTGGATGTTTTGGCGTGTGCAGTTTTTGCCCAAAGATTGACAGGCATTCGGGACGATTGCCTTTTAGGAATAACAATACTTGACCGATTATACAACTCTTATTTCTTACGACAATATTTCGAAGGAGCTGATGCCGAAAACGGTTGCTTGTTACAATTCATTTTTGGCATTACAGGATAGCAATGAATTCATATGGTGTATAATTTTGCTTGCGAATGGTTGGAAACTAAACCTGCTTTTTAATAAATTCGGTCAAAAACTTAAACCGACCTAAAATCAGGGAAATACTTGTGTGGGAGGATCAAACTGGCCTTCCAAAGATTGCAGAAACTAAATAAAACTAGTATTCATATTCTACGGTTTGTTATAATGTCAAAAAGAAGAGCAACAAAACAATAATAGACGAATTTATGTAACGTCATCTCAATAAAACTAAAACATACTTTATGTATGTGTATACATAAAGTATGTTTTAGTTTAACAATATTGGCAAAAATACCATTATATGATAATAACACTAGGTGCGCCCGGCAAACGTTGTATATTGTTATATTTTTGGGGTGGATCACCCTTATCATTTAGGGGTATGAAAAATAGATGTTAGTGTACAGACATAAATCTATACATACAGATAAATAAAATTTAAGAGTCTGTTTGTAATTTCAAATTAACAGCTTTTCACTAAATGCATAGAAAAGTATAAAGGGTACTCGAATAAAATAACCAATTCAAAAAAACTCTGTTCATTTGTCCGTCCGTCTGTTTGTATTGGCTAAACTCCTTCGGCTGGACTAACTTAGAAAACTTAAAAAAAACATTTTGGTTTCGCGGACCACTCATTAAATTAAGTCTACCAGGGGAATTCTGAACCAAATAAAACTAGTTACGAATGCGTAATATAACTGTCCATATAGGAAAACAAACCCTAATTTACGAACGGCCTAGTAAATCAGACGAACTTTCAACAAACAGCCGGCTTTCATTACCTGGCCATATATAGTTTATCTCGGCCCAGTAAATTTTACAAGTGAAAACAATGGGCGGCACCTTTCCAATTCTCTAAATCAAATAGTGCTGGTGTTAGGTTATGTTGAACGTCTAGTGGTAAATTGATCGCATCGCTTGTTGTGACGAAAATTTACGGGTTTAGAACTCTTGCCTTCGATGGAGGAGGCAGAGATGTTACAACACTGAATTTTGACTGAAGAGTTTCTAGGGTGATATGTTTGTATACGTCTTCGGTGTGATATCATTACAGGTATTAAGATTTTAGAAAAACTGCTTGTTGTTCAACTTCAACCCGGTAGTAACTAAATGAATATCAATTAGTATTGAAACTTTAACGCGCATTCGTTGGGATTGGCAAAAACTTTAAAAAAAAAAAAGTATCCAACGCTACTTATTATAGCTAAAAAAATATGTGTACGGTGTTGCATGATGATCCGTTAAGTAGTTTTCGTATGAAAGAGTAACAGACAGACTTACGTCCACCTTTATAATATTAGTAGGATTTATGAGCCTGTTGTGTCCCACTGCTAGCAGAGGTCTCCCATCCACTTTCCCAACTGCCCCTGTCCTCAGCAGTCTGCTGCCAATCGCTCTTGAAAGCATTAAGCTCATTCCGCCATCTTCTGCTAGGCCCAGCGCGATTTCAATCGGCAAAAAAAAATGAATACGGATGTTAGTGATATATTTTTTACTTACGGACTTAATCTCCTGTAGTTCTCAAGGATATATTTTGAACGCAAGCCACTATTCCAAAGCTGGAACTCATGTTGGACAACCCTATATCGCCGATTATGAGGACAGTGTCACTGCGCTGGCGAGTCTCAGATTTATGGGCATGAGCGAGCAACCTCGACAATTTATTGCGATTAGAACATTCGTAGTAGCTACACCGCTTGTGATTCAGCTCGCGCCTATTTGTAAGTCAAATGAGGGGAGCAGGAAAGTGGTGGGTGAGGATTGTGACCCCAGTTGGTGTTATGATGCTCTCAACTTGCATATTAGAAAGCTAGAAACATTCTTGTAGATTCCATAAGGTTGGAGACCAAGTAGTTCTAACACTCGAATTTAATTGAAGACTAATTTTGATACACACAGGTGATAGGAAAGTCAAGTAAGTCAGTAAAGTTTTGGGATATCGCTTAGTTTTACGCACAAAATTTGTGTCCGTCAAGCGCACATGGTGGATCTGTCCAAATGTAAATGTTAGTGAGAAATAAATCGAATTCAGTTAATGTTTTAAATAGTTAAAATATTGTATTAAATGTAACTGACATACAAAACTTAAAAAAATAAATCATCCAAATACAAATATAACTTGAAAGAATAAGTGTTAAAAAGTATGCTGTAAGGTTATTATAAAGTACAATAGTTCAAACAAGGAAATAAACATTTCAAACAAGTGCAAATATAAATAAAATCTACTTTTTCTTCCCTTTTCCTTTTTTATCCTTTTCAGGCTTACTTGGTATTGGTTCGGGTTCCGGCTCCGGCGGGGGTGTTGGTGGCAACTTTCGATCAGGCCACTTCCTCTGCATGTATTCAGAAAGATTTATTAGACTAATTTTTTTAGATTTCTGGGTACTGGGGCCAGCAAAAACAAATACCAGCTCATCTATCAAGTCCTGATCTAACGGAGCCCCCGAAGATTCTATAGCTGCTGTGAATTCCTTACCGGTCATTACTTTAAAGCCATCTTTGACTAGCTTGTAAATGACTAAAGCAATATCGACTGGATTTTTCTTTGGCTTCTTAGCTAAAAACTCAGCACGAGTCAATACCAAGTCCCTTGGATCAGGTCCTTGCGGCCGTTCTTGGTTCACAACTCCTCCGTAGACAATAACAGTCTTCTTCTTGCTTTTCATTTCCCTCATTTCTTCCAACAGCTTAAGGAACTTTTTATTCACATAAACGTTTTCCATCACTAGTCGTTGCAGTTTGACAACGGGTGCTTTTAATTTCATCAAGATTTTCAACGCATCTCCGGGTGATATCGGATTATATGATAAGTCGAGTGTTACTAACTTTTTTGCCTTTCCTAAATTCTGAATAATAAGTTGTATTGCTTCACCTTCAAGTCTATTGTTACTAAGGTTTAATATTTGTAAGTTAGGAGCTAGGAGGAGATTCTTGATCCCAGTTGCAACACGAGCGCCATACAGAGAGTTCCAAGCTAGATTGACTTCTTGGAGAACATCATTCTCTCCTAATTTGGTTAGTAGATTGGCAAGCAATGGTGAGAACAGATTGTTCCAGGACAGGTCAAGGCTCACGAACTTATTGTGCGTTTCAAGTGCTTCAGCTAACGCATTAGTGCCTTTAGCAGTTATGCTATTATAACTCAAATGCAGTTTTGGAACATCGATTCCCCGAAAGACAGCTTTGGCAATGTGTTCCAAACCATGATCTTCCAACTGGTTCCTGTTCAGATTAAGTTCCTTCAGGGATCTATTCAGATGCAAGCCGTCCAACAGTCGGATCAGCCCTGCGGGTCCGATACGACACCCTGCTAGCACTAGTTCAGTAAGACACGTGTTACTAATCAACATCTCGCCCAGATGGTAGCAGGCATCGTCATTTAAGAAGTTGTCTGTCAAATCTAATACTTTTACAATTCTGTTGTAGCTTAGCGCTAAAGACATTGCGCGTACACCATTAGGATTAACGCAGTAGTAACGAAGATTTATTTCGCT
The DNA here is from genome assembly GCA_964035505.1 of Watsonalla cultraria. Taxonomy (NCBI): domain Eukaryota; kingdom Metazoa; phylum Arthropoda; class Insecta; order Lepidoptera; family Drepanidae; genus Watsonalla; species Watsonalla cultraria. Next base: position 11,537,117 of record OZ037714.1, read on the forward strand.
ATCTACCAAACCTTTGCAGAATGATCTGACAGGACATTGATTCATCTCCTTGCAAACAGCCAGGTACAGTTCCTGCCCATCGTCTGGGTAAATGATCCTGTCAGGAGGGTTGAATAGAGCCTTCTCAATGCCAGGGTCGAGGACAGCTGGGTAGTTGTAGTAGGGGTGTCTGAAGACGGAACTGTCTGACATAGGGATGTATTTCGCGCATATTTCTCCGCTACCGGGGTGGTAGACACCCTCGTCGAACAGGAGGCGCTTCTTGTTATCTTCTGTAACCTCTATGATGAGGGAAGACCATTGTTCCATTGGAACTTCGACGGAGCTCTCTTCATCTACTATGGTTTCGAAAACCACTTCCACAGGCTCACTTGAAGTATCGGATGACATCGTAGTAACGTGAAGTTAAGGAACAGAAATAAAAATAAATAAATAAAAAATATTTTATTAGTTTGCACACGTAAAAGGAAATCAGGGAAGAAATGTCACATATTTCCATGATCGCTTTGTCAATATTTGACGTTTAAATGTTTCAAGGTTCATAAAAAAGGTTAATAATGAATTTTGAATATAAAAATGTGAGTGCATTTTCTACGGAGGGTAGTATTTCACCATTCAACTTTTATGTAAAAATATTTCAGTGCTAGCCAGACGCCGCAGTCAGACTGTTCTGATGCTTGCTATAAATGCTCAGAACTCTCAGTTAAAATATATCTAAATATTGGCTAAAAGCATACAGAGCGGGGACTTTTCAGTGAGTTTTGGAAAGCTATCCAAGCCATCTGCGGGTGGTAATACCAGTGCTGCTACCAGTAGTCGAGACAAAAACATCATTTTCATAACAATACAATATAATAAGTTAATCTACAAATAATCAATTATTTTCAAGACATTAAATTACTTAACAAATTAAATGTTATCCAAATAATATTTCAAACCTATAAACGACGATTAGAAACAAGGTATTCTACAAAATTAGTATAAAGTAAAAGTCTTATGAATTATTTCTTTTCTTTCTTTTTACCCTTTCCTTTAGCGGGCGTTGGTTCTGGTTCCGGCTCCGGTGGGGGCGTGGGTGGCAACTTGCGGTCTGGCCACTTCCTTTGAATGTATTCAGCAAGGCACACCAAATCTATTGTCTTAGACTTCGGGGTGCTGGGGCCAGCAAAGATAAACACAAACTGATCCAATAAATCCTGGTCCAGCGGAGCTCCTGCCGCTTTGACAGCTGCAGTAAATTCTTTAGTGTTCATTATTTTATTCCCGTCTTTGATTATCTGGTAAATCACTAAAGCGATATCAACCGGTTGCTTTTTAGGCTTTTTAGCCAAAAACTCAGCACGGTTGAGGATTAGTTCTCTTGGATCTGGCCCTATGGGCTGTTCTGGACAGATTACACCTCCGTAACGTATAACTGTGTTCTTTCTGCTTTTCATACGCCTTATATCTTCTAAAAGTTCCAAAAATTCTTTGTCCACGGTTACATTATCCATCAACAGTTGTTGCAATTTCACTGTAGGCAGTTTCAACTTCGACAGCACTTTGAAAGCGTCCACTGGTGTCAAAGGGTTGAAAGACAAATCGAGTGTTATCAATTTCTTAGCCTTCACCAAATTAAAAATTATTTGATTAATTGAATCGCTCCCTATTCTATTATTATTAAGATATAAAGATCGTAAGTTCACGGCTTTCATAAGACTTTTGATTCCATTTCCAATACGAGGGCCAGATAGGGAGTTCCAAGCCAGATTGACATCTTGTATGTGTTCACTCTCCCCTAACTTTACCAAGAGATTGTAAAGCATTGGCGAGAAGAGATTATTCCAGGACAGATCTAGAAAAACAAATTTGTTGTGCGTTTCCAGGGCTTCGGCTAAAGCGTTCGTGCCTTTCCCAGTTATGCCGTTATAGCTCAGATGAAGCTTTGGAATATCAATTCCACGAAAAACAGCTTTCGCAATTTGTTCCAGGCCAGTATCTCCCAATTGGTTCCTGTTTAGATTCAGTTCCTTCAAAGACCTGTTTAGATGCATTCCGTCTAGCAGTCGTTTCACTCCTTCCGGACCGATACGACATCCTGCTAGCACCAGTTCAGTGAGACAAGAATTACTAATGAGCATCTCACCTAGATGGTAGCACGCATCGTCGTTCAAAAAATTATCTGTCAAGTCTAATTTCTTCACTATTCTGTTGTAGCTTAACGCTATAGCCATAGCACGCACCCCATTGGGATTGACGCAATAATATCGAAGATTTATTTCTTTGTCCACCAGACCCTTGCAGAATGATCTGACAGGACATTGATTCATCTCCTTGCAAACAGCCAGGTACAGTTCCTGCCCATCGTCTGGGTAAATGATCCTGTCAGGAGGGTTGAATAGAGCCTTCTCAATGCCAGGGTCGAGGACAGCTGGGTAGTTGTAGTAGGGGTGTCTGAAGACTGAGCTGTCTGACATGGGGATATATTTGGTGCATATTTCTCCGCTGCCGGGATGGTAAAGGCCCTCATCGAATAAGAGGCGTTTTTTATTCCCTTCAGGAACCTCCAAGATTAGTGATGACCATTCTTCCATCGGCGGGTCCTCGGTACTTATCGATTCCTCTTTGACCGCGAGCAGTACTTTCACCGGCGTTTCTTCCCCTGAACCTCCGGACGACATGGTTGTTATTGATAGTTTTTCAAGTAAATACAAGTAAAGATAAAGTATTTAACAAAAATTCAGTTTTTTTGAACATCGGGGAATCTGAATGTCAAAACTGGCATGTCTCTATGACTTTTCAGTATGCTATTTTTTTTTTATTAAAGTCTATAACAGTACTGAAACAGGTTTAAAAGTTTAATTCTAGAGTTGACTAGCTGTGCCACGCGGTTCCACCCGCGTAGATTTAGTTTCATGCTCCATGTCGCGGAACCCTAATATTTTTAATAAATAAAAGTAGCCTAAGATACTCCTTGAAACATCAGCTACCTGCCAGTGAAAATCCCGTTAAAATCGGTCCAGCCGTTTCGGAGATTACCCGGAACAAACAGACAGACAGACAGACGGACAGAGAAAAATTTTAAAACTTGGTTTTTCAGTGTCAGTAGCATGTATACTATCATATGCATTTAGTAAAAAGCTATAATTTTGGAATTACAAACAGACACTCCAATTTTATTTATCTGTTTAGATATAGATGTATAGATTGCATCCACGATTATGCAACTAATTTGTTTAGCGCTAATGTGTGTGCTAATTTCTGCTGTTGTTCAGAGAATGCATAACAGATGCAGATCATAATAGTCGTCTGATAACTGATAAATCGTCACTGCGAATTTACTTTATGATCGTTTTTTTCGAATTGTCAGGTCTGTCGATATCATATATATGTAGTTTTTTTTTATGAAAAACAGCATGTCGTTTTTATAAATAAACTGAGAGATACATACGAATCACTAGCATAGCAGTCCAATATTTGAAACAATGAATGAGTTTAGTTTGCCAATTCTACATAATATAATAAAGTTTCCGTAATAACACATTGTATTTCAACAATGCACTTTAATATCTCGTCGAATTCTTGCAATAAATCAAAATTGTGACCTCGCCATAACCCCTGGTCTAGTATCCGTACTAGGCGATTGAATTAAATACAATACAAACAATTTCTAGTAATTAGTTGCGCGGGCGCACCCAGTCACTATCATTTATAATGCAGTAGGTATCTCTTATCTGAGAGCTAATGCTAGTTTGGTATAGACATTAACAATAGTACTACTAACGCTGATTGTGAAAGATCTTAATAATAGTTTACATAATGAATGAGCTAGATTACGATTTGTATTTGTTAGAACGAGTAATCGTATTTTAGAAAGGTTGGCTATAAAGCTAGCTTATGAAAAGGGTTGATGAGCAGTGAGTATGGTTTTGAGATATAACCCTTGATTAGGGACTGTATATCTATCTGATGGCGTGTAGGGTCTAACTGAAGGGTAGCTTGCAAAGTAAATCATTAAAGGAGGATTGCTGTTTCAGCAGGAAAACCCATTGGTTTGCCCCGATGTCACGATTTCCTTTAGCACAAGGTGGCAGCATGTGAGTGACGCCGGACACTATTAATTACCATCAGTGGGGCAACTATAATCGTTTAAGCAGCGCTTTTTAAGAACTTCTTAGCTCTGCCGTTTAATTTTACGGTACCAAAATGTAACGTCAAAGCTCAGAATTTTCTAATCTGCTTAAACCGACGATGGTAGGGCCCCAAGAGGGCTTAAACTTCAGAGATAAGTATCAATGGGAGTGAGGGAAAGATCATGACTACAATACCGTATATTCAATTTTTCACTTAGCAGTTAACCGACTTATTAAATCGATGTGAAAATGATGACTTCATTCCTTTTCTGTGACGAATGTTGGAACAATCAAATGTTTCCAAATTGAGTGTGTATCCAATCTTGATGGCTAGAGGTTGGTTTCTGTTGGAGAGTTACTGCCGCGAGGCAATCTCTTAGTTTGGGTAAATGGCAGACTATTGATGCGGCACCATCGCCCACGTTGACACGATTTAACATTTAGCCGTGAACGTTACATTTCATTTTCTTTGATCCCATCAGTAAAACTTTACTGATTAAATCTGATTCAGCTGGTCTGATTTTAAAGGATTGATGTAGCTGTGTTTCTTGAATTATAATGTTTTTCCGACATAATATATCAAGGCATTTTGCTAAGATGAGATTGAGAGAAGAGCGATAGCGATTTATTACAAACCGTGCAGTTCAAGTTAACGCTTATAAATGTTGTAAATGAACGCCGTAGCAGTAACAGCATGCCTCAGGCGCAAGACCATCTTATACCCAGAACAAGGGAAATAAAATGTGATAATACTGGTCTGTTTGTACCAACGAGATTTTCTATAAACTTAAACATAGTGATTTAACTTGCGTATATCTGAGGGGAATTCAAATGCTTAGTGCCTGAGACAGCGAGAGACACATCATATTTTACGTAGGCACTTAATCACCTAACCATCATAAGCCAAAAGAGGATGTTTTATTTTCTCTGCTTAACCCTTCGGGGATCTTTGTGGGTTGCCGTTTTAAAGTTTAATATTACAATCAGCATCTCCAGTATGAACTCACTCAGTACCGCAAATCATCCAATCACTGACCGAAGAATCCCACTCAGCGATTATCAACGCGTTTCATGCGATAATGCCCCAGCCTTGGCCCCGCATGCCCTCAGGTAGACTTTCACTCGGCGTGTTCTTCACAATACAACTTCCAGGTATTCCAAGCACACTCGAATTGTGTACTTTTGAATGACCATTTTGGAATGATAACGTATCGCTGATTGTATGCGTGAAATGAAATTTTGGGTATGCCCTAAGATTGCGTTTTTAGGGTTCCGTACAAAGAAGGTAAAAACGTAAAAATTATTGTATCGCTCCGGTGTTTGTATGTTGGTTAGTAAAATGCATTTTATGAAAAATTTAACAAACCCTTAACTTGGAAAAATAAAAAAAGTGAAGTTTTCTTTAAGTAGTTTTTTTCAGTTGGTTCAAGGTTCTAATTTGTGAATGCAATGAAAGGAAAAAGATTAATATTCATTTTCTTATGCTGCAGTTCCACAGTTCTAATTAAAGTAAGTATCGTGTTGCGTGCGCGCACGAACGATAAACGTTCGTAATTAACTGGCTGGGAGCCTTTGGATCCATCCATACTAATATCCCACATGTTAATGCGAAAATAATTCTAGTTGCATATCCTACGGCTTATTTCACCTAGTAGTGTAACAGTACGTCGCGATAATACTTCTTATATACATATATCAAACTCATGAAAACAACAGGCAATCAAATTCTAACCACCATTCTAACCCTAAAGAAACCTACTTTGAAACTTTTAATAATTTCGCATTCTATAATACTTACCATAGTTACGTATTTTGACACAACACAACACTTTTGTCACACAGACATTTTCGTAACTCGATCAATACATTTTACCACGATTTAATACAAGAAGTATTAGAAAAGTAAAGCATTAAAACAGCAATAATGTCATCTAGAGTATCAGAAGAGGAAACGCCCGTGGATGTGGTGTATCAAGTTGAATTGGAAGAGGAAAGCTCAGAAGACCCTCCGATGGAGGAATGGTCTTCCATTGCCTTGGAGATGCCTGAGGTGAACCAGAAACGACTTCTATTCGACAAGGGTCTCTTCTACCCCGGCAGCGGAGAAATATGTGCAAAATACATCCCCGTGACAGACAGCTCCATCTTCAGACACCCCTACTACAACTACCCAGCTGTCCTCGACCCTGGCATTGAGAAGGCTCTATTCAACCCTCCTGACAGAGTTGTTTACCCAGACGATGGCCAGGAATTGTACCTAGCTGTTTGCAAAGAAATGAATCAATGCCCTGTCAGATGCTTTCACAAAGAATTGGTGGATAGCGAAATAAATCTTCGTTACTACTGCGTTAATCCTAAAGGTGTACGGGCTATGTGTTTGGCGTTAAGCTACAATAGAATTGTGAAAAAATTAGATTTGACAGATAATTTCTTGAACAACGATGCATGCCATCATTTGGGTGAAATGCTCATTGGTAATTCTTGTCTAACTGAACTGGTGCTGTCTAGGTGTCGTATCGGACCTGAAGGCGTTAGACGATTATTTGACGAGATGCATCTTAACAGATCCCTAGAAGAGCTCAATTTGGATAGGAATCAGATAGGAGACGAAGGTATAGAGCATATTGCTAATGCTGTTTTTAAAGGCATCAGACTTGAGAAGCTGCATTTAAGCTACAATGGCATTACGGGGAGAGGTTTAGCCTTCTTGGCCGAAGTTTTCGATACCCACAACAAATTCGTGTATTTAGACCTTTCGTGGAACCAGCTATTCTCGCCATTACTTTTCAACTTTCTCACAAAACTGGGAGACAATGCACATCTACGAGAAATTAACTTGTCCTGGAATGCATTAACTGGACAACGCATTTGTTATGGGATTAAAAATCTTTTCAAAGCTCCCAACCTGCAACATTTGGACCTTAGCAATAATCGTATTGGAGGTTCTTCTATGCTTCCAATCGTTCAGGGTTTAATACGTACCAAGAAATTACATACTCTTGACTTATCTTTCAATCCTATGCAGCCTGCCGATGCTTTGAATTTGCTTTTAAAACTGAAGAGCCCGGCTGTTAATGTAAAGAATGTACTTATGAATAATGTGTATGTAGATAAGGATTTCTTGGTAGAGTTAGAACAAGTTAAAAGTTTGAAATTCAGGGAGTCTACAGTTATTACTTACGGGGGCGTTAGGTCAGGGTATACGCTTATGGGGCCTGATCAGAGAGAACTGCTGCTTAATAGAGCTGAATTTCTAGCCAAGAAGTCGAAGAAAACGCCAGTGGATATTGCCTTGATAGTTATGAAGATGGTGAAAGATGGTATGACAATAATATCCCATAAAGAGTTTGCAGTATATTTAAAAAGTATCGCAGTACCTCTTGATGACGATCTCATTGAGGCTCTGGTCAAAGGGTTTCCAGGACCGAGTACACCCAAAGCAAAAACTATAAATTTAGTACGTTTCGCCGATTTCGTGGCACGAAAATGGCCAGACCGGAAATTGCCTCCTACACCGCCTTCGGAACCGGAACCATTAGTTACTCCAACCAAGGCCAAGAAGGGCAAATCACACAAATAGTTTATAATAGTGTATTTGAATTATATTCCTTATTATGTGTTATTTGGTAGGTTTTAGTGATATTTAAATTATAATATAAGTTATATAAATGGTAATGATAGAATATTTTCCTTGACCTTCTGCGACTCCCGCTGACCCAAGGTCAAAATCTCGACTCAAGTGGAATTCCCATGTACTACCCAATATTCCCCCATATTCTTGCTACTAAAAGACCATCATGTTAATCCATACGTAAATATTACTGCATTTTCAACATTTATTGGTTAAATTGTTTAATGTATGGCTTAGATACAATGCACTACGCGTGATATGTGTCCATTGTACCCCGATGTGTAAGAAATATTCATTGGAAATATGGTTGCATTGATACGCTGATGTACACTAGTGATTTGTATGCTAATAAACTAGGCAGGTACAGTTGGTTTCCATTGTTGAGACGAGGTGGATTCGCGTTTTGGTACACAAAACGGAACTAACTTACAGGACATGTTTTAATCGTTCGTTTGTGCAAGAAAACGGATGACCAAAATTTTCTCGTGACGTTCATATTCATACGCCACAAGAACTAAGTTCCATCATGGGGTGATTATTGAAGATATTAAGGATTTTAATACTATAAATCACAAAAACAGATGGCAATATCCAATGACGTTGGCCCGAAACAATTGTGACAATTTTATAGATACGCGAATGATTAAGAGGAAATATTCCATTCGAAGACTTGATTTACACGCCCCTTGTCTTTAGGTAGATAGAGATGTAATGTCACTTACGTACATATTTAGGGATCAACGTGATATGATCTCACGGTCGCATTTGCTCAATATGCAATAACGGCTTTCAATTTATCATGTATCATGGAAGAGTAAAGATAACAAGTCGTAAATATTACGAAGTTCATTTGCAAGTTGGAGCGCCAATAGTCATAAATTGAACCAGCCGTACTTGCCGACAGAAACTAAAAAAACCAACGCTGTATATTAAACGTTTGACTAGTACAAGGGAGGATTAATGCAGCTAATTGCAGAACGGGTAGTGGAGACGCGCAGGCGCAGCGGACGGACGGTAGCGTGCATCACGCGAACACTTTATTATTTATTACTTTCCAATAATCTGCACTAGATGTTTAACAATATAAAATGTTGTAGAGCCACATTCCTGCTCGTTAGGCTCTGAACACATTGTTGCATTGACATTATACTCCAATACTTTAAAATGTTAACAAAACATAATTGCGAATTCTTAATGATGGTAGATCATCGATAGTTCGATATCGATAGCGTTATATAGCGATAGATATATTTCGCGGAACACTTCAATTTTAGTTATCAATATTGATTTCAGACCGCCATAGTTTAGGAAACCCACCTTGAGAAAGCGGTGTCATATCTACGAGAGAGGATGTAAATCCTTTTAGATCATGATCCATCTGTGGTAACCGCACTCTATCAGACACGTTCAACGTTATGAAGTCCCCATTGCTACCCCCTTTCATATCTTAGTTGGTTTTTAACAATATGAAATAATATATGTAAATGTCTAGTATCTGCACTCAGCTTTAGTGAGAATTCAAGATTTACAAGTGAGATGACGATTCGCTCTAATACATCTTAGTCAGGGCTTCGGCGCGGCGTTACAAGTTGGTCTCTCGCGCGGAAGATGCAAAGGCTTACAGCGATATCGGTCGGTCCGTTTATCGATATCATATTTCATCGACATTTACTACTTCACTGAGTTTGCTTGAATTCCAAATTCAAGTATTTTTAAATGCTGTTTCGACGGTGGACCACTTTGACTTCCTCGGAAGTATTCTTCTTCACGATATGTGGAACATAAGAACTTGTTTATATTTGACTAGCTGTGCCCCGCGGTTTTACCCGCGTAGAGTTCATTTCCTGGGTGATACGCTGAACACTATGTTTTTTTAAATAAATGTAGCCTGAGTTGCTTCTTGTAAAATTTGCTACCTGCCAATGAAAGTCCCGTTAAAATCGGTACAGCCCGGAGATTACCCGGGACAAAAAAACAAATTTAAAAAATTGTTTTTTCTTTGTCAGTAGCGCGTCTACTTTACTTTTATACGCATTTAATCAAAAACTGTAATTTAGAAATTACAAACAGACACTTTTTATTTATCTGTATAGATATGTGGAACATGTTTATTATTGTTTAAAAATGAAAGTCTAAGAACAAAAAAATAAGCAAAGAGATTTTTATTTTATTTATCCATTGATATTGTACCACAAGCCGTTTCGCTGTGTCAAACAAGTGTACCTAAAATTCTCGACTCTCTTTTTATGTTAAGTCTATACAGATAAATAAAATTGAAGTGTCTGTTTGTTATTCCAAAATGACAGCTTTTCATTAAATGCATATGAAAGTGTACACGCTACTGACACTGAAAAACTAAGTTTTAATTTTTTTCTCTGTCTGTCTGTCTGTCTGTTTGTTCCGGGTAATCTCTGAAACGGCTGTACGGATTTTAACGGGACTTTCACTGACGAATAGCTAATCGTACAAGGAGTAACTTAGGCTACTTAGATTTTTTTTAAAAACATTAGGGCAACCATGAAATTAAAATCTACGCGGGTGAAACCGCGGGGCACAGCTAGTATGACATATAAATACAACTCAAGCCTTCAGTTTCTGACACGCTATCGACATGGAATACAAATAAATAAAGTTGTAACTGTCTCGCATACGTGTCTATATTAAAACACGTAATTACTGTTTTCACTTGCATTACGCTACACTGGTGCATAATTCGACAGTCTAATGTTATGTGTGTTTGTTTCAGGTAACTTTCACTACAAAACAACGAGAAAGTACATCCATCACGCGCATGAAAGTTAAGTATAGGTGCCGTCTCGAGATTTGAGCGTTGACCTTGAATGTAGTAATTGTGTCTCACTTTTTACGCTGTGCGCTTAATATTCAAGACGGTGCCTGTAAATTGTAATGGAATGGAAACATACGTCTTTTGAATTACTTCTAGGTTTCCTCACGATGTTTTCCTTCACCGTAAAGCACGTAGTCTGAAAACACTGCACATATGTTTTAGAACTCATTGGTATAGGGCCCCAACCATGAGCTCTTATTGCAATGATAATTCAGTTGTGCGACAGTGACAAATGTATGCACGTCACATACATCTGTCTCATAAATGAGTGAAACCATCATGGCAATAAGAGCACATGGTAAGGCCCCAGGCCCCGCTGGGGTTAGAACTTGCGTCGCTTGCGTAGCATGCGACTGTTCAGACCCCAAGGCCACCACGGCTGTATTACAATTAAAAAGAACAACTTAAATTAATTATTTTGGCAACTGGTGTTAATTCCCTGATAGCCTTTTCAGCGGAACCCTTCTGGGATGGCGTGAGCATATTTATTTTATTTATTTTAATTTTGAACAGTATTCTACATAACTTAGGGTCTACAGTATAATTCAAGTTTCTAGTATTACACAATAAAAGTTGTATATATAACAAATCATTTGAAGATAACGCCCTCTAAAATATTATACGCCTTCCGCATTAAGATTTTAATTAAAATTCTTAATTAAACCTCATCCGCGTAGCATTTTCTTATTCGATAACTAATAAGTTATGATTATTATAAATTAATATACACGCAGAGATATTAAGATTTGGATGCAATGTTTCCCATTAGTAACTGAGACCGGATATATGGATAAGAGAAAGAAAGGCTATAACGGGATATCCCGAAGCTATCCAACTGGGGAACAGGCCTCAATCTATAGCTATACAAATAAATAAAATTGGAGTGTCTGTTTTAATTCCATGTTATAAATTTTTTTTTATAAATGCATTTGAAAGTTTATGCAGTACTAAAATACTTAAAATACACGTTTTTCTTAATTTTTTCTATCTGCCTGCCTGTCTGTTTGTTCCGGCCGATCTCTGAAACGGCTGAACTGATTTTTATAAAAAAAGAAATTTGACCTTTCATATGCACTTAGTGAAATACTGTAAATTTGGAATTACAAACAGACAGATGCGTACTGTACTTGTGTGTATTGATAGATGTGGCATCGCACGAGACGCCCTTGGTCTTGTGGTGCTCATAGGTTGCAATAGCCTCTAACCATCAGACAAACTGTATGTTCGTTTGTCACGTTTTGTAGTATATTATATAAAGAGAATAGTAATAGACACTGAAATAAGTAAATATTTGATAACTAGCTGTGCCCCGCGGTTTCACCCGCGTAGATTTAGTCTCATGCTTCATGTCGCGGTACCCTAATATTGAAATAAAATAAAAGTAGCTTAAGTTACTCCTGGAAACATCTGCTATGTGCCAGTAAAAATCCCGCTAAAATCGTTCCAGCCGTTTCAGAGATTACCCGGAACAAACAGACAGAGAAAAAATGTTAAACTTGGTTTTCGGTGTCAGTAGCGTGTACACTTTCCTAGGCATTTAATAAAAAGCTGTTATTTTGGAATTACAAACAGACACTTCAATTTTATTTATCTGTATAGATGTATAGATATAGATATAGATGATCAAAAAGCTAAGCTTTACATAGCGTTATGGAAAATAGCTGCAACAGTGAGATACCTTCATAAATGCCAGCCGTTTCGTCACAGATGCTCAATTTAATGGTGTTTGAAGTGGGTTTAAACCAAACGATTCAGAGTCATAAATTGTGAAGTCTATCGCCGTTAATAAACACATTTCGCCATTTAACTATTAGGCGCGTGATTTCATAACTGCAGGTTAAGTTATAACATTGACCTTCTAGTTAGCAACTGTTGGAATTTGTTTAGAAAGCGGCGTCGCGTGGGTGCCATTACCATTCGATGCCCGTGCCGGACCGTGCAGTGTTTACACTTTTACTCTTATTGACGCATTTTCACTTTGTTCTACTATTCGCAGTTGACTGTCAATTGAGAATCAGGTCTGTGATGCGTGATCTTCAAACGAGAAGCAGTGTCCAAAACTCTGAGTGAACTTAAAATCTATCTATACATCTATATAGATAAATAAAATTGAAGTATCTGTTTGTAATTCCAAAATAACAGCTTTTCACTAAATGCATATGAAAGTATACACGCTACTGACACTAATTTTATTTATATTTATTGAAAAAAAAAATTTTCTCTGTCTGTCTGTCTGTTTGTTCCGGGTAATCTCTGAAACGGCTGAACGGATTTTAACGGGACTTTCACTGGTAGGTAGCTGATGTTTCAAGGAGTAACTTATGCAACATTTATTTATTAAAAATATTAGTGTTCCGCGACAATGAAACAAAATCTACGCGGTCTAAAGATTGTCAGTGCCAAATTTCATCAAAATCGGTTGAGAGGCGTAAACGGGAAAGCGTAACAGACAGACAGTTACTTTCGCATTTATAATATTAGTAGGGATTCTTATCAAAGTATTCGAAAACAAGAAACTGGAACATCTGTTTTCGTTTCATATCCATAAGTTATTGGATTTGAAATTCTCATCGCTGAAAAGGAAATAATACCTAGACACATTAAGATAATTCTTCAATCAACGTAAGCCATTTGTTAAATTAAAATTGAAATGAATTACTGTATTTTCTGTCATAAATGTAAGCTTTCTATACAATCGCGATGACGAAGACGCCACAAAATTGCATTATTGCATCAACATCATTAATTCTTGAAGAATCGAAAGTAATTCCATCACTTGTCTCTCGTTCTCATAATAATAAATCAACAGGAAAATGGTGTAGTCTTTAAATTTTATGAGACCTCGAGTAAATTCAATTTCTTATCTGTTCAGAATATTACAGTAACCACAGACATATAAGGATTGTGTAGTATAGTGCGGACAATTTACGAAAACGCTCCGGGCAAGTTTTTTACTTGAATAATTCAGAAGGCAAACTTTCTGGGGGTCCTCAGTGCAATGGATTGACGTAATCTTCACGATGAGTCGAATTCGTCTTCTGTGTGATGTGTATTTATGTGTTTCGGGAAATTCAACCACATCCAGTTCCGGCGGCCATTCTGGATTTATGCGACACAATTCGAAAATACATTGTGATACATTTCACTAATTGTTTTGTCTGTGACCTTAAAAGCCCTTCTCTTGAGAATTCTTTGGAATAGGTTTTCTAGTCATATTCTCAAATATAAACTTTTGTCGATTTTTAGTACCCCTAGTATCTATAGTCTTTGTAATTGTTTTTTGTAAATAAATAAAAAAGAAAACTAAATATATATTGCGTATTATTCTCGATTTTTATAGAAACGATGGACCATCTGTCACGTTAGCATTTAACATCTTCGTTGAAAAGGTGTTCTTATACACCTCTGCCTACCCCTACGGGGAATGCAGGCGTAAGCATATTTATGTATGTAAAACACCCGTAGCGGCGAGTGTTACGTCAGAAGCACGGAAGTTTACATCCCATTTAAAATTAGGAAAATTCGCAATCGATATAGGCTATGTACTTGGGATACTGTTGATTACCTCTGCCATGTTAAATTTAAGACTATTATTAACATAATCATTAACTCAGTAAACAGCGAATCGATAATATCTGCTATCCTTATTGATCTTCATAATCTACTTATCTTAAATTGTATCTACATTATAAAGAGGGATATAAAATTTTAAACTAGTGCCTGTATAATATATCAAGCAACAAGCCTGAATAAAACAACATACACGTCCACTGTAATGTATATGTATGTATGTGCGTCGGTTTCGCTTTCGACGCGTGCGCCGCCGAGCCATTCGTGTGAGAATCACATATAGACGTTGAAATTATTGGGTCTTAGAACAATTTTGAATTTGAAAATGATTTATTCAGTTTAGGCCCTTATTAATTTCGAGGAATTTACCACCGGTTCGGAAACTAACCTTCTGAGAAGAACCGGCAAGAAACTCATTTCATTTTATTTAAGAATTTTGTCCTTTATTTGAGCTTTCAAAAAAAGAATTAGAATATACGTCACGAGTTATAAGTGCTCAGCGGAAATAACTGCACATGATTTTATTCGCGTCAAACAGACAGACTGAGACAGACTCATAATATGACTGGCACCTGTACCCCGATCACGGGTTTGCCACCGTTTTCGTAATCTGTACTAGCTGTATCTGTACTTTTGTATGAGAAATTGCGCAGCGCCGCCTAGCGGTGACGTGAAGAACTAAATTATCTTATACAAATATTGTTATTAACGCTAGCGAGCATAGATTCCAAAAACGGTGCAAAACTCGTAATAGCGGTACTGTACAATATATAATGAAGTGGATTACTCGAGAAAAACACTCAGTTGATTCTTGTTCTACGTAGATGACAGGGCCTGTAGAAAAAGTAACATTATCCTCACGCTTCGCTAGTAGAAACGGTACAAAGTGTACGGGAATGACATATGTCACGTGACAGATTTATGACATTTACACACATTTTGTATCGTTTCTATTAGCGCAAGCGCGAGAGAATGTTACTTTGTCTAGGGCTATAGGAGTGTTTGGGTAAAAGTATTAGTCGATAACACGTCATGCCAATACAATTTAAGCAGCTACACCTAAGCCGCATTCCTAGTAACAGCCACTCTCGATAACGAGCCGTGCATCCAGCTAGTAACGAGAGGTACGACCTGCTTACCAAGAGCATCACTCAATGGGACTCACGGGGACATATTGTTAGCGGCCACGTCACGGATTCCTAAGCTTTTCGTTTAATGTGCAGTGTATTGTAAAGCCTTAGTTATATGTTATTTGATTGTAGCTATATATTTGATTAAAATGGCATTTATACATATTTTTATGAAGATCATAATTTAAAAATTAATTAAAGCTTGTATATTCTAACTCAGGGACTGATATGACTACAGTATCTCTATTCGTGTAGCTTGATTAATATTATAAATAGGTAGAGTTATTTACTCCTAGTTTGTATGTAGGTAGGAGGTACTTAATTACTTACCTGTTTCAAAAATTATTTCACCAAAAATCAAAACAGACTTTCAGACTGGAAATGGATGAAATGGTGTGACGAAGCTAGTTCTTAACAAAAATATAAAGAAATCGTGAAGCTCTCAGATTCTTTAATACCAAGCAAATACTATTAGATATTTGACGCATTTGTATTTGTAGATAGTATCGTATCTAATAAATATGAAGCAAGCAACGTAGCGTTCATTTCTAGAGCAGCAGCCCGTGTGTTTCCAAAATGTGGGACACTTGCTATGGCCAGATGACCCGTCGGCTAACTATTGCTGCGTTTAACCAATTATCATTTGTTATAGACTCTACTAATGCCCGTGACATCGTCTGAGATTATATGTTAATTTATGGTGTTTAGAGATTTACCTCTATATTTGTGGGCCTTTTATGGGCTTACAAACTAACTTGTGCGATCAATGTTCATGTGTGTGTGTATTTAGATACGATCTGTAAATGTATGTGTAGATAGTTGCTGACTTTTATTAGAACGGAGTTAATAATAGTATAGAAACATAATATATCTATCCTCTCTAAATTGTATTGTATCATTTTCCAAAATATACAAAATGAACCTGCACATATATATACAATTGAAGTGTCTGTTTGCTATTCTAAATTAACAACTTTTCACTATATGCACATGAAAGTATACACGATACTAACATCAAAATATAATTTCTAAATAAATTATCTGTTTGTCTGTTTGTTTCGGATAATCTCTGAAACGGCTGGTCCGATATTAACGGGACTTTAACTGACAAATAGATCGAAGAAGAGAAGTATCCTAAGTAACTCCTTGTATCATTACAAGGAGTTACTTAGGATACTTTAATTAAAAAAAATATTAGCGTTCCGCGGGCCACCCGTGAAATTAAAATGGGTGAAATGGCGGGGCATAGCTAGTTTCAAAATACTATTTCGCATACTCAGTACTACGGGTATATTAATTTTTCCTGTGCAATTTCTGAGTACTATTATCCAAAAACAAATGGGAACCTCTTCACTATAATATCTTCATTTGAAGAAAACGACGGCTGTATATTACGAATCAATAGGAACAAATTGTAACTGATGAATTTAACATTTTTTCTCTTAACCTCATCGATCAGAGCAATCGCAATTACATCCGTCTGTATGTGTATCTCAAGCCCCTCGTTACTAAAAATAAACATCCATACAGAAGGCTGGCTCTCATATTATCCACCTTTAAAATTCCATCGATAAAGTATCAAATCATTTACAGGTACACTATACCATAATATATTTTAAATGTTTTTATTGTAATTATCATTGCTTACTATGTAATGAAATGTACATGATGCCAGCTGAGTTTCTTGCCGGTTCTTCTCAGAAGGCTAGTTTCCGAACCGGTGGTAAATTCCTCGACATTCATAATTGCCTTACCAGGGCCCAAACTGAATAAATCACTTTCATTTTCATTTTCATTGTCATACATATAGGTTTTCTTCAAGCAGTCTGGTGACTAAGAACAAACCGCTAGATACGACACACTCACACGGACACCCCGGCAGTGCTGTCATTAAGGGGTGTCACGTCATGGTCGATCGCATATACGTCATTTACGTATTTAAGTGACATTTTTCAAAACTTTAAAATGACAAATCCACAGTAATTTAAGAAGTAAATTCTAACAATTATTTTACAGCCCTCGCGTTCTAAAGGAGCAAAAGTTCTCATTTTAAAAATTAAGTTAAGTTACCATACTGCTTGGTAAGTAATATACTAGCTTCTGTCCGCGACTTCGTCCGCGTGGGATAGTTACTATCGCTAACTATAACCCGCGATTGGTCTAACCGTGACGCTTCCTCCATTAATAGATTGTATTACTGAAATAATTATTCACCGATTTGAAAAAAGTAGTTTTGAAATTCGTGCGTATAAATCAAATTCAAAAAGTTTTATTCAACATGGACACTTGGAATCCTTAATGAACGTCATTTGTCTTACGCTAACTTATGTTAATTTACTACCGTTTCCAAATGTAAGCCTGTCAGGAGTAGAAACTGCGAAACTAACTACCCGTTTTTTTCACACAAGCTCTTCAACTTTTTGTATTAAAAAAGTATAAATACTGAGCTAGAGGTATCGACACTCGACGTCGAATGCGACGCCGAGAAACCTTATAGAACAACGCGTCAGTCCTTCCGTTACATTAGTGTGTTGCCTCTCTTCTACGATACATAACTGACACCCACACGACATCGCATTTAGCACTTGATGTGTGACTTTCTATCGATTAGCCATTTAGAACGATGTAATTTATTCGAGAAATTATTGTCGATATATTTAAATTGTATTACCCTGTTTTTTATTGGTCACTTGTAATTATAGTTTCTACTAGCTGTACCCCGCGGTTTCACCCGCGTAGATTTAGTTTCATCCTTATTGTCGCGGAACCCTTAATATTAAGTTACTTCTTGAAACATCAGCTACCTACCAGTGAAAGTCCCGTTAAAATCCGTCCAGCCGTTTCAGAGATTACCCGGAACAAACAGACAGAAAGACAGAGAAACATTTTAAAACTTGGTGTTTTAGTGTTTGGTTTTTGTTTCTTGTCGGTTCTTCTCAGAAGGCTAGTTTCCGAATCGGTGTTACTTTATCGATATTAATAAATGTTTTATTAGAGCATAAACTGAATAAATCCTTTACACTTTCAACTTAATTTTCAATGTAAAATAAGAGTACATGGTATCAAATACAGTTCTAATTGTCTTAAATAAAAATTCTTCTCACAAGCGAGGGCCCTACCATAAGCTCTTATTGCCATCATAGTTCCACTGTGTGACAGTGACAGACTTATACACGTATACATCTGTCTCGTAATAAGAGTTAAGCTATTATGGCAATAATGGTAGGGCCTCAGACTTTCTTTAGTAATATAGGAATACCCTTTGTACCTGACGTGGAGTTGTGTATCACAACCTTAGGTCAGCGGACGGCATGCGAGAACATATATTGCTGTCTAGAAATATGATTAGTGTGTTGTAGGTACTTTATTTATTTACACTGTGGAGTAACAAGAAGGCTTCGACCGACAAAAAAGCCTTATTATGAAAATTACATGTCTGGAGCCTCAAACTCTTTTTTTGTTTGTTTTGCGGTGGCAACACAAAAAGGTACAGTTGGTGAAACAATAGACCGCATATCTATCTAAGACTATAAGATAGTCCCAATACCCTGATAACATGGGATTTAAATGCTGCCGAAATAACGTATTAAGAACTTCTGAGCTTTGACGTTTCATTTTTGTACCGTAAAATTCAATGTAAGTCCTTAATACGCGCTGCTTAAACGATCATAGTTGGTTTCTCAGTTCAGCACTAAGGTTTCTCAGCGTCGCACTCGTCGTCGAGTGTCGGTTTTAAGGATACGAAATCAAACCTCATCTTCTATGTATTATGTATCAATTTCCTATGATTGAAACAAACGCTCATTGTCGAGCTTGACGCTTAGAAACCTTAGCGAATATCGCGGCAGAATAGAAAACATATCAATCGATAGGATCCGTGAGCGAGTAAGCTTGTGAATACAACACTCAAAGGTATGTTTTTGGCAGCGAGTTTCCATTCGGGCAGCTTCGAATCTACCCTAAAAGGTATGTAAAAAGTATTCTCCGGTTAAACTTAATCGTCTAGTCGGCAGTTATTCCTTATTCAATTACCGATCGTAAAACTTTATGTTGTAGCGTAAAGAAAGATTAGAAAATAAATTCTAAATTACTTATTTATTATGTTTTTCCGTTTGAGTGTACCTGCATCCCGCGATGGCACGATATAGAATGTTAACAGAAGGACTGCTTCCCTCAGTGGTCGAGTATCACACATGCGAGCATTCACGAGAAACTCCGATGAAATCTGTGGGGTAGTTCCAGTAGTGAAAATTAAAAGACATGATGGAAATGATTTATTCAGCTTGGGTCCTTCAGTACTTGCAAACGTTGAACAAATACCACCGTAGTAAGTCAAGTTTAAAATCAAAATCAAAATCAAAATCAAATATATCTTTATTCGATTAGACTTCATACAAAGTACTTTCAAATCGTCAGAATGACACAATTACACAGGATTATACATGCTACCGCCAGGTTCGGAAGGTTGATTTTACTGAGAAGAACCTGGCAAGAAACTCAGTAATTACTCTTTTAAAGAATATTATACAGTTTTAAAAATACAAAATAAATTGTTCAAGCAACTATAAGCCCATGGACACAGTTCTAATGCTCAATTGTCAAAAATAAAAACTAAAAATATAGTACAAATATATGTGAGCATGGCAAATTCCAGCCAGTCAAAGCAAAATTAAGATTAATTAATTGTAGCAAAAGTACAGTGCCAATGGGATTATTTACAAACATTATCAGGTACATCCCAGGCTCCCTTATCACAAATATAATCACTTACAGTATAATATCCTTTTTCAAGCAAAACTGATTTAATTGTTTCTTTAAATTTGTTGAAGGGCAAGTTTACAATTTTTGTTGGTAATTTATTATAGAAGCGTGTGCTCTGTCCTAAAAATGAGCCATGCACTTTTTGTAGGCGATGCGCAGGCACTACAATTTTATGTTTGTGTCTTGTGTTTACGTTATGCACATCACATTTCCTTTGAAACGATCCAATGTTTTGATGCACAAATAATAAGTTAGCTAAAATATACTGTGAGGCCACTGTCAAAATTCCAATTGATTTAAATTTTTCCCTTAACGATTCTCGCGGTCCCAAATTATATATAGATCGTATAGCCCTTTTCTGTAGTGTAAATATAGAGTCTATATCAGCAGCTTTGCCCCAAATTAAAATAGCATAGGACATAACGCTATGAAAATAAGAAAAATATACAAGTCGAGCTGTTTCTATGTCGGTGAACTGTCTAATTTTTCTAATTGCATTAGACTTTAGACTCAGCGCTACTCATAAATATGCGTCTATTTGTAAACTTGTGGTATATAATATTATTTCATTTATGCACGGTAATACAGTACTTCATAAATAAATAACTACTTGTAGCAACTTGCTCTCGAATAGCACTAGTTGATACATTTTGAAGGTGACAGTTTTCAGTGGGCTGTTCATCGCAGTCAAACAATGTGTCAATTCTTATTCGCTACACTCTTGCGGTCATGTTCGTTATTGTAGGCTTGCTGTCATCTCTATGTCGGCTGAAACAATGCCAGTCATGTTTTCTGCAGGGCAATTAATCAAGTCAATTTTAAATGACTGGGACACCGACCTTTTGTATGTATTTATTTAGTGTCGATGGCGTTGAACGCTGATTGCGTATCGCGACGATTACGCCGGCACAAAGCCGCCGACACGGAACCTAATCCCGGATTAGACGCGGGTACACTTCCCGGGACACGTCCACGATCCCGCCTTCATAATCTCGGGACATGATTGTTGTAATTTAGAGCTTACTGTACTTTCCAGATATTTTTATAGATACTTCATGTTCACTGAAATCTGTTGTAAACGATGTTTTACGATTATATTTATTATAAAGGTTAGTAATTTCAAGTAATCCTTGTTAATATTTTAAATAGAGTGTCCATGTAATTAAAATGCGGATCTTTACTCAACCTATGACGTTTCACCCTAAAGACATTTTTTGTTGATATTCTTCACTCAACGGGGAGTTGAGGAGATGAGTAAGGAAATAATATACGTCATAGGATGAAAATGTAACGTCAGCTTTTGGGTTTAATTGTTTGTCTGTCCGCTACCTTTCTATGACAAAGTCGATGGAACGATTTACTCAAAGTATGTGCCTAAATAGCTTTAAACCCCGGGATGTAATTTATCATTAATTTAACAGTTTATTTTTCAGTGCCTTCTTTTATGAGCGATCACTTAAAAATACAGACTAAACGACGAGTCCCAAATAACCTTAAAAGAACTCCAATATATCCTTTATCCGACCAATGTTATATAACTATCCCTGACCGCGAGCAATCCGAACAATGGAACGATCTCCCTTATATGGCGAGTCATTAAATTTAATTAACAACTATTAACCGACAAGTTTCGGTGACGCAAGGTGCCACAAATGTCAGGTGTACATTCTAGATGCGCGGCCCTAAAACCACAAATAAAAACACACCTACAGAAAGACAGCGCAGCGAATATTTGCGGTCACATGCGTTCGCACATATTAGATATTTATTTATTTTTTACATACATACATATATACTTGAATACCAACAGTCGAACAGTGGCTCGTGATAAGTACTCTTGGAATCTAACCCTGCTGTGGATTTGTGCATTAATATTGTTTTTATATTTTTCTAATCCCAACACTATGGTGGTAGTTTAGTCCCACTATACCCCTAAGGGTATGGTTGAGCCGTAGGGATGTGTTTGATGATAGATGCAACAAGCTATTATTAGAGCGCGTGGTGTTCTGCGAGAAAGGAAAAATATTTTTTTTACATAATATGTTAAAATTTTCTATAATTACCTGTGTTTTATTAGTGGAATTGGCATATCATGCCGCTCTAATTAAAAAAAAAGATAAAATTCAAAAAAAATCTAGAATAAATAAAAAATACTCATGCCATTTAAGAGTAAATATACTTCCCCAGTGACAATAAGAACAGGTGGACTGTGCTATCGTTTTCCACTTTTGTAATAGATTGAAATAAAAAAGTAACAAGTTGAAGTAGCCCGACTTGATACAAAATCCTCGTACGCTCGCTGGAAGCTGCCTTTCTGTTCCTTTTTATTTATATCCAAGATGTTCGGCCCTAAAAGGTCGGCCTCGATAATGCACGCTGAATTAATTGCACCTGCTATTTAATTCGTCGTGTCTCGTGCTGTATGTGAAAAACTATAGTCGCTTCTTGGTTTGTTTTACTTTTGTTGCATTTTTGGAGACTGGGGCCTTAATTGCCATGGTAATTTAACTCTTATTGTGAGGCAGATGTATATGACGTGTATAAGTCTGTCATTGTCACGGTCATTGCAATAACAGCAGGGTTAGTCCCCAGTAGGCCTAGACAAAGTAACATTCTCTCGCGCTTGCGCTAATAGAAACGATAAAAAAATTATGGAAATGACATAAATCAGCAATGTGACATATGTCATTCCCGTACACTTTGTACCGTTTCTACTAGCGAAGCGTGAGGATAATGTTACTTTGTCTATAGGCCCTGGTCTCTAGGACAGGAATTTATTAGTCTATATTAATATGATAACGAGGTAGATGAGGTTTGTGAATTTGTGGGTAATCTCTGGATCTACTGAACCTATTGTGAAAATTCTTCTACCAATAAAAAACCACGTTATTCACTAGTTTCATAAGCCCGAGAAATGAGAATACTTTTTCGTGATACTTAAATTTTACGTGGTTGAAACTCTCAAACATCTCATGTCGCTGTAGGCCTAGACACAGTAACATTCACCTCGCGCTTGCGCTAATAGAAGCGATACAAAACGTATGAGAACGACATAATTCACACTTTATCTAAGCCTACTGTGGTTTCGACAGAAATCTAGACATAGATAGCCCGAGTGATCACAAAGGCACAAGCCAGCTTAGAGCCTTGACACGACGACACCAAACGTCAAAAAGGTCACATCTATCGCGTGTCAGCTTTCGTAACATCTGATAATGACCCCAACACACCCTGTACACAGATAATTGTATCATCCGAAGATAATATTATTCCTGATCGAAGGTTCCCACGGATCGCCAAGGTTGTGTTGCGAAACAAACAAACATGAAGTCATTGTTTGGAGATTACCTTTGATATTGATTAAGAAATTTGCATTCTGATGTTTGGAATTCTGGCATTTGATTTGCTGTTTCGCTACTGATGTATTCACTTCGCAAGATAGATACTACTATTCAACTTTAACACGTTTGTAAGCATATAAACATCAACAAGTCTATGAGAGTTTTTTGTACATATACAAGTTTTCAACTAGAACAGTTGGA
This sequence comes from Watsonalla cultraria, assembly GCA_964035505.1. Taxonomy (NCBI): domain Eukaryota; kingdom Metazoa; phylum Arthropoda; class Insecta; order Lepidoptera; family Drepanidae; genus Watsonalla; species Watsonalla cultraria. The sequence goes on from OZ037714.1 coordinate 11,560,711, forward strand.
GTCACAGGTCTCCAGGCATGACACCGGCCTGGTTAGAAGATCTTCCCTTTGCTGGGGATAAGTATGATTATTTCCGTCTTAAATCACATAGCTATCACAGAGTTCTTCTCAGTAAAAGCAACCTTCCGAACCTGGCGGTAGCATGTATAATTCTGTGTAATCGTGTCGTTCTGATGATTTGAAAGTACTTCGTGAAAAGTCTAATCAAATAAAGATATTTTTGGATTGAATTTGAATTGAGTTTAATTTAATATCGTCCCTGGTTTCGCCCGTACCTATATCAGTACTGTACTGTAGAGATAGCATAGCCTACGTTGTATGTTTGATGTAAAGTAGTTTTTGAGTTAATTAACAAACAATGATACAAATATATAATATTATGAACTATTCGATATTATTGGCGGATAATGTGGAATTTGTTGAAGTAAAGGGTCGTTGGATAATTGATGAGGCGATAGTAGCGGGTTCGTACAAACTACAGCTTTTAGACTTCTAGCACATCGAGATAATATTGTATTGTGCTAGGATGCTTTGTATCCGGATTCCAGCTCCTTTATTTATCTTTACAATTGTTTAGTTGAGAATTCGTTAGCTTTTCACCAAAGTTGATTAGGTGACGTGACTAATGAGTCTTCAGCAGAAGCCTTTTCAGACACTATACATACGACTTTGAATTTCTTCTCAGAAATAACATACAGGTTTTACTCACTATGTTTTCCTCTACCGTACAGCGTAGACAGCACTGAAAATAAATTACTGGGAAAGCACATTGGTTTTGTTTCAGACTGGGATTCACTCGGTCATCGCGACTGTTTTAATTCGGCCATTTGAAACATTCTGACGGTGAATATCAAACATTTGTTCCCACCTGCATCCAATTGGGTTAGACAGAGATTACCATTTGCCACGTACGCTTATTTTTTTCGCTTCGTCCACATTTATTTCTTTTTATTTGAATAAAGAAAGATAGTTTCTACAAAAATATATTATCAATTTTTTATACATCTCTTGCCATATCTCAACAGCATTTCGTATTATTGAATAGATAAATGAACGAATCAATCTTATAGGTATTAATTACAGCATCGAAGACTTTAATTAGTCGTAACATTACATTTATAGTGATCGGAGACCTAATTCAATATATCATTATATCATGTCTGCAACAATAGTAGGTAAGAGTTGTTTTGACCTGGGCGCAGGCTATATTATATCTGGCTAGACAATGAGGCTGCGATTTCAGAATTTGATCGTGAATACGATTAACTATTCGCATTCAAGTATTTATTATAATAGATCTGTGTATTGTATGGGATCTTCGTTTGATCCGTGAAATTTATCTATCTCTTGATGTAATGGATCGACGCAAGATCTTGATTAAATAAAAATTGCCTGCCTCGTTGGTCTAGTGGTCGCAAAACGGTTCGTGGAACACGAGGGTTCAATCCCGGGTCGGGCAAAATGTTATTGGGATTTCCCATCTGTAATTTCCCAGTAGCAGCCCGCAGCCTGGAAAAGTGCCCAGTTTATGGCAATAGCTCGCTTTCTTTTACATAGAGCTAAATAATTGGAGAAATGTGGGTTTAGGACAAATACCACTCTGTTTACCCTATAAGGAATATGTTAAAAGTTGAGAGCCGTGATGGCCGTGAGGTTGAGCAGTCGCCTGCAACGTAAGCGACGCAAGTTCGAATCCGAGGGCCTGTACCAATGAGTTTTTCTAAAAACTTATGTGCAGTGATTTCACACCACGTGCTTTACGATGAAAGAAAACAACGTGAAGAAACCTGCATATGTCCGAGAAGTTATTAAAAGACGTATGTACAGTGCCTGTCACGTTGGCACTTAATAATCTTCGATGAAAAGTGGGTGTTGTTATTACAGCACCTCTGCCTACCTCTCGGGGAATGCAGGCTTAACATTATGTATTTATGTATATTAAAATTAAATTCCGCGAAAATGTTGCCAGCTCCTTAAGAGTAGTTTATAAGAGATTGTATAGAGCGGACACCCCATCAACTCTCGCATCAAACCCGCTCGGTAGCGGCGAAGCCTACAATCACTGGATGTTGTTAGATCCTGATTGAGGTCATCGACACGAGAACGGGTTCCCGAGGGTTGATAGCAACTGGGAATTTTGTTGGAATGTCAAGAATATAATTTTTGGGTTTTATCAATGTTTTTTTAAAAGCTCTGAATGTGATTGAGTTCTGTGTCTCGTAAGTATAGCATGCTGGCGACTTTTAGTTATTATACTTACTAGATATGTCTGCGGTTTTACTCGGGTAGAAAAAAATCATAGGGTTTTGAGCTTTATATAAAATAGTAGGACCTTTTAATAATATATTTTAGGTATCAGATTATATTTTTTTTAAGGTTTTTAGTTATAGTTAGTGGTTGTTAATATCTACTTATAACATTTAAATATCGATCCACTTTGTGTTAGGAATGTTTTAAGACTATTAGAAATAGAAGGTATCTCGATTGTGTGTCTCGACAAAATCGATCCAGACTATTTTTTATTGTTGTTATATTTACCATACTTATATCATTTTGACGCGATCACGATTTTTGCACCGTTTTTTTAATCTATACTCGCTAACGACACCGATAATATTTGTATGACATGAATAGTTTTTCACGTCACCGCTGGGAGGCGCTGTACAATTTCTCATACAAATATTCGCAGGAGACGTTAGCGATTATCGATTAGGAAAACGGTGGAAAACTCGTGATAGGTGTACTGATACGCATATGGCGTCATGCTTTCATCCATGTCTCATAGTCCCTTATAGGCTATAGACCGGATACGCAAATACTTAAGCTATTTAGTAAAATGCTTTTATTTAGACATCTTCTTATATATAAAAATCAATCCCCATTTCCCTTGGTCACGGCATCACGCCTAAACGGCTGGATGGATTTTAACGGGACTTTCACTGGCAGATAGCTGATGTTTCAAGGAGTGTTAAAAGCTAATTTTATTAAAAAAAACAGCATGAAACTAAATTTATGCGGGTGAAACCGCGGGACACAGCTAGTTACTAATACATATCTGTCGAGATTTAATTTAATCATACAACAAAGCTATTTGTAACGATTCTATCTTCAACGTACAATTTTTTGCACACTAACCACTAAATAGGAATAAAAATTATATCTACCATCGCTAATTAATTGCAGTAAATCAGCTTTACAATCGACGTTCTGAAAAAATACTTTAATTGAAACTATGTCTTGTGATCCTTGATCGTCTCGAAGAAGCACAAAAAATCGTCTCCCTACAAGTCACATAAAAAGCCTCTAACCGATCATAAAATAGGCCAAAGAACAAGCAACAACAGAAGGGGAAATCAATCAACAATCATTTTGATTACCTGTCGGAGTTCCAGATGACTTAGTGCGAGTTTTTCACTGCCGCTGTGTTGACGTACACGCAGATTCGTATAGGATCGAAACAGTCGTCGTGTGTTAACACTTGCATTAGGCACTCAGAGGGCCTAGTGCGAGTTTTGCACTGCCACCGTCACAAATCATCGCGTCGACGTAAGCGCAGATTTGTATAGGATTGGAACCGCGCCTCTGTCGGCCTAAAGATTACACTATTGTGAGCCCATACAAATCTGCGTTTACGTCAACGCGGTGACTTGTGACGGCGATTTTAAGAAAACTCGCACTAGGCACTCTGAACATTTCTGAAATGTTCTTTTGAAATTTCAGGTTTTATTGCGAGCTTATAAAACCGCTTACAGGAACCTTCGCATTATACTGGAGCTTGACCACACTCTTATAGGCACCATTCTCGAAAAGCAGGGAATACCAGCCAAATTCTTAAGCCTGGGTTTAGAGTGAACTTTGGTCCTTTATTTGAATGAAATACACCTTCTATTTCTTCAAACGGTAGTGTAATCTTTGGCGCCGCGTTTTCAATCCCGTCCGCTGTAATTACGTGGAGGTTGATAGTAGTTGATAGGATTATAAATTTAACAAATCCTAAAAAGGCGTGCGTCGGTCGGTACGCCCAAACCCTGTTAAATACTCAATTTGCATATACGTTTAATGCTCCGCCGCTGACATTCTGGGTCCTCGTTCAATCACTTTCGATTTGACGGTAGCGATGGTAAAGCATTTATTATTTATTGGTTATTTTGTAGTAGTCCAGTTTTAAGCCGAAAATGTTTTCTCATATTTTTTAATATTGCTGTGGCAACCACGTATACTTGGATTTTTTTTTCTAAAATAAAGTCTGCCGAGCCGTTTCTGAGATTAGCCGGAACAAACAGACGGACTGGCAAAGAACATTTATTTGCTGACTAGACAACTTAAAGGTAGCCTATTAAAAATTGATTTTTTTTATATAGTTTAGGTACCTACTTCGTATATACTCACATATTTATAAAAAGCTATATACTTAAATGTTATTCATTTGTATTAACGATATAAATGTGCGACAGAGAACGCTCTACGTAGCCGAAATTAGCCGATTCTCTCTTTCCTAAAGTCGACGTGCAATATATATCGTTGTAACTGCATCTTAATATTAAAATAATCCATTATACAGAACTTCATCTCCATCTTAAAATGTTTTTACAATGGCCACATCACGAACGATGCGGTTTGAGCGACTAGGACGTAGGATCAAGTTCCTTGTACTTAGTTTTTTTTAAATGACCACGAAGGAAGTTTCGTATCGCATTAAAGGTGTTTTATCGTATAAGGTACAACACTTGCGGTTGTCGATACGGATTATTCCCATGTCGAGGAAGATTTACATTTTTTTTTAATTATACCACCTGCATTTAGTCACACGGGATTTCGGTTTGTTAATAGTGTTTCTAGTGCCTTGAAGATAATCCCATTCTATTACTGGCAGATTGTATTTCTATAGAGTCCAGGGAAGAACTATCATAATCAAATCTCCCAGTCTTCTATACAGATAAATAAAATTGAAGTGTCTGTTTGTAATTCCAAATTAACAGCTTTTACCAAAATAAATATTAAACTACGCTACATACATAAAAAAATCTCTGTCTCCCTGTCTGTCTGTTTGTTGCTGACAGATAACTGGTGTTACAAGGAGCTAACTACCTAGACATTATCTTAAATTAAAAAAAAAATTAGTCTCACGAGTGAAATCATTAATTTAAAATTATGCCGTGTGCAACCGCGGGGCACAGCTAGTATAAAAAAGAAAATCCACGTCACTGGATTTTCTATTTTAGAACTACGCCTAGATACCTGATCTGTACCTTTATTACCTAATCCTTAATTGATAGCTGACGTGTGACAGACCATCTGTCCCAACATTAAGCAATATAGTTAGCAGAGTGATCGATGTGGTATAATTTAATAGTTCACAGTGCAAGGCGTGCGTGGCGGTCACGCTTATAAAACATACGTCCTTAAAGCTGTTCACACACTGAGACTTACCGACCTCTATAGAAGTGAACTCAAAAATAACTCTGTACTCAAAGATGAATATTTGTACTGTCTTAAATAGGTAATTAAGTGAACACTGAGCAAAGAATTAGAAAGTAAAAGTCAGTTGAAGAATGAAGAAAAAGAATGGAAAGAACAAAAAAGGGAAATAACATTTATGTCTATTCATAGATCGACAATTAAACATAGTGTCTAGTGCGAGTTTTCCAAAAATCGCCGTCACAAGTCACCGTGTTGACGTAAAAGCAGATTTGTATGGGCTCACAATAGTGTCATCTTTAGGCCGACGGAGGTGCTATTCCGATCCTATACAAATCTGCGTTTACGTCGACGCGGTGACTTGTGACGGCGGCAGTGAAAAAGGTGTGTTCAGCATATAATAGTATTAATTGCGCGAGTATTGCTCATATGATTTATCTGCGGTATTGACTTTGAAAGTGATTGAAGTCAGGATATGTGTTTACTGTTTGTGTTACCATCGGTCATGGTTGAACCATTATACCTACATATATCATCATCTTTCGACCCTTATTCTATGTCAATATATTATAGTATCTTTTGCATGTCGTGGTGGCCAATTGGTTTGTTCAGCGGTCAAGACCAATAATGAATTCTTATAAACTACTACTATACGCACCCTCTGTCAGGGTGGCACTTAATCATATTCGGTGAAATGCGGTTGTTGCTTTTGATTACTTCTTCGGGGACCCTTCTACGTTGGCGTGAGCATATTTTTTATTTACTGAGCTAAAATTCAAATACGTATGGCCTGAGACAGCGTTCTGCCACGTAACAAGAAAAATAAAATTGAAGTGTCTGTTTGTAATTCCAAATAAACAGCTTTTCACTTTATAAATATTAAAGTACCGTGAATTCTCTGTCAGTCTGTTTGTTTGTTCCGACTATGAAACGGCTGGATTGGTTTTAAAGGTACTATCTCTGGCCGATAGCTGATATTACAAAAAGTAACCAAAGCTACTTTAATTCTTAACAAAATAGGGTTCCGTGAACCGCATGAATTAAGTCTGAAATCGCAGGACACAACTAGTTTCCAAGTCCATTCCTTACAACATTAAACAAATACAATTTCCATAACCAAGTAACTGAAGCCTTGAAAGGCGTCGTGCTCTATTTTCACCTCGTAACTATTATGTATATAATAACACGCATCCATTTGTCTGTTAACTGTCACCGCACGAGTTGTGATGAGGTGTCAGTAGGTGATGAAACACTGACAGCATTGGCAAATGGTGACCTAGATATCCTTATGTCGATAGGAATGTCATTTAAATATAAAAACAACAGATGAGAGAGAGCTTCATGAATTTGCAGTGGTGACCAGGGAAATAGTATAAATATAATATAGACTAGAATATTTGTGACTTAAGGCGTACAGTTATAAAAATACATTTTGAATAACAAAAAAGATAAAAATGCCAAATGTCACAAAAAGGCTTCAAATCAGCATAAGGCTACAAGCCAGCGCTGGTCTTCCCTCAAATATAAGGTTACTAAGCATGCAACCTAGATTTTTTTTGTAATAAGAACGTTTGCTCTATGGAATGTAAAGGTTGCCATGGTCACTCTTTTTAAAAAATTACTCTTTTATTTACTTGCCAAGTTCAAAATTCATACATACGGAATACATACTCACGCCTGTATTCCCCGGATGTAGGCAGAGGTGTTGCGATAACTGGAAATTAACGTATGTGGGTTCTGCAACTAATATATTTACTTCTTCAGGGACCCTTCTGGGAATGCGTGACTTACATGACATACTGAAAACCTCATAAAAGAGGTGTCATATTATTGATGATAGAAAAAATATTGACGTAGGATTTCTCGTACGTAAAACGAAAAGTAAAAAGAATTAAGAATCTTAACCTGTTTTGTTAAACTTACAAACATTTACGAACAAAGTCCCAGGGGCAATATTACAAACAACTTGGAACCCGAAACCGTATCCTGACTCGACAGTCCCCAAAAAACTATAATCCAGGCTTGTCACAACATGTCAACGGTAATTGCTGTCAGTTAGGAAAGGATGACCCTCTGTGCATCTAAGAGATAACATCACTGCCGGCGAGTGGTCCCGAAATGAGCTTCGGGATAAAAAACAAGAACGACAGGACTCCTCGGAAGGCTCAGTTTATGTCCGAAGATATTATGAGAGCAATTCTTCAAAAACGCCTTGAGCGAGTAATTTAGAGGCACCCATGTCCATCTATATAGAGGAATTAAATTGTAGAGTCTGTTTGTAAACCCAAATTAGTAGCTTTTCAGTAAGTGCAAATTTGAAAGTGTACACAGTATTTACCGTGCAATAATCTATGTCTGTCTGTCTGTTACGGCTAATAAAACGGCTAGACTTTCGCTGCCACTTAGCTGATGTTATACGGAGTAACTTTTATTTTACGGTATAATTAAAAAAAACTAAGCAAATTTGTTTTTATTGATAATCTTACGCGAGTTAAACCGCAGAGCAGAGCTAATTAAAAATATATTCAACGTATCACAATTTTGTTTTACGTGCATAAATCTGACGGATCGTTCATCCCAAATAAAAAAACTCCTCAACTTCGAGAATTCCATGAATATTTTTTGGTTATCCTATTCTATTTGTTACTGTATCAAGAACCCAGAAACACGATCATAAAGTATGATAATTACCTAACAATTTAAACTTACCGACCGTAAGCATTCGATATAGCTAGAGAAGTCTCTCAGAACTCCCTCTGGTACTTAATTTAATACTTTTTTCTTTTTCTCTAATGACTTCCATAGATAATCGTAGAACTTTAAAAGGATTGTAGCATTTTAGGGTGGAGGTTATAATCGAGCTTTTTAAGGTTCTAAGTGCCATAGATACGGGTAGAATTCGGTAGGATTTAAATAGCTGCAGACAGACTTATTACTTTGGCGACATATAGTTAATGGACTGGTAAGCTTTTTTTAGATTAGTTTAATGGTGATATGAACGCAAATAAACAATGGGATAGTCTCTTTCTCTTAAATAACTTTTCTAGAGATAATGTATTAGGTCTCAAGAGATATGCTGTTGCTATGTTTTTGTACCTATTTTTGTTAGTAACTTGAGTTATAAAGCAAGTTATTATTGTTTACCTAATACCTATGTCATATCTTGTTGCCTTTTCGCGTTCGCATAAATGTAACTCGGTATGAATCAATTACCTATAATACAGGCTAAGCCTAGTGTAGGAATTGAGAACACTAAACATTGTATATGTATTATCTTTGTGACAATAAATATTTGCTTTCTTTACTTACTTACTTACATAAATACATGTGCTGACGTCTGTATTACCCGGGTTTACTGTGTTATTTAAATTAACTAGCGGACGTCACGTGGTTCCACCCGCCTAGTTCCCGTTTCCGTTGGAGTACGGGGATGAAATATAGCCTATATTAATCAGTGATAATGTAGCATTCAAATGGTGAAATATTTTTTTAAATCCGTCCAGTACTTTTTGAGCCAGTTCGTTACAAACATACATACATACAAATCTTTGGTCATTATAATATTACTATAGATTTAAATATATTAACTGGAAATTGGGGAGAGACGCCTTTGCCTAGCAGTGGGACAATACAGGTTGTATTAGATGAGACAGATTAGATAATTCTTTCTACATTTTTCTTTTAAAGCTACTGAATAATCAGATTGGAGGTGAACTCCATTAAGTTTTTGCGTTAAGTATTGTTTGCCAAAACATCGTCTCGCTAATTCTCTGTAAATAACGCTTGTTGTCGGATCAGTCATCACACAGACACATGTAATTATGGACGTCAAAAGTCTTATTAGAGGTTTTAAGATTTGGCCACTGCCCTTTGGGAGGTCTGGTTTGAGGTGAAGGTTCAATATTTGAAGAAGGATGTAGCTATTAACTATAGCTACAGATTTAATTAAATACAGAATAAATTAAAGTGTATGTTTATAATTTAAACCAAAATTACAGTTTTTCACTAAATAACACGAAAGTTATTGCGGTTCTTAAATTTAAAAAAAAAACAATTTTATTTCTTCATCTATCTGTCTGTCCGCCTGTCTGTCAACTTGTTCCGGTTAATCTCTGAAACAGCTGGACCGATTTTAACGGGACTTTCACTGGCAAATAGCTAATATTGCAAGGAGTATCTCAGGCTACTTTAAAAAAAAGTATAAGGGTTCCGCCGGCCACCCATTAAATTAATTCTACACGGGTGAAACCGCGGGGCACAGCTAGTAGTATATAAGATTGGTCGTTTCAAATTGAAAATATGAAGGCTGTCACTTTGGCAAAACTCATTAATTAAATGCCAAAAGACGTGGGTATAATCTAAAACGGAATTGAAAATGAGAGTGTTTATAAAATCCTTATTCGCACTTTAATAATTATAATATTTCGTGAAGGGTTATTAATTACAAGCTGCCATTGAAACAATCTACAATAAGCTTTGGATTAATGGCTAACGTCAAGTTGGCCTTCGTATCTCCAAGATGCAAATAAAAGATGGTTGAATAATCGTATACGTCTGAATATTTTTGGTGAATTGCAAAATCTAATTCGTTGCCTTGTATTGTTGAAAAAAATAGCTTTTCCTTATCTTTTTCTGAATCAGATTCATAAAACACAAGCAAGACAAGACGAGATACAAGAAGGACAAGCGTTGTTTAGACCGGCTGGTATTTTCCGTGCTCATTACTTGAAATTAAATTTATAGATTTTAAGCCCGTGGTTGGTAGTCGTGGAGTTTGACCAATGAGCTCTTCTAAAAACATTTGTGCAAGAATTTCACACCACGTGCTTGACGGTGAAGGAAAACATCGTGAGGAAACCTGCATATATCTTAGAAGTAATTTAAAGACGTATGTATAGTGCTTGAGACGGCGCTTGGGCTCACACTCTGTTACGTTGGCACTTCATCCTATTCAGTGAAATGTTATACCTCTGCTTACCCCTTCGGGGATACTTTGGAATAATTGTAATTCAGCAACATATATAATAAGGAATTACTGCATTTTTTTTTCTTTCTAACGATTGAAGTCTAGCCAAAAAAAAAATATTTTTTTATTTTTTACATATATGAGCAGCAAATGATTTTACTGAAACACAAATGCACTTTAGACAAAACGAATAAGAAGAGCCTTCATCTCCATGAACCACCGAATCATCCAGAATGTAAGTGCCACTTGGTCTTTTTATAGTATCTTTGATTGATGGTACCGGGGCCGTGGATAATGGTGCTCTGACATTGATTAAATAATAACCCTTCATTAAGGGGTCAAGCACAGATCCACGGCAATTATTCTGTACAGACGGCAATTAACAATTTGTTACTTATTGTATGACTTTCTCTTAGGATCATGGTCAGATTTTGGTTTTTTTTTAAGAAAATTATTTATTCAATTTACGCACTTCTGAACGTCGAAGTATGACCATCGGTTCAGAAACTAGCTTTCTGAGAATAACCGATAAAATACTTAGTTAGGCATTATTTTAAATTTCGGCTTACAACAAATTGTTTGTTGGTTAAGCTATTAATATACTAGAATACAGTGGCCAAATATGTTGCATGTATTGCCATTTAATAAAACAATGTAATAAACATTTAGTTTTGCTCCGAATAAGCTTAATAAGTCCATTCAACCTTAATTGCCCTCACCGTTCAAATACACCAGCCTTTATACAACTAAACAAGAGAGTGGGACCACACGGCCACAGTATACATATAAGCTTATTACAAACAGTAAGGAATCTAGACATAAATGGGCGGTGCATTTATAATCCTGCACAGCGTAATTTTAATGTGTCCATCTGATGATTTGAGAGTAATTTGTAAAAAGTCTAATCAATTAAAGATATTTTATATTCTCACAGACGCGCAAGTCTACGAAAATAGGGCGACAATAAGAGGTGCCACTTCGTGACCACGTCACTTACGTTTATCCGGCAATTTTCAAAACGACTAATATAAATTGCAAGTTTGACAGTCGATAAAAGTGTAAATTTTAAGAATGAAACCCTCACGCTCTATACAACAAACGATCTTATTACACAAATTTGGTTTAAATTCCATACTGCTTGGTAAGCTTCCATATATATATACGAGTATACTGTGACACGACTGTCCGAATTCAGTACATTTATCAATCTATACAAAAGTCACCCTTAGGTCAATGCACATTAGAGTGGTAAGGACGACGTTCACCGGATTGTAAGCGACTTGTTCCTTGTCCAGGTTTTTTAGGTTATTTTTCGGGTCTTGCTTTTTATATCTTGATTATCGTTCCGAACAAAGGGACCAAGGTTTTCAAACCCTCCAACGAATCGAATCAAATACTTAAAGCTAATTTTAAGACTACCGAAATAATACTTCACACCTCGAAGAGGGAATTAAAATCATCTGTCATCGCCTTTTGACGAGTCCGTTTCTTAGAATCTTATAACGAACTAGCTGTGCCCCGCGGTTTCACCCGCGTAGAGTTAATTTAATGGGGGTCCCGCGAAACCATTATGCTTTTTTTTTTAAATAAAAGTAGCTTTAATAAAAGTAGTACCTTACTCCTTGTAACATTAGCTACCTTCCAGTGAAAGTCCCGTTTACATCTGTCCAGCCGTTTCGGAGAATACCCTTAACAAATTAACAGGCAGACAGAGATTTTTTTTAAAACTTGCTTTTTTAGTGTCTGTATCGTATATACTTTCATATGCATTTAATGAAAAGCTGTTATTTTGAAATTACAAACAGACACTTCAATTTTATTTATCTGTAAATAAATAAACTATCCAAGGTGCTAAAATTCATGATATATTTTTTTCTAAATATCTTTGAATTAAGATTCTTTAAAATACAAAATCTGTAAATATAATTGTATTTTCCTGTTTCGTCCTATATATCAATCCTACATACATAAATACAAATAGTATGAATGACATCAAAGCATCATTACATATCTTACGTGTAGGTACTTTTTAGATGCCAGTAGCTTAGTTAAGCTCATTAAGTTGAACAGTTGAAGTTATTAAGTACACTTTAAGTAACTAGTTACTTAAAACTTAAGATACTAAACAAATAAAGTACTTGTTACATTATCTAATCAAATATGATCTGCAGACAAATCTGTAGAATTGGTTGTATCATTAAGAAAAGTGTCTGTGAATGCTGTGATATTAAGATTCGTAAACATTTTGTTTGCTTCAACCTCATTAGGGTATAACACTTATTTTACGGCACTAATCACAACTTCATCTTTAGTCTGAAATGCTGAATTATAATTTACTTTATTTGTAGTAAAAGCAATTCTCAAAATAATATACATCTTATTACATACATGCATATGCTCACGCCTGTATTCTCGAAAAGGGTAGGCAGAGGTGTTATAACAACACCCATTTTTCACCGAAGATGATTAAGTACTAACGTGACAGATGGTGAGTCTATCGCCGTCTCCGGCACTATACATACATTACTTCTCAGACATATGCAGGTTTCCTCACGATGTTTTCGTTCACCATAAAGCACGTGGTGTGAAAACACTGCAGGTAAGTGTTTTAGAAAAATTCATTGGTACGGACATTGGACTGCTTTTACCCCAAGGCTACCACGGGTCTTTTCACAGACGGCTTCATATTAGTCTAGTTCTTATTATATGAATATACTTACGTATATCTTACGAGCATTAAAGCTACGAAATCAAACTGTAGGTCTAAAAAAGCCACTTTGGGAGAATCATAATGTGATCCGAATATGATTCATCTCCGAAATGACAAAATGGTAACTTAAGTGCAATTCATATTTATGATTCACGAATGAATACAATAATTGTAGATGTTAGTCCCTATGTAACTTTTCATGTTTCTACTATTTGTCACAAAAGCAATTCATATTTTGTGGACCATTTTAGGAATCTTCATAGGAAAGTGTCAAACAGGTGAATTGCGAAATATGAATTATACCTGAATCATATTCGGATCATTTTATGATTCTCCCAAAGTGACCGTTTTAGACCTACTGGAGTGAACATACAATATGTTTGTGATTCCAAATTAGCTGGCCAAAGCTTTTCTCTACCTGCATAAAAGTATATACGGTACTGACATAAATATATTCTGAATCAAAGTCTATTTTATTCTAGTATTAAAAAAAATTAAAGTCTCGGAAAAAAAACCAGAAATTAATGGTGAAACCACGGGGCACAGCGAAAAAATATAGAATCACAATGAGTATTTTTCAAAATGGATTTTTAATACCACAAGTAAGTACGCTATTAGATAAGTCACGATTATTTGCTAAGTTCATTGTGTGGCGGTCGTCCATAATTCGACGTGGATCATCTACGTTTAATTGTTCTGTGTCTATGGTACCGGTCAATGTTTGCTTAATCTGTCAAAATTGGCGGTCAAAGTCATTTGGGTTTTCTGTTGTTACATCGTTGTTTTTTCTCGGTCATTCTCTTCCATTCATATACTTACACAGACATTTAAAGAAGTGCTATACTTTAGACTAGCTAGGCTGATGACTTGAAACGATGGGTGGATTGTGTGACAAATGACAAGGCTATAAGGGAGTGAATGCAGATTGGCTGATAAGTAGAGAGAAATGGAAGAAAAAGACACATTGCGCCGACCGCAAATAAAATTATATAGGATGACTAGCTGTGCCCTGCGGTTTCACTCGCGTAGATTTAGTTTCATCCTTATTATCGCGGAACTCTCATATTTCTAATAAATAAAATTTGCCTAAGTTTCTCCTTGAAAAATCGGCTGCCGTATAGTGAAAGTCCCGTTAAAATCGGTACAGCCGTTTCAGAGATTACCCGGAACAAACAGACAGACAGAGAAAGAATTTAAAACTTGGTTTTTTAGTGTCAGTAGCGTGCATACTTTCATATGCATTTAGTGAATATCTGTTATTTTGGAATTACAAACCGACACTTCAATTTTATTTATCTGTATAGATGATTAATATACTAATAGGCTATTATACACATACATCAGTTTGGTGTTCACTAATGAAAAAAATAATGAAATTATAATGATTTTTATTCAGTTTTTTCACAACACCGCTGGTCCGTCCGCGCCATCACACATAGCAGTGTTGCCATTTATATGTCACAGTTAAAGAGCGGTCGTACACATTTATTTATTAAGCCCAGAACACCGGATGCCACAATAAGTATACATCGTTTTGTAATTTTTTAGATACTTTACATAACTCTAAATTGCGTAAACACGTTCAGAAGCCTTACCATGAGCTCTTATTGCCATGATAGTTTCACTCATTTATGAGACAGATGTATGTGACGTGCATACATCTGTCACTTTCGCACAACTGAATTATCATTCCAATAAGAGCTCGCCCTGAAAGGCTTTATTTATGAAACTAATAGCATTATCCAATATATCGCGTGTTATAGTTCAATTTTTCACTTAACTCCGCCAAGTCTTTAGCTAAGTATAATATTTTAGCATCATGTTTGACTTTTTTTTTAAAGTTACTCGGCACTTATCACGAATATATTTTGAAAATAACGTCACTCGACGTTTCGATTGTGTTACACCAATCGTGGTCGCGAGCAGACTGGTGGATTATCGTGATAAACCCCGAGTAGCTTTTAAAAAATGAATTTTGAATCCCGAAGGTAATATTATCATGTTTGACGTTTGTTATTGGTAATGACGTCGGTAATTTCACATAATTACCGGCCGGGCATTGTACCATAAACAATAGGAGTAAACTTTTTAATCAATCACATGTCGCAAGGGCCGCACTGTTAGTTTTGGCATACAAGTTGCGCAAACGCAGCCCCGTTGTAATGTCAGTGTAGGGTTGTCACGAAGGGCATGGTTGCTTGTTGATAGAAGGGTCAAGGATAACACGATTGTAAATATCAGAATATCATTTTATTATTCGTTTGTGATTGAATTTATCTTCTATCGAATCCAATTACGGACGTTGATTTATTCAGGTTAATTTTTTTAATGAACAGATATATCTATATAAATTATTTGTTTGTTTATTTATTTGGTAGTACGCCCTAATCTCAGAACTACTGGCTTGAATGAAGAAATATTTCGTGTTCTATAATAAATTCATCGAAGAATTTGTTATGCTTTAAAGCATCACTCTACGATCAATAGGAGCGAAGCATCAATAGAAAATGTTACGAAAGCGGGAAAATTATCACACAAAGGCACAACTAGGAATCAAATAAAGTTTGATATCACGGAGGTTGTACACAGTACAATAGGAATTACTGACGTATGGATGATGGAAATTTTAAAAGGGTTTTTATGCATGCAATGTACTGAGAGATAAAATCGGTACTGACGATGCTCCGGTGCATTTGTATGATATTCTGACCTGCCTGGGTTTATAGGAGACAGCCCTATGCGAGAGCGGCGCGCACGCACTACTGACAAACGATCTGGCATATTGCACGCGTTGTAAGCACGCGCGTCCAAATTAATACTTACTCGCCTTTTGATTGCGGTGAGATGGCGGTGAAACATTAAAAAACTTTACAAGGCGAAAGGTTTTTTATTCAAGTTTTGGTCAATACGATTACATAACGTGTCAACTGTCAAATCACAATCTTGGGCTTGTTGTAAGCCCTACTAGTAGTTATCTAAGTATTTCATTCACTCGGTAAATTTGACAACTCATTTCAACTATTTTCCACTCACATTCGCATCTTGCCAATAGCAACAAACCAGTTCATTGATGCGTAACTGTGATCTCTAAACTATTTAACCATAGACAAGCAAAAAGTGACAGCCACTTTAGGAATAAATATTTAAAAAAAGAACAAGCTATTTCGTCCAGTTACATCACGTATTAAAATAATACCACACACAGAGTGCGTTCGAAATTAAAATTTAAAAAAGTCAGACAAATCATTCGTTCCTCAATCAATCATTCACAGCACACGTCGTTCCGAAACTTCGTGTTTGACATTTGCACGAGTTACGTCACTGACAGCAGTGTTGAAAACTTACGTGTAGGTCGAGAATTCCGAACGAGAATTGAGATATTAAGCTATTTATATAAATTGCTTTAACTCAAACTCAAACTCAAACTCAAATATATCTTTATTCGATTAGACAGGATTATACATGCTACCGCCAGGTTCGGAAGGTTGCTTTTACTGAGAAGAACCTGGCAAGAAACTCAGTACTTTGGGTACGAAAGTAACTAGATTTATTTTGAAGTTTTTATAAAGTTACTTTGTGAGTAATAATGGTTTGATCTAGTGAAGAGACATTTCTATCTCATTTATTTCGTATATATATCGTAATTTTATAATTCAGTAAAATTATATTACATCGACGTGGTGACTTGTGACGGCGGCAGTGAAAAACTCTCACTAGGCACACAGTTATATTACCCAATGCTGCAAATCAGTGTTGGTTTTGAAGAACGTTGCCATACTTACCAGGAATGCAAGCAGCTCCACTCCCATACATTATTTTCGTGAGCAATGCTGAATTGTGAAACGAAGCTATTTATTTAAAGCATTCAACACAACATGGAGTGTAATTATAAACAATAAAACGGTATTGTTCATGCTGGGTCAATTGTTGGTAAGGTCAGTTTTGTAATACATAACAATAATTGTATTTATTATACAAAGTTGCTGGTTGTTAGAATACGGTTGTGAGTTGTGAGTTGCGATGTTTGTTTCATAAGCATCGTATTGATTGTGGTTCAAAGTGGAATACCTTACTCCCTGGATGTTTCTTCAACTGTATTTTTAAAGAAAACTGGGTGCTTGCAATCCTAGGTTTGAGCTTAAACTGCTTAAACAATCATGGTTTGCCCCTAGCAAAGAAAAATAATGATAAATTTTTTTTCAACAGGTACTTTTTCTTCGTATTTTTTCATCCCATTTTTATTTAGTTGAACAATATTTTTGAAACAACGTAACTATCGAACATATAATTCAGTTTATCATTACACTAGCTGCGCCCCGCTGTTTCTCCCGCGTAGACACAATGTCGCGGAACCTTATTTAAAAAAAGATTAAGTGGGCTAAGTACTCCTTGTAACATCACCTATCTGCCAGTAAAAGACCCGTTTAAATAAATAGATCTAGCCGGAACAATCAGACAGACAGACAAAACAAAAATAAAATAAAAATATTTTTATGTAAGTAAGTACTCTATGTAATTTCATATATATTAGTGACCAGGTACTTCAATATACTTTATCTGTATAGATTTCTAACACATATATAAAATAAGCAGATATTTCTATAATCTCGCTGAAGGCAGTAGAAACAAAAATTATCTCGGAATTCTCAACTTATCTCTGTTCCGTGTAGAGGCTGGTTGTATCACATCACATACCTAATTAATCGAGTCACGAGCCAGGTTGTCGACCCCTAGTGTAATATGTATCATCTCATACGGATCACAGGTTTCGACACTCGTAATTATGATATACCCGAGTTTATAATTACAACACTTCGTGAGCTACACGCGGGAACAGGGGCCTAACCATAAGCGCTTATTGCCTTGATAGTTCCACTGTGTGACAGTGACAGACTTATACACGTCATATACATCTGTCTCATAATAAGAGTTAAACTATCATGGCAATAAGAGATCGTGGTTAGGCCCCAGGCAGTTTAAACTAACCTTAGCACTAGAAAACAGGTTAGATTTTTTTTATTACCACGACTGTAGCTGAGAATGTGTTCTGTATATTTAGAACATTTTTTTCTAGTTCGTTTCTTTGGGTATATTCTTCCACGAAGCTAATTTCTGTCTTTGGGGTACAATATCTGCATACATACATATGCTCACGCCTGTAGGGTAGGAAGAGGTGTTATAATAACAACATCTTTTCACCGAAGATGATTAAGTGCCAACGTGAATTAAGTGACAGATGGTGAGTCTCGGGCCCTATAGATGCGTCTTTGTATTTCTTCTCCGACATATGCAGGTTTCCTCTCGATATTTTCCTTCACCGTAAAGCACGTGGTGTGAACTCACTGCACAATGCACATAAGTTTATAAGAAAAAGTTATTGGTACAGTCCCCGCTGGGATTCGAACTTGCGACGCTAGCTTGCCACCACGCCTCTTGAAGATTTACAAACCTATTAAGGTTACTGAACCCTATAGGATGTTTTGATGTAGATGTTATCACTCGACTGCTTCCTTATCAGAACTTAGATCTTGTCGCTATGAGGAATCTGGCGAGATGAGGTGATAAATACTTCTTAATTGTAGTTAGTGATGGGACTGATGAGCGAGCAATGATATATGGAAAGATGATCTGGTCTGAAGAGAATCTGGTTTCGTGTTAATGGCCACACCGTTATGGTCGTTTATTTTTACATACAGAAGGCCTACCAACATCTGAGCTTTGACATTTCATTTTGGTACCGTAAAATTAAACGTCAAAGCTAAGAAGTTCTTAATACGCGCTGCTTTAACGATCATAGTCACAACTAGCTGTGCCCCGCGGTTTCATCCGCGTAGATTTAGTATTGTCGCGGTACCCTAATAATTTTAATAACTAAAAGTAGCCTACGTTACTCCTTGAAACATCAGCTACCTACCAGTGAAAGTCCCGTTAAAATCCAGACCAGCCGTTTCAGAGATTACCCGGAACAAACAGACAGACAGACAGACAGATAGAGAAAAAAATTAAAATTTGGTTTTTTATTGTCAGTATCGTGTATACTTTCATATGCATTTAGTGAAAAGCTGTTATTTTGGAATTACAAACAGACACTTCAATTTTATTTATCTGTATAGATATATATGTATAGATGTATAGATATATATATATATAGATATAGAATATAGAATGTATAGATTTAGATGTACCTACTGCTACGAGTTATATGAATGGTAATGGCAGTTTTTCTCATCTTTCGTAGTGGAATGGCGGTGTTTGATAATACCAGCCTCGGGGCCCATAAATCCTAAAAACATAAGGTTTTACGTCACAGGTACAAATAAAATAGAAAGCTCATCAGTTCGTACAAGATAAGCTTTTCATTGTGCGTGAGCTGTCACGTTCTTTACACATGTGTGTATTACAATATGAATACAAATCGCCACCGTGATATATCGATTATACGTCTATCGATTCAATTCGACTCGAATTATCGGCTGTCGACGCGAGTGACCGATTACATAATCGCATTAGCGTTGACTCCGATATAAGGACTCCCTGCTGATCGCTTTAAGAACACGTGAATAAAATATCGATAATCGACGCTATGAGCGAATCGAATCGGAAACAATATTTTATTAATCGTTCGCATATTTTTTATCGTTCTGTCATAGGTCATGGAACGTCGGACATGTGTTGCTATCACAAATTATAAATTCTGAATTTATTTAGTGGCGCCGGATCTACGCAGATGGTTAATAATGCATGAAATTAATGGATCTATATATTTGTAACCTATTGAGTAATAATGATTGTATTTATTTATAACCGTCATGTTATTATTTAATTAGTTGAATAAATTATTTGTGCATCGTAATTTATTAGCATGCTTTCTGTGACGCGGCAAGCAAAGTAACCTCGTCGAAGTAAGTTTTCGGTCCCTTTATAAGTTGATTGTATGTCTTATACAATGCTAGCTGTGTCCCGTGACTCCCCGCAGCTTCTCTCCTTCAATCCTTCGATGAGTAGTCCTAATGTAAGTCCTGTTTCTGTTTTATGTATGGCGCGAGGCGAATAAAAACATGTGCAGGATCCCACTATTTACCGCTACGCGTTCCCGAGAAGCACCGATTTGGGTCAAGTTTTCTACTTGTACTTAAGTTTTAAGTACAAGGGGCCAACTATGATCGTTTAAGAAAATGAAATTGAAAATGATTTATTCAGTTCAGGCCCTGGTAAGGCACTGAGGCTTCTGAGAAGAACCGGCAAGATAACCGGTAAGCAGCGCGTATAAAGAATTTCTTCTAAACGTCAAATCTGAGAAGTTTTTAATACTGAAGTGCTGCTTAAACGATCATAGTAAGCCTCATTTTCCTTGTATATATTAAGTATCTGTATCGTACGTTTTCATAATGACAGCATACGAATGAATAATTTGTAATATCACTTATTCGCTACTACCTCTTATTACGTTACAGTGTAGCCGTGCCATAAACAATGCAGCAATTACTTAATTACAGAGAGTAATAAATCAGGGCTGGCATCGATATTATTAGTTTTTTTTGGTTGCATTCCAATCGTTTTTCAATACGAAAAACAACGATGTCAATTTCCTGGGATTTGAACTTGCGTCGCTTGCGTAGCAGGCGACTGCTCAAACTCCACGGTCACCACGGCTCTTTGTCCATTATTAGAGTCGAGGTATTTCTATACTTTTGAGCAAATTCGATTCAACGGTTCGGCGGGGAAAGGGTAGCAGACTGGCAGAGACTTTCGCATTAATAATATAAATATGGAAAATTTCTACATGGCAGCCCTGATGTGAATTTCATAACAATAGCTCGTAGCTACAAGAGTTGTAAACCATTTTTTTGCTATCTGTACACGGCCTACTGTCTCAGATAATTATTTAAATACACACAAGGCAGCTACTTTCACTGAAAATTATCATTATCTCTCAAATAAACGTTTATTGCTATGATTTAGCTCCAGAGTCCGCGTGCAAAGGTGTCATAAGTGCAATAATAAAATAGATTTATGCTTAAATATATTTTTTATTCAGTAAACATGTAAAGAGCCGTGATGGCCTCGGGGTTAGAGCAGTCGCCTGCTACGTAAGCGACGCAAGTTCGTATCCCAGTGGGTCCTTTACCTATGAGTTTTTCTAAAAAAAAATTATGTACAGTGATTTTACACCACGTGCTTTACGGTGAAGGATAACATCGTGAGGAAACCTGCATATGTCTAAGAAATAATTCAAAGACGTATTTATAGTTCCTAAGACGGCGATGGACTCACCCTCTGTCACGCTCGCACTTAATCATATTCAGTGAAATGTGGAAGAGGTGTTGTAATTACAACACCTCTGCCTACCCCTTCGGGGAAAACAGGCGTGAGCATATGTAATGTAAACATGTAAAGGTAAAAAAAATTAAGGAAATAATATCGGTGCCGTTGGGGTTGGGTTCGATCTACGTCCATTCCATAGGTACATTAGATACTGTAATTAGCTGATAATTTCCTAGAGATACAAATAAATCTAATTATTTTTATGAAAATAAATAACCAGTGGGGTTTGATAAATCTCAGTACAGATGCCGTCACGAGTTACGAGCGCTCAGCGAGAATAGTGTGGGAACATGCGCATCGCCATACAGACAGACATGTACATAAAATTACTACTGCACCTTCAAAATCAACGCTCATACCAAAGTTTGAACTCACAATAACATCTTAACACCCAAAGACCGGTCCCGAAACTGATGAACACCCAACACGACAGATGGTGATTTCATCGCTGCATCAAGTACTTTTCATAAATTCTAATTCTAATTCAAAATATCTTTAATTGATTTGACTTTTAACAAAGTACTTTCAAATCGTCAGAACGACATAATCATACAGGATTATACATGCTACCGCCAGGTTCGGAAGGTTGCTTTTACTGAGAACAACCTGGCAAGAAACTCAGTATTAAATCCATTCAAAAAATGTATTTTATAATTTTGAGTAATACAACATAAATCATAAAAAAATATACGTATTTAACGCCATGGACACAGTTCCAGGGGCCCAACCATGAGCTCTTATTGCAATGATAATTCAGTTGTGCGAAAGTGACAGATGTATACACGTCACATACATCTGTCTCATAAATAAGTGAAACAATCATGGCAATAAGAGCTCATGGTACGGCCCCAGTGCACAAAAGTCGATAAAAAAATATAAAACTAAAAGTATGTACTATAATTGTGTAGTTTGAGATGACGTCTTGAATATCTTCTCAGACGTATGCCTTTCTTACAATGATCTCTTTCACTACACAGCTCATAAATACAAAGTCTTCGCGACCTGTGAAACAGGTATAGGGTCCTGACTTCGCACGTGCTGTCAGCCAATCGGATCGCTAGATCTTGCCGTAAAGTGCGATCCCAACATGTGATTACTCTCTACACAAAGCCTGAATACATCCATTCAACCATTCATCCACTTCCGCCGGTAGCCTTTAAGTTTATTATATATATTATTGTATAACCAATTAAAAACAATGAGTGGTATTTTTCGACTCGTGAATATTGGCTCCGAGAATGTAATGATTCATTAGAATCGATCCCATTTGTATTTTACTGTGTTTGTACTTAGAGCAAGCACATCATTTGCAATTTGTATTTTTGTCTTTTTTGGGTGATAATCATTAATTTATGTCCAAATTATACATACTACCGTCACTAAAGCGCCGTGGTGGCCTTGAGGTTAGAGCAGTCGCCTGCTCCGCAAGCGACTCGAGTTCGAATCCCAGCGGGGCCTGTACCAATAAGTTTTTCTAAAAACTTATGTACAGTGATTTCACACTACGTGCTTTACGGTGATATGACTGAGAAGTAATTCAAAAACGTATGTATAGTGCCTGAGACCATCTGTCACGTTGGCACTTAATCATCTTCGGTGAAATGTGGGTGTTGTTATTATAACACTTCTGCCTACCCCTTCGGGGAATACAGGTGAGAGTAAAATAATTATTTAAATAATTATCATCCCCAAAAAGGTTTACATATTAAATATACCTACCACAATATACGTTACTCTAAAATACAACATCAAAACCAATTGAGATTTCATTTTGCACAAAAAAAACGAATCATCGAAGCACTTAGACTTGGAAGGCAAATGGCTACTTTCTCATGCAGTAATAATGACAAAATTGTGAGCTAGATACATTCTCCCCTCGAAGCGTCAATTTTCTGTAATCTAGTATAGAATACTAACCCAGTGCACCAATTCGAAATCACCACTGACATTGCAGGTGTCATGTTGACACGTACAATGTTTATGCAGCGTATTTTACCAGCTGTAAGGGAGCGACCACTACATATGTGAGGTGATTTTGGTGATTTTCTTGTGGAAAGTCAAGTTTAACGTAGTTTGTATTAAAGTAGTTACCTAATTCCTCACAAGATGTCGCTGTATACTTTTACATCTCGATGTTGAGATTCTCCTTTATTACTGTATATATTTCAATGACAGACGTCATCACTTCATTTGTTGTCAAATACAAAACAATACAATTTACTTTATTACACACCAAATTAAGAAAATAAAAAATAAATACATAAAAGTCGTGAGGGATTTTTTAAATACGTACGTATAATATACGCTAAACTGAGATTGATGATTAAGTAATCAGTTTTCTAACAGTTTTACAAAGCTGCTTTCGGGAAAAATTACGTAATAAATGCCCCCTTTTCTCCTCCACGTGAGTTTCTGTTCGACCGTTCCTCTAAACGCGTAAGGTAATAAATGGCCGTCCCCTAATGTAGGTAGATAATGGGTATCTTATCAGACGGTTGTATCGTGGGCTAGCCCGCGTCCCATTAGTACGACCGACTTTCCCCGCAGGGTACTGGGTATGCGCCCGCGCCGATTGTTGACGATTCTCATCTGTTAGGCCGCGATGCTAGGGTGTGGCTGCTGTTTTGAGCATAAATGTAGTCTGTTTGTGTACATATTCTATATTATACTAGCTGTGCCCCGCGGTTTCACCCGCGTAAATTTAGTTTCATACAAACTTAGTAGAATTAATCAAAATCCTTTCTTAGCGGATGCCTACGTCATAACATCTACCTGCAATCCAAATTTCAGCCCGATCCGTCTAGTGGTTTGGGCTGTGCGTTGATAGATCGCTATGTCAGTCAGTCAGTCAGTATGGATGGATGTTTGTTACTCTTTCACACAAAAACTACTGAATGGATTTTGATGAAACTTTACAATAATATAGCTTTTACATCAGAATAACACATAGCATATGACTTATAAAGATATTGTGTGAATTGTCCAAAATATAAAGATCGCATCAGCTAGTTGAATGACATATTAGTCCAGAGTATATTTTATCTTATCCTATTCGGTAAATTGAAAACGTATTCCCCAACACACCTCAGCACTCTTTAACTGCATCTCAACCTGATTTGCAATGACACACCTCATTTGTATAATACTAATCAGCCCTGCAAACCTTCTAAGCCTTATTTATCTCAGACCATGGAACCAGAACCTACATCCATACGTTAGTGGGTTCAACCGTGCCACTGTAGGCGGCAGAATACATTTGCCTACTGAACAGACGAGACAATGACGACGCTCATTATACGCCCTTATTGTCCTCAGGTCGGCAGTAAACTTGTAAAGTTACTTTAAACTTAGCGCTAGACGCCCACTATGAACGTTCCTATGATTCTGTTAATGAAATGTAGCTGGATGACCGAGATTTAATCGCTTTTTGACAGTTTTCTATATATGAAACCTAGTTAGATCGATTTATTGCCCCCATAACCCTTTGCGTTCTAAATTTCATGAATGTAGTTGGAGCCGTTTCCGAGATACCAAGGGCCTTACCATGAGCTCTTATTGCCATGATAGTTTCACTCATTTATGAGACAGATGTATGTGACGTGTATACATCTGTCACTTTCGCACAACTGAATTAACATTGCAATAAGAGCTCATGGTTGGGCCCCATTTCGTTTAAAGGTATTAAGATGACAATGATATATTCAATTTAGGTTCTAAATACATTTATAAACGTCGAAGACTGACCCCCGGTTCGGTAACTAGCCCTCTGAGAAGCGGCAGGAAACTCAGCTGGCGTCTTGGACATTTCATCACAGAATAAATTACATTCATATTAATTCTTCACAGTAGTGAAAATTCATAATATTTTTCAGAAAGGTCAAATTCGGAGCACCTTTAACCGTAGGAAGTGCATGAAGAGATGCATGATTGTAGACGAAGCGAAAGGAGTATGTAAGGATCGTAGGTTGTAGCGAACGGTGGTCTCTGCCTACCTCCATGGGATATAGGCGTGAGCATATGAAAATTGCAGTACTGTAAATCTCTTCACGCCGTTCTTAAAAAACCCAATTTTATACTAGTTTTGGTACTGACCTTAGAAATGTAATACCCAGTGCCCATCCCCAAAACCAAAACGTTTAATTAACCATGTTAGCAATATTAGTTCCCACAGACAAAATTAAACGATGATTGCGACAGAAATGATGTACCAATATGTAATAGCAATCAATTAAAATGATTGTTTTTGCATTTCTCACGCGTGTGGTATGCACGCAAATATCACTGCACTTGATGAAGCCTCCTTTAGATATGGATGATTAATTACTGACGAAATGATTGGTTTGTAAAATTACGAAATTAACTGGTAGGAATTATGAACCTTGACTAAAGGCCGCCGACCTACGCACGATCTAACGTGGCATTTTTTATTAGTGAGCCCACAGAACATTGAAAAGTTCCTTTGGTGAGAAATTAGGCCTGGGAGCTAGGATCAGTCGGAGCAGACCTTGGGTGTTTATAATGAAACTTCGTAACTTGGGCAGTCCTGGTTTATTGGTTCGACTGATCCTGGCTCCCAGGCCTAATTTGTGTCATACAAATTTTGGTCCTTCGAGCCGGATTTGAACCAGCGACCTATGGATCTTATGGATCTAATAAAAGTAAACTGTAATTAAATTATATAATATTATAATGAGGAAAGATTTGTATGTAAGTATGTTTGTAACGAATTAGCACAAAAAGCACTGGACGGATTTAAAAAATTCTTTCACAATTGAATGCTACATTATTACTGATTAATATAGGCTATATTTCATCCCCGTACTCCCGCGGGAACGGCAACTACGAGTCCGCTAGTTAATCATATTCGGTGAAATGTGGGTGTTATTACAAAACAGAATTTTATTTATTGGGTGGAATTGCTGTAAACATGAAGACAATTAGTGTTGGCACAATAACACCACTCCTACCTTCCCTACATGGAGCAGGGACCTTACAGGAACACCACTGTAGTAAGAACTCGTCTGTATGTAGGCTTTCGAAGGTTCTGCACAATAATTTGCAGACAATTGTCGCAGCTAACAAATTATCAGGCTTCCCATCAGCTCTAGGTGTGGTGAACATTGCTCTAATTGTCTGATCGTACTAGATACGGCCTGGCATTTAGACTTATACACTAATACTTAATGTTATTGGCAAGTAATTGTGTTCTTGGCTATTGTATTAAATCGCCGTTTCCCTCTCTGTCTATTTATATAGTTATGAAGGAGACAGTAACCATTGCTATTAGCAAAACGAATTCTCTTGTAGAAATGCTGTTTTAGGCCTTAAATGTTACTCACGCTCGAGTGCTCAATCAAATGCTCTCTCGATTCGACTCGATTTGATATTAAAATTCGCCGTTTGAGGCTACCGTACTGATGATTGTAATCACTTATCATCATCCTACTGCCCTCTTCCCATTTCATCGGTGCGATGTGTAAGACTGCAATCAGTGTGAATTTATTAATGCACCGTACGGGTAACTGATGCACACAAGTGCACTGCACGGGTAGCTTGAACTACCCCTCCATCTACGATCTATCTGACCAAATCTAATATTTTGTTTTGTTTGTTGCAGAGATGGCAGCGGAGATGGTTCGTTTTGTACGACGATGGCGAACTGACATATTCGCTAGACGAACACGTGAGTACTACTTCAAAATATATTATATGCTTTCTTTAAAGTGAGTCCCTTCTGAGGACCAAGTGTGACGTCAGGAAACTTAGATCGGGGCCTGTTGACAAAGTAACATTATCCTCACGCTTCGCTAATAGAAACGATACAAAATGTACGGGAATGACATATGTCACGTGACTGATTTATGTCATTTCCATACATTTTGTATCGTTTCTATTAGTCCAAGCGCGAGAGAATGTTACTTTGTCTAGGGCTACAGGGGTATGGTAGGGCCATACATTTTTATTGCCATGATAGTATGTCTGCGTGACATAGACGGACTTATACACGTCTTGTACATCTGTCGCATAATGACAGTATATATATCTTGGCAATTAGAGTTCACGGCAGCCCTAGTGTCCCAAGTACTCGTTTAGATATGAAATGTTAACGTTAACGAGTTTTGTTACGTACTAGTGTGACACGAAACGTGTTGATACATTTGATGATGTTCAGAAGCGAGTCAACACATTTCTAACAACAATAATACACAACGAAATCCGTCAACGCTGAAACATGTCTAACCTATAGGTTCATTACAGTAAATGCTTTTTATTAAATACTAGCGGACGTCACGAGGTTTCATCTGCGTAGTTCCGTTCCTGTGGGATCTCGGGGATAAAATATGGCCTATGTTACTTAGGGTGAATGTAGCTTTCCAATGATGAAAGAATTTTTGAAATCGGCATAGTAGTTTTTGAGTTTATTCATTACAAACATACACCGTTGTGTAGATCAGTGAGGTATACGTTTCCTTGCCCCTACAATGTATGCCCAAAAACAATAAGCAAAAGAATTTGCAATGCTACTTTCCTGTTTGTGTGAAAGCGTAATTAAAGTAAAAAGCCAGTGCGATAAATCTTGTACTGTCAAAATTAATAAAATTCATTAATTCGAACAAAAACATCAACAGGGAATTGAGTAGCCGGACGCGTCGTTGGGACCCATCGACACTTGCTTTATCAGAATCAAATCTTATGCATTTCTCTTCTTAACTTATAAATATTCATAGCAATCGATACTCAGTTTAATTTAAAGGTATGAGTACTTATTTTTTTATACAATTAAGGGGAAGAATACTTCCAATGAGTTCTGTCGAGTTGCGTGAATGTTTAAGAGATAGACCGAGAGAATCCTTTGCGTAGTGGTTTTTTAATCCAGTCATGATGGCCTGGTAGCTAGAATCAAATTCTTTATAAAATTTCGTCATTTTTTTAAATTAAATATACGGCACTGCTTACGTTCTGGGTTGGAGCCCTGGGTCGGTTTTCCATATTTAATTTCCCAGTAACAGCCCGCAGCCTGGATTAGTGCCCGATTTATGGCAATAGGTTCTCCCTCTATTACATGGGATTCAAACATAACTGTAGGAAATTGTGTGTACTAGAAATACATCTAGACCTTCGGGGAATACAGACGTATGTACAGGTTCCGTCACTAGTTTGGAGCGCTCAACAAAAACAGTGAGGATAACTGAAATTTATTTTGTTCGCATTCGCGCCATACACACCCAAAAGTCTACTGGCGTATTCATATTAGCGCACAAATCTTGTGACGGTACCTGTATGGAACGTTCTTAAATCTAGCTATCATTGTTTGAAGTCTAGGAACATATATCATTCGAGAAAAGGCTTGTTATCTCCCCTGTCACAGTCGACCCCAACAATAAGTAGGAAACAGCGGGTTTAAACAGTTGTTAACGGCGCGTACTGTCACCCTTTCCACTGGCCACGAAATATAAGGTATAGATAACACTGTTTGAGGGCATTTGTGTCACTTCTAAGGAGGCCTACTCTTATTCAAAGAAATACGAAGTATCAGTGCAGCGTTCGAAAAGTTCCTACCACGGTTCTTATTCTATAAGTAGCTGTGCCCCGCATTTTCACCCGCGCAGATTCAGTTTCGTCCTTATTTTGGCGGCACCCTAATATTTTTAATAAATTAAAGTACCCAGCCAGTTACTCCTTGAAACATCAGCTACCTGCCAGTGAAAGTCCCGTTAAAATCCGTCCAGCTGTTTCAGAGATTACCCGGAACAAACAGACAGACAGACAGACAAAGAAAAATTTTAAAACTTGGTTTTTTAGTGTCAGTAGCGTGTATACTTTCATATGCATTTAGTGAAAAGCTGTTATTTTGGAATTACAAACAGACACTTCCATTTGATTGATCTGATGAATAGATGTATACATCTATTATCTATAGATATAGATGTATAGATGTATAGATATAGATTTTATCGGAAAATAGTCTGCAATATAATTCTTTAGCATACATACATACATATGCTCACGCTTGTATTCCCTAAAGGGGTAGGCAGAGGTGTTGTAATAACAACCCACTTTTCACCGAAGATGATTAAGTGTCAACTAGATAGTGAGTCTATCGCCGTCTCAGGCACTATCTTTAAATTACTTCTCAGACATATGCAAGTTTACTTCACTGTAAAGCTCGTGGTGTGAAATCTAGTAATCCTTTGATCATAACAATCTAGTCTCAGAGAGCTCATCTCCAATAGGGAACCAAATTGGTTCAAGTGGCCGTCGTGAGTTATGATCTTTTACGAGTTATGTATTTTATTCGCGTCATACAGACAAACAGACTCATATAGTGACTACTAGACGTCCAAGGTCAACGCTCATAACTTCTGACGGTAAGATAAGGCTTGTAAATAAACTGACTTTGAATGCAACAAAGTCACCGCATTGCATGTTGCTGCCTACATTCGACTTACTACGTTGTTCCGCGTTTCTCATTAACTCTCATATTAATTTATGTGCTTGAATATGCATTGCTTACTTGTTTCATGACAGCTTGGTAGGCGTTTTCTGTTTATATGTATGAGCTGTGCCCCGCGGTTCCACCCGCGTCGACTTAACTTAATGTGTAGCTTTATTTGGCGGCTTATTTTTTGTAGCCTAAGTTACTCGTTGTAACATCTGTACCCCTATCACGAGTTTGCCACCGTTTCAGTAATCTACACTCGCTAGCGTCTCCGACAATATTTGTAAGACATATTTTAGTTCTCCACGTCACCGCTTGGAGGCGTTGTACAATTTCTCAAACAAATATTCGGCGGAAACGCTAGCGAGTGTAGATTACTGAAACGGTGACAAACTCGTGATAGGGGTACAGGAGATACCTATCGCTAGAATCTACACTAATATTAAAACGAGGAAAGATTTGATTGTTTTTTTTTGTGTTTCTATGCATTGAATAGGCTACGAAACTACATGGCCGATCTTGAAAATTCTTTCACCAATGGATAGCTACATCATCAGCGAGTAACATAGGCTATATTTTATCCCCGTACTCCCACGGGATCGGGAACACGCGGGTGAAACTGCGTGACGTCCGCTAGTAAAGAATACACGAATCTTCATTAATATAATTATGAACAAACTACCCTCTAAACATTTAAATACACAATCCCTCCCAGTGTATCCCTTGCAGTTAGCACTTCCCGTTCCCATCGAGGTGTAAATTACCTCAAAGAAAGGCGATTGTTGTAACTTAATGCAAACTTGCATCAGCACGGCAATAACATAACGTATACTTAATAGTTTTCCAACTTTCACTTAATTTTCTCATACGTCTTTTGTTATATAGAAAGTTACATCAATCTTTAGTTCATCAGCAACATGTGATGAAAATATTAATGCGTAATTACTCTTACTTCTTACTTACTTCTTTCGCATGTTGTCTCTGTAGACTGCCTCTGGGGGCCTACTCGCTTTCTCCGAAAAACGGAACTTCGGCCGAAAGTTCGCAAAGTTCCTACCACGGTTATTATTCGTTCTAAAATTACGTCCGAACGTGGTCCGCTAGAAAACTTTAATTAAATTATTAGACGAAGAAAAATTTGAGTATGATAAAAATAAAGCGATAATGAAACTACGTTTAATTTTCGTTCGTTCACGAAGTTTCGTTTTCGGAGAAAGAGAGTAGACCCCCAGGTCTAGTGGTCGCAAACGCTACTGCGGAGCACAAGGTCTTGGGTTCGACCCAAGTAGCAGCAGTCTAGATTGGTGCCCGGTTAATGGCAATAGGCTCGCCCCGGGATTTACATCCCACATTTGTGGGTGTGGGTGTACCTACCTATATAATTATACCTCGCCTTAACCTTTCGAGGATTACAGGTGTGAGTATGTATGTAACTGTACAGAGGGCCTAGTGCGAGTTTTTCATTGTCACAAGTAATTTGTCACGCGTTGACGTAAACGCAGATTTGTATAGGATCGAAACAGCGCCATTTGTCTGCCCTTAGATGGCACAAAAAAGTCGCACTAGGAACTCAGTTTGCAGGTCATGGGTCGTATTCTAACCTAAATCCTTACAAAAAAATTTTAAATATTTGTATTATTACTGAAAATGTTTGCACCTATGTCAAACTATGTAACATGTATGTTATAGTTATATCTTAGTGTCATGTAGACTCGTCGAGAGCGTTCGACCGAAACCTTACAAATAAATTAGATTAGAGAGACCCCGCAAGTTCTCTATGAGTATTAACCACGTATTGGCAACCGTTGCAATATCCTCGTGGTTTTATATCGCTACTCTGCTACCTGAATTATTTTTATTTGTTCATCAGTCTTGGAATACATTATTTATGCGTGTATCCCACATTATATAGGGCCTTATATTGGACGATTACATCTATACATCTATATCTATACAGATTAATAAAATTAAAGTGTCTGTTTGTAATACCAATTAAGAACTTTCAACTCCATGCATATGAAAGTAAATAGGGTACCTACCTACAGAAATTAAAACAATTTTTTTTTAATTTTTCTCTGTCTGTCTGTCCGTTTGTCGGTCTGTCTACCTGTCTGTTTGTTCCGACTAATCTCTGAAACTGCTCGACCGATTTTAACGGGACTTTCACTCGCTGGTAGCTGATGTTTCAAGGAGCAACATTGGCTACTTTTATTTATAAAAAATATTAGAGTTCCGCGAAATGAAGCAAGAAACTAAATCTACGCGGGTGAAACCGCGGGGCACGAGTAACTAAATATATTATTTACCCGAATGGTGTAATTTTCAACCTTTCGAGATCCGGAGACGAGGCAGATCTTGATTATCATTTTTTAAAACTCGCATTATGAAATATCACTTACCCATCAATTAGGTCATACCCTTGGTGACCGCATACTCCATGTTTTTGCATAACTAAATGTCAGGAGGTCAGCAAACAGTTCCCAGCGCAGCTTACACCATTTATTAATGTTTGACTTTTGTAACGAGACTGTTTGACGAGTAGGTGTGGCCTAATCGCGGCACACAATTCTGTCAAGTTTTCAGACTCTCAGAAAGTTGAGGTATTTGAATGCCTTAGCCATGCGCGTAGTCTAAAATCTAAATATATATCTATCTGTGTTCACATATAATTTGATGAGCATATATATACTAGTCCTAACGCTTTTAAAATGTATTCATCTGTTAGTGATTCTTAATACAAAAAAATAAATAAATCATTTTATCATTATCTATACATCTATACAGATAAATATGTACATATATACAGATAAATAAAATTGGAGTGTCTGTTTGTAATTCCAAAATTACAGCTTTTCACTAAATGCATATGAAAGTATATACGCTACTGACACTGAAAACCCATGTTATAATTTTTTTCTCTGTCTGTCTGTCTGTTTGTACCGGGTAATCTCTGAAACGGCTGGACCGATCTTAACGGGACTTTCACTGGCAGGTAGCTGATGTTTCAAGGAGTAACTTAGGCTACTTTTATTTATTAAAAATATTAGGGTTCTGCGACATGAAGCATTAAACGAAATCTATGCGGGTGAAACCGCGGGGCACAGCTAGTATCATATATATCTACTGATAGCAGACTAACACATTTTTTTTGCGCTGTGAAGCGTTTCCATTCGTGGTCTCTCGTCTCCTTTCAGCCAACGGTTATTGTGTGTAAAAATGTGACGCATTCGTCTCATATTTTCACTTATTATCTGAAGCGCTTGTTAGACATAGCCAGTAGCCCATCTTTACCATTTACCCTGACGTGGAAATCGAACCCGACGCAGTTATTAATACCAACCAATCGCCGTCAAATATAGTTAGTTAAACTATCATTGTTAATTTATACACGAAGAAATATTGCCGAGTGCTCCCAAATTCCTAACAACCTCCAACCATTGCATGAGATATCAAATATTGTAACTTAATATTAAACTCACGCCTTTATCTATGAACTTAATAACTTAGAAGGGCAGGTCATTGGACTGAAATAAGCTTGAGTTACTGCATATTTTGATTGCATGGTCTTCTAGTTTTTGCCAATAGCTCTATTAGGCTCTGAATTAGAAATTGTTGATATATTCACTATTGGGTAATAGGTAGGTTAAATATCTATATACACATATCATTCGATCAGCGAAGTTAAGCAACCCATTTTTTTTTATTGACGAGGGGAAACCTTCAAAAGGTCCCCGACCGCCCTGGGAGAGGCAGGTCGGGGTATGTGGGATTTTTACCACACTAAAACCCCCCCTGTGGCTACCCTCCCTGCTTAGGGGGGACTCCGGCTACGGACACTGATAGATCGCACTAGTGTTCCTCCTCACTTCGCTGGGACACATCCCCGGGGCAGCTGTGTCCGCCCCTGGAGACCTCGCTGTACATAGACCGCGCGTTGCCACCTGCTCGAGTTCGCGGCTTGGTGATCAAGGCTCCTACCCCGACCACCGCCAGCAGGCCCTCCCTCCCTTTTAGTCGCCTCTTACGACAGGCAGGGGATACCATAGCCAAATTCTTAGACTCTGGCTATTGGGATGAGGCGCTTTATAGAGAATGGTGAGGATTTTTTTTTAATGATTTCGTTATAAACTAGACGGAATAACATTAATAAAGATTAAAACCTACTACATACAAATAATTTTCTTGATAAATACAAAATATACCGGACCCTGTGTCCATTACTAGATATATCATAGTCGACATTGCTTGAATCCAGTTTGGTATAAAAACCAAGTCGAGATTGAGTGTCGCAACACGACCAATTATAAGGTGCTTTACCCTACCTGACCTGCGGGAAATGTCTAGTGTAATTATCTTACGAGGTATGTACGTGTAGGTGGGTCAATTAATATTGACAACTATTCAATTAATGCTTAAATTGGTTCGGCTATTGGCCCAGAGGCATATTTGAGCGAAGTACTTAACTATTTCAGTAATATTCAATTTAATTGATATATTTTATGTTTTTCGAACTATGCCCTGCGGTTTCAGCCGTGTAGACCCAATTTACTTTTTTCGTATGTCCGGTATATTTCAAAAAGGAGTCAAAGCTAAACAAATATTTAAAAAAATACTGTTCATATTTTTTGGAGATGCGCATATCTTTTGTTTCGTAAGTGGGTGATGTGGTGATTATTTTGAGTGACATTAGGAAATAAGTTATGTGTACTAAGAATGTTAATAAGTAACAGTCAGTAACAATACTAGGCCACATTGGCAAACACATTTTTTTCGTTATATACGTACATTTTCCCTTATTACTCAATTGACGTGTGCACGGTCCCGCGGTCGACAGCGGAATGCGGCCGTGCGTTGTGCAAGCGAAGCGATGCGCCGGCGCACCCAACGATTCACTTGTTCGCTTCCGTATATCTAATGTTAGGGCATGTTGTGTGATTGGCACTTTGCTTGAACAGGTCTGATTTAAGAGGTTGCAGGTGTAAGCTTCTTAAACATCTACGTAGTATTATTTTTTCAATAATAATAATGTTTCGTTTAGAGAGATACAGGTGTCATCACGAGCTATGAGCGCTGATTAATCTTCATGAATATATCTAAGCCTTGACTTTGTGGCAGATACATACAATAGTATTTACAAAATGTGCCGTTATCAGGGCTCTTAGAGCTCTTCCCGGCGAATAGAGACAGGTTTTAGAGGAGCACAACGTGATACACTCATGGAACCGTCCCAGAAATATGATTCTTGGAATCCGCATTAGTCATTTTACGAGTCTGTCTGTATGGTGCCACGCGAATAACGAATGCTTTAACCCCACAATTTTCGAAGAGCGATCATAACTCGCGACGGTCACTTGTATGAATTTGACACCCGATTGGAGATGATCTCTCAGCCGGAGCCAAGATTGTTATGATACCTTATACGTTACCTACCTACCTTACTTACCTAATACCTTAAGAAGTTTTACTAAGGTTTGATGACCAAGGCGGCCAATAAACCGCATAAACAAGGAAAGGAAAAATTCGTCGCATAAGGTAGGAACACGAGTAGCTCAGTTGGAAGAGCAACTGCACAGTTTGCAGAGGTCGTGGGTTCGCGTCACGCCTCGTGTTCGTATTTTCTTGACCATTTTTACGGATTGGAAAGTAAGGAGTCTAATCAAATAAAGATAATTTTGATGGAAGCCGTGGTGGCCTGGGGTTAGAGCAGTCGCCTGCTACGCAAGCGACGCAAGTTCAAATCCCAGCGGGGTTCCTATGAGTTTTTCTAAAAACTTATGTACAGTGATTTTCACACCACGTGCTTTACGGTGAAAGAAAACATCGTGAGGAAACCTGCATATGTCTGAGAAATAATTCAAAGACGTATGTATAATGCCTGAGACGGCGATGGACTCACTTAATCATATTCGGTGAAATGTGGGTGTTGAAAATTACAACACCTCTGCCTACCCCTTCGGGGAATACAGGCGTGAGCATATGTATAATTTTGATTTTGGTTTTGAGTTCAAAACACAGCCGTTGCCATGCTTAATTATCAACGACAAGTACAAAGGATGTTTATCCTATGTACGTCTTAAGATGGTACGTCCTCAAGTGTTCCATAGCATGATGTAACCGATCCCAGTGTGATGGCAATCTCGGTGATTTGTGGCACTTCGCGTCAAATAGAAAATTGCAGAGAAAAATTACATCACAGTCGACTATTGCGACTTTTACCTTAACTGTCTTTGTGGTTGAATGTAATATCCTGAGTTGTGTTACTTCTGCATTTCTTACATAAACCCGGTGATGGATTTGAGAACCGATGAGATGCGTCGCTTGCTTAGCAGGCGACTGCTCGAACTCCACGGCCACGACGGCTCTGCTGAATTTTATATATATAGATAAATTGTCTTGATAGTTAGCTTATTTAGTCCCATTGGTGTAAAAGGTATCTCAGCCATTTCTCAGTCTAATCTAAACCGTTGGTTGCAACGGAAGTGGCGTGGGCAATTAGACCAACCGCACTGGTTGCGCAACCCATCCGTCCGGTGTCAATTGACAACTGGTCGCAAATTGCTGTTGCTTGTCGAGTTTTATACTCTGTGTCGGCCTAAGTGGTCGCTATTTTAATAGCATTTATTATATTTCATCACCTCATTGAACGTGATAAGTTGTAAGTACGCCAGTTCGCGTATGTGGTGCTCTTAAAACTTAGGGTTGCCAATGATGCAATCAGCTTTACTTCGCACATTATTATGTTACTAGCGGACGTCACGCGGTTTTATCCGCGTAGATCCCGTCCCCGAGGGAGTACGGGGATAAAATATAGCCTATGTTAATCAGTGATAATGTAGCTTTCAAATGGTGAAAGAATTTTTAAATCCGTCAAGTATTCCAATTCGTTACAAAAATATATAAAAACCTTTCCTTCTTATAATCTATACATGTATACAGAAAATACATAATACTGTAATACAGATATACAGATAAATAAAATTGAAGTGTCTGTTTGTAATTCCAAAATTAAAGCTTTTCACTAAATGCATATGAATGTATACACGCTACTGACACTAAAAAACCAATAATTTTTTTCTGTCTGTCTGTCTGTTTGTTCCGAGTAATCTCTGAAACGGCTGGACCGATTTTAACGGGCCTTTCACTGGCAGGCAGCTGATGTTTCAAGGAGTAACTTAGGCTACTTTTATTTATCAAAAATATTAGGGTACCGCGACAATAAGGATGAAACTAAATCTACGCGGGTGAAACCGCGGGGCACAGCTAGTATTAGTATAGATTTGATCATAGTAGTTCATAAATTGCTTGTTTAATTCTTTGATTGGTTTACATGACACCGGAAACTGACGAAAAGTCATTATAAAATATGACCATGTACGTCCAGTACCCTTACCACAATAGTGACATAACAATACAAATTGTCCCGCCTGCGCTCGCGCATGTACCTGCTAAATCTTATCTCTTCGGATAACATTATCTTGTTAATGTAATCATTCGATAGTTTATTTCAAAGATTGATTTGGGAAATCAAAATTACTGTATACAAATCTTGATACAAAATAGAGTTGCGCAAAGCCTACTCGTTGAATCGGTTATTACGAAATTGGAATTCGTTCAATCGTTCATTCATTCATTCAGTACTTAAGGGCTGTCACGTGTGTAATAAATGTGGTAAATTCTCGACTTTCGTAAGTGCCTTACCAGGGCCTAAACTGAATAAATATTTTTCTA
Organism: Watsonalla cultraria; assembly: GCA_964035505.1. NCBI lineage: Eukaryota > Metazoa > Arthropoda > Insecta > Lepidoptera > Drepanidae > Watsonalla > Watsonalla cultraria. Next base: position 11,598,298 of record OZ037714.1, read on the forward strand.
TTTCATTTTCATAACACAACGATACTCTTTATACTCTATACTGATAAATAAAATTGAAGTGTCTGATTTTAATTCCAAATGAACATTTTCACTAAATGCATGAGAGCCAAAAAAAAATTATCTGCCTGCCTGTTTGTTAACGGGGCGGGGAAAAATGGGTTCCGATAAAGAAAGCCACCCATGACATTAAGTCTTCGCGGGTGAAACCGCGGGGTACAGCCAGTTAGAAATGGAACTAACATTTTGAAATGGCTACCTAATACATATTCCCAAATGAATTACCTACATGTACAATATTATATTTGATTTTGTCCGATTTTGATTAACCACGGATGTATATCTCTCAGAAGGCTAGGCTACCTTACCAGGGCCTAAACTGAATAAATCATTTACATATCCATTCTCATATGGAAAGAAATTTTTCTGTCTGTTTTAGGAACCAGGAATACGGTTTCTGCTTGCTTACATTTCAGTTTTAGTATTAGTAGCATAAAGGAAGACTACTATGGCCAAATTAATAGTATTTTGCAGAAAGGTCAAATTCGCAGCACTCGTAACCGAAGAAAGTGTATGAAGAGATGCATGAATGTGGATGAAGCGAAAGAAGTATGTAAGGATCGTAGCATGTGGCAACGGTGGCATAACGGTGGTCTCTGCCTACCCCTATGGGATACAGGCGTGAGCATATTAAATTATGAAATATGTTTGAAATTTAGAAGTATATTTTCCATTCAATATGTGTTCAAGCGGCAACCCTATTGAGCAGTTTTCGCTACGAGCACCGTTAAATGTCATTTACGCCGTCCAATGTACGTAATCCGTTGATTTGAGTCTTGTTATTGTTAATTTACTATGAAATGAAACATTTAGCAGGTGTCTTCCTTATTGGAACTCGCCGTGTCTCAATTCACGTGATTTATGGCGGATTGCATCACTTACCAATTGAACAGCTGAATACGTATGTGTTTGATGTACATTCAATTTCAATCAAGTAACGTACATAGAGCCGTGGTGGCCGCAGGGTTTGACGCAAGTTCGAATCCCAGCGGGGCCCGTACCGATGAGTTTTTCTAAAAAACTTATGTGCAGTGATTTCACACCATGTGCTTTACGGTGAAGGAAAACATCGTGAGGTAACCTGCTGAGTCTGAGAAGTAATTTAGAGATGTGTTGCCCTGTTACGATGCTCGACGTCGAGTTGTTGGTAAAAAAAAAACTATTTGAATTAAAAAAAATATATTTTTATAGAAATCTTAAACTACTATCTTACTACTAGTTATATACATCCAAATTTGTGTTTATAGCTACTTAGGTCAGTACCCCAAGTATAGTTTTGACAAGTTGAAACGAAATCCCTTGATATTTCGTTTTGCGATATTTTTGAATGGAGACGTCAAACATTTGCCGCTTGGGGCGCTTTATAACGTTTCCATACAAAATGAGGAAAACACGCAGACGATATCGTTAACGTAAAAACATGTTAAACTTATATTTTGGACACTGTACATTATGACGTGGCCAAGTGTACGAAAAACGAAAAAAAATTTTTGCTTCTAATATTTACCCTCCTGAAAATTGATTACTTTTTGGTTTCAAACTGCTAGCAAAAACCTAGCTTTTTTTAAGATTATTTAGGTATTCGTATTCCTTGGGTTCAAAATACAATGAATACAGTTTATGAATAGCACTATTCTATACTATATCGTCACCGGAAAAGCAAAACTACTAAAGCGCCATTTTGGCCAATATGAGTTATATATATCGTTGAACTGGATTTTTTTTTCTGCGTCGATTGGTGTAGGTTTCATAAAGATCGGAGCCAATTTTTGGCGCTTCAGCACCTGAAAATTATGTGATTTTTCATATTTTCCACTCAACGAAAAATCCTTACGTAATACAAATCTTGGCCTTTTTTTTTAATTTGTCAGTTAAGTATTTTTCTTCACTGTCATTATCCACTTTTTCCTTGTTCAGCAAGTCAAAATACTGTAGTTTGTATCATTATAGTCACTTCAGTATTTTTTGCTGGTTGCAAACATACCTGGATTGGGTTGTTTAGTAAATTTGCTTTATGCAGGTATTGATGAACATGGCGCTTTAGTTTAATCTGTCTACGCACTTTTCTGACGGGAGACGTGATTAGTATTTTTACTTTACGGATCTATGTATTTAATTGTCTTATAAGAAGTGTTGCATTCAATGTAATCGACGCATAAGTATGGTAAGCATGGTAAATTTTACCCAAAATGTGACTAAGGTTCCTTTAGTATTAAAAAATGACAAAAAATATTACGTTTAGTCTTTTGGAATTAAGTTTTGTTATGATTGCTAGTAGATAAGTACCAAGAATTTTGTGCGAGAGTCATCCCTGGCAGACTAGGTTAGTAAAAAGATGTTCCAATCTACAAAATATTTCTTCAAATTGCCTATTAATTTTGGGTGTCAATCTAGTTTCAATCAATTTCTACTGAAAAGAATGAATGGAAATGATGTTCTTCTGTAAAATATTAAAAATATAATATATTTCTTCGTCAAACTTATTGAAACACAGTCCACGGGCTGGTAATATAATTAAACAAGGTTCTGAACTCATTATCTTATTGAAAAAATAACTCTAACTTTGAAACACCCTACTTAGTTGCTTGGTAATTCTTATAATAATAATTTTACAGGCTTTTAAATAAAATAGACCTATTATACCATGATTTTTTTAAATGAAGAAATGTTTTTATCAATTAAGCTTGCGAGATAAAACTAAATTTTATTCATAATTATCTCGTACCCTTCTTCGATGTTATGTGTGGACGGCGAAATATTTTGCTCTTGCATTTCTCTATCGGTAATCATCTCTGTATTGACTCACTATCTACGCATATCGTATTTCTCACAATCCATCCATTATTTTAGGTCTTCCTCTACCATTAATTACTATACAAATTCATAGACGAAACTGTTCACATCATTGTCCTCATCGGTTCGAATACCATGGCATAAGCTTGTTCTTCAACTTAATTACTGGTGCTACATAAAACATTCCCTTTTAAATTAATCCCGTCATTCTAGTTATGCCACACATCCATTATCTGAATTGATTGTTAGTTCCTTTCATCCCTCCCCTTCGTAGCTCTATATTCAGATCCATACATATACCAGCAGGGGTTATTATTGTCTTGCATATTATTTCCTACAGTTTATAGAGGAAGAGGTAGTCCAATATTGTCCCCGTGACCTGCTGCTGTTTCGCCCATCCTGAGTAAATTCTGATTTATATAGCCTTGTCCAAGTCGCAAAGCAAATTTAACACTTAACATTTAACTGGTTATCGTACATCGCCCGAGTTTATCTTCGCAGGACTGGACATGCCACTGGTGGTATGCCACCAACTACATACATAAGCCCACGTACTCCGAATTTAACCTTTCTGAAAAATATTGTTAATCTGGTCAGGCTAGCTCTTCCTTGGACGCCTTCTACGGACACTTCCACTCACATTCGCTCTATAAATTTCTTTCGATAATCGCCTTTCACTCATCCATTCGATGTCCAAACCATCTCAAAATACTTCTTTCAATTCTGGTCACCACATCATTCTTCAACTTGCAACTGTCTCTTATCACACTATTTTTAATTACATCTACTATGGTAACTACCACCACACATACTACCCAAATGTTCATACTAATGGGACACGAGCTTTAGTATTTCATAATAATTGGCGTCTAGTACATCAGCCTTATTGTGAAAAATGGGTACGAGCTTTGGCTTGCACTATTCATTGGAGATCACCTCTTCAAACATAGCTAGCGCAGCTTATTATGAAATAGGGTCAGCCACTTACATTCATCCTTTTTTTTAACATCTTTCATCTCTACTGGTTTACCGTACCGGATAGTTCTATCACATTTTCATCCTTTATTCTACATTTCGGCAAATCATATCTGTATTCACTAGTTTCTAATTCGATATACCGTTCCACTCACTAGCATCATTCAAAGACGTTTTATAGTATACTATAACAGAAGATGGCGTATCTTTCATACACATAACATGCTTAAGATATTTTGCATCTTCCTCGCGGAGTTTTTTAAAACGGTATTGTCTATTATACAGTCCAGATCCATCATGTGAATATGCTAGATTCTGGACCCTTTATTTATAGTAAATTTTTGTTTCTTCTGGCTAAGAAGTTTTCAATTTATGGAAAATCATGATAACTTTTACAGCAGATAATAGTGACTATGAGGTTCCCCAATGTTCGAGTCTTCTTTAAATCATGGTATAGGTACAATTTTAACTACGAAAAAGCGAGAGCAAGAACAATCTTCAAGTACGAGGGAGTAATCTCTTCACAATACCAATTTATTCTTTTAACTTCACCACTTAAATCTCTCTTCCTACATAAACTTCCTCAACATCTAAATGTTTTCGCTGAGTCATCAATTCCGGCTTTAAGTGAAAACATGCCTTCATACTTTCATTACATTCATGTCAACTTTCAAATATTATTTTAGCAAAAATCATCCTATCACTGATAATTTTCCCATACATCATACATTATTCAGTTTAATATCAAACATATGCAATTTGGTTTGCATTGCCTTCCAGTGTGATATGGCTTGTAGCCTTTATCATTAGTTTTAGCTTTTGAACCCTTGAATTTCATCTTCTATAGATACACCACGTTTGTAAGTCTTACTTTCAGTACATCAGCTAACTCTATTTTTCTTCTCGTCATGGCATATATGTTCCAACTTATACTCTTCTCCCTAGCGTCAGCTATCCATTGGAAAAAATATTTAAAAAAATAATGATTTAAACACTTAACTATTTTATTGAAAAAAATAACTTTGTACGAATGTTATTACAGGATTTTAACAACAGAGTAAGTAATAACGAGGAAAGCATAAATTGAAGTTCGAATCAAAAACGTTACTCAATAAGAGTTGGTATTCCTATGAATTTAGTGTGCAGCTAGTACAAATTGCTAGGTTTTACACGTTAGTATGTCAGTTAAGAAAAAAAAGATTAATTTTTGATCCTTTATCTGTTACTTAAGTCGTTTTGGCATTACAATTATACTATCTAATTGTGCTTTAAATCATTTTTCCATACGGTCTTGACACATTTTATGGTATTTAAGTGCTATTTACTGAGTGTATAATCTATCCGAAATGCGTGTTAGTACTTTTTCTTAACAAACATTTCGAGAAATGTGGTTTGTTAGTACTTTTCGTTCACTGCACTTAAACATTATTACAGAGATAAGTAATTTCTGCTTACGAACTATACAGAGCATTAGTACTAAAGCGACAGCTATCTCCTGAATTACAGGAAATATGCTGAAAATCTTTATTTCAGTACATAGATAATGAATTCACGATATTGGTTTTCCTTTACTGTTTTTCGATTGGAATTATAGGAAAAGAGTTATGAATTTTTTTGTTAAAAAAAAAACTTTAAATCGCTCTACTGTAAAATGGCCATTTGGCGCTTTAGTATTATAGCCTTTCCGGTGACGATATACATACATACATTTCTTACAAGCAAATGAAATGTCTGCTGAATTTGTTACTCGCACAAGGTTACTGTACAATAAGACATTCTAGAAAAATATTCAGGTTTTTCTTCTGCCCGCCAATCACCAGCCCTGAGATTTGCGGGTTCAAGCAAGCAATCTATACTTCTGTATAGATTGCTTATTAAGTTCTACAAATACGAGTATAATTTTATTCTTCTGGAAGGGAGAATAATCGATATCAAATTAAAGTTTTTTTAAACATGTACACCATGTTTCCAAAAGCTCGTTGAATTAGTTCTACTATTATAATCGATAGAGTCCATTCGAAAAACTTATATTCATTTAAAACTCAGCTGTCCCGTTGCATACCTCCAATTTGCGATTGTATAAATATCTTCGAGTCACAATGGTCACCAAATTCATTTTGCGTATGCGCGTCTAACAGCCATTCGTTCACCTTCCCTTTGAACTGTAGTTTCTGCAACTCTGTCAGGTTCTTAACGGTAGGCAGTAGGCTCACTAAGTACATGAAATCTGGATCATTCACTGGCATACTGTCCAAGTCCTTTATCTTCGTCTGCAGCGCTGTGTTTATAGACCGTAACCTTTTTAATACAAGGTTCATTTTGGAGTTGTCCACTGGTATTTTGGGTTTATTTGCCTTAACTTTTGGTGCTAATGGGGTATCGCTGTCTTCACTGAGATCTTGGCTATCGTTGTCTGAGACTGGAGGGGCTTTTTTCTTATCGTTCTGGATGACCTCGTCTTTGATGAATTCGAGGCTGTCGAAGTACTGCCACGCTGGTTTACTGAGCTCTGTGATTGGGAGCTGAGAGGCGAGGAGTTTCTTCAACTCTTTCCGGTACTGGTCTTTGAGGTGCTTCCATCTCTTCCTCACTAAGGTTTCTGAAACAATCGTTTGGATAAAATTTTTAGGATTAACCATTTCTGGATATTTACTCCATGAGCCTGTCTGTATGTATGGCGCGACTACAGTTACTCCCACTATTTTCGTTCAGCGCTTATAACTCATGCCGGCACTTTTATGTTGTAATAATTTGTGATTTGTCCCTTTTACATGCTATTGACCATATTAAAATTAAAGAAAACTAATCTTAGAGACATAGAAAAAATTATTTGAACTTATACAACTATACTATTATTTATGACGCGTAATAGCGTCCTTCTCACAGATTAAAGAAAAAGCGACGTTAGACATTGAACTCGAACGCGCGATGCCGACAGCGGCGCCTCAAGCGGGCTTTATACAAACTAAACCGAACGAATATTATGAAACTTACCGTCAACTGCCAGTTTCTTGGATATCTGCTTCCATATTTTGTTGTGGGCTTCCCTTCTCTTGAAGAATGGATGAGCGCTCAGCCACAACTCAGGCCTGGAGCGCACTTCAGCAATGATGTCGTCGAATGACATGACCGCTCTCAACGCTCGTCGGGCGCGCACTGCCCGCCCCGCCCCGCTCCGCTCCGCATCAATGCACGCTCGCCTATTTGCACGCCACGCAAGGTCTAAGCGGTAGGGCCGCTGCCACTAGGGATGGCGATTCTTTCCAAAAAAGATCGATTTTTAAATCGATTCGAATCGTAACTTGATGAATCGATTCATAAAGAAATCGATGTCAAAAAGATCGATTTCTAAAAAATCGATTTTTTCTCGATTCTGCATTTACAATGTAAATATAAATACATTTTATGAAAAATAAGATACCATAATAAGCGCTCACTTAATATTAAAATCAGAGATTTTTTTTAGTTCAAGAAATTCGATGATCACAATCATTTTTATAACAATATGAAAGTATCAGGTAAAAAAGAAGACATAATGTTACATTCTAAATGTATTTGTTATATTAAGTAATAATTTTAACAAAAAAAATACTGATTTCAAATGTTTATTCTAAAACTACTGAATAGATGAAAATCGTGTCGTGAATAGAAAAAATCGAGTGTCGATTCTCTAGGGTGAAATATCGATTCACTGAATCGATTCAGTGTTACATATCGATTTAAAAAATCGATTTATTTGGCTCGAAAAATCGATTCTTCGATTAATCGATCTCAGATCGCCATCCCTAGCTGCCACGATATGTCGATATTATTTGGTTCGATAGACGTGACGTGTTAGGAGGCCTACATTTATTATTAAGTATTTATTTGAGAAAACTGATGGCTAATTTGTACCACATGTGTGAAACTCGTGGAAAAGTTACTAGTTTAACTTCGATATTTATCATAAATAAAAACATTATTTTAAACATTACTGTAACCGAATAGCAGTCTAATTTATCTCTCATATAATTTGGAATATAAGTAACTATCGATTGGAAAAATTATATGACTCACAGTATTTAATTATTCAAAGCATTTAATACCATATGTCACAAAAACCATAATAAGTAGCTAGCTTTCTCACAGCAGGAGAGGCATGTTCAAATGTGGAGAAACGATATACTATTTGTACCAATGCCTAGTGACTGTATGGGATTTACTTATGTCCATAACTAATTTTATATGAATTTTATTATAATCAATAAATTACATACTATGTAATGAAATGTACATGCCAGCTGCGCTTCTTGCCGGTTCTTCTCAAAAGGCTAGTTTCCCAACCGATGGTCAGTGCTTCGACGTTTATGAGTGCCTGAACAATGTTCATTTATAAAACACTATATATCATCGATACATAATGTATAATGTCCGGGTCACGTGGCGTCCCTGAGCGTTACCGTGAGCCGCGGCTCCGTCCGAGCGCCGCGCCGCGACGCCCCGCTCCCCGCTCTTCCCTTTGCACCGCTCCGCCGCCCGCACGCTGTCGACTGCCGCGTGACGTCACACTATGCACGCTTCACGGAATGTTACCATTAATAGTTTACCTTGTAATCACTTATTTTTGTATGAGTCATATTTATTTTTTGTTTATTTAATTTACAGAGTTATACTTATGGACGATACGATGCACTGTTCATCTGCCACGTAGGCTTCACGGTGGTCTTAATCATCTTCGGTGAAAAGTGGGTGTTGTTGTCACAACATCTCTGCTTAATCCTTCGGGGACCCTTCTGGGATATTGTGTGCATATTATACTTTTAAGACTTACTTACTCCAAACAAATACGATCTAAGAACATATACTGCTTATGAAAATATTGCTACTTACGTAATTTATATCATAACCATTTTCCATAAGAAGACAGTTTTGTTTTATAGGCAAATCTTATCTTAAACCAAGAAAAGTTCCTAGTCAAGTAAGACATAAAATTGCGCCCACAGCGGATCAAAGCCGTGAACTGCTCAGGGATACAAAATGTACTATGACAATGACATATGTCACTGATACGTACATACATACGTGACTGATTTATGTAATTCCCATACATTTTGCATCGTTTCTCTTAACGCAAGCGCGAGAGATTAATTTTGTGTAGGCCTACAGGTTGCTGATCACTGGGCTATTAGGCAAGATGAATTGAAAAATTACAAACCAGGCGAATGGATTGTCTTGAATCGTATAGTGTAGATTCTGTTCCAATATTGTGACCGTGTTTATGATAACCATGGTCGGGGACCTATCACGCTGCCTCGCCATACAAGGATAACGATATTAAACTTCACTTAATATCAAATAAGTTTGAGATACGATAGGTATTGTGGTACCTATTTGTTGTTTTAGTTGCAGGTCACAGACCTTTACAACTGCATAGCAAGGCTGGGTATTGTAACCTAAGCAATAAATTTAATAATTACTAGGTAGCAATTATACATTAAGTAGTTTCTACTTGCAACTCCGTCAACGGAATTATTTTTACGACGTCCATTTTTTCAGTTTAAGTAAGGTTTTAGTAGACTATGAATATTATGTTTTATTCAGTTTAAGTCCTATGAATTTTCGTACGTTTAATCATCTAATGAAAGTAGATTTGGAATATATATATGTGGGAAGAAGTTATATGTGAGAATGATAGGCAACGTGTGATCTGAAAGAATAAAAGAGGAAGAAGTAAGAAGTGACGGATGACAGAACGATGGTGGAAGACGTGAAAGACGGACGACGAAAGATGTAAAAATTATTTATTATTTAAAGATGTGTTTATTTAAGTTATATTAAGAAGACAAAGTAAAGAAGTCCAGTTCCATTCCATTCCTCGTTATATTTTATTCAATCCCACATATACTTCAAAGAAATCTCTAGCATACCACGTTCGGATATAATTTAAGAATAAATAAGAACCGTGGTAGGAACTTTGCGAAATTAAAACTTAAACCAACGATGGCTAACCTACTTTTTAACCAAGGACTATCTCACTTTGATTTGTAATAAAGGCTTTTATTTCTGCAAAATAGCTGCACATGTGGAATAGCTGTCTAGTCAACTCGAATAAATCCGCAGGGTGCAGCTAGTATTCGAATAATGATGGCAAAGGCTTGGCTTGTCTTCTCAGTCAGTCGGTGGTGGGTAATGAACGGTCATTTGCTTCGGCATTCGTTCACAAACAGGGAAATGGCGTTGGGAGGGACCGGCGGCACAGTATAAGTAAAGGCTTACAAGCAGTAAGGAATCTACATACATCTATATACATACATTTGGCACAAACTTCAAAAGTAAGTAAGTAAATATCTAATTTATGTCACATATTAATATTTTCTCATTTTGAAGGTGTTTTTTTTATATAAAACTATTTTTTGACAATAACGTTTACTCCATTAAGCATGAGGGTTGCCAATTCTTAGGATTTAAATATGTACTAGCTGTGCCCCGCGGTTTCACCCGCGTAGATTTAGTTCATCATTAGTTCATCCTTATTGTCGCGGAACCCTAATATTTATAATAAATAAAAGTAGCCTAATTTACTCCTTGATACATCAGCTACCTGCCAGTGAAAGTCCCGTTAAAATCGGTCCAGCCGTTTCGGAGATTACCCGGAACAAACAGACAGACAGACAGAGAAAATTTTTTTAACTTGGTTTTTTGGTGTCAGTAGCGTGTATACTTTCATATGCATTTAGTGAAAAACTGTTATTTTGGAATTACAAACAGACACTTCAATTTTATTTATCTGTATAGATGTATAGATTTACTTTTTGTTAGTTTTGCCGTTGTGAAGTTTTGATAAAAGTCGATAATAATGTAAATGGCGATTGGACACGACGTGTCACCACTTTTTGTTCCTACGATTCTACTTATAATTGCGTAGATGAGCGCGTCTGTGTGAGTGCGTCATTTTGAACGATTTGTTTCTAGATTCCTTACCGCTTGTAAAACTTATTATTATACTGTGCCGGCAGCTGGCCAATATCACTGTGGTGCAAGTTATTGTTTGTTTACATTTATTATGACTGCCTCGTAGGTCTAGTGGTCGCAAAGTGCTGCGGAATAAGAGGTTCTCGGTTCGATCCTCGGGCTAGGAATGTTATTGGGATTTCCATCTGTAATTCCTAGATACATACATCTTTTACATCGTAACATAACATCGTAATCGAATTAACTAATATTTTCTAAATAATCTATGTCTTTTAAATAATCTTTTGAAAACTCATAATGCAAAAATCATAAAGTCCGTCTGATTGTAAGTAGTTGAGAATGCCACGTGCATATTGCCTGCCTACCTTTTAAATGTGGACTCTCTCTGCCAACATAGGAAAAGAATAAAAAGGTTGAAAATATACGGTTTAACGGTTCGGAAACTAGCCTTCTTAGAACCGGCAAGAATCTCAGCCCGACATCATAATATAAAATCATCCAAAAAATCTTATTTGATACTAGCTGTGCCCCGTGGTTTCACCCGCGTAGATTTAGTTTCATCCTTATCGTCGCGGAACCCTAATATTTTTAATAAATAAAAGTAGCTTAAGTTACTCTTTGAAACATCAGCTACCTGCCAGTGAAAGTCTAAAATCGGTCCAGTCGTTTCAGAGATTACCCAACAGACACTTCAATTTTATTTATCTGTATAGATATATAGATTCTATAGATTAGGTATATTCATTATAGTGAAAAATTGTATTAGAAAAGACCAGGGAGATGATGAATATTGCTATCACAGCACAGTTGCTACTCTAAATACAAGACCGACACGGCTCTTCTGAAATACCATTAGTCCACTAACCTAACGATACTCATAATGACTCTAAAGCCTATGTTCTACACCACATACCAACATTAACTTCATCATCATCATCATCATCAGCCGGAAGACGTCCACTGCTGAACATAGGCCTCCCCCTTGGACCGCCACGCCGAACGACAATGCGCTATTAGCATCCATCGGTTGGCCGCGACTCTCACGATGTCGTCGGTCCACCTAGTGGGAGGCCTGCCTACGCTGCGTCTTCCGGTCCGTGGTCGCCACTCGAGAACTTTTCTTCCCCATCGGTTATCAGTTCTACGAGCGATGTGGCCTGCCCATTGCCACTTCAACTTGCAAATCTTAAGCAACATTAACTTAACATGTAGCTAATCTACATAACATATGCTGGAAAAGGGGGGCTAAAGTCCGGCCTACTTGGTCACTGAACGGATCTTGTGTCAGGCTGTTTTACGTTACAACTTCATTCTAGTGAGTAATGGCGTTGTGATTAGTGTTGCTACTTGACGGTAACTTGAAGTAGAAATGATCTCTGAGAAGTCACTGATGGATGATATTTAAGATCCCCGATGTAGTTTTTAAATGACACACGAACGGTGTGATTGGGTGTCTATAAGTTCATTCAGTTCTGCAAAGTGTATGTTAAGTAAACATGAGTAACTGATATAGCACTTTAGATCCAATCTTTATATATAAAAATTAATCCCCATTTCCCTTGGTCAAGGCATCACGCTTAAACGGCTGGATGGATTTTAGCGGGACTTTCACTGGCAGATAGCTCATGTTTCAAGGAGTGTTTTAGGCTAATTTTATTTAAAAAAAAACAGCATGAAAGTAAATCTACGCGGGTGAAACCGTGGGGCAGTATATATATATATACATATAACTATACATACATACACAGATTAATAAAATTGAAATGTCTGTTTGTAATTCCTAATTAACAATTAATTAACAAGTAAATACGGTACATACGTCTGTCTGTTTGTTCTGGTTCTGGATAATCTCGAGACTGGATTGATTTTAACGGAACTTTATCTGGCAGATTGCTGTTGTTACGATAATTAATCATGTTTAAAATCTTATATCTAATTACTCGTCCTGACTGGCTGATTCGTCAACGCGGAGCCTATTCTCTTTCTCAAAGAAAATCAAACGATGTTAAAATAATTTAACGAAAGTAAGTTTAGAATAAATGTCAAAGAATTTCCTAGCATGCGAGGTTCGGACGACATTTTAGAACGAAGAAGAACCGTAGTAGGAACTTTGCGAACTTTCGGACGAAACTTTTGAACCGCTAGTCATATACCTACAAGCCGGACGGAACCATTTAACATACAACCACTCCCTTGTCCCGGACCTTTCAGTGCTGTTACACCCAAATCACGGATGGTATGAAAATTACCTTCCGATAATATCCAGTTAAACGATTTCTTTTCCAGGGATTTCGTGAATCACGTTTCGAAGTGACGATGACTAATGTCTTAAGAGAAATGTAGTCGGAAATAGCAACATTTTGGTTAAATTATGCATGTGATGTTTATGCTAACATAAAAGCATGTTGCATATAAATGCGGTGTTTGGAATACATTTAGAATTGTCTCTTATTTATGGTATTGTTTATAAATTTATACATTTTAAAGCTGACACACTTACCTACATCTACTGTCATGGCTTCGTTAAGGCATGTTATGTGTCTGTCACTTTCTCAAACTCACGGCGAGAATTACCATACATGTAAATATTGGCCATAGAATATGCACCCTTATTTATTTACGAGAACTTCTCAATATTCTAATACAATCATCTATATCTATACATACATACAGATAAATAAAATTGAAATGTCTGTTTGTAATTCCAAAATAACAGCTTTTGGCTAAATGCTAAATTTTTTATCATGACTTTAGAAATATAATAAATCTATACTTGATATTTGACAGCTGTCAAAGTGACATTAACAAAATGATACATCGCTAGTTTTGTATGACACCGTACAATAGTCTACATACCCCGGCAAGCAATGTATAATCTGTCTAGCAAAATGCAAATGAGGGAAGCATTACCCCAGCCTACAAGGTCATGCGGCCAACATTGTTGCATGCAACAGATTAAAATAATGGTTACTCTACGGGCCAGTAATGTACTGAGATAATCCATATCACACACATAAACCCTGTTGTTTTACAAAACAATTTATACACGAGATTAACACGAGGGATGTAACAAAACGCGATCTGAGGCCTACTAAGAGATCTTATTGCCATGTTAATTTGACTCATTATATTAAACGGGTCTTTTTATGGTTGTAAAATTAAACGTCAAAGCTTAGTTCTTAATTTGATAATTATATTTCTGAACTATAGTTATTTAATAAATATAAAAAAAAAATATTTTTGAAAAATGTATTTACTGAGTTTGTTGCCAGGTTTCTCTCAGAAAAGCAACCTTCTGAACCCAGCGGTATAATCCTGTATAATCATGTCATTCTGAATTTATTACAAGTGTAATAAAATAAAAAATATTTTAATTTTGGAAATCAAATTGTCAAATTCATACAGTCGAATTGAGAACCTCCTGCTTTGAATTCGGTTAAAAAGATTGAAGCGTTTTCGAAAATTTAAGCCTTAGCGGAATTTTCAATACTGGTAAAGGGCGACCTTACATGAACTGCACCCACAAGATATGCATCTCATCGGATGCGCTGCCTACCCGGATGGAGGGCACTGTCAAACAATGGGGCATTATGCAATTACACGCCGGAACACTGTCATTGCCTGTGACCCAATTACTATACATTTGCATACCAATTATGGCTTGCAGTGATCGTTGTGTATGATCATTTGTATGAGACTGGATTATTGAAACAAATCTTTTTAAGGTACCGTAAATAGGGCGGTACCGCCGGCATCAAACACAGGATGCAGACTCTGGGGGGCGCAAGAATGGCCAAACCAGGCAAGACTATTTTTCGGTTTGCAAAACATTAGTTATCTAATGCTGCCTAACTGGCGCCCCCGACTTATTTCTGCGCAGGATTAGACTTATCTTTATATTTTTGACAATTCGCACCATATCTTTATAAATTATATCTTGTGTTATTCTGAAACATAAGATATATGTATTATTGTAAAATATCATACAATTCCATTCAGAAGTTTTGACGTGAAAGAGTAACGAACATACATCCATAGCCACAAACTTTCATGTTTATAATATTAAGTAGGATTGTAGGACTAGCAGGATTGGTCCACCAACACCTAGGTCCATGTGCTTTATTTTTTCAACCTGAATGAAAGTAGATCAATACATAGCATATCTCTAGCTAGGATACCTATAATATTATATAGTTATAGAAACTTACATAGGGCACAGAAAGGGCTATTTACGGCGTCCGTCGTACCTACTTATCGATTTTTTTCAGATCATTTCGTAGTCCATCTATCTATTTATAAAGAATTGAATGGAATAATTCGCTTCCTATGTCGTGTGCGAGGGCCCTAACGGCGCACAAATTGCCCGTGTCACATTAACCAATAACCAAACATCACAATAACCAATCTAAATGATGTAATTAATGGACTATCTTTGTTTGTATGAACCATAGACTAGCGTATATTTTTTGGAACAGAGGAATACCGTGAAAAAGTTTGTTTGTGGTAAATTTTTGATTATTTTTAGTACCTATCTACTCATTCCTGTCAGATTTATTCACTAGATTTATTTGTTCATAGGTGTTTGATTTTCCCCTATTCCTTGATAGCCTCAAAGTTCATTTATTTATTAAAAAAATATATTGCAAAATTCACAATTATAAATGTGATGAACTTAATGAAAATGAAAATGATTTTAATTTTCATTTATTCAGTTTAGGCCCTGGTAAGGCACTCATGAATGTCGAGGAATTTACCACCGGTTCGGAAACTATTCTTCTGTGAAGAACCGGCAAGAAACTCAGCTGGCATCATGTACTATAACTTCATTACACAGTACCTACATTTAATGAAACTTAAAACGATTACTTAATTAATTGATAAAATGATCTATATCAAACTTTTAGTACTTACTAACGTAATTATAGACCCGCTATTTACACGTTATGTCATTCACTTTCACTCGTAAATTATGGGCTGGATAAAATGAACACCGAGAAAAAAACAATAATAAATAAATCAAATACTACCACAGAGGTGTAATCAACGTCCATATATAATCAGAATCGATTAAAATTCGAATTTATTTAATCAATTCGAATATTCGCGGTGAGATCTCTATCATTCGAATGATAAACGTCATTAGATTATTTTATTGAGTATAGTTTGTTTAAATTATTGATTGAAAGTAAAAATTATTCATATTTAATTTGTAATTGAATAGCTTTTTAAAAGAGTTCCGAATTGTAGTCCTATATTAAAATAATGTGTTGTACAAAAATATCTAATTCATGTTATAGGGGGCGAGCCTATTGCTATTAACCGGGTACTAATCCAACCTCCAAGCTACTACTGGGAAATAACAAACAGAAAAATCCAATAACACTACCCAGGGATCGAACTAAAGACATCGCGTTCCGTAGTAGCATTTGCAACCACTAAACCAACGAGATATCAACGATTTATCTACTTACTTAATGCCTGAGGACTGAGAAGAAATTTTAAATAGGTCCTTATCATCTTCGGTGAAAAGTGGATGTTATAACACCAACTACCCAATCAGGAACCCTACCAACGCGTGGACTCGGCAATTAATTTTGGTACCACTGTAATGAACTTGTATTATATTTGTTTTCTTAGTTGGTCATCGTAAACCGCACACATTCGCGTACCTACTATTCCAATGAATGTGCCTACACATTGAAATTGTGCATATTCAAAGAAAACGTAAATCAGAACACAACGGTATCCAGCAATCAGTGTTAAGTAAAACCGCAGCCCAGTTTTAAATCGATCCGAATCGATTCGGAATCGATCCCCGGGGCGGCACCGCTACTCGATACAAAAAGCATCGGTATCACCGCACTATGAGTGTAATGCAAACAAAGCCGCAGGTAGGAAATGCACAACTGTGCTCTGTGTGGCGCATTGCACAAGCGATAGCGGTCCAAATGATAACCCTCTCTAGGCAGAAGCAGAATCTGTCTGCGCAGGATTAAAATAAATAATAAATTATATTATTATCTAGCTGTGCCCCACGGTTTCACCCGCGTAGATTTAGTTTTATCCTTATTGTCGCGGAACCTTAATATTTTTAATAAATAAAAGTAGCCTCTCGTAGTAAAAGTACTCCTTAAACCATCAGCTATCTACCAGTGAAAGACCCGTTGAAATCGGTCCAGCCGTTTCAGAGATTACCCGGAACAAACAGACAGAGAAAATTTTTAATACTTGGTTTTTTAGTGTCAGTAGCGTGTATACTTACATATGCAATTAGTGAAAAGCTGTTATTTTGGAATTACAAACAGACACTTCAATTTTATTTATCTGTAAAGATAGATGTATAGATGACAGATACACCACAACAGAGATAGGTATTAAATAAAAAGAAATTAAATTAGAATAATCTTTATATGTGTGTTGTTCTGATATATAAAGTATATTATTGTAATGCTAATTCAGTACGTTTGACAGATTTGAAAGTACTTAGTTAAAAGTCTAATAAAGTAAAGAAGTTTTGGAATTTGAATTTGAATTTGAGAGATACCGTACCATAAACGCGATTTTAAAAACACGCTATCGCTTAACACTATGAGCACCCAGTAATTATGATTCGCTATGTGCCTATCCGTTGTCTATCCGTCACAGCCGATGGATACGGGCCGCTATCTATAATTTCTGTTCCTGCTACGTATTTTATGATCGACAACATTGAAATGGGGTGAAATTTGTCTGATTATTAAATATCTTTAGGCATCAATGCATTTAATATTTACAGACAGACAGACAAAACTGCTGCATAACATATGACACGAAGACCAGCAAATAGGTTAATTTATCACCCCAACGCTACCTTGAATTGTGCGAAATTAATTCCATGTAAGTCCAACTGAGATGTATTCTAAAAAAAATCCTATTTCGTCCCCATTCTACGCTTTCTTCGTCCCAGTTGAAAATGAAAATGATTTATTTTGTTTAGGACCTGGTAAGGCAACTTATGAATGTGGAGGAATTTACCATTGTTTTTTCTATTTGGATTATCGAACACAATTATTATAACCAAAAATAGTTAGATGCTATAATTAAACTTTGTATTTATGTATCAATGTTTGTCTGAAGATCTAACTATTTCAGAGTACTTTGTAAGAAGTCTCAAGTATATCAAATAAGGATATTTTTTATTTGCTTGTGCTGCAACGCAAGTCTCAAACGAATAGACATAGATATGAATTGGTTTTTTGTTTCAAAGCAATCCATCACAGTCTCGGGAGGTGTCAATGTCCCAAGCTCAAGGGCACAGTTAGGTATAAACGGCTAATTAGCAATGAAACAATCATTATGTAGATTGCATACGTGACGACCCGCGTCACGCGCTGACCTACGATCGTAACCACACCTCCTGGCAGGGTTGGCGATGTTATTTTAGTTCTTAAAGACATTCAAACAATTCACACAAATGTATTTTTAGCCTCTTGTGTTGTAGAAAATCTGTAGTGACTTCCATTCGTTAAATTTATTTGGATATTTTTTGGGATATATTGGGTTTTATTTAGTGTTAAAAGCAGAAGTATGTTTATATAAGGAATGGAAATGAAAATGATTTACTGAGTTAAGGCACTTATGAACATCGACGAATTAACCACCGGTTCGGAAACTAGCCTTCTGAGAAGAACCGGCAAGAAACTCAGCTGGCATCATGTACATTACACAGTAAATAATTATTAATCATTATTTTACAATAGTGAATTCTTGATACTATTCTTTCGATTTGAAAAAATCTTTCACCACATTTTAGACTGAATTTTAGTAGACATAGTCTGCAAAGTAATATCGACAGAAGCCGCGAAAGCTATTTTGACTCCAGAAAAAAATTAAGATGTTTAATTCAGTTTAGGCGCTGGTAAGGCATTTATGAATGTCGAAGAAGTTACCGCCGGTTCTGAAATTAGCCTTCTGAGAAAAACCGGCAGGAAACTTAGCTGGCACATTTCATTACAAAAGTTAACACACCCCTATCCATTTGAAACAGTTAAGTGACATAGCAATGCATTTAATATACTCGCTAGTAATCTATGAAACTGTACCAACGATTAATGGATTACCCTACAACAGGGTAACAGTGCCAATTAAGTACCGGTCAGTCAGACCATTTAATATCTAGACATTACAAACATTGATACCCGTTTAATAACTGCACTCCAAGTCATTGGTAGCGTTTATTGATGTGAACCGGTCGGAATAATCGCATAAGGATGTGTTACTGCTATACAATAATATCCTGGACAACTTTAAAGGAGATTTTTCATATTAATATCGTAGTAAGTCCCGTTCAAATAGGTCCAGCTGTTTCGGAAATTAACCAGAACAAACAGAACGACAGACAGACGGGCAACAGAACAAGTGGTTGAGATTATGGTACGACCACCTTACGATAATCGCAGCTAAATAATACTATCTTTGAGTAGTGATGTGTTCCTGCGGTGAGTAAGGTCGCCAGTACTCCATGGGGGGAGGGGAGGAGTGGAGTCGCTATGCTAGCGTATAGAGGTACTCATTTATCTTGGTAATTTGTTGGTACGGCAATTCCATTCTTTATAAGTTGGGCAATGCGTGACTGACACTCTGGTGTTGGTCATGTTCATAGGCTGCAGTAGCCGCTTAACATCATTGGCACCAAAAATCTAGTCAAAACGCGCTTTGAGTGTTTTAATGAGAGCTAATTTAAACACATTCGGAATATTTAGCCATTCCTACGAGCCAGTGACACCAAAAGACACAAAACAATAAATTAACACCGACTTTATTAAACACTAGCTGTGCCCTGCGGCTTCACCCGCGTAGATTTAGTTTCATCCTTATTGTCGCGGAACCCTAATATTTTTAATAAATAAAAGTAGCCTAAGTTACTCCTTGGAACATCAGCTACCTGATAGTGAAAGTCCCGTTAAAATCCGTCCAGCCATTTCAGAGATTACCCGGAACAAACAGACAGACAGACAAACAGACAGAGAAAAATTTAAAAGCTTGGTTTTTTAGTGTCACTAGCGTGTATACTTTGATTTGGAATTACAAACAGACACTTCAATTTTATTTATCTGTATAGATATAGATTTTCACAATAAACAGCTTTCTTTCCAGTTAAGTGACGCTAGTACTAAGCCACTAATGCCGTAATGTAAATTCACCTTCACCCAACGGTCCGAGTCACCGTGACAAATCCATAATGTACCGCCGACCACTGCACTTGACCTCTTCGAATTACCAACAGAAGACCACTGAGCAGTTCTTTTTAAGCTGGTCAGGTCCGTTATAGGTGCTAGGCTAATTGTTTTGTGGTCGGGTGAAGATTTATGACGTCACGAGGCTCACTTCCGTGGTCTAATGGGGTCTTCATTCACTTGGAAGATAATTGCTTACATGCTTAAGTTGTAATATAACCGTTATTTGTTTATGTTAACGCTGTCCGTCTGTCGATGGATTGTACCGGTTTTCTTCTAGGTGACGAACGTACATAACTGGACTAATCATCCCTGCAACTTAGTATTAAACTTGTTCTAGATAGATAAACGTTTTAGCCTGAAATGGGTAAGATTGACTACTGATAACATGTCTGTTGGGTCCGTTTGTGGGTCATGTCAAGGCAATGATGATGAAGAATTATCGAAGTTAATATCTAATCTTAACCATGTTTTTAATTATTTATTTATTGGTTCACTAATCAGTACGACACGACATCATACACAAGACAAATATTATCGCAGATGTTCAAGTATAAAAAACACATTAAGAAAAACATTAGGTGATAATATAATAATATAAAAATACAGACTACGTTAATACACTTACAAGACATGGTTTAACGGAGACTAGAAACACAGACTAAAACTATGTCCATCCCATTCTAAATCCGTATCACAGAAAGAGATGCAGACTTTTAAACCAAGGACTATCTTAGTCTATATTTTGTAACAATTATTTAACTCTCTTGATGTTCTCAGTGCATAATTGGAGTCCCAAAAGATACCCCATAAATATCGATAAGGCAATAAGGAAGCCGACGATACAACAACCCACCAATAACCATTATACCCACATACACAGAGACCACAGAGCAGAATTTATTGAAACAAATGCCTACTAACTCCAGTTGCATAACACGAAACAAGTTCCAACTAAAACAAACCAACGTTGCCATAATATAAAACAGAATAGGCAATCAAATTTGCAGCTGGCAACACTGGTCCAATCCCGTTGCGTTGCGGATGCTGTGTCGTTCTATTTTCGAGTGCAGGAGCGTTCGTCAACCGCACTGTTTCGACATTTGCACATAGTGGCCGTGTCAAGGCTTAAGAGACGAGCGACTGAAATTCAAGTTCAGAATTTTCAGCCCTTTAGGTCCTTACAGATTCCATCACAAATTTTGAACACTGACCTCAATTGCACAGTAGTCATTTTATGAGTCTGTCTCTGTATGTATGGATCGACGCAAATAAAATACATGCGCAGTTGCCCCCGCTATTTTCACTGAGCGCTCATAACTCGTGATAGCACCAGTAGTAAGCCTTTCCCAGAGGGGTCGCCGAATTGGCACACCCACTTTTTACCAAATGGTACGGGATAAGATTGTTCTCAATTCTTATACGTCTGCTATAACGTTAAGCTTATGATTTAGGAGATTTAAATAATTTAAATAAAAAGTATAATTTACTGTGATATAAATAAAAGATCGCATCACTGCTACATCTGAAAAGCCATTGATGATACGGTCCATCCGGGCTACATCCAATTACCAACGATCCTCAAACCACTATATAATTATTCCCCGATCCGCTTTCGCAGTTTCCATCAACGCTTGCAGAACGTAGGAGTAGGAACATAATATCCCATAAACAGCCTGGTAACCGTACAATTAATCTCGTACAACCCTTAACTTGCACAAGGCAGGCCATAACTGTCGACAAACACATTTGCATACCGCTCAGATAAGCTGTGGGTCGGGTAGTGATAAACGCAAAATTATACGCTTAGTGCTGGCCGGACCAAACTGGATTCGTGTGGTGTCTAGTATTGCCTGAACTTGACTGCTCGCTTGACACACCCAGACACGACGACTGTCAAGGATTTCTGATGCATTTTTCGAGGGTCAAGGACGGGAGACTTGAGAAGTTACCAAAAGGTAACATAAGAAGCTGTGGTCATCTCAAGCGGAAAAATTATTACGTAGTAAGCTACTTTAAGTTTTCTATTGGATGGACTGTGTCTATGGGCTAAAATGGGCTTATATATTTTTTGTGATTATTATGTATATTACAAAATTTTTAAAAAAAATTAAAAGAATAATAACTGAGATTCTTGTCGGATTCGGCAGCATGTAAAATCCTGTATAATCAATCATGTCGTTCTACGACGAAACGAAAGTACTTGGTTAAAAGTGTAATCAAATACAGATACTATTGAATTTTCATCTGAATTTGAAGTGAAGGCTCCTTTTCTTATATCTTCAATATCCTCATCATATATCTGGTTGTTTATCTGCATCTAAAGATTCTTTACTTTATTTAAATTATAACAAGAATATACTTAATATAAGTAATTGTTCAACAACAAATTCTGAACAATTTAAAATATTTTCCACGGCGGCATCGCAGCAATCAGAGTGGTTTGAAAAATGACCATGCCCCAGCAAATTATGGTCTAGGCACTTATATTAATACCTACGGGTTTAATTACTTAAATGAGCAGTTGAGTAATGACACCAGTTCAAGTGACCAGGGTGACTAACCGCCTTGGAGGCTTAAAGGATCATTTCAGCACAAGCATCAGGACAGTGAAGGATAGCTATTATGACCAGTGCCAAGTGTACAGGGACCTTTATTACTACATTACTCTCGCCGCTTCACAGTATAAATATAAGGTTTACTAACAGTAGGGAATCTTTGAACAAATCCTTCAAAATTCACACTCACACAGACGCGCACATCGAGTACACTAGATTATGAGCAGAATGGCATTATTCCAATTATTTTCACCACTTCAAAACGAGAAATGTACATAATTTTGACAATAAATATGAGAGCAATCTATACATCTATATCTATACAGATAAATAAAATTGAAGTGTCTGTTTGTAATTCCAAAATAACAGCTTTTCACTAAATAAATATGAAAGTATACACGCTACTGACACTAAAAAACCAAGTTTTAACATTTTTCTCTGTCTCTTTGTCTGTCTGTTTGTTCCGGATAATCTCTGAAACGGTTGGAACGATTTTAACGGGACTTTCACTGGTAGGTAGCTGATGTTTCAAGGAGTAACTTAGGCTACTTTTATTTATTAATAATATTAGAGTTCCGCGACAATAAGGATGAAACTAAATCTACGCGGGTGAAACCGCGGCGCACAGCTAATTTTTTAATATTTAAGATTGATAACTCCCACGGTCAATGGAGCAAACGTTTTTGTTTAAAAATTAGGCCTTGATTCCCTACTGCATATAAAGCTTATATTTATACTGTAGCCACTTGCTGATTATATCTACGGTATCGACTAATTTATACAGCAGTTAGCCAGCAGTTGTCGGCCAGACGTACATTGTAAATATTAGGAGCAAAGCTATTTACTAGGCTAAAGAATTATTGAGTTGTATTTACTGTAAACGTTACTGGGAATCAAGGACTTGTATGTAAATGAAATTTAAAACGAGTCAAGATTTAAAAACGATTTATCTGTGTCTGATGCTATAAAACAATTTATTTTTTATCTGTGTTTTATTTTTTAAATACTAGCTGTGCCCTGCGGTTTCACCCGCATACATTTAGTTTCATGCTTTAACTGTCGCGGAACCTTAATATTTACAATTAATAAAAGTGGGCTATGTTACTCCTTGAAACATCAACTACCTACCAGTGAAAGTCCCGGAACAAACAGACAGACAGATAGACAGAGAAACATTTTAAAACTTAGCGTTTTAGTGATTACAAACAGACACTACAATTTTATTTATCTGTATATCCGTATAGAGTATATATAGACTAGGGTTACCCGTCACAACATACCACCTTTTTGAACCATTGTTAGCGAATATAACAAGAAAAAAATCACTATCTGGAAGTCGTTTTGAAATTTTAACATCAAATGATTTTCATCAGTTATACCTCATTTAAAATTAAAGAAGCATTATTGAGAACAAACAAATTGAAATAAATGCGTTCTTTCATTAAATTATTGATAGTGGCAACATACACAAATGTCACTTGTAAAGTCAAATGGTTTTATATAAAAACGAATGTAAAGGGGGTAGTTAGTCCTTTTATATTTCTTTATTCGATTATTCGACATATTAACACCGGTAGCGTGGCACGGGAATCACTTTTCATTGGCATATGTTTAATTTAATTATAGTGTCGTATTGTGTTCAAAATAAAAATAAGCAACCTACATTTAAAAGAATATGATTAAATTCCAACGTTATAGAGGTGAGTCCATCGTTGTCTCAGGAATTATACGTAGTATATGTCTCTAAAACATATTCAGGTTTCCTCGCGATGTTTTCCTTCCGACTGTTGCCAATTTAATATCTTTGGCAATCATTACAGGTCAGTTGGAGGCTTATGAGATTCTGACAACTGGCTTAAACCAGATTACCGAATTTCGAAAGAAAGGGGTTACGAACGTCAGATGGCAGCCGCTTCGTAAAAAATCGGGTGATCAGTAACATTGCGTTGAATTAAGTGCCGACCCTTAAAATGTATGTGATAAGGCCAGGGAGATGAAATTATGGTTTCTAATGTATGTTTTTCCATTGTCCACAGCCAGATACGGTCCCCCAGGCGAGCGTGGACATGACGTCAGTCCTGGAGGTGAGCGAGGCGGATGCGGTGACCGGCCACGCGCACAGCCTGGCCATCACGGCCCCTGAGAGGGTCACCTTCGTGAAGGGCACCTGTCGGGAGGAGGCCCGCTGGTGGATGGACGTCCTCACCGTTTATCCCAGGAGCAAGGTCAGTTCCCGGGTTTTGTTGAGCTGATGATTGATGATGATGCTTATCATTCACTAATTGGGCTCTGTCAGCGGTTTTACTATTCGCGTAGATGAAATTTACATGGAGTTTTTGTTTACGATCTGATCTTTTCTTTTAACCGGCTTCAAAAAAGGAGGACGTTATCAATTCGACTGAACGAATGGAGTCGATCTGATGATGGAGTCGATAGACAGTCAAAGCAACTCCTCAACGATTTACAGCAAGTACCTAGTGTTTGGGCTTGATTAGTTCGTATTGATTAGAACCTAATACCTAGATGGGTTATGACTGGTGCAGGTGCCCTTTACAAAAAGTCAGTAAAAAGCGAGAATAATTTTTTTTATATAAATGATGCCATAGTTACTCCTTGTAGCACCAGCTATCAGTCGTCCATTCTTGTCAGGGATCAGTCAGAACAAACAGACAGACAGATGGACAGACGACAGGGAAAAAATAAAACTTGTTTTTTGTCATCTAATTACCTGCCGTATATATGCATTTAGTGAAAAGTTGTTAGCTTGGAATAACAAACAGACAGTTCAATTTTATTTATCTGTAAAGTTTCTAATGATAGGTTATTTGGATCATGTTGATGCTAAGAGTATTGTGGCGTTCATTTCACTGTGCCTTAACCACTCCTCAACCCCATTCTGTAACGGACAAATGACCAATTTTCACGTCGAACACTTAACTCCTGCTACCATAAAAGGTCGACACACGAGCTCCAATTACACCATCGAGACTGGTAAACACAGATCTGCTTTCACACCTCAACATCATCAATAATTGTACCACTTTGAAACGCCACCGCCGATTTGAGAGCCCTAATTCTTCTTAAATTGTATTTCGACTTTATGAAAATGAAAATGAAAATGATTTATTCAGTTTAGGCCCTGGTAAGGCAGTTATGAATGTCGAGGAATTTACCACCGGTTCGGAAACTAGCCTTCTGAGAAGAACCGGCAAGAAACTCAGCTGGCATCATGTACATTTCATTACACAGTAAACAATGATAATTACAATTAAAACATTTTTGATTTAATTGAATCATTTACACAGTGACAACTATTTCTAAACTGAAACAAAGCTACATTAGATATAATACCCTAAATTTGTAAATATTTACGACACATCCAAAGTCAGAACACAATGTTCTGCACATAAAATCTGAAGACGTGGTGGCCGTGGGGTTCGAGCAGTCGCTGCTACACAAGCGACGCAAGTTGAATCCCAGCGGGACCTGCAAAGATGAGTTTTTCAAAAAACTTATGTGCAGTGATGTCATTACCAATAGTGATGGGAAACGACGAGAGAACACCAAAAACTGCCTGTTTAAGAGAAGACAATGAAGGACGTATGTTTACTGCCTGAGTATGAGACGTATGTTGGTGCCAGTCCCACAAGTATAACTTTTGTCTCGTTCGAACGTCGTCCCTCGACCTTTTTTTTTATGGAGACGTAAATTTCCTACCCTCGCTTTGTGAGATTGGTGATATTGAAACTTTCTCCCGGTACTCAAACCCTTCGGCCACCTGCTCTCTGTATTGCTAATTAGATGTTTATATTTAAATACCTGATAGCCTCTAAACAATTTAAATAATTACTTCCTATGACCTCAGAATGCGGTCAAATTTTTTTGCCCCATACAATGACAGTAACACAATACGAGAGGACATCGACGAGATCGTTCCGTGACCAAACCCGTTCTGCCCTTGGTTCACATTATGTTCATTATCTGCATGCCTCTGGTCCGGAGCTCGTTGCATGATGACTACTTTGGGAACTAGTTCCCGAGATGATGATAGATTTGGTAATCCACTTTTACATCTAATCGCTACAGGTTTGAATTCCGTTTGAGCTTTGATCATTTCAGACTCTGAAGTTGTTTGAAATCACACTGCGTCCTAACAGGGTTTATGTTGGTTACACATAAATGTAACAATTATAATTAAGTTTATGTTGTATCATGTAACTAACTAATTGCAATAAATATATGAATATGAATATGAATATATGAAATCTGTGAAGTAAACAATAATTCTTGGCAACATATCTTTTTGGGGCTTTATTTCACGGAACCCAGATTTTTTAAATGAAAAATCAAAAAATATCAATCAAAAAGTTTTATTCAACATAAGGGACACGTGGAACACTTGTTGAACGTCATTTCTCTTACGCTAACTTAAGTTAATTTACTACCGTTTTCAAATGTAAGCCTGAAAGTAGCCTAAGTTACTCCTTCTATCTGCCAGTGAAAATCGATCCAGCCGTTTCAGAGATTACAAGACGGAGTCAAAAAAAAGGTTTTTTAAGTACTTTTATTTTCATATTATGTATTTAGTGAAAATTTGGATTTACAAACATAGCATTCAATTGTATTTATGTGTATAGATAGATAAAAAATATGAAAGTCTTTTACGTTATCTATACACACGATTTTTTTGTTCAGTCATGTGCTATAAATGTGTAATGGTAAATTTCTGTTGAAATCTATAAACGTGTGATGATTCACCAAGAAATGCGATCCTGCCCTAATTATGTCGGCATTGACGGCCCATTTGCAGAACTGTGCCGACCACAGCGAGTAAATTCACAGTAGGAGAGTTAATTATTACTTTGCATTGACTTTCATATGTCGACGAGCTCGTGGCACAGTTGTTATTGCGCATATGATTCGATCAGCGAAGTTAAGCAACCATACGCCTAGCCAGTAGTTGGATGGGTGACCGCCCGAGCTCCCTCTGTGCCTCGGAGAGCACGTTAAGCCGTCGGTCCCGGTTGCCAATTTATCATCTTTGGCAATCGTTACAGGTCAGTCAGAGCCCTAAGAAAGTCTGTCAACTGGTTTAACCCAGATTGCCGAATTTCCTCGTAAAAGGGGAAAATAATGTCATATCAAATACATTCGTAACAGCGAGCATTTTTTAATACTATCTTCTAAATATATATAACTCAAAAGTGACTGACTGACATAGTGATCTATCAGCGCACAGCCCAAACCACTGGACGGATCGGGCTGAAATTTGGCAGGTAGATGTTATGACGTAGGCATCCGCTAAGAAAGGATTTTGATTAATTCTACCCCCAAGAGGATAAATAGCGGGGCACAGGAATATACCGAAGAAAATATCTGTTATTTAGTCCTTGGACATGTTTAATGAATCCTCTTCAAGCAACAGTACAGTCGAAATTCATTTGAATCGATCTGACGATTAGCAGCAATTGTCGAATTAGGTTGATTCGACATTCTGTTTCAATAAGTCAATGAGGCACAGTTTCCTGAAAGTCACTTGGGAATTAGGTTACCAACTGCCAGGGATTCTGAGAAGGCGTTGTTTACTAAATTTTCTGAAATATGATGTCTGTAATACAGTATCAAGCAAATAGAATTGGATCAGGCGGTGATAATGATTTAGAGAAAGACAAAACATATCAAGGCATCAAGGAAAAATGGAGGAGGCCTTAGTCATAATACCTTAAAAAAACCAGTCAGTCAAATTCACAAGACCGAAAAAAGAATTGATTACAAAGTAATCTTTAAGTACCCTAAATACTCTAAGAGCCGTGGTGACCTCGGGGTTAGAGCAGTCGCCTGCTACATGCGACGCCAGTTCGAATCCCAGCGGGGCCTGTACCAATGAGATTTTATAAAAACTTGAGTACAGTGATTTCACACCACGTGCTTTACGGAGAAGGAAACCATCGTGAGGAAACCTATATGTCTGAGAAATAATTCAAAGACGTATGCATAGTGCCTGAGACGGCGATAGACTCACCCTCTGCCACGTTGGCACTTAATCATATTCGGTGAAATGTGGGTGTTGAAAATTACAACACCTCTGCCTACCCCTTCGTGGAATACAGGCGTGAGCATATGTATGTATGTAAATACTCTATACCAATTTTCTCGAAAGTGATTCTTGAAATGCTTACAGAAAAACATACTTAGACCCAATTCAAAAAATTCGCATTTTCAGTAGCAAATATATTGATCACCCGCCACAAGTATCGTGTTAATTTAATTAATTGAGTACTAAGTACGATTTCTTGTGAACAAGTTAGAAGCAAAGATGCAGAGTGCAATAAAAATTATCCGTTCGAAAGCTTTCCAATAACAACGATTAAATTGTCACCAGCATGTCTCAAATGCCGTATCTTAAACGGAATTGCAGAATCTTAACAAACCGGCAGCAATTAGTTGTTTTTGTCATCACACGGAAACTAAGTCTGTCGGATTCCTTTCCAATTCGAGATGGTGGCCATATGCGACGAGGAAGTGTGATAGACTCGTACCAATTAGACCGTAGACAACTTGTGGCTAATTACACGCTGACAGATGTCGCTACTGTCGCCGATCAATGGAGCCCTGGTCCCATGGTGGATTAGTGAATAGAATTTATGTTTTGGTATCGCATTGAATAGGTTCGGTTGAAATGGATCGATGTTGCGTCAATTCCTGGCTTTCAGAATATTAGATTAGTTAAGTGAGCTACTGTTATATCTACGCTGAAAGATTATTGCGAGAACTGAGAACCTACTGGTTACACAGGTTAACAGTCAAACAATATACTTGCATCCCTACTAATATTATAAATGCGAAAGTAACTCTGTCTGTCTGTCTGTTACGCTTTCCCGCTTAAACCTCTCAACCGATTTTGATTAAATTTGGCACATACAATCTTTAGACCCTGAGAAAGGACAAATACTACCTTTTATTTATTAAAAATGTTAGGTTTCCGCGACCATAAGGATGAAACTAAATCTACGCGGGTGAAACCGCGGGGCACAGCTAGTTCAAAATATAAGTATTGAGATGTACATTATAGAAATGATACAGAAACACTTGAAATAATTGCAGCTGTATGACATAGGAATGAATCTTTATGTGATGTACATAAGTTGCAGCTTACCATCTGTTATACATCCCTAACGGGACCTAGCCCTAAGGATATGCTAATTGCAGGGAGTGTTTTTAGTGTACGTGTAGTGGAATTCTGAAAGATCATTCTAAATACTGGTCAGTAGTGCCGAACACTTGATGGATTTGGTTTTCTACTACAAAATTTTAATAAAATATTACATGCGTATTAGCTGTGGCTTCTGTATCTTGCAGACATAGAGGTCGCTACATTTCATCGTATTTGGGTCGTTCAACTAACAAAAGTAATTATGGCTTCCTGGAAAGACATTAAGAGATCGTTACATTTTTATTTGCGAATAAAATATCAGATCCACTAGTATACATAATGTAGATATGTAGATACAAGAACTCAGGTCTACATTATCAATTGTAGAAATTGATGGACGTGTGACAGCGATGGACACATGTCACGTTGGCACCTAATCATCTGCGGAAAGTGGGTGCTGTAACACTCTTACCCTTTCGGGGACCTTTCTTGGTTAGTGTGAGCTTATTTGAAGACTTCTCAATAATCATTGGTCTTCTGAAAAGTATTTGTAAATGTGGTCAGAGTAATTATCAGTCTCGAGTTATGTTATTAATTTGGCAGCATTGGAAGTAGGTCATGCCATCATCGACATCTTCATGGGCCTCTGGCGACCTTAGGCCCAAATTGACGTCCGATTGAACTTTAATAGGAGTCATTGCTACCCATTAAAGTTTAACTGTGTCCAATGCGGTAGGTAGTTAATTGGCACGACCGAGTTCAGTAGGTACATCTGTTTTGGCACAAAGGAGTTAGCGATTCGTTTTACTGCCAAATAATTGATTTATTACAATTGTATTTGATGTAATAGATTTTTTTGCTACAAATTCCATAACGATTGCGTGTGATTGTGATACTATGTAAGCAAGTATTTTGCTAGTAGTGTGTTGTCTATTTGAATATTCTATTCAGGAGTACACTGAACCACTTCAGATAATTAATAGTGGTATTATATCTATTAGTCGGCAATCTAACATCGTGACAAACATATGTTACATATAGAAAATATTCGCGGCAAAAAATACCGGAGCTATTTCGGGTCATTAACCCGACCGAGCTCGACCTGCGCAGGCGCCGCGTTAAATAATATGTGATATCAAATCAATGCAAGGTTAGTGAGTCATCCAGGATGTAGTTTGAATGAGAGATATGCAAAGGATGTAGTTGGATGTATCGTAACTGAGATTGAAGTCGCTTTCGAACTTGAAAAGTATTTTGAATCCTGTTACGAACAAGTTACGTAACACAGAAATCTAGGGTCATTTATAGCCCTATAAGAAGCTTCGCTTTTATCTACAAATTGATCTCTACATAAAACGTCTGCAGTAATAATTTGTTCGTCAAACGCAGTTAGGTTTTATCCAATTTCTATAATTCAATGACGATGATACATTTGTCAGAAAACAATTTCTTTGGATCTAGACTGAAGTGGGTAATTTATGAGTAATAGTGCCGCCAAAATATCACTCAAACGTTGATCGCTGGTAATTCCCAAAATGGGATCAATAAACTCGCTGATATTATACACATTGGTCACGATTAGAACAATGTTTTTTTAATTACTATAACGCTTATTTATATGGCGATGCTTACGGTAAGCGGTTACTTAAGTCAAAGTTCCTTCAATCAGAATCACGAGCAATATTACAGTCAACGAAAACATCGTGAGGAAACGTGCATAATATGAGAAATTCAAAGATGTATAGTGCCTGTAACGGTGACAGGCTCGCAATCTATGACGTACTGAAGAACTTTATCTTAGGTGTAAAGTGGGTGTTACATTACCCACTCCTTCGTCATTAAGACTGCAACAACACTCATATTTACGTGTCTTGGGCTATACAAAATAATTAATATTAAAACGATGCTTAACTATCCACTTTGCTAGCTTCGTTAGCTACTGAAACTTTAATCTGAGATTTTTCATCGATAGCAGTAAAATGTTTGAATGCTCGTAGAATTATCTATGCAGATAAATACAATTTACGTATCTTTTTGTAATTCCCAATACACACTTTTCACTAAATATATACATAAGCCGCTACTGACTGATATAAAAAATAACAATTTGCAATATGTTTCTGTCTGTTCCGGCTAACCTCTGTGAACCGATTTTAAAGGGACTTTCATTGATAGATAGCTGATGTTTCAAGGAGCACCTAATAAAATAGATAACCGCGGAGAACAGCTAGTCTATAAAAATAATGTAAGTGCGCAGTAATGAACTTTTAATAAGCCCTTCGCTTCGCAGTCAAGTTTCCTTATCGGTACTTCCTATATCAATAAAAAGTGCGTCTTTCTCAGTTCATCGTCCGATACAGGGGTTATACACGCTTATCGGTTATATAAGTGTATTGCTTGACGATATATATAGGATAGGGGAGTATAAAATGTAAAATATTGAATGTACGAAGACTTCCCCTAAGACTTCCCCTAGACCGCAAAACAAGGGAAGGAAAAATTCGTCGCATGAGGTAAGATCACGAGTAGCTCAATTGGCAGAGCAACTGCACGGTTTGCAGAGGTCGTGGGTTCGAGTCCCGCCTCATGTTCGTATTTTTCTTGACAATTTTTAAGAATTGAGTGTGTCCGACTGAATTGAGCTACCCATAAGCTTTCAAACTCTCAGTAACCTAAGTAGGTTCATTCATATGCTACGTGTATGACGGGAGGATATAAGATATAATTTGCATCCTCAATTGAATTAATTATTCGTTTTATAATTTCTTCATCTTCCCCACAAACATCAACAGAAATATTCTTATTAAGTTAACGGGTCAGTCGGCGCCGGCGCGTCGTTTTAAATTAATTGTTTTACGCTTCAAGCAATTACTTTTATATTATCATTTCGTTATTGTGTCTCAAACTTTATATACTCCATTTCTATACCAATTTGGCCAAATTTTAGCTGTTAGACATACGTCGTAGTTGTCTTTTGTCCTGGGCCTGGTAGACAAAGTAAAGTAACTCTTGCCTGATTTATGTAATTTCCTTACATTTTGTATCGTTTGTATTAGCGTAAGCGCGTGTGAATGTTACTTTGTCTAAGGCTACTGGGGACTTACCATGCTCTTATTGCAATGATGGTTTGGCTGTGTGACAGTGACGAATTTATACACGTCATATCACATACATCTGTCTCATAATCATTGTCACTCTATGATAGCAATAAGAGGTCATGGTTAGACCGAGACAATTTCATTATTTCAGGTGGACGTCACGCGGTTCTCGTGGAAGTACGGAACTAAAATATCGGCTATATTAATCAGTGATAATGTAGCATTCAAATGGTAGAAGAATTTTTAAAATCGGTCAAGTACTGTTTGAGCCAATTCGTTACAAACATACAAACCTATCCGCTTTATAATATTAGTATAGAAGATTGCGAATAGATCCACAATACAATTTTATAGCACTTTACTGTTTTTCACTCAAGTTATCTAAATATATATAACTCAAAGGTGACTGGCTGACTGACTGACTGACATAATGATCTATCAACGCACAGCCCAAACCACTGGACGGATCGGGCTGAAATTTGGCATGCAGGTAGATGTTATGACGTAGGCATCCGCTATAAAAGGATTGTGATTAATTCTACCCCCAAGGGGATAAAAGTTTGTATGAAACTAAGTTTACGCGGCGAAACCGCGGGACACGGCTAGTTAGCTGGTATAAAATGCCAATTTAACTGCACTAATGCACCTTATCTTTAGACTACGTGAAGTAAATGATGCCCATATATGGTAAAAGTTTGACAAACACAGTACATTTTGATTTATACGATTTCAACATTAATCGGGTTTGCGCATAGATTGAGATACCTATATTTTTTGTCAGATATTTGGCGCTCGACATGCCTTGTATGGTATGCGAAAACCGCACCACAAATATATGGTCTGCAATTATGATACATTATTTATTATTAGTGGGTTTTGAATCTATTGCTAAATTAAGTGCAAGCCACGTGGTTACCAGTTTGAGATCAATTAGATTTTACAGAAGTTGTCATTTACAAAAACTTACAGTTTTTTGCTTTTATGATTTTTTTCATCTGCTTACATAAAATCTATACATCTATACAGATAAATAAAATTGTCTGTTTGTAATTCCAAAATAACAGCTTTTCACTAAATGCATATGAAAGTATACACGATACTGACACTAATAAACCAAGTTTTAATTTTTTTCTCTGTCTGTCTGTCTGTCTGTTTGTTCCGGGTAATCTCTGAAACGGCTGGACGGATTTAAACGGGACTTTCACTGGTAGGTAGCTGATGTTTCAAGGAGTAACTTAGGCTACTTTTATTTATTAAAAATATTAGGGTTCCGCGACAATAAGGAAGAAACTAAATCTACGCGGGTGAAACCGCGGGGCACAGCTAGTAACGAAATATAATTGATCCTTGTAAAATACTAACCTTGATCTTTTTCAAATATATTATGTAGGTAGGTATTACATTTCTATATCACATCATACAGTCTGTCCTCGCGGTTGCCCTTCCCTGATTACATTTTTACTTTCTTGTAGTCACCCTAACATTTTTCCAGTTAATCAGCTGTCTGTCAATGAAACTCTTCCAAATTGGTCAAGCGTTATAGAGAACCTCCATAACAAACAGACAGACGGACTGTCTTTGTTGTTATTCCTTTATTTGTTCCCTTTCATATGCATTTAGTAAAAAGCTGCCACAATGTAACTCTTAAATTTTCTTTGTAAATTGAACCCATCAATGTATCCAACAAGATCTGGGGGCCTACCATCATCAGCTTTGCTTTTTGTACCGCAAAAAATGTCAAAGCTAAGAAGTTCTTAACAGGCGCAGCTTAAACGATCCTAGTTGCCCTCCTGATCAAGATAAATCCTTAGCAATTCTCTCAGCCAGTCCGACGCAATTTGCCAATTACTCAATTAAGCCCTGTTCCGTCGCCAGTTGGTTCATTCTGATACAATTAAAAGGTACTCAGTGTTATTTACACGTTAGCACGCAGATGTCCGAGTTCATACAACTTGACAATACGATTCAAGACTTTTGAAGCATCGTTGTTTTAAAGGAGCCTATGTTTTAGAATCCACTCATATTTTAACAAAATCATTGTGATAAGTTCACTTCCCTCGATAGTGGTTGAGGAGAGTAATATATATTTTTATAGACATTTGACTATTTGAACTGTGTATTATCATTACGTATGATGACACATTCATGTACTAATATTATAATGAGAAAATATTTGTATTGTTGTATGTAACGAATAAAATTAAAACTACTAATAAATAAAAAAAAACAGCAATAGAAAGCTATGTTATCAGCGAGTAACGTGGGCTATATTTTATCCTCATACTCCTTACTACACGGGAAAAACCCCGTGACGTCTAGTCTATGATAAAAATAAAACCAACGTCGAAATCATGTCATTCTGAGGATTTAAGTACCTACTTTGTTAAAGGCAAATAGAGTTGTTATGAATTTAAAAAGATTCTCAATATGGAAACTCGCCTCGCCAATAACTAAACGGGTATAAGCTCCGCAAAATTTCTAACTAGTCAGTGTCAATACGTCGTTAGTAACCTCAGTAGTTGGGCGAGGCCAAGAGAAAACGGGGCCTCACGTCCAGATGTAAAAGGAAATGGCTATGAAGATGTACTGGTCCCGCGGAGGGTCTAATTGGCGATCGCCTCGCCGACAAGCCTAGGAAATGGCTAGAATACTTTGAACGTGTAATACACGGTTACTTTCGCGTAAATTGTTGCGCTGAGTAATGTTTGAAAGTTAATCGCCAATGCAATAGTGATACTTGATATCATATGGGAAAATGTAATTACTTGCTTTGTTGCGCAATCGTTTTTCGTAAATGCATACTAATGTAGGAATCAAATTGTCTGATAGAAGAAATGGAGGACAAGAACACAGCCGACCACCCTAAATAAACATAAGGGCAGGAAGGTGATGATGAAGATGTAGGAATTAAATTATCTAGCCCGTGGCACAGTATACATATAAGTTTATTGCAAGCAGTACGGAGTCTAGGAACAAATCATTCGAAATGACACAATCACACAGATGTGCTACTATGAGATTAAAAGCAGTGTAATGTTAGTAATGGGGTATTTTATAGACATTAAAGTTCAAATCTTCAAATCGACGTTACTTTCACAGAAGCTGAAGAAGAATTACTTTTTTAGAATTATTTTTTTTAGGCCCCTGACTGCATTGAGTACTACGTTATTCAACTCCCAAATGCTTTCAAAATAATGCCAGTAGCTAAACTTTTAAGAGTTAGGAATGTATTGGGGCAGCATTTGACGGTGTATTCAATAGAGATAATCACTTATTTACACTTAATTCTTAATTTTATATATGATTTTTGTATTTTACTATTCTAAAAAGTTCCTTCTGCAATGTCCCCAGGGTCGTCACAAGCGCAACGCAACGTTTCCTGGGGGTCAGACGGCGAGTTTGTTGCAATCTTCAACAACTAGAAGTAAGTTTACAATGCTTTTAATATTAATTTATTGAAGTAGCAAATCTTCTTTTACATATTTATTCGTAATCGTAATATATAAAGCGAAGGAGGGAATAAGTTTAATGTGGAATTCTTTATTCTATTCAACCTATTCAAGAGATGAAAAAATCTCTACAGTATTTTTATTTTGCGTTAACGAACGAAATTAATATTTATTTATTTATTTAAATAATAACTTTTCAGGTCCACCTAAGGCGATAGTGTAGCTAGCTACTATATTACAGTTACATAAATCTATTTATTCACACAGTATATAATTTTAGTTTAACCTTGAGTTCTGTTTATTTCTATTCCTGCAAGAATCAGAATCATTGAATATGAATGCTTGATGTAAATTTGCAGAGTACTCAGCTGACGCGTCGACCCTCCGTGACGTGGCGGAGTGCGGGTCCCGGCCCCGGTACTGCGGCGCGGGCACCACCACGTGGCCGGGCCGGGTGCAGCCTCCGCAGCCAGAGATACCCAGCCTGGCTGCACCACCACCCATCGACACCAAAGGTAAGGAGCCCCAAATGAATAACTGAATTTCTTCATCGGTTCTTCTCAGAACCGATCTCAGTTTATGAACCGGTGGTAAACATTCGAAGTCGATATTCATAAGTGCCTTACCAGGGCCTAAACTGAATATACGATTTTTCATTTTCTTTTTCAATTAAAGACAAGACACGTGTCTTATAAAGGTGAAAAATCTAATACGCGAGAACCTGAATCGCGCAATAAGAGTTTTAGAGCGCATTGCACTTTATTTAAGTACAAATTTCCAACTAGAACTGTCTGAGACGTGGTTCCCCAGGCATGACATCCTGGCTGGAAGATCGTCCCTTTGCTGGGGATGAGCATGATCACTCGCTCTCCCCACAGTTACAATCGAAGACATAACATAAAATGACGTCATCCTCTCCATTGTCCTCAGTGAAACATCCAACATTGCGACATTAAACCACATTACATCATAACGCCGCCTCCATTCATAAAATCGAAATGACTGTATCACAAATTATACCCCAGCTGATATAATGACTGAGTTTAAAAGATGCTAGACTGCATTCGATTAAGCATCGAGTTTAATCGATTGCAAAGCGAATGATTTTAGATTCGACGTTTATGTTGTTATGTGAGCGATTTATAGTTTTGAGTATGGCTGTTTTGATGGATTAAGTTATTATTGAACATAACTGTAGAGCTGCAGACGTAACTCTTAGAAGCATTTATCAAGTCTACAAATAGGTAGGTAGCCTGACTTCAACTTATGATAGAACTATTTCTAAACTGAACTGGGGGAAAACTATTATAGAACATCGTATCAAAGATATTTACTTTTCCGGTACCAAAATGAATCGTCAAAGCTCAGTTCTTAATACGCCCTGCTTAAACCGATGATGGTAGGGCACCTGTACTTATTACAAAAGGTAGGCGCGGTGCCTCTTTTAAGGCAACTGCGGGGCTACTATCGACCGACGTTGGCAGTGATGTAATAGGAACCAAATCTCTATTGATCAGTGATAACACCGCAGTGTATGCTTGAAAGACAGCCAAATCAAGAAGCAAACACTTGCCTTTTACAATATTACTTATGAAGGCAGTAGAAATCATCGATTTATAATGGCAATAAATAATTTCTTATTTAATTTACAACCAGGCATAGTATCGAAGATGTTGGTGTTGAATTGACGGTTGTACCGTCTGCCGCAGCCTCTTATCAGATGCATGCTCCTTTGATATACGGCCACGGTCGTTGGGAACGGAACCAAATACAAGCTAATGCTTTAATAAGCCCTACGCATATTAAACTAACGCTTGTGTGAGAACATCGTTAGATCTGCTAACGTCTTAAAGGAAAGTTCCATGGAGTTGTGGGTAGTAGCACATTTTACGTCAATTGTTTAGTCGATATGGTACAATTTGTTTGCATGTAAGAGCTTATCTCTTACTTTGCTTTATCTGAAAGAATTCAATTTGTACTTACGACGAAAAGACAGAAAATAGAAAAGAAAAATTCTGTTAATTTTTTAACCAATTGTTTTGGTGCATGTTTCAAAGTTCAATAATTACTTAACTCTCATTATTTAGGTACAATAAATAATGTAATTACCGTGTTTTGTGCCGTCATTGTGAATGATGTAAAGATTTCCACGATAGTTAACACCTTTGCCAATTGTAATCAAAAATGTACCTAAATGTTTTGGCTGCGATTTTCGGTTTTGATTTTCTAAGATTCTTCTGTTAGGTACACGTAGAGTCCCCAGACGAACCGCTCCGAATTTGATGAACAATTAAATCATTGATTGTAGACATTGTAGTATAATGTAGATAAAGCGTATTACCACCGAGAGAAAATACATTACTTAGTTAGTTCCTGCGGTGAAACCAACACCTTGTCTATTCCGATTTCTGATCGTTACAGCCAAGCCTACCCTTTAATTACTGATTGCGATATTAACAATTATTTCTAATCGATCCAACACTCGATTATAGGAAGGTGAAATCGACATTAGAGTTCTGTAATGGACTATTTTATCTGTGGTACTAAGATTGGTTTAACTCTATGCACTTAAAGGTACTATAAATACGAGAACTGTAGGTACGGTAAGAGGAAACAATTATGAGGACTGGAGACGACGTAAAAGATATCTTGTAGGTAAAACAGACTTACTACGGAAATTTAGGCCATCAAGGGTTTATCATTTAGGTCTATCAAGCAGCGAGCCGTGGTGGCCTCGGGGATTGAGCTGTCGCCTGCTACGCAAACGACGCAAGTTCGAATACCAGCGGGGCCTGCACCAATGAGTTATTCTAAAAAAAATAATACTTATGTGCAGTAATTTCACACCATGTGCTTTACTGTGAAGGAAAACATCGTGAGGAAACCTGCATATGTCTGAGAAGTAATTCACAGACGTATGTATAGTGCCTGAGACGGCGATGGACTCCCCCTCTGTCACGTTGGCACTTAATCATATTCGGTGAAAAGTGGGTGGTATGATTACAACACCTCTGCCTACCCCCTCGGGGAATACAAGCGTGAGCATATGCATGTATGTATGTTGTCTATCAATTGTAACTCATTCCCCCTTATCCACTATCTTCTACTCACCTCAGTACGCAAAAGTTAGCTATACCCCACCTATAGATTTTGACACGTTCGAACGTCGTCGGTAGGCTTTTTTTGCACTTTTTTGTATTGAGACGTAAAAGTTCTAACACTCGCGGCTTGGGGCGATTTTTGTTCCCATACAAAATTAGGAAAATACGCAGGTGATATTGTCAACGTAAATACCTTGCGGCAATGGAAGAGATCGCTTTAGCAAAAGATAAGCTTTTGTTTACACTCGTCTAATAATAATTACCTTTTATCGGAACATTTATTAAAATTTCCTTCGTAGCTTTCAATATAGAGTGATTATTATTGTAACATCCCCGTAGAACAAAGTTAGCTGACATAAAATGAATTATGTTTTTCCTTTCGTAGCCAATTTCTTAGTACAATCAAAGCGCCTTGAATCAAGGCGGTAACTATGAGGGTATTAGCAAAAAATCGTGTCCGCGGCGCGCATCGCGATGGTATACAACTAACGGGTACGTTTTTACTCTCAATTTATTAGGTAATTACAAGTACCGAAACTGTCACTAGGGCATTGACCTTTCGTAGTGTAGTAATTGTTCATCTATCAGAGTGCCTAGGGCGAGTTTTTCACTGCCGCCGTCACAAGTCACCGCGTCAAAGTTAACGCAGATGTGTATAGGATCGAAACAGCGCCTCCTTTCGGCCTAAAGATGACACTATTGTGAGCCCATACAAATCTGCGTTTACGTCGACACAGTGACTTGTGACGGCGATTTTAAGAAAACTCGCACTAGGCACTCAGTCTAACAGTGGGTAAGCACCCACAACCTCTTCCGATTTTCTAAGCATTTACCTACTTTTTTGTCAAAACTTAGAGTCAAAACGATCTTTTTTTTCAGTAAAATTTGTTTACTGACGGTTCTTCTACATTCTATCAATCTGTTATTTAGGTTCCTGAAGATAAATCTATCATTGTATCCTTACTTTCATTTCAATAAGTCGCTAGTTAACATTATTGTGTAATTGAAGGTATGGATATATCAAATCTGAAGATACTGGGGATAGCTTCTGTAAACTTTGACAGGTTATTGAGAACTGCCGTTAGCAGACTGACAGATAACGTATTTGCCCACAAGATGTCGCCACACGTTACTGAGATCTTCATATAGGTTCCAACCGACACTTCAAATTTTCAATATTAATATTGTTTAGGTCTTAAACTAATTATCTTTAAAGCAATGACTTTTTTTGACGTTCTGATAGTTCGTTGATACGTTCGAACGTCGTCGCTTGACATTGCGTTTTGCGGTTTTTTTTGTATAGGGACATAAAACTTACACACGCCGCTTGGGGCGCTTTTAACTTTCCCATACAAAATGAGAAAAATAAGCAGTCGAGATCGCTACGTAAAAACAGTTAAAAACCTATTCTTGAGGCACTGATCTCTGAAGAGACGGAACAGAATTG
The DNA here is from genome assembly GCA_964035505.1 of Watsonalla cultraria. Lineage (NCBI taxonomy): Eukaryota > Metazoa > Arthropoda > Insecta > Lepidoptera > Drepanidae > Watsonalla > Watsonalla cultraria. The sequence goes on from OZ037714.1 coordinate 11,639,095, forward strand.
AGGAAGTTAGATAAGTTTCAAGGTTAATAAAATAAAATAGTGTTTTAGCAAGAAAAATCGAAATGACGATAAAACCTTGGAATAGTGTTCTTACTGTACCACGATCAGGAAGAGTTGTCACTTTCGTTAGCTGCCTGTGCGCATCGGAGCGTGACGCTGAATGTAGGCCCTGCGCGTGCGTCTATATACTAAAAGATCTATCTCTAGAACTTGTTGATTTGATCGCATAATCTAACAAAAAAGTAAACATAATACCGAAGTAAGAAAAGTAAATAAAAAGTTGTGCCTTGGTTTGACCCACGTAGGCTTAATTTCAAGAGGGGCTTTATTTCGCAGTAGCCTATTTTTTTTTAAATTAATACTAGCCCATATAGCGTATTCAGAAAGTCAATGCCTTCTAAAGTGATTGAGTATGCTCATTCTAAATCTATATTGTCTTCAATGTAGTCGCATAAGCAGCAAATATTTCACGTATGGCAACATGGTAACGTGACTTGGGTCATTAAACTTTATGTTTTTTACATCGACACTTGCCAATTGACAAAAACTGCAGTGACTCGCTTAGTCAGCACATAATTGATTATGAAATGGACTTGACTTGACTTATTTGTGGTTTCAACGATTATTAATCTATTAAAAACTAGCGGACGTCACGCAGCTTCACCCGCGTAGTTCCCAGTCCCGTGGGAGTGCGGGAATAAAATATAGCTTATGTTACTCCTTGATGATGTAGTTATCCATTGCTGACAGAATTTTCAAGGTCTGTCAAATAGTTTCGGGCCTATTCAATGCAAACAAAGAAAACAGTCAAATCTTTCCTCCTTCTAATAAGAGTATTAGTGTAGACAAATGTTCTATGATGCCTGTGTGTTATTCTGATGTATTTGAGCAATATCTTTGTAAAGATTCATCAAAATCTATTCAGTAGTTTTTGTGTGAAAGAGTACCAAACATACATCCATATTCTTACAAACTTTCGCGTTTATAATATTAGTAGGATATAGTAGAATTTGGTACGATATAGTATTATTGATGGCTGCATCCTTACCAAAACATTCCGAAGGTTCCACTTTACTTATTACTCTTTGAAACACCACATGGAGGTCGTTGCCTCGTAACTAATGATTCCTCGGATCCTATGGTTTTTGTCGTAACCATATTCGATTCACGGCGGGTAGGCTAATTTTTCAATGGGATTTCGCGGTATTGACAGCCTGAGGTTCTTGACTCATTCTGTCGACCTCAATGACAGGAATATAAGTAGTATTCAAAGCCTTAAATGAAAAGTGATGAATTATCGTTCAACGATTTTTCGGAGAATGTATTTGAAACGTGCTGATTGTGCATATCGTTTTTGAAATCGATTATAATGTTAAGTTATTTAATTTACCTACTTTTTTTTCACCAAAGAGGCGAAGATCAAAATCAATTTTTTTTTATTTAACATAAGAGACACCTGAAACACATTATTCTTACGCTAACATAGGTTCATTTACTATCATTTCCAAATGTAAGCCTGTCAGGAGAAGAAACGGCGGTTCAAACTCCCCGGTATTTTTTCATGTGCCCCTTTTTATACAAAGAGTAGTTTTATAGTACCTAAGTACTATTACAATTTAAGATTTAAGAGTAAGCGACTCATTGCCATGCTCCTATTATAGTACTTATATCCCTCTCTGATATCATGTATATCAGATATAACATGGTTTAAACGGCCACTAGAATAGACTCTGAACTATGTCCATCCCTTTTTAAAACCGTATCACAGAGAGAGATCGAGCTTTAAACCAAGGATTATCTATATAAGATTCATAATGAAATTAACTAAAGTTAATTGAATGTCTAAAAAGCTAACCAACTATGTAGTTAATTTTTATCATACATCTGTGTTTTATAGACTCGTCTTATACCTAGCTAGAATAAATCAAGCTATATTTATGGCAACTTTACCCTTTTCGTTTAAAAACCATTTGCGCCGTACGTAATAAAACCGCAACGATTATAATTTATACGCACTGATTATGTTTAACTGTTGCCGGTTTTGCTGCACTTTAAGTAGTTAAGATGTTTCACAAGGCTTCTATAATAACTAACGTTGATTACCTGGGATATACTGAATTGTTTGATTAGACTTATTGTAGTTATGAGCGTGGTTGGATAAACTTCAAAAAGCTTGCAACACCAACGTGTCACTTGTCACCAACCAACTTGTTATTTGTCACGAGTTATTTGGCTAAGATCATCCGTAAGGTAGCAAGGGTGGAATTCAAATGTGTTTCAATATCTTAAATGGTTGATATCTCATTTATAGATAATCTTGAAATATTATATAGGATTTTTATTTGATTTATGATTGATGATTTATGACCTAATTATGTTGTGGGTATAAGAAAAAGTTAATGATCCGTGTTGTTTGTTTCGTGCTTAGTAGTGTTGGAACATTTTACTTTTCTTTACTGAATTGGTTTAGTCAGATTGCAATCATATATTATGTATGAACATGATTTATTCAGTTTAGGCTCTGGTAGTTGACTTATGAATGTCGAAGAATTGACCACCGATTCGGAAACTAGCCTTCTGAGAAGAACCGGCAAGAAACTCAGCTGGCATCATGTACATTTCATTACATAGTAAATAATGATTGATTACAATAAAATTCATATGAAATTATACATTTCAGTAGTAAACATTGTAGCAGCATTCATGTGTACAAAATAATAATTAAAAAAGTAAAAGCAATACTAAATGATTTACATAGTTCTGTTTGCATACCATGTCGTTGCCAGGAGCTACTTGTGCAGAGTTTTAATTCCATTTGTCTTTATCATTTATGTAATCCGAAATTGTGAAATAAGCTTTCTTCATCAGAAACCAACCAGTATTCATTATCTTCAGGATTTTACTTATGAGACTACTTGCTTCGTATTAAAACGAATCTAAATACATATATTAATACACATGGCAGCCCCACCGGCGGCGGTGCGCACGCGCAGTGGGTGTCGATGATTTACGCGCCCGTGTCGGCTGGTTCATTCATATTTATTGAACTTCGCAGTTTTTTCCCTCTAAATCTTGTGCGTGCATTTGCGACACAAGACGTATGGGACATCTGACAACATAACGTATCACAGGCATTCTTAGTTTGTGTACCTTTTTTAAAGTTGGTAAGATGGGACTAGGGTACCTCGCATTATGGTACAATCTATCGGTCTGATTTACTATGAGAACTCACGCATTCAAACAATAAACTTCATGTGATAAACACTTTATTACATACAAACGCAATAAATTCTAGGTGCTATTGTTATTATACCTAGTCACATCTTTCCTAGGCGCATGTCAGCGTGAATGCTGCTATTTAAATAGAAATCAGATTTTGAACTACAAAGCCTTATTAAATGACTAGCTGTGCCCCGCGGTTACATCCGCGTAAATTTAGTTTCATACAAACTTTCATCCCCTATTTTATGCCCTTGGGGGTAGAATTAATCAAAATCCTTTCTTAGAAGATGCCTATGTCATAACATCTACCTGCATGCCTAATTTCAGCCCGATCCGTGGTTTGGGTTGTGCGTTGATAGATCACTATGTCAGTCAGTCACCTTTGAGTTATATATATTTAGAGATTCAATAACATCGGTATTATTTTTGGTTTTAAAATAATACTTTAAGCACTGAGTGCCACTTTTCCCAGTAAGGCGTACAATGTTTCACTCAATAAAGCCTTGTAAATTTTGATCATCCTTAGCACAAAGTACCTAGTCAGGTGGTGGAGTTAGTATAAATCACAATTACCAATGTAGGCTCAATTACTCTAGAAGCTAGTCAAGTAACGAAGCAATATGTCTGAATATTACATTATGCGTGTACGAATGGATGCAATTTGCACGACTTTGAGAGTTGTAGAGGAACCAACTCATATTTTCATACATCTCTTATGAAATTGTATTCTAGTCATTATCAATCAATATTACATTAGGAACTCAGCAGTTCTAATATTACAGCAACCGTCAACTTATATTAGTATCTAACTCAAAAAGTCACTATACAGAGAGTACGTAACCTTTAAGCGGCAATGTTTAAGTTACGAGCGGCGCCAGCGCCGGGCCACTGCCGACAGGCAGATAAAAGCTTCCAAAGAATCACTAGTATTTTCAATAATGACAGATATATTTATGAATGTTGACGGCGGGACCGCCGAGAGGGCTCTTAAATAAAGATATGCTCTACTCGTAGTTGCGCCGACCTTGGATCACGCTATCCTCTCGTTAAACGATCTCTTGTCTCAACAACTTAATTTAAATTCTTAGTAAACTATTTTGTTGTGAGTAGTCTTCGAATACTTTTGGAATAAGTCTGTCTACTGATTCAACCCAAATTACCGTTTTTCCTCGTAAAAGGGTTGCGAAAGTCAGATGGCACACGCTCTTTGTATAAAATCAGATGATCACATCGGGTTGAGTCAAGTGCCGATCCCAACAATGTATGGAATAAGGGTGATGACGTATTTAATGTTGAATTCACTGGTTTTCGAAGTATCTTTTCAATAATACACATAAATAAATATTGTATATCGAATTGTTGCAGTATACAACGACCAGCCAGTATCGTCCGCTTCGCCCCCGACGCGGGACAAGATCAACGGGGAGGAGAAGGCTCGCTCGCGCCGCAGGGACACCTGGGCGGAGCCAACCACGCCACCTGTGCAAGATGATGGTATGAGATTCAATCTTTTATCATACTAATATTAAAGCTTGTAAGTTTGGATGTTTGTTACCGTTTCTCGAAAAAACTAATGAATGGATTATGATAAAACTTAACAATAATATAAGTCAAATGCGCTGTTATGGTGATGGTAAGCTTATCGCAGATGGAATAGCTCAGTGGAAATAGGGAGATAATTATTTCAATCATGAGGGCGAATTTTCTTAAATGTAAGCTGTTTTCATTACATTTTCTCTTACCGTAGAACTCGTGATCAGAAAACACCAGGTTTTGTTGTTTAGAATAAATATTTAACTATTGCTGGAACATTTAAACCCACTTTCCTTTGCGCATGTATTTTATTCGCGTCGCGCCATACATTACATATAGACAGAGACAGACTCATAAAATAACGTAACTACTGCGCATTCAAGGACATCGCTCATAACTCGTGACGGCACTTCTATAGACGCATGAAATAGACATAATGAGTAGACTGTTATAGGCAGTGGTGCGTCCTTGCTTAGTAGTTGGCGGTACCACACGAAGGCCACGAGCTACAGTTAATTATTTTCCGTAGGAGCAGTATCAGTTCGCTCGCCACTCCTGCAGCAGCAGCACCAGCAGTACGACGAGCAGCTGCGAGACATAGCGGCCTCCCTCACCAGGCCGCGCTCCAGGAGAGCCCTGCCCCCCACTCTGGAGAGACCTACCCGCCTGCCGCCGCCTGATCGATTACCGGTACTTCAATCAACATTTCTGTATCGTATTGTGGAGTAATGCCTGAGAAACGGAGACTTACAAGAAGCTGCCAAGTTGACATCGTAAAAACTCAGGTCCTAAACACAACGGAGTAAGACAAGGAACAATTCGACACATCTCAAGCTGAATTGAGTCAGTCAAGTTGGCATTATAAAAACTATTTTAACTCTTAGATTCTCCTAGGACAGGACTAAACACGCGAAATAAGACAAGGTCTCTCATCTCACTTTGTTTTCGTAGTTTTACTAACCATTAATTATTTTTAACAAGTCTGCCGTTACTGCTTGTTTTTGGAAAATTATTCTGATAGTGTCCGTTTTCATGATTGACCAAGAGCGTTACACTCTCTCTTTTATTCACGTGATTTTTTTTAAATGTGTTGTGGTCTCTTCGTGGAAAATATCTAGCAAACGATAAAATATGGTCATGTTAACTAGGTCCGGGGGACTCCTGACGGTGGCGCACCAGCTGAAGAAGCCAGCTCCAGCTCAGCATCAGAGGGCAGTGAACCCACCGACGTGGTGGAAGCCGCGGAGGGTGGCGAGGGAGGCAGAGTGGAGCTGCCAGCGGAGAGGCTCCTGCACGCTCGGGCGGGGTGGCTGCAGAGGAGGGGCGCGGGGGGGTGGTCCAGGCACTGGTTCGTGCTTCGAGGTGCAGCCTTACTGTACTTCAGAGACCCTCACGCTGAGAATAGAGGGTTGATGGATGGAGTCATCGACCTCAGTGGTCTGGCCAGGGTCGTCGACCTGCCGACTTCAGCTTCTACCAATGGATATGCTTTTGAGACTGAGGTGAGCTAGAACTTCCACGTATATTTTTAGACTTTGCCTAATTATAATAAGATGAATTTAATTTCATATTTTACTGTGCTTTTTTCACAGACGTGGGACGGTAAGCACATCGTGCTGTCGGCTGTTACTGCGGGTATAAGAGCGAACTGGGTGTCTGCTATGCGGAGAACAGCAGGCCTTCCTGATTCAGGACCGCTGTCTCTTATCTTACGAGAAGACACAGTGGACCAGACATCCGAATCATCCACCTCACCTGTCACACCAGTCACGCCTATCACGGGAAGATCAGCGCCATTTTCTTCAGACGAGGAGTACAGAACAGCTTCGGAAGGTGGACGGAGAGACAGCGCAGACTGGGGAGATGTGGCTCCACAACCGCCACCTTCTCCCATCCTGAACCGAACCCCAATATCCAAAGTCAAAGAGAAAGTCCGTTCGAGGACCTCGCACCAAGCACCGCCACGGGCTGACACGCCCAAAGCAGACCGAGACGAACTAGACGCCACCAAAGACAAAGAACGTCCGTCCGACGAAATAGACGAAAACGAAAAACCGATTGAACCCAGGAAACGCAGCTACATCTCAACCATCGACAAGCAATCCATCGAGATTGACGAACTCCGAAAACAGCTGAAACAAGCACAAAACGAAGTCAGCGCCGCCGAGACTGAGCTCACCAGGCTACATAAAATGAAATCGGACGCTTCTTTACGAGAGAAGAAGATGGAAGAGTTAGTCACAGCTCTACAGAAAACTGAGGAAGAACTTTCCATAAGAACGAAAGAAGCAGAAAATTTTGACACTATCAAAGAACTTTTCAACCAAGACAAGAGCCTATGGGAGAATAAGTTGACGGAGACTCAGAACTTTCTGAAGGAATCTACTGATCACTGCGAATTACTGACGAGACAGCTCACTTCTGCGCAAGAGACGATAGTTCAGCTACAGAGAGAACTGAATGAATTGAATGATAAACTTCTGAAGAGTGTGAAAGAGAACGACAGTTTGTACGCTAGGATAAGGGATTTAGAAGGTCGCGTGATCGCTGAGTCACCGAGTAGAGAGAAAAGGAAGAGTATAGGCTCGCTCAGTGACCTCACCAACTTGAACCAGGACTTAAATATAGAATCGCTGGAGAAGAGCAGGCTGATCGAGGAGTACACGGAACTCCGGGGAAGGTTTCATAAAGCAATACAAGAAATCAAGGCTATGAAAAAGGAGCTCCGTGAATCGCACAACATGTACGATGAGATCGAAGTAACCAATTTAAAGCTTAGAAATGAGATGAAACTGAGAGAGCAATGCAGCAGATCTGAAATAGACTTGATGGCAGCTCGCATACTCGACCTGACGCAGAAACTGACAGCTTCCGATAAGCAAGTAAGAACGCTAAAACATAAGATACAAAAATCTGAGTCGAGGGAGAAACGACGCAGCTTATCGTTAAAGGGCAGAGAGTCCTTCACGTTGGGCAAGGAAGTGGAGGAGAAACTGACGGAACTGGAAAATAAGATCACCATGCTCGAGTCAGGCGAACCCGTGCCTACTATAAACTCTCCGTCCAAGAGCGCTTCACCTGCCAAAGAAAAAGCGACCAAAACTGATAGTCTCTCGGACGAGAAACGCATGAAGAGGCTAGCCGCGCGCCTCAGAAGGAAATCTTTGGATAGCGCCACAAGCTCGGAGCCTATGAAAATGCTCGTCCGCCTCAGTTCCCTTGAAACCAAAGTAGCCTCCGCGCTCGAAAACAGACGCGACCTTACGAATTCGTGCGAGTCCCTGAGCGTAGCGACGAGGTCGACGGACAGTCCCGTGTTCAACGACTCCCCGGAGAGCACCGTCGGCACACAGTCGCAGAGGCACCTCCTCGACAGGTTACAGAGTCTCGAGAGTGTAGTCGTCCTCTCCAGGAACAAGGTTAACGAGTGTCTCTGCCAGATGAGTGCGATGCGCGCGGCCAAGTCGAGGAGATCGCCCTCCCCGAGCCTCGAGAAGAAATACAGCATCAAGTCGATGGAGAAGTGCCTCACGGAGGTGAGCAAGAGGCTGCAGGAGTGCTTCGACAAGTGCGTTATCGACTGCGACTCGCCGCTACAACAGAGCGGGCACGACATGGAGGAGGTGGACGACAGCGTCACGCAGCTGGTGGTGCAGCTGGAGGAGCAGCTCAGGACCAAGCTGCTCGAACTGTCGCGCAGGAAGGCCGCGCTCTACGAGGCCGGCGAGCTCACGCACGGGAGGAGCCTCGAGATCCTCGCCGAGAAGCTCGCCTACGAGGCCGTGCTCGTCGCCAGGATACAGGAGGCGCTCGAGGCCTCCGACGGCAGCCGCTTCTTCGCGAGATTGATCAAGTCTGAAATAAACGAAACTAGTCAACTAATAGATAACCTTAAACGTAAGATAAACGGGGAGGCGGCCCGCGGGCCCGCGACGCGCGGCTCCCTCGAACACCTGGCGCGCATCCTGTCCCGGCGAGTGGCCGCCCAGCGCGACCCCGACCCGCGCCCGCGACGCCTCATCGTGCAGCAGGCCGACCTCGACGCGCTGCTCTCCGCCCAGCGCGACGTGGCCGCCGCCGTCGACCGCTACAAGGCCGACAAGCTGGGCGAGCTCTGCGCCGCGCTGGCCGGCGAGGCGCTGGGCCCCGGCGAGGTGGGCCCCGGCGACGTGAGCGGCGCGCAGGCCGTGCGCGAGGCCTGGGCGGGCGCGCGGGACGCCCTGGGCGCCGCGCTCGTGCAGGCCGAAGTCGCCCGGGCGCTCGGGCGGGCGGCCCAGCTGGGCGAGCGGCGGCTGGACGCGGCGCGCGAGGCCCGCCTCACGCTGACGGCGCGCGACCGGGCCGACCTCGAGCTGTGGTGGCAGGCCGCGCACGACCACCTGCGCTGCGAGCTGGACCACGCCGTGCGGGACATCGCGGCGCGCTACCGCGAGTGCGCGGCGGCGGGCGGCGCGGCGGCGGGGCGGGCGGCGGGCGACAGCCGCGCGCTGCTGGCCCAGCTGGGCGAGGTGCTGGCACAGCGCGCGCTGATCGACGCGCGCGTGGCCGTGGTGGCGGGCTCGTACCGCGCCGCCGCGCCCGCCGAGCCCGCCGCCGCCCGCTGCGCCGAGGACGCCGTGTCCTCGCTGACCGCGGACCCGGACCTCGAGGCCGAGTTCGTGTACCTATTCCAGCGCTTCTCGACCGAGTGCCGAGCGCTCTTCTCCAGTGACTGTTCCGGCGACAGTGAAGACTCGATGAAGATCGGCGAGAGCCTCGATCGCGTGGAGGCGGGCGTGGCGGCGATCCAGCGCGCGCTGGGCGGCGAGGAGGGGACGGGCGAGCAACCGCCCGGGGGGGGCGCGAGCGGCGTCCTCGGCCGCGTGGAGGCCCTGCGGCGGCGCGTCGAGGCTCTACAAGCGCTGGTGCCCTGCCAGCACTGTAAGCAGCTGCAGGACGCGCTGGACAGGTAACTATAGTTCCTCCCCTACGGTCGCGTTACCGTGTGTGAGGCGACGTTCACGTCGGGCCGCGTGCGGGCAGGTTGCAGGCGGAGCGAGCGCGCGGCGAGTGCGCGCTGGCGCAGCAAGGCGCGGCGCTGGCGGCGGCGCGGCGCGCGCGGGCCCAGCTGGCGGCGCAGCACGAGCGCGAGCGGAGCGGGCTGCGCGAGCGGGCGCGCACGCTGCAGCGGCGGCTGGCGGCGCTGGACTCGGAGTACGCGGCGCAGCTGGACAGCCTGCGCGCGGCCTACCAGAGCGCCGTGGCGGCCGACACGCACGGCGACGGGCTGCGCGCGCGCTACCAGCAGGAGATCGAGCAGCTGCGCGCGCTCTGCGAGAAGGGGCTGCTGGCCATGGAGAGCTCGCACCGCCGCATCGTGCGCGAGATGGAGGAGAAGCACCGCGCCGAGCGCGACCAGCTCAGGTACCTCCCTCTCCCTGAAACACGTCGATCGCTCCCGACCCTGATTATCTTCAATGCGCCTTCCATATGAATAAGGCGGCTCCGGTCACCGACAAATTATGAAAAGCAGCTCGTACCTGCATTTCGAAGTGGTATATCAGATGTAACCCGTAGTGTGTGTCTATTTGTGCAGACTGGACAAGGAGCAGGCGCTGGCGGAGGAGACGCGCGCGACGCTGGCGGCACTGGACGCCATGCGCAAGGCGCACGAGAGCGAGGTGCGGCGCGAGGTCGACAAGTTCAAGGCTGACTTCCGCGCGCACCCCGCAGACCTGCACCAGATCAGCTCCAGGCACCAGTGAGAATGCTCTTTATTACTTACATATAAACATACCTGGTCCCGAACTAGGGTTGTAGGCCAATCGAACATATACAAACCTTACTGATACTTATGAGCACCGCTTATTTCCTAGCGATCCGACTTGCCTTCAACTATCTACATCATGAGCAATGCTTTTGACAACCAATCTCAAACCCCCCCGTACGAACAACTATCAAACGTGTACATATAAATGTGTGTAATGTATGTGTAGACAAGAGATGGAGGAGATAAAGCGCGAGATCCTGTCGCTGTCGGAGAAGTATTCGGTGAAGTGCGTGGAGTCGGCCGCGCTGGAGGAGAGACTGGCGACCGCCACGGCGCAGCTGGCGCAGGCACACAACCACATCATGCAGCTCGACTCCAGGTAACGACCACTCAGCAATACAAAATCACTTGTTATTTATTACTTATTACATTATTATTATTTATTACATAAACAATAATACGAACTAAGTTATGCATAGAGCATAGAGTTATACTCGCACATAGTTAATTTCATGGGTGGCCCGTATCTGCTAGAGAAAGCCCCGTTGAAATCGGTGCAGCCGTTTCGAAGGTTACCCGAAACAAACAGACTGATAGACGGACGGACAGAGAAAAAAAATTGGTAATTTATAGATCCTATTAATGTGTATAATTTAAGGCGTAAGCTCAATTTGCAGCGCCCTAATAGGTACATGTACCTCAACATTATAACACGCAATAAATAAATAATTATGTTCAGAAATAAGCAACTCCGCGCCCACCTGATATCTGAAGCAAACGACTTGAAGAACAGCGAAGCGTCCACTCTTGCGCAGCTCATTGAAGACACAGGACCGGTAAGTAACCACCTTAATAATTACACCTACAACTAAACACGTCATCACCGTACACGCTTCTACTGCTACTGCGCTTCTCTGGACATATTAGCAGCATCTGTTATTGAATATAAACTCTAGCTCACTTATATTAAAGTCGAGAATCACCTGTCCCCTTTCACTAAAAGGCTTACAGTATATTGCTAATACGGTCAGTTATCATCCGCCATGCTGTGAAGCTCACGCTTGCATGTCCATCGCACATAACAACACATCATCTCGAGCAAAATAAACTCTATGTAACATACTTCCAAGTTTCAAATTACGTTGACTATTTGTTGGTAATTACGATATTGTTTTCTGAATAAATTACGGTCTTGTGTAAATTTATTTTATTTCTCTAGACTTTTTCAATATTATGAGTTTATTCTACACATATTGGTCGCACGAATTGAGCTGACATTAAACGATTGGACTGTTTCAAGTACAATATAAAAATATGAGGTATATACTTTCTTTGGTCTAAATTTGATTGATAAAGCATTCACATGGTGTGATTTAATAACAATCGCATTTGAAAATTTAAACCAATTAATACCAATTCCAAAGTCTAAATGGGGTAAATCAGCTTTTATTTCAATCTGACAGTGTAGGTCAGAAGGCCTAGTGCGAGTTTTTCACGGGCCGGCAGATGGCGCTGTTTCGATCGCATACAAATCTGCGTTTACCTCAACGCGATGACTTGTGACGAAAATGTTAAGTTCGAACTAGGCACTGTGCCGACCCCTTCAGGGAAGACATATATATATATAGTAAATAAAGGTGTGTGTGAGCTCAATTGGTGTGTGGCGGTGGTATGATATGTATGGCGTGGCACTAACAGCATGGGGCGGAGGCGCCGCTCTGGGCGCACCTGAGGCACCTCGCCGACGCCTGGCATCGCGCGCACAAACCAGGTAACCACACACTCTCAGCCTCGGATATACAGGCCCGGACATAGGGGAGGGCTAGTCAAAATTCTAATTAGGAAGAATAGGGACTCTAACACAGACATTAATAGCTTAAAGGAAACCCTGGTTATCTTAGTTAAAGAATCAAGTTATTATTATTATTTCATGTTGGTTTATTTTTTCTCAGCCGAGGCCGGCTGATTATTATTATTATTAACAAGTCAAAATTTATCAAATATTTTTTCGTTTACATCCTTTGAGACACAAAATGTTATAGTGGGCCTTCAAAGTCACGGGACAAAAACCTGACACCAAATTTTTTTAGCATTAATTATAAGCATTGGTTTTGAGTGCTTCAATATTGGTTGGTTTGGTGCACAGGTGAGGTGTGGTTTGGTGATAATTTTAATGGTGGTTCGGGACAATTGACATGACACGTCATTTCACTGGTTATTGTGTTCGAATATTTAAGTTACTGATGCTTGCACCAAGATGTGACACCCATCTATTTTTTTTTATATTTGCTAATAAATTGGTACAGTTGTGTGCACACAGTTCAGTTTAAAGTTCATCTAATAAGCTTGTGTGTAGTTATCTACCCATAGATGGCGTTGTGAGATAAAATGGAGCATACTATTCCACATCTACTATACAAGTACAGGTGCCACGAGTTATGAGCGCTGACCTTGAATGCAATAATTTTATGACTGTATCTGTCCGGCAGTATGGCGCGATGCGAACATGCGCAAAAACGCCCACTATTTACCTTGGGCGCTCATAACTCGTCACGGCCTCTTTACGTTGGACAAGTTCCATACGAATTGGCATTTACAATAGTGAATCGGAAACAATACTTTACGATAGGGATCGGAACAAAATTTGACTTGACAACAGCGCCAAAATGACACAATAAGTCGACAGCTAGAGCCAGTCCAGCGTACTTGTATAGTAGATCAGTACTTCAAACACCGTCCTCCAGCCTACATCAGTGTGTAAGTAGTGTGTAATATGTATGTGTGTGTGTAGGGGAAGTCCCCCCTCCCGAGCCCGCGGGGCGAGCGCTCGCCGCGCAAGGCGCACTACCCCGCCGACACCAGGAACATGCACCTATCTCACGTCCAGGTAACCTCTCATTTTAAAGGGTCCTTAAAGGGGCACGCGGCAGATGCCATCCTCGTATCATCGATGAACAGAAATAGGTTCCCAGTGTGACAGATGGCAAACTGACAGAGACAGAGAGCCTAGTGCGAGTTTTTCCCTGCCGCCGTCACAAGTCACCTCGTCGACGTTACACTTCACGTTACAGGTCACCTCGTCCGAACTTCGGACGAGGATACCATATACGAGCCTTCGGACTCCGAAGGCTCGTATATGGGATCGTAACCGCGCCCTCTGTCGGCCTACGGGTGGCACTATGTTGATCCCATAAAAATCTGCGTTTACGTCAACGCGGTGAGTTGTGACGGGGATTTTAAGAAAACTCGCACTAGGCACTCAGATAGTGAATTTCTTCTCAGAATGTTATTGTTCACCGTGAGGCTCATGATTGAAAATGTAGTAGAAAATATTTATTCAGTTTATGCCCTGGTAAGGCACTTATGAATGTCGAGAATTAACCACCAGTTCGGAAACTAGCCTTCTGAGAAGACGAGAGACTCAGATTACACGCAAACTTTGGAACTCAATGGCTTGAAGCGTTTGAACTTGCCTGCTTGATAATGCGCATGTTTTTATTCGCCTCGTGCCATACATATAAACAAAGACAGACTCATAAATTGACTACTTTGCATTCAAAGATCTGCGCTTATTCGTGAGGACTTGTACCTTTCAAATACTTAATCACACGACTATCATCTATGCAAAAATGAAAAATACACAATTTATAATAATTATTATAAATTGTGTATTTTTCATTTTCAACCCAAAATCACTTCTAAAACTTTACGATTAAAGTTGAATATGCATTTTCAGAACTAAAGTCGAGTGTCCGGTCGAGAGGACCTCTGGCTGGCATGGTCGCCGAGCGCAAGAAGCGTTTCGAACATTGACGCACCCACCACGCACTGGCCACTTCACCACACCATGTACTACGTGACTGATCAATCTCACTTCACTACACACCTTATATAATCGATCTATATAACTCTTAAATCGACTGAATTTTTATTGATGATTTTGAAACTTGTTTTTTTTTATGTTTTGATCAGACACCCAAATATAACCCTAATCACATCGCACTAAGGTTAGTTATCGGATATGGAATGAAACCAAATTCCACGATGCATATAATAAGCTACACTTATACCCAGTGGCCAGACTACTACCCACCACACAAATTGTATATACAAATATATTATTATATACTTTGTTTTTCTTTAATTATTTTAATATAGTCGTGTATATTTCTATTTAATACGTTTCGTTAAGCTTTACTCTGTCGGTTAGTGATATCCGGAATGTATAGTGTACATACTAACATTTACTGTAATCAATTTGTTTGTGTTTTCTTTAAAATTAATCTTTAAGGAAATTGTTACCAAATATACTTCGTATTTATGACTTGTACGTTTTGGGGTTGCAACACTCGCTGTCAAACTTTCTATTTCTACGCCTTTAGTACTAGTTGCTTTACTTCTCTGATTAAATTCTTTAATTTATTATTTATTTCTTGTAATTAGACGTATATTAGTGCACTGTTGCATCCTCAGAACATATTTTTTGTAGATTTTAAATATCAAATAGTTATACGAGAAACTTTCATGTTCTGTTTGACAATTAACACATTTATATTGACATAGCTGTCTACTGCCCTTTAATCATTGGAATTTGAACTTTAAAGCATTTTAAGACTACCCACATTGTGGATAATTTTCATAATTATTTAAAGTTGAATTTTGAGTGTCTTAACTTACAGGGTGGTAGGCAGTAGTATAACGGCCTATATAATTTAGGTATAACTATTGTTTGTAACAAGAACATATATATATATAACATAGTTTAGACACCTGAGTGTAACCATATCAAAATATATTGTTATTTTCAAACATCCGAAGGCTCTTATTATTTTAACTACTGAAGCTTAGTTTAAATATTAGGGCTTCAATAAAACCCCATATTAATAAACAAAACATATTTGAACTGTAGGCATTGTATACACATATTCGGGCCACAAGTTATTATTGTTTATTTTCAAAATGTAATCGTATATAATATAGTACAGTCGCACACGTGTCTGTGTTTGTTACCATGTATGTACTGGGCATTGTCTTCCAACGCACCCTCATTTCACTTTGTTGTGTATAGTATATCGCACGAACAGGCTAAATTGTGCCTTAAACGTTTGACATCACGTCATATAATAGCGTATCTATTGCTCAATGTTATCTAGTTTACTTAGAGGACATACCAAAAGATTGAAAGCATTGTATTTACACGCTCAACACCTCTGGCACAATAAACTAATACCAGCAGTAGTATAATTACGTAGTATTACTATGCAGCTGAAGTACTGCTTATGTTTGTGTATTGTGGCTTTAGTATATCGTAAGGCGACACTTGGCTATAATTAAGTTATGTTACTATTATATACGGCAATAATATTGTACGAGAGTTGAACTGTAACTGTTGGTTTATATAACAAGATTTTTTAAAAATAAACTACTTAATTCAATAGTTTAGTTTTATTTACATATTTTACATTGCATACTTATTTATTATATGAGGAGCTCGTAACACAGTTGCTATTGCGCATATGATTCGATCAGTGAAGTTAAGCAACCATACGGCTAGCCAGTAGTTGGATGGGTGACCGCCCGAGTTCCCTCCGTGCCTCGGAGAGCACGTTAAGCCGTCGGTCCCGGTTGCCAATTTATCATCTTTGGCAATCAGACACAGGTCAGTCAGAGGCCTAAGAAAGTCTGACAACTGGTTTTAACCCAGATTGCCGATTTTCCTCGAAAAAGGGGTTACGAAGGTCAGATGGCAGTCGCTTCGTATAAATATTAGGTGATCAGCCACATCGAGTTGAATCAAGTGCCGACCCCAAATACATGGGATAAGGCCAGGGACGATGATGACTTATTTATTATATGAATTTGTTTTCAAAGATTACGAAAATAATTATGCATACATTTTCAACATTTTAAAATATATACAGATAAATAAAATTGAAGTGTCTGTTTGTAATTCCAAAATAACAGCTTTTCACTAAATGCATATGAAAGTATACACGCTACTGACACTAAAAAAACAAGTTTTAAAATTTTTCTCTGTCTGTCTGTCTGTCTGTTCCGGGTAATCTCTGAAACGGCTGGACCGATTTTAACGGGACTTTCACTGGCAGGTAGCTGATGTTTCAAGGAGTAACTTAGGCTACTTTTATTTATTGAAAATCTTAGGGTTCCGCGACAATAAGGATCAAACTAAATCTACGCGAGTGAAACCGCGGGGCACAGCTAGTTTTAAAATATGTTCAGGATTGAGATCGGGTTTAATTAAATATAGTTTTTTTGCATAACTGACATAAGTGCAATATATATATCTTTTTATTGGCAAGTAATTGCATTCCTTAAACTTATAGCAAAATAGTCAGTTGGGGATAGCAAATGGGAAAGATATGTGCCAAAAGGTTGGAATTATCAACTAGAATCAAATTATTGAAATAAAGGATTAAAATTGAAGTGCCAAGAATTCTTCTACACACATTCCAGTGAAAAAAATTATTACTACAAATACTGCACTGCTTTTTTATCTTACTTGCCTTTTCTCAACATTCAATTAAAAGTGAACCTTATTTTAATAAGATAAAGACATAATTCGTCTAAATTATGATTATTTAGTAATACTGAAACTATTATTAATAAGAATAGGTGATAAAGCGTTCTGACACAATTCTCCCTATATATTATTTCCTTATACAAAAATAGACTTGATATTTCATTACGAAACTTCATTAGGACATATTTCAATACGCCATATTAATTTTATTATGTTTTTAGAATTGCCAGCCTATCGCACAATCATAGAAATCTTTGACAACTCCATACAGTGGACCCGCGGTAATCCGGCCCCTGTCTAATCCGGCACCTCCTATAATCCTACACGGTCTTTTGATTATTATTGAAAAAAAATTCTATAATTTGTTGGATTACAAGGTACGCTTCTGTGAAAAAATTCGGACTATAGGGGGTCTTAGCAGCGGCGGATCCAGCTTTGGCGCCAGGAGGGGGTCACATAGTCGTCAAGAACTTATACCTAATTTAATTTTGATAATAATAGATACAAGTAAGTATTTATTTTATTAATGTATGTATGTCAGTAAAATCATTAAGTTCAATTATTGGTTCACCTAATTCCTGGAACCAGCTCAGGGGGGGTCATGACCCCCATGACCCCCCTGGATCCGCTGTTGGGTCTTAGTACTTTATAATCTGACAAATTTGATGGTTCGACACTGCCCTGCAAAATGTTTGTACTAATGGAGTACCGGGGGTCCACTATAATTATAAGTCAAAGCATGCTTTAAAAGTAACAAAATCAAGTCTAACCTTTCCTAGAGGTGCCACGCGAATATGAGCCTTATTACTAAAGCTGTATGAGCGGTGATTCCGGCGCGTTCCTCTTGGCAAGCCGCGCGCGCCACTCGCTCCTGTGTTGCAGTATCTTACGTCCGTACGACGTGTGGATGTCGCGAAATGGCACTTTCTTGCGAGGCAGGTCTGGTCGGAGGTTTTCTTTATCTGAAAATTTAAAAACGATAAAGTATGGACATTACCCGAGGAAATCTCCGGTACCAACATAATTTTTTTTTTATCTCTGTGCCTGTTTATAGGGACATTCTCTGGCAGATAGCCGATGTTATGAGGAGAAACATTTTACTAAAAAATATTTAGTTTCACAGTCTACGCAGGTGAAGTCGCGGGGCACACCTAGTAGTCTGAATAATACATAGAACAGGTAGCTATGTAAGTAAGCTACAATGTGATGGGTAAAAGCTAGTATTATTAAATAAATACTTACGGTGTCTACTCCCTTGCACCGCCTTGGTCTCCCCGTCTGGTGTCTTGTTGAATGGGTTGTAACGCTGACCCCGAGGAGGCACCTTAGGCTCCTCATCTGGTGGTGTGATTGTCACCAGGGCCGCGGCCTCTGTTGCTGCTTCAGCTATGGGACAAATAAGTTAAAATAATCACAACATTTAATTTATTATATTAGATAGAAAATAACCAAGCAAATGAAACAAAAGTGATTGCATGTTTTGATGCTTGATAGAATTATCCACCCTAACTTCTGTCTAATCCATTACCAAGAAACCATCATATTTCTGCTCAGCTTTGGATTAAGTTTAGGTTTTAGAATGTTTATTCCCATAAGAATTATAATATTCACTTACATGAGAACTTATGATAGCCACTTAATTAAAATATGTACATTTCAATGTATACAGGAACGCACCAAGCTAATTATTTTAACCATACCAAAGTGTCTAATGGAAAAGATGTTAGTTTATCCGATATTAAATGCATTATGATGAATATGCTAAACCAATACCGATAAACCATTAGTTGGGAGTCAATTGGAGTTGGTCGAAAGCACAGTATTCTTAGGTCTTACCTTAGATTCAAAATTACAATGGGGCGCCCATATTGAAACATTGTCAAAAAAGCTTAGTTCAGCTGCGTTTGCGGTTAGAAAAATTAAACAAATGACGGATATTGATACTGCTAGATTAGTCTACTACGCTTACTTTCATAGTGTCATGTCATATGGCGTATTGTTATGGGGTTCCGCAACAGACTTAGATTCAATTTTTATACTTCAAAAGAGAGCCATCAAGGCAATATACTCGCTGGACCCCCGAGATTCTCTTAGAGATAAATTTAAAGAAATAAATATTCTCACCCTACCGTCACTGTACATTTATGAGAATTTGCTATACATGAAAAAAAATATTCATCTATTCTATTTAAACTCGGACATTCATTCAATTTCAACACGAAATAAACACAAAATTGTAGCTCCTAGATTCAGGTTAGCAAAGGTAAATAAATCATTCATGGGGAATTGTGTTCGTTTCTACAATAAAATCCCACAGTCAATAAACGCGTTAAATTATGATAAATTTAAGACACACATTAAAACTGTACTGATGAAGAAAGCTTATTATACAATTTCGGATTACATAAATGATAAAGACATATGGAATTAAAACTCTGCACAAGTAGCTCCTGGCAATGACATGGTATGCAAACATGATATGTAAATCATTTGGTATTGTTTTTACGTTTTTAATTATTATTTTTTACACATGCATGCTGATACAATTTTCACTATTGTGAATAATTTATGATGTTTTTTTTTGTAATTATTATTATTTTACTGTGTAATGAAATGTACATGATGCCAGCTGAGTTTCTTGCCGGTTTTTCTCAGAAGGCTAGTTTCCGAATCGGTGGTAGATTCCTCGACGTTCATAAGTGCCTTACCAGGGCCTAAACTGAATAAATCATTTTCATTTTCATTTTCATTTTTCATAACAATCAATTTTAACCAATATGTGGGTAGTAAGAATGACTTTATATCAGGACTGCGACAATAAGGATGAAACTATATCTACGCAGGTGAAACCGTGGGGCACAGCTAGTAATTTATAAAATTAACAACATGAAAAAAAAAAATATATTCGGTTTTAATATATTTTTAAATTGATATCTAGCATCGACCGAAGCCAACAACCAAAAAGTCTACACCTAATGTAGAGATAGATTGTCAGATATTTACCCTGAGCCTCGTCCAACTGGCGCTGTAGTTCAGCAACCATGAGCTTCATGTAGTCGTAAGTGGCGCATGCCAGGGCCTTCATCCACCCCTCCATGGCCACCTGCGAGCTGGCACACAGGTAGTATGTGCGCCCACCCTCACATTGGAATACCAACTTGAAACTGTATGCCTCTTCTTCTGTTAGTTCTGGAATACACATTTCATATATTATAAAGCTATTAATCTATCTTACTTAAAGCTTATCAATCTATCTAAGCAGATAAATAAAATTTGTAATTCCAAATGAACAGCTTTTTACTAAATGCATAGATGAAAATAAATACAGTATTAAACCAATTTAAAAAAATCACTGACTGTCTGTCTGTCTGTATGTATGCTCCGGCCTATCTCTGCAAAGGCTGGAGTGATCTTAACGGGAGTTGCACAGGCAAATAGCTGATCTTACAAGGTGTAACTGAGGCTGCTTTTATTTATTAACACATTCACTGCTGAAATTTCGTCTTCTTTGTAAATTCTCTAACATTTGGATGCACAGGTGCATTGTTAGCAGTGATTGTGTTAAAAGGTGAATTTATAAATTTATTACATTTACACTACCTTCCGTCTCCAAGCTATATAGAAGGCTATATAAGTAAAATTTCACATACTAACTATCATACCCTCTTTAACCTATAAATCATGCATAGACGAGGGTAGTGAAATAATAAGTGGTCTGGGAACTTTCACATTTAATATCCATTTCCTAATGATCTTTGTGAAAAATGGTGCTGAACACTGTTCTAGCAAGGCGTGAGCTTGTGCAATACCAAATGATCGGCTTAGCTAGAGTTTTAGTTAGATTTTTAGTAGGTAAGAAGAAGGTATGAAGAAACTCTCAAAGAAAAGCTATTGGATAAACTACAAATTGAGGGTAGATAATTTAATAAAAAATGTAAGCTTGTAAAATGTAAAAAGATTAAACTTACCTATAATGCACCCTTCCAGCACGATGACTCCCACGGGGTCCTTATCCCCCTTCTTATCAAAGTAAAAGAGCAGGTTCCCTTTCAGGACGAACCACCTCTTCTGGTAACTCTTGCCAAGCTCGCCTCGCATGTCCAACCATCCGTCGCGGTCGACAGGCGTCGCGGAAGACGCAAACGCACTCAGATTTTTCTCATTTATCTTCATTGTCATTTGTAATAGTTTACGCACTGATAAATCAAAATAATTAATTGCAATTTGCGGTAGAGAGTAGATATTGCATCCGTAGAGAAATAACTTATGATATAACGTGATGAGTTTTTTAGATAGGAGAGCTACGAACACCCACAAATGTTTCTGCCAAATGAAAGTAGATTTTTATGAAAATTTTCAGAGTTCACCGTTTTAATTTACTAAAAGAAAACACGAAAAGGCATTATAACAATAGGTAGGTAGGAGGTATACAGAAATCGTAATAAATAAATGTATTTATCGCCAGTCAGTCAATAAAATGACTATGGCAATAACAGACAGACAATCAGCGGTCATTGTCAAAGTCAATGCCAAACCTAATAATATTGGACGACTTTCTTCGATGAATATACACTCACATAGTACAAACAAATACTTAATATCATTTAGATGGTTTATCTATAGTAATGTAAAAGAAAAATGCCGAAGTTTCGGCAAAATCAAGTAACAATGTAAAAGAAAAATGCTAGTCCAATTATTATAATCCAGTATTATTTTTATTATATTCTATGGTTTAAACCACCAATAGTTTTCTGCTGTGCTGTGGTTTATTTATGACACTGACACTGGTCGCGTATGACTGTCACTCAATGACACTGGAAGAGACGCATTGACTGACTTGTGTGTGTGCAACTTGTGCTAGCTGCTACGCTTTATCTACGTAATGTGAAATAAAACAATAATTTCATCAAATCAAACAAGTGTGATAGTTTAGAAGGCACAGAGAAAAAGTGGTCAGTGTTAAGCACTATACGTATTAATTTCGTTACAATCTAACGGGTACTTGTTTATCGTCGCAACATACTCAAAATATATTTTATCAAATAGCTTAGAGGAAACTGAGATGGTTGGAAAGATTTGTACCGTATGTAAGAGTTGTTCATTGAAAAGCAATAATTTATCTTTCTTCACTTACCCTGGGGATCCACAAAGGTAAATATGCATTGTATATGGACATCATTCGATTCGTTCACCAATATTCGGTACCATGAACGTAACGTAACATTTATTTACTTTTTAGGAGATACAAGTGGCTGCAGGCTGTACACCGTTTGGATTTGTTTCGTAAACTAGAGAACAACAAAACTAGGGGCAACCACAGGATTTGCGAGTTACATTTTGAAGAGAAATACGTGCGCAAGTCATCAGCACGCGACGGGAGGAAATATTTGACTAAAGATGCTTACCCCACGCTTGAACTCATGACTTTGACCACTGAGGAGTTAGTGGAGCCACCAAGTTCACTGCCAGCACATCAGGAACATTTTAAACATGTAAATGTACATGAAGACTTAGCATCTGTTCCCAGTTCAGATGCTTCTGCATCAGAATTCTGTGAGAGTGTTATAAAGGTATCAAAAGGCACACAGACACAGCGACATGTAATGGCTCGTAAAGTTCGAACAGTGAGAGGTGTAGTACAACCATCAAACTCTGAAGATAATACATCTAAACACTCATTTTTAGAACAATGCTATAAATTTCTTCCTGATAGTATGTCACAGATAATAAAATGGCATCTCAGTTCCTTAGAAAATCAAGAATGTGTTAATTTGCACCTATTTGCACTACATTTGTATTATTCTAGCAATTCCTTCAATTTAATAAAAGAAGTTATGAGTCTCCCGACAGTAGATACACTAAAACACTTCCTAGTTCCAAAAACAAATAAACTAAGCAATAGGTTCCTGAAAGCTTTAAAGATTAAAGTAAGTAACATGTCTACCAAAGAGAGGGTATGTAGTCTTTCTGTAGGCAGCATGAACTTGAAACCACATTTGTATTACAATATACAATCTGACAGACTCATAGGGTTTCATGAAATAAATGGCTGCCAAGCGATAGAATCAGCTAAATATGCCATACTACTGATGGTCCAGGGGATCCTAGAGGATTGGACGCAGCCCATAGCCTACTCATTTGTCTCAGAGTATGAGAGCTACCCAGAAATATCCAGTTGGATAGATGAAGTCATTACATTACTGTTAGATATAGGCCTAGACATACAGACATTTGTGATAGATCCAAGACATGAATATATGTTTGGCTCAGACACAAGAGATGTTACAATAGACAGGACCTATTTTACTAATAATAATAGAAACATTTTCCTTATCTATGACTCAGAGCAGTTGGCTAAGGAAGTGAGAAATGCAATGAAGACATGTCACTTCCTGTTTAATAGCCAACTAGCTAGTCAGGATGATACAATAGATTTTTACAAGAAATTGAATATTTTAACTTGCATGTTGAATGCCAAATTCCAGAATTCAAACTCCACCTGCCAGGGACCTTTGTCAAATGATAAATATGAAATAAATTTTATGGAGGAAATGTGTATGTTGTTTCAAAATCTGAGGGTAATTCATAAAGTAGATGGTGTTGATGTAACAGACAATATGAAATTTGTTAAACATTTTCAAATATCAATTAATTCAGTTATGCAATTGTACATCAATCTGAACCTAGCTGGGGTGAAATACTTGATAACCAGTCGCCTGAGCAATTCTTGTCTTAATGCTCTATTTGCAAGAGCCCAGAAACTTGGCGGGGACAAGGAATGTACGCCGAGACAGTTTAATAGGTGCTTTAACAGAAGCTTGATATCCAATTTATTTAAGAAGCCGCTGAAACCATGCTCTTCCGATAATTCTGCTAAAATTGAACATTTACTCAATGAAGATGAACTGGAAAGCAGTGAAGATAATTCTACCCAACCACTCAAAGTGCACACAACGGACTACAGACTCAGTTTGCCTGAAAAAAACGCATTTGTGTTTGTTTGTGGTTATTGTTATTTGAAATGTATTCGGAGACACTGCTGCGACACTTTGAAGAATTACTTGAAGTATAATCATCAGAGTCAGGATAGAGATGATTTGTCTTACCTATGCGGTGTGAAGTTACTCAATGATAACTTTAGGAACTGCAGAATATTACCCCCAGATAACTTCACGGAGTTTCTCATGCTGCTAGAGAATAAATTCAAGGAATACTTGCTCACTGAAAAACATATAAATAGCATAGGTCAGGATATACTTAAGAGTTACGCTAGTTACAAATTAAATATGCCGTGCTCATGCTTCCCCCTGGAGTATCTGAAAACTCTATTTGTGAGGTTGAGGATATTTTATACAATTAGAAAAAATAATAAGGTGTTCCGGAGACTTAAAGGAGCAAAAATATTTCGCGTTTACAGCTTGTAGCTTTGGCATTTTAGTAAATATTTGTTTAAATTGTATTCTAGAACACTATGAATTTGTTTAAAATATTGTAAAAAAATACCTCATTTAAAAAAATACACTGTCTATGAAGTGCTGTTCTGACGTAAAAATAAGCACAGCGAAAGTTTAGTCAGCAGTTTCATCATAACCTGATGAACGATGCACAAACGCACAAAAGGTGGAAAACATTACTGTATGTAAGGTTTACTAAATATTTTTTGTCTATATTAGAATTTCAAGTGAAATGAATGCAAATACAAGTTATTTTACGAGCAATACGACGCAATCATATTGATTGATGTAATTCTGTTGCACAATATATAATATAATCTTTTGAATTATCAAAACGAAATCAATATTTGTATTTATTTTTATATACATTACTTTTTAAAAGGAAATAAAACATTGCTATTTAAATATGTAATATTTTATTCATAATTATTATTACCTATTTTTCACAGTTATTTATAAAGTTATATTAATATCAAGTATTACTCTAATTTTGTTTTACGATTTTCTAATGATTGCTCCATTTAGAAAATTTGATTTCCACATCAATCATCAGATTAGCCCACTTACAACTATATATGGTGAGGACTATGTACAATACTATCCCAATTCCCTAAAAAAATTGACAAATTCACAATAACAAAAAATAAGGTCAAAACAAAACCTTAAAAATAACTCATTCAACTACGAATCTCACTTAACATCTGTACAAAATATTACGAGTGGTTTCTTTAAAACGTGCTCCATTATACACCGGCAATGTGGGCAATAATCAACGGTATTCGATACTACATCCACTATGTACACGTCCTTTTACAAAACAAAATATAAACTATATACAACATCATTAAATATTCTCAAATGCTGTAACACATTTAAAACATTTCATATTCAACTAGGCATAATTCAATTAAGTCGCGGCCGGCGCCGGGCACCTGGATGGATCCACGCACACCCGCGCGGCTCACCCACACACACAAACACCTGTACATATTGCCACCATCCTGTACATGATGCCGCCGACAATACTACATTATTAGGTACTAAGCAACAAAATTTACACTTCATTTCACTAATTTGATTACTGACAATTTGTTCAATACAAGATTGATTACAATTTTTGGATTTACCACCACAGGAGTAGTGCTAAATAGATGTAAACGATAATTGTTTATGAAACGATAACTCACAGGCGGCTACGCGCACTAACTGTTTGTTATATTTACATAATAATATAATATTTGAGTTCCTCATTCACAGCACGCCTCCCTACTACGAACATTATTAAATATATTAAAATAGAAAATTCCGTATAACTATCAAAGTGTCGGGAGATTCGACGACTCGGGTCGCCACGTTGCGTCGACCGGCTGCCGTTGCGGAACGACAACTAATACAAATGCTACATGGAACATGATCTAGGGGGCTCGCTTTATCACTATTATCAATTAACTAACCGTAAACTATTGGTGTTACTAATTAACGTTCCGAGCGGAGGTTTCACTTCATCATAAGACGTATTCACTAGTGACTGCTTCATGCGACACGCGGCCGGCGCGCGCTCGCTCGCCAGTATCTTAATGTTAATCAATAATTTATTAAAAGTTTGCACTAATTGTATGGCTGAGTGGTGCGCGCGCCGAGGCGTGTCCGAAGGTTTGAGCTTATTGTTCCCTCATATAACAACTGTACATCCGACAACACAACTTCTAATGGTCAATTTATCTAAATATATATTTTATCTAAATTTGTTAGAAAACTACGTGATACGCGCCGCTCAAAGTGTTCGTGCTTATATAGGTAGAAAATAATTTCAGTTCACAAAAGAGTAAGCTTATACAAAAATAATGAGTAACTAATAGTTCCTGCCATTGAAATGAGAACCCTGTGATAGAGATGGCTTGTGGACGTTCATTAAACAAATTAAATGATGGTAAAAAATATCTAAATCACTACACATAGCTAACACCTTTGGTAATGCATACCGGTTTAATAAAAAATAACGAAAAATAATTATTATATTACATACACAGCACAAACAATACAATATCAAAACTGTACGTAACTTGTGACGTTGGCGCCACTTTGGCAGTCCCTTGTCCCTTGAACTCACACGTAATACTATTGTGCCCCGACTATAGGTCGTGTTTAAAGGTTAATGAAATTGGTTGTGAAAAGTAACAATACCTTTCAAACCAAATTTCAAAGATGGCGGATCAAATTGCTTTTATAACCTATAGTTGGGGTACAGGATAAGTAGATTAACATAGAGTGTACCTCAAAAGTGCCGAATAGAGAAGAAATGTAGGAGTAAGGTGACAATAACAACCATGATAGGAAGAGTATGTGTATTTACGGAAATAGAAACCCTTAACTATAATGTCAAGTGTCATAATATCGGTCAATTCATTATTGACAATCGATCGAAAGTGCACGTTCGACGTTATTAGGAGAACCAATCACCAAATAGGAATAAAAGTGGGACATTTATTAGAATTTCGACATATTCTATACTTAATATCTAAAGAAAATGTGCCATATAAATGGGATTAGACACGATTTATGTAGAGGGCAAGTATAGGCACGCCGCTACAACAAGCGATTGAATCGCATTAAAAGCAGACCAATTAATTTTATACTTTTTTTATAACGGCTTTGATCAAGTGGTACACATTCTTCAGAGTTTACTTATTAAAAGTCTCCATCTTTTTTCTGTGATACGGATTTAAAAACGGAAAGACATAGTTTTATTCCTAGTTTGGTCTAGTGTTGGTTTGAAGCATGTTTTGTAAGGTGATTGGCGTCTGTATATAATATCCACCACCCTCTACATAAATCGCGGCACGTGTTCTTAAATGAGCTACAATAAATGAGGTTCACATATCTGGAGCGAGAGATCAGGAAGTATGAAAGCGGCGACAAGACGCATTGGAAGTCAACCCGATAGGGGACCAGTATAAAATGAAAATGATCCAAATTTCAATATACAAAGGTACAGATGGCGTCAAGAGTTCTGAGCGCTAGACTGACTCATAAAATGACTACTGCGCATTCAAGGTCAGCTCATAACTCATGACGGCACGTGTATAATATAAATGTCAAAAACCATTCATATGACGAATTGGACCTTCGTGAGTTTTAACTATAACAATATATTTCCCCGGTTTTTTTTCAGTTTTTCTACAGCTTATTTGTACATAACATTTGATATTTCTCGTAGTAGTTTTGTGCGCGGTAACAATATTACAGCAGTCGGCGCTCTGTTCTAGAATGTCCTTTAATATATCATACATGATAACAATTATTAAGTTACTTCACTACTGCATTATTGTTATGTTTAGTTTACTTTTTATTTTCATAACTTCATAAACAGTTTAAAATTATAATAGTTAGGGTATCATATAAAGTTTTGATTTATTATCCGTTCTGAACGAAAAAATAATGTGTTAAAAAAAACATTGAATTGAAAACTTCTTAGGATAAATAAAATGTATACTAACATTATAAATTGAAAATTCTGTCTGTCATATGTTTGCCCTTGTCAAGGCAAAATCGCTGAACCCATTGAGCTTAAACTTGGTATAGGGATAGCTTTGACCCCCACGGGGTAAGTTCTTAAAAACATGGCTGAAGGCGCCGGTAAGAGTTAGTGTATGACAGTTAAAGGACAGTGTAGAACGAGAGCGGACCACTACATGACCACACGTCACTGCCCACGTGGGGCAACCAACCATAATCATTAACAAACCCGAGGTCCATAACTAACAATCCTATAAATATTTACCTAAGTACTCTCCCCTAGCACTCTACACTGCTTTACAAATGAACTGATTCATTTTGGTGTCAATAATATTTTTATCAAAAACAAATAATTGGTAATTTCATGATTTCTGTCAACTGTATTTGATTAATTGCGTATTTTTCGTCATAAAAACATGTTGACGGAGCTGTGTCGGCCTCCGCACACCATCGATTTGCTCACAGTGTTATAAAAAATATAAAATGTATTTACAGAATGTAACAATGAAATCTCAAAGGTAAAGATAAAAATAAAAAAATCTTTGGAATATGTTGCTAGATATTTAAAAATAACATGATTTTATGAACACTCTATACAGTACACGTAAGATACAATAGTTTCCAATCAGATAAGTAAATATGGCAACTAAACACAATGACACGAAAAATAATGATCTCTTGTCACACTCTGTAAATAGACTGATTTAATAAATTACATTCAATAAATTATCAAAATAAATACAACACACGACTGTACAACAGGTTAGCCACCGCAGACTAACAATATACAAAAACCTGACGCCCACACAAACATTCCATTTCTACTTTACATATAGAATCTACAAACCTATTCCATATTCAAACGAAAACAGACCCAAAGGCCATGTTGCCACCAAGAATACTTGGTTCACAAATTAAGTTGGGAATTTTAAACACGAGGTCAACATGTGCTTGTCTACTTACTCCACCAAAGTTTGGGACTCACTTACCGTCAACTAGGTCGGTCCCATATAAGTTTGCACTTTTTTAAATTAACTATCTAAGCCCCTCTGACACATACACAGCCGCGTTCAAAAGTATTTGACACCATATAACCATTACAGTTTGAATAGGTAAGGAACACTATTAAAAGATTGTAACAATTCTCAAAAGATCACATCCTTCGGGATTTGCGTGTAGTTTTCACATCTACATAAGTACTGAAGTGCCAACTAGAACATTTGGTTATTTCACGTTCAAACACTTTTGTCCACGATGGCATGGGGATGTTAAACGCACTGTCACTGTCACTGTCACTATTATCCGAGGGCTGCGGCGGTGTGGTAGAGCTGCATGAGCACTTGCACGTGCAGCGGGAGGCACGAGAGTCGGTCGTGGGTGTTCACGTCCAGCGCCAGCCACGATAACGCGTTGTACCCCTCTAGTACGTACCTGCAATTGTAATATAATAAATAAACAACTATCTACATAAAAATAAGCTCTTATATCTTTATTCGATTAGACTTTTTACAATGTACTTTCAAATCGTCAAAAAGACATTAATTTACAGGATTATACATGCTACCGCCAGGTTCGGAAGGTTGCTTTTACTGAGAAGAACCTGGCAAGAAACTCAGTAATTACTCTTTTCAAAAATATTATACAATTTTAAAAAACAAAATTAATCACTTGAGAAATGCAAGCCCATGGACACAGTTTCAATGCACAAATGTCGATAATAATTACCATAAAAAAGTCTAGTAGATCTATTTATATCTAAATGCGTAGCTTGATATGAGCAGCCCCTGTTCCCAAGTATGAGGAGAATGCCATCCATCGGCCCTGTATGTACCTGAGCACGTCGGTGGTGGTCTGCGAGTCGAGCGGGTGCGTGTTGTGGTCGCGGCGCTGCGTGAAGGAGGTGAAGTCGTCGGCGGCCTGCAGGCTGCCGGCGTGCAGGTGCAGCGCGTTCTTGAGGAAGGCGGGGCAGGCGTCGCGCAGGTGCCAGCAGCCCGCCCACCACCAGCCCGGCATGCCGCCCAGCGGCGCCGTCGACACCATGTAGCCCAATGCCAGCGGCTGCTGCAGCACCGTGCCCACTTGCTCCTGCACGCACACACATAAACATTCATATGTGGACACATGACACGCTGACACATACACGTACGTCAACCGAATAACTCATCGTCAATTTCATTGCTTACTTTTGTTACAACTTCCAAGGAGTAACGTTTCATAATCTTGAAACACATAATATAAAGTTACCAGTCTAGTAATCTACCTACCTCGTGTGATGACAATGTGAGTATAGCCTAAGTGTGTGTGTGATGGTGTTACCTGCGCAGTGTCATCCTGGTGCTGGTAGTGATGCTGCGGATGCGCCTGCGGACCGGGGCTGCCGGCGGGGTCGTCGTCGGGCCGACGCGGGGAGCCGCCGCCACCCCAGATGTTGAACACGTCGCCGATCAGCAGGTCCGCCATGTTGTCCTCGCCCATGTCGTCGTCACCCATGTCCATGTTCGGGAATATCATGTCGGCGTCGTCGCCGTTCGCCATCGGCGGCTCGAACGGCATTTGGTTCGACTGCAGGATTAATGATTCAATATTACATATATAAAAATGTTGAAGTTTAACTAAATATGTGGCTACAATATACAGTTTAATAAACTGTCTGATCTCATTCAGTTACAATATATAGTCGAAAAAATTTGTTAAGTTTCTCATTTATACATATTTATACACATAGGTAAAAGTCACAGCCTACATAATGAAAAAAAAACAAACTGTAATGTACCTGCGTAGTGGCAGAGGTGGGAAACACGAGTATATGCGTGGCGGTGACATCCCTGGGTGTGTGCAGATGCGACTGTATGGAGGCCTGCGAGAACCGTTCATCGGGCGTGAACCGGTCGGCCATAAGCCTGAGACAGGAGTCGGGCTCGGTGGACACGAGGCAGGCCGAGAGGATGCACGGCGTGCCCAGCGGGGGCAGCAGCGAGCAGCTGGCGCACACCTCGCGGAGCGTCGACGACGCGCGCGTCAGGTGCTTGCGGGACAACAGCCAGCTCCAACCTGGCCCAGGCACAACATACTATATCAATACAAATACATGATGCCACTGGAATTGCAATCGGTCATTACTACCTTAGTATTCACATTTCACCAATACGTGCTTGTCAACTGATATATAATGAGCAGACGTAGATGAAAGCAAACAAGATTTAAAAGTACCAATTGCAAATATGATCATATTAAGGTACCCACCCTTTAGTTCCCCGTGTCCGATGCGTCCGACGCGACCCACGACGAGCCGCCAGGGCTGCGCCGCCTGCGACATGACGCCCAGCGTGAAGTCCATCAGCTTGGTCAGCCCTAGCCTCCGCGCCGGCCCACCCCGTCTCCGTCGAGATCTGCAATCAACAAATAGTTTTTTACTAACAAGGTATTAACCGGCTCTGGTCGTGCGAGAGGCAGTAGGCAACAGCTAGGACAGGGCAGGAGGTGCGGGAGCTGACCTGGCGGGCACGTGTATGTTGATGGCGACGGTGTCGAGCAGCTCGCCGCGCGCGTCGGTGGCGGCGGCCAGCAGCCAGCGCTGGTCGTGCGAGAGGCAGTAGGCCAGGAACAGCACGCCGCCCGCCTCCCCGCCGCCCTGGCCCCACGTCTCCGCCACCTCCTTCAGTGCGCGCGGCGCCGACAGCACCCACGCCGGGGAGAACAACTTGTACGGTGCGCGGTTCTTCTCCTGGACAACAAAAAATATCATAACATTTACTAATTACCCAGAAACATAGGATTTCCCAAATGTGTATTTTCATACCAAAATAACAAAACGTGTGCTAAAAGTATAGGTGATACTAACATCTTTGGTTTGTAGGAAGAGGTTTCCATCGGCGGCGGTGCCGAAGCCGGTGAGCGACTTGCCGTTGGCCTGGTGTGCCAGGAGCCGGCGCGCGCCCGTGAACACGCTGAAGGCCAGCGCGCGCACCGGGCCCACGCCGCCGCCGCCGCCTCCCATGCCCCACGTCTCGCACACGCTCTCCAACGATATTATCTATTGACAACATTTAATATAAAGTTAATACATTCAGTTGTGACGAGCTTATGGAACAGACATGTTTTTCCATGTATAGAATCATCATCTCCCTGGCCTTAATCCCATATAGGTATTTGGGGTCGGCACTCGATTCAACCCGATATGGCTGATCACCAGATTTTTATACGAAGCGACTGCCATCTGACCTTCGCAACCCCTTTTTGGAGGAAAATCGGAATATAGAATAAAAAATTTAAACTCCGAAAAAAAAACAACCAGTTGGTTGTCTGATCAATCAGTGTTCATAATTTGCAATGAATACACTTAAAATTAAATAAAATTGCAGTGCCATATTACCTTGACGAGCGGATTGAGGTGTCGCAAATGGTGGTGGGTACGCGCGGCGAGCCTCAACAAGGCGAGCAGTGCGCGCGGTCGATGCGCATGCGAGGCGGGAGGTTCGACGACGTACAACACGAGCGCGGGCGGTCCTCCCTCGGGCGGCGCGTCGTCTTCGCACGGCGAGGCAGCCCTGGGAGGGTCGTCGTCGAGCACTCGCTCCAGAGGCACGTTGGCTAGGGCTGGCACGACGGTGGCGCGCAATGCTTCCCCGTAGCCGCGCAGGTACTCGGCCAGCCGCCCGCTGCCCACGGGGCCCGCCCACTCGTCCGCGCCGCCGCCCACTCCGGTGCTGGCACGTATCACGCTATACACAATATACACGTTAAATAAAAAAACTATAATAGAATTAAAAGAAACTAAACCTTCTATTATAAAGTCAGTTTCGGAATTACCATTTAAAGCTACAATAATAGAAACATTCGCAATAATCCCCGAAATGTATTTATGCACAAGAGTACAAAGGTTAACTTAATTCTATTATGTTCAACGTACCCGTCCCGTCCGATCCTGGTGAGCGGCCTGTGCCGTCCGAGACGGCAGGCTTCGTAGGAGGCGGACAGCTCGCGGAAGAAGGCCTTGAGCGGCTCGGTGAGTGGTGCGCCGTCGGCCGCCAGCACCACGTAGGCCACGTCGCGGGCGTACGAGTACGGCTCCAGCGACAGCCGCTCCCAGTGCCGGAGCGCGTACGGCGACACCGACACCCAGTCGCGGTCGTGGCCCACCAGCAACGGTGGCACCTACACACAAACGTTCAACACATGTTACTGTCCAATCGTTCTTTAGTGGTGATTGCCGGGATATACATAACGGCTTACAAGACCGGATTATGACGTGCACATTTTGGTCCATCAAGGTGGATGAGTCGCTCACTGTTCTGAATATTTAGAAAGGCAAGATACGATACAAATGTGTAATATTATCATGAGCATTCCGACGAAAGAAAATTCGTAATGATACCTACATAATACCTGACAAGCAATTTAAAAATGTAGTGCTAGTGACGGCCACGGCAATCTGCCATATAGACACCAAATCGTTTTCATTGAAAAGACGCTGGTAGCACTTCTTTTGTACACTTTTAAGTAAGTATCTTTACTTCATTTCCAAACCCATCGCAAGTGCCTGAGTGTACGTACCGGTTGTGGTTCGCAAAGGTCTTCGTTCCCCCGTCCGGCGAGCCGGTGGAACTGCCGCCACGTGAGCGGCCCGGTCACACCGTCCCACATGCGCGCGCCGCAACAACGCTTCTGGATCGCGTCTTGCAGCAGAGGTCGGAGACGACGCATTAGTCTGAAAAATAATAATAATATAAGGGATACTTGGAAGTCAGAGAAAGCCATTTTCATATTGTAACAACCATATGCATGAATCTCTCGATTCCTTGTTAGGTGGTGACTATGTGACAACTTTGAAAGCGCAAGAAACTTATCTGCTCGAGTCTGTAAGAAACGTATGTTTCTGGACGAAATGCGGAATACATGTGTTTTGTCTCCCATTATAAAGTTGTTCGTCATGACCAGTACATGCATGACCATTTGAAGAAAAAAAGATGGCACCTTATAATTAGCTAAGTGCAGTAATTGAGGTATGTTTACCTTACGATATCCCTGGAGGAGCGGGGAGCGCGGGCCCCGATGAACGGCCACCGGTGCACGGCGGGGGCCCCGGGGCCGGCGCCCCCCGCGGGGCCTCCGCCCGCCCCGGGGCCCCCGCCCGCCGCCGCGCGTAACGCTCGCGCAGCCGCCGTGCCGCCGTCCGTGTATCTGTGCAGGGGAACATTATTATGTTACATGAAATATAAGAGCTCATAGAGTGAATTCCGTGGTATTATGTACGTATTTTTTTCGTTGCTAGTGAGGCAATGTAAATAGCAATTGTAAAATAATTTTTCAATATTTTTCCTTAAGACTTGTGATTTTCCACATAACAATGATAACGGTAATGCGGATATTTGTCTTCGCTTTGCTTATAGAAGCGATACAACATTTATCAGAATGACATACTAATAAGTCACGTGAGTTATTTATGTCGTTCCTAGGTCTACAGGACAGATTCCACTACATATATATGCTTACGCCTGTATTCAGAGGTAATGTAGGCAGAGGTGCTGGAATAACACCCACTGTTCACCGAAAATGATGAAGTGCCAATGTAACAGATGGTGAGTGTATCGCCGTTTCAGGCATTATAAACATAGATATATAGTAAAATGAAGTATGAAGTATGTGGTGTACATACTCTAAGAGGTTGAGTTTGAGGTCGTCGGTGGGGTCGGGCTGCGCGGCGCGGTGCGCGGCGCGCGCCAGGGCGGAGGCGGGCCCGCCGCCCAGCGCCGCGCCCTGCGCCAGCACCACGGCCGCCACGTCGCCCAGCCCGCCGCCGCCCGCCTCCAGCCCGCCCCCGCCGCCGCCGCCGCCCCCCGCCGCCAGGCCCGTGATCTCCACCTCGTCCTAACAACACCACATGTTAACACTCGGAGCCTACTAAAATAAGCAGGGCCTGTAAACAAAGTAACATTATACCCGCTACGCTACGCTAGTAGGAACGATACAAAATGTACGGGAATGACATATGTCACGTGACAGATTTATGTCATTTCTATACATTTTTTATCGTTAGAGTTAGAGCAAGTGCGAGAGAATGTTACTTTGACTAGGCCTACAGTGGTGTTTACCAATCAACACGTTATTTACAGAGCAATGTAATGTTTGTTTCACTAACAAACCTATCAACTAAATATTTGAAACACAGACTAAAATTTCTGTAAAACACCGATATCAGAATCTCTCTAGATTATTGAAAATATATTTACAGTTTGATTCCATCTAGACACTTAAAAAAAAATTGTTTTAGAAGATAAGTTCGGGACAGCCTGCTTATTTATTTGTTTAGAACTCCTCATCATTTATACAATTAATATGAACAGCACACTTAGAAAATATATCTTGTTCATGATCATAAATAGATGTGGATTAGTATAGTAACCTCGTAGAAGAGGCCGGCGTGGTGCGCGAGGCGGCGGTTGACGATGGCGCTGAAGCCGCAGGTGCAGCGCGAGGGCTCGTCGTCGGCCGACGGCGGCTCGCCGCGCGCCTGCGACATGCCGCTCAGGTACGTCGCGAAGTCCGCGCCGCGGATGTTGCCCACCACCTGCACCCAACACACGCACATCTTACGATGATGGTGGTAACCGGATCACACACACAGGCACATCGTCGTATATATAAGTTTATTCAGTCATTTACTAACAACTTTTAATACAGCTGGTCATCTCACTTATATTGCTGCCTAGCGGGCAATACTTGGTTATGGGTTAATAATTTGTTGTATAATTACAATGTGGTATTTAAATTCAAATTCAGTCTCATTACTCTTAAATTTATGATGATGATTTAAATTACAAATTTTAGGTAGATTTAGGATTTTTTCAACCATTTTCTGATCGAAGTTGATGGAATTGTGAAATGTGGAATAATAGGACCGATCGATATAGTGGGAAGGAAAATTTTGCCTGCCGGAAGCCTTTAGATGGAGCTTCTTGATGTTAAGACAGTTCCAAGCTATGTATTGGAAGACTCTCTTATTATTACTTTGCGGTAAATTGTGACTAGCAGATAATTTCTAAAAAAAATGCTCCGAGAACCTGACTCTAGTACAAGAATTTTGTCGCGACCTACATAACACATTATTTCAAAAGATTGCTTAGAGTTCATACGCTTAAAGGAGGGGATTCAATCGCGGTGCAACAAATGTAACCGCAGTCTGTGCACTGTCTATTATGATCCAAGACGCACCTGGCACGTCCACAACCGTACCTTGTTGCCGGCGTTGCAGACGCAGAGCGTGCAGCTGTCGAAGTTGTGGTCGCGGAAGACGTTGAGCACGGTGTCGGTGAGCAGCACGTTGAGCAGCAGCGGGCAGGCGGGCGGCGCGCGGGGCCCCGGGGCCGCCCGCGCCGGGGACCACGCGCGCCGCCCGCGCCGCTCCCCGGGGGACAGCGCCCGCTTCACGCCTGCACACCCACCACTCGTCACCGAACGCACTGTACCAACGGATGCACGTAAACCTATTAAATATGCTACAATTCACTCATTTATTCTACAGTTATTGAAAACAGTTTTTCTAAGCAACCGAGTCATTTATTGACGAGTCAATGTTTTATTCATTTTTATTTTTTAATGCAATATAAAAATATTATTGCCTCGAAAGAGTTTTAATCGGTTCACCGCTACACATTCTTGCAGAACAAGCGAGAGTGGCACGGATCGCACAGTAGTCTCTACCAAACCCCGAGAATAAGGGCGTAATATCGGTTCCATCGTATACATAATAAATTTCGAGTCCGCTCTAAAATATCTTTATTTAATAAGACTTTTAACTTTGAAATCGTCTGAATGAAATGACTTATACGAGGCTTATAAATGCCAGGTTTAGAAGGTTGCTTTTATTAAGAAGATCCCGACAAGCTAAAAGCTACTGGTTACTACAAGCACTACAGAATCTAGGAATAAATAATTCGAAATGACACACTCACACAGACACTCGCGTTTACGAGATTATAAACGACCCTAACAAAAATGATGTCCATGAAAATGTTTTGTTCCCGTAGATAATGATCTTAATGATATAAGTGGTATAGTGGGGTAGCGTACCGGTCCTGGTGGTGTCGGCGTGCGCGTCGAGGGCAGCGTCGCGGGCGTCGGGCGGGTCGTGGTCGCGCGGCGGCGGGCAGCGCGGCCGGTACACGGCGTGCGGCGGCAGCACCACGGGCGGCAGCAGCTGGCTGGGCAGCGTGGCCAGCGCCGCGTACCGCGACGACCCCACGTACTTGCATATCGTCGGCGGCTTGAACACGTACGACCAGTCCTGCAAACATCACGTGCTCATTTAGATGTCGTACATACGTAGTAATACTACTTGCATTTATCATGTTGCTGCTACAAGTTAGCGCTCAGCGAAAACAGTGGGGGTAACTGCGCATGGTTTTTATTCGCGTCGCGCCATACAAGCAGGGACAGACTCGTAAAATGACTACTGCTCATCATAGCCTTATGTCAGCACTCAAACCAGCTCGTGGCGCGAATGGGGCTCGTCGGGCAGCGAGAAGGCGGGCGAGGGCTGGCAGGGAGGTACCTCTATGGCGGTGTCGGGCGGCGGCGAGCCGGCGTGGCGCGGCGGGGGCTCGTCGGGCAGCGAGAAGGCGGGCGAGGGCTGGGCGTGCGCCTCCATGCTGGGCGGCGTGGGGAACATCTTGCTGAGCTCCTCGGGCCGCACGTACCGCGCCGCGCCGCACCGCTCCTCGCCGCACTTGTTCGAGTCCGGCGGCGTCTGCACCGTCAACTGACATCATACCACAAACATCAACCATACATTCGGCGCAATACATATTCACATCGGTATTATATCACGCACATCGCAGAATGTAATCTCAAAAACTGTCCAGGCAGGCAGGATCTTGAATATCATCGAATAAAATCGAATCAACAATCAAAATCAATCCATCAAAATGTATAATTTAAAAAAAACAACTTTAATTGCTAAAGCAAGATAGATGTGACAAATAATAAAGACGTGTACACACAAAGGACGTTATTACATAATAATATAACATAATATAATTATAATAATAATAAATATAAAGGGGTAACACTCACAAGTCTTACCGTCTCATCGCCGCTGGCCGCGTCGTCCGAGTTGTCGAATATTTGCTCGAGGTCCTTGAACGTTGGACAGAGGCCGTCCGATGTAAATAGATTCTTGTACTCTTTTGTATCATCCTGCACACAGAAGAATATACTTAAACTCGTGTCTTTGATTAACAGAAGAAAGCAAGTTTTCAGAAACTATATTAAATTATAAACAGCCTTATAATTCCATCCGCTAATTAAAATATGGCAATTATTTCTACTATTAATGCAGAGCTCGAAGGACCATAACTCTGGTCCTTCGAGCTATGATAAACGCTATTGCTTACATTTTGGTCAATCTTCTCCTGCTTAACGTCGACAAGCGTATGGTCGAAGGCGTGATGGGTGCGCGCAGCCGGCATCGTGTGATCGTGTCCTTCATACAGGTCTCCCAGAGAGCCGGTGCACAGCGCCGCTTCTTCGCTCACACGTTTCTCTGCTGGCTTGAACCTCTTAACTGGATGATCCAGCCTGTCGGATACAAAGACAGTTTGAGGAATATGGTGCAGGAAAGAAAATACATTCACTTGGTTAATAAACAAGGAGACGATAAAACACAGAAAGTAAGTCCAAAACAAACATTAATGGTAGAAAATGTCCCCAATAGTGAACGTAGCATCTGATTCTTCAAAAATGCTATTGCGCATATTGGTTGGTTGGTACTTTAGCGAGAGTAAAGATACATATTGACGCACATCTTCGCCTGCCGATATGTCCGTGTAGCTCGCAACGCAAAAACTAGCTACTCTGAATTAAGAAGATAGTCTAGCTGCACAATTTTGCCAGTACTTTAGGAATATAACTGTGAGGTACACATAATATTGCTAAATAGCGTAACAAAGCAAATCCTCGAATATTCTTAGTGAAAAATAAAGTATCGGTGAGTGCTAGACTTTCTTCTCAAAAGAACAATTTATGTGCCGTGAGTAAGTGTATAATCTGTTCATACCTGCATACCGTAAGTAAGCGTTGAACATACAAGTTAGACCATTAAACACTGACACGTAAATTACTTAAAACATTATTATAACATTTAAAAACCAAACGAATAAATTGTATTATAAAAAAATGGATTTGAATATTTATTTCAGGCATAAGGGTATTCTACATATGTATGTAGAATACCCGTAGGTAAGTATGTACTTATATTCGGTATTGTAATAACAACACCCACATTTCACCGAAGATGATTAAGTGCCAACGTGACAGATGGCGAATCTCTCGCCGTGTCAGGCAATACACATATGTCTTCAAATTACTTCTCAGACATATACAGGTTTCTTCACGACGTTTTCCTTTACCGTAAAACACGAGATGTAAATTATATTATATTATTATTAAGTGTCATCATAATCCATTCGGTAGTTTTTGCGTGAAGAATAACAAACATACATGTATACATACATCGTTACAAACTTTCGCCTTTATTATTAGGAAGTAGTATGGTATGATGTGTGTACTGACCAGGCGAGTACGGTGGAGTAGTCGTAGAGCATGTGCAGCTCGTGTTCGTCCTCGAGCGGGTCGAGGCGGCGTTCGGCCGGCGGCAGCACGGGCCGCCGCAGCTCGCCCTCGCACCCGCCGCCCGCGCTGCCCGCGCTGCCCGCCGGGGACTCGCCCTGACACCAAACACACACGCTTATACAACACGTTACCTAACATGTGTAAGTGATGCGCGATTGCGAGATGTTTCAAAATTCGTAACAATCGGAGTTGATACAATTTACCATCGTCAGGGCGAGTCGATGACGATGGTAAATAACGAATAAATCGCGAGGTTTTTGGATTGTTTTAATGCAAGCGATTGGCTTAAGTCGAGCAAAATCTTGCCTGATACTTCGCGATGGATCCAGACGTTTGAACAGTCGCGATAAACCTCTCGCCATCACGCATCGCAAAGATAATTTGCCTTGATTTAAAAATAATTGAATCTCTATTCTGACACGGATTTCAAAAGGTTTTTTTTTTTAGGAATTTTTACAATCAAAGTCTTGACTCATACCTAAAACGCTGTTTGTAGACTTCAAATTTGGAGGCATATTTGAGATTAAAGAAGGCAGAATGGGTTGTTATCGGGTACCTGTGTGTAAGTTTTGGGCGGCGGCAGCGAGGGCGGCGCAGGCGTAGGTGGCGCGTGGGGGTCCGGTGTGGGTGCCGGCGTGTGGAGCGTCGTAGGCACTACACCGTTGGCCTATAAAAAAATTATCAACTTTTTACATCATGCATTTACAATATTCAAAGCTCCAATTGATGCCTGTTTCGGAGCGAGTAAATAATATCATCAAACTTTATGCTGCGGTGCATATACCTATTTACCATTTGAATGTGGTACGGATAGTCTTTAATGAATCTCACACTATTTATTCAAACTAACTTTTAATAAATACATGAATAAATATTGATCTTTTATTTCTTTATAGCTTAGTACATAAACACAAGACATTACAAAAAAATTTTTACAGCTGAGGTTAGTAGATGTTGTGCCCATTCGGAGATGATTGAAGTGATACCCCTCCCATGCGTTGCAATCGCCAGTAAGCAAATACAATGCATATGGTGATGTGTGTCTACACGTAGTCAAGGTGAGTGCGTACCTGGTGCGAGGGTATGGCGGTGTGGTGCGGCGAGGGCGGCGGCGGGCCGGCGGAGGAGGGCGCGGACACGGCGGGCGCCGGCGACCCGCCGCCGCAGCTGCCCGGCGAGCACGCCGCCACGCCGCCCGCACTCGCTCTACACGACACACGAACATCACTATACTATTATCATCACACTATATCACACACGTATATTGTACTGTTTCACAGGCCCGATTTTATCATTTCACTACAAAATCAATAATTCCAATTTTTCAAGCACAAAAAATCATGAAACGCGTCATGTCGTTTCTAAAACCGTCCCGAATGTCTCGTGTGAATATAGTCTCCAGATAAAAGCGGTCCTGCAATACTCGCCTGCTGTGTAAACAAAGTGTCAATATCACAATCTCAGAGTATAATGACGAAGGTGACCATCCAGATTGAAAGTGAACAAACACGCGAATAACATAGGAGAAGTAAGAACCCCTACTAGAGCTATTGGGTTTACCTCTGTAATTTCCCATTAGTAGCCCAGAGAGTCTGGATTAGTGCCCGGTTAATGGCAATAAACTCACCGTCTATATAGAATTTAACAATAACTTGCGAAATGTCGGTGTACTGCGAGTACTCCACGCACCTACCTCTTCGGGGATAACAAGCGTGACTCAACTGATTTATTTAGAAATTAAATAAATGTAGTTTAACTAACATTTATCGCAAACACTTTTAAACTAAACACAGACATCCAATTAGGTTACTTATTAAAACAACAAGTAACCGCGGTCGATTGCCTCTAGTCATTACGTAACGTATTGTTTCACTTTCAACCTTGAAACTTGGCCATTATGTGACAAATTCGAATGAACCCCGTCGATGAATAACAACTCCATGTATTCATACGTGACAATATTGTGTTAAGAGCCTCGAGATGAAAGGTAGATGTTATTTATGTATTCAATGACTTTGTTTGTACATTGCTGTGTTACCCTCACAGGAAAAGTACAACACGACAGTCAAATATGTAATGTACAGCAATATACAAGCGAATAACACCCATAAATGAGTATGGATTCACCATGATCGAGTGCAACACACGGTGATAACAAATAAACAACAATGTGACTTGCTTGGATAGTTCTGTCGACAATGTTACATGTAATGAGTGTTTAGTCATGACAAATATCTCTTATGATGTAATACATTTGACATATTAAATTTATATGTTACTTGGAATGTTTTATCATTATTATAATTTCGCAGATCACATTGTTTAAGCGCAACAG
This sequence comes from Watsonalla cultraria, assembly GCA_964035505.1. NCBI lineage: Eukaryota > Metazoa > Arthropoda > Insecta > Lepidoptera > Drepanidae > Watsonalla > Watsonalla cultraria. The sequence goes on from OZ037714.1 coordinate 11,681,073, forward strand.
CATTGAATTTTGAGTCTTAAATTCAATTGAAATAAAGAGCGTTTTACGCTCACTCCAGTTGTCTGCGATGACTTAATAATAAAAATAATAATAAGACACAAAACATGCAATCGACATTCGGCATTCTCTAACTCATGCAACTAATCAATTAACGATGCAATAAATAAATGATAATTATTATAATAAACTTTACATAGGCACTGCATGCATAATCGAAGCGGCATTGCATAGTTCGTGGCTCGTCCTGGCTTAAGGCAATTGGGATGTATGCGTGAAGAGTGTACGTTGGTAACGGCCACATAATATAAACATATACAAGTTCAGTTCCCATACATTGGCGATAACAGGCGCACGCACAGACAGTTAAATATTTGAATACCTCGATCAAGGTCGATCTCCCCGTGAAAGTTAGGTCACATCATTACCCTACGATAGATCCTAATTCGCGCGCATATATTTGTGTTTGCGACGATTATCGACCAACGTAGGAAGCTCAGACTGTACCTCTAGTATGGGAATTGTTTTCGTATTCTATACTCGCTAGCGATATTTTAGTTTCGTATGTGTGTGAAACTAGCGTGTATAGATTAAGAAAAATAATTCGCAATAGAGGCATACTGTTACGTTTGTATTCGGTGACCGCAGCTTGTTCACGTAGAACGCGCGGGCGTTAGGCGTTTGCGCGAGAAGTTTGTAGCGACGAGTTCAAACGATTTGGACTCAACTGAGGTAGCCAGAGAATCTTGCGCTGACACACACAAACATCTCACGCGTATGATATTGCTGCGATACAGTCACTAGCTTTACCCACTAGGTAGTCCGCACCCGCTCATTATCGTAAACAAGCACAGGAGGCCTACTCGCTTTCTCCGAAAAACGAAACCAACGAAAGTTCGCAAACTTCCTACCATAGTTCTCATTCGTTCTAAGTTTACTTTAATTAAATTATTAAAAGAACAAAATCTTGAGTTTCGAATTTTCGACCGTTTCCGGAAAGAGAGTAGACCCTCCAGTAAGCTATAGAAGTGTGGTGTGTGTGTGTGTGGTGTGTGGTGTTACTCACGGGTGGAGCCTTGGTGTGTTGGCGGGGCGGCGGGGCGCGCGGCGGTGGAAGGGCGGCGGGCGGGGCGTGCGGCGCCGCCGCCACCTGCACCAGACATCCGCTAGCCATCGCCCACACACTACCTCGCACACCCGATACCTAACACCGCACTACCCTAGCCCCCACGCTATACACCTTACCCCTCCATTTCATTTCAAAATATACTGTTTGTCTGAGAAGAAATTTACGTATAGTGCCTGAGGCAGCGATGTGCTCACCATCTGTCACTTTGGCACCGAGTCATTTAAGTAATAGTTTTCGCTTCTAATTTCAGTGAATATATCGCTAAAATGAGCGGAATACTCCAATTTGAACCATAAAATCTTCAGTTAAAATTGTATTTGAACTAACTAACAATGTAACTACAAATGTGGAAACCTTAATCATTTTTGTACATTAATTAAGTTGTAAACTACAGGTTCTTTCTCTCAAGACAATGTGCAAAGTGTCATACATACTAGCATAGAATAGTATACGTCTAGCTGACCTATAAACCCCATTGAACGAACTGTGTGGGACACAAGTAGGTGAAGTATTTTATGAGGGACTTGAGTACGGCCTGCAAGCCTCGGCCGTAACGAGGGAATCAAATGTTCACCGAGTACCCAAATATCAGGGCAATAGCGTCTTAACCACTTAGCTATAAAGTTCAAAGTCGTAAAAAACATGCTCATATTTGAATTCCACCGTCACGCCGGACTGATAGACATAAAAGCATAATATATCCCTCTACAGCTTCAACATATAACTAGTATAACTGGCTCTATATAGTAACACATACATAACATCTACCTATCTACGCGGGTATACTCTCGACGCTGCATAGTGTCGATCGCAGCCAATATAATCCTCATGCTCTAACAAATAAGGTTCACTATTGTCTGCGACAGACCAACCTGCAACTCTCATACGGATGCATATCATGTACAATAGTAAACATATAAGTAAATATTACGTGATAGTTTTTATAATAAAATGCAACACACAACGTAACACTACTACTATATACTGCTCCTATCTACTGTATAATACTTAATTAATATGTATTGTATTATGTACTTATTATTTATTTATTGCTGTGAATGTGTGTGCTGCAGAAATTCACTCACACATAAATATGTGCTTCGTAACATGGTCAACAAACAGTATCAGTATTTCATCTGTCAGATAACATCCCAAACTTATTAGTCTATAATCAAGCCTTGACATCAACAGACAGGGCAAATCATGCTCGCAAAATGTCAAAACAGTTTTAAAATTGGAATTACATTTCCAAAGCACACACAGCAAGCAAATATATATAAAATATATAATAAATACGCGTGTGTTCGTGGTGGTACTCACTTGGCGCAGGTGCAAGGAGTCTTGCGGGTGGGGTCCACGAAGTCTTCGCCCTTGTCGCCGGCATCGCTGTAGCACAACTCCGCAGACTGGAATGAAAGCTTTATTTGTTTACCATGCCACTTACTCGTTACAAAAAGCCGGTTAATATATATTTATTGCACTATGGTTCAGAAGTCATCGCGTCGACGTAAACTCACAATAGTGTATGGGCTCACAATAGTGTCATCGTTAGGCTGACGGAGGCGCTGTTCCGATCCTATACAAATCTGCGTCTACGTCGACGTACTATGACTACTTGTAATGGCGGCAGTAAAAAACTAGCACTAGGCCTTTAGCTATTGTGCCGCGAAAAATACACTTTTGCAAAGCAATCGAGGGTAATAAAAAAACTCATGGTTGGAGACCATTAAGCTCTACAATCGTCAGTTGTATCAAAATAAAATGTTAGAAGATGTTAACAATGTTATAGTATCTTAATGATAACATTCCAACAATAAATTATCGTCTCATAATTTTGGAAGATTACTCAGAACTGTCTATTTATGAAGAGCAGCCCTGTTTCCCACTTCCATTATAGATACCACAAAAAGTATGAGAATAATGTTATCATTGCAAAAGGTATGTTTACAAAAGTGTGAAATTATAATAGGATCTATTTATTTGTGTTTAGCAAATAAATCATTTCAATGTATAATAATTATGACAATGTTACATTGTATTGAGCCGCTCAACATTAGTACTAGATTACTAACAGAAATTGAGCGGCACAAAATAAGCATGCGAGCCGCTTCGATGACCGCGAGTACGAGTAGAAAATGGACGTCTCGACTCAGCCTGAACGCTCTTTGAGCAGCGACAATACCCCAAAACGAACGAGTCACTCGACTTAAGCACACCGGTATCGTCATGAGAGCTGAGCCGACCACTGCGTTCGCAGTAGCATGTTGATACGCAGCTTTAGAAGGGTAGTTTCCGAACCGTGTTTGTGCCTTAATATGGTCTGAGCTACGTATATAATGGGCATGTGGTGGGTACCTGGTGCGGGGCGGGCGTGGTGAGCGCGTGCAGCGTGGTGGGCGCGAGGGCGGGCGCCACGCCCGCGGCGCCCGCCTCCATGTCCGTCACCAGCACGTACGGCAGCGGGTACCGCATGCGACTCTCGCCGCACACCACCTATACACACACACACATTCATTATTATCACAACGTACTACTGCAACATCACTACTATACATCTCTGCATTTCACCTAAATACAAAGATCTACTCTTTGAGATATTTGCATATTACTGTGCGCCTAAGTAATTTGCGCACACTTCATCTCACAGAGCGTAGTCACAGTATATATATTTATAAGCTTACTAAGCAGTATGGAAATTAAACCAATTATTTTAAATGAGTATGTTTGCTCTGTTGGATAATTAAAGTTGTTGCTCTTGAAAGTTTTTTTAATTTGCTATCAAAAGAAATTATAATTTTACCATAGACGTAAATGACGACGTGATATCTCTTAATAACATTACACTTATAATCTCATAGATACGCGCTATTTAAGTGCGTCATTTGGAACGACTTGTTCCTGGATTCCATACTGCTTGTACATATACATGTGAACTATGCCCTTGTTAATAGAAGGATTGAGCGAGGGTGGTCGTTCCCCCATGACGTGCAGGGTGCAGTTACCTCGACGGCGCCGCAGCCCTGCTCGAGCGGGTAGAGCTGGCGCCAGGCGTCCAGCAGCCGCTGGGTGGGGGGGTCGCTGTCGGCCCACTCGCGCCCCGTCACCGCGCCCTCCAGACCGAACGGCGCCAGGATCACTGCAACATACGAACACCGCTTACATCACATACTGTACCATGTATAATCCTGTAAATTTATGTCATTCTGGCGATTTGAAAGTACTTTTGACTGACTTCTATTTACTAACCACAGAGGTAGGTCAGAATGAGTGCTATATCCCTCAATAGTAAAATATACATATTATTAATTCAGCCCGAGGCATACATTTTTAAATATGAATATCTTATTAAAAGGTAATAAATATAACATGATAATGGACAGCAACTCCTGCAGCCTCAGCCTTACTCTCACCACAATCCTACTCTTATTTAGCATTCGGCTTCCATCTTCTACAACGTAGAGGGTAAAGTTACAGTTTCATCGGGTAGTTCGGAGTTTTTAACGGGATATCGTGTTATGCCCCTACCTCTCTCATTTCATTAGGTAATATTGTCTTAAGGATGTTGGTATTTTACTCTGTTATTGTCGACTGTGTAATCCGTTCGGGCTACACGCGGGTCGGTGTTCGTTTCGGCATTTCTTGCTAAAAGTTTAAAGAACTTTGTTATTGTGTAAATGAATCCCCCCTCTTACCCTTAGCGTCAGCTTGCTGCTGATCCGGCGAGTTGAGCTTGGCGAGTCGCTTGGCGGTGAGCGTCCTGACGGGCGGGTGTTGCCGCACGTCCACCGACGCGCACACGGTGCTCTCGCCGTGCAGGAAGAACGCGAACGAGAACGACAGGTGCCATGGACTGGAAACACAAAACAAATATCGAAATCAATCATCATCATCATGCCCAAATCCCATTAATTTATGATCGGCGCAATTTCTTTTTCATCAACTTCTCCCTTCAAATCTGGATTCCCTCCTTAATAGGCCTATTTTCAATATATATTTATATATTTTTGTCTTCCTCTTCCTCTGTAATCATCCATATTCGTAAACAAAACATAGCCAAGTAATAAATAAAACACTGTTTCTAAATATCTATAAGTTAGCAAGACAAGCTAACCCAAATGTGTATTGTCTGTAATATCTTTTGATAATATAAATTGTGAAATGTTCGAAGGTGAACGAAGTCATACTCTGATGTCTTGACGAGGACGACACAGAGATCTTCGTGTTGCTATTGGAAGTGAGCCCGTGTTGCCACAGGCTCCGACTGGACGACAACCCATTGGAGTTGCCCCAGGTCGAACTTCCATTCGTCTTATATTTGTGCGTCAGTCAGTAAACATTCCTTACTCGTGCCTGACTTTAAAAGCATTATCAGAGAAATTTCCAAGTTCAGGTCCAGAATGGCAAGCTGTCTCTCTTTTTTGAGTTACTAGGAGTTCACAGAAATGTAGACCCAAACTAATATAATGAATTCGAATGTGTGTTTCTTTGCTTCGCTCGATTTTATATCTAAGACAGAGACCTACTTTTCACCACAACGCAAAAAAAAAGCGATGCTTACGACATCTAGTGAAAAAATCTTAAAGCATAATTCAGCCCCATACAACAATACTGTTATTTATCTCGAAGCATCATCAATGCAACTATTAAACGATGCGCACGCGACTGGAGATTTCACACCGCGCCTTATGCTTTTAATTGTACTTTCACTATCGGCGCTACGTTTTTCTAGCTTCCTCATATAATGTAGAATGTACTCTATACAGTTCTACATAAGGTCGATATTAAATTTACTACTGCAAATGAGGATAGTTATAAGTTAACTTACATTTTGTTATGTTTGGGTATGGTGATAGTATTTTTGAACATTTGTTGGGAACTGAATTGCTTTAACAATATTTTGTATTGTATCTTATTATGATGACTATTTGACGAAAAAAAAGTGTAATAGTCCCAACTAACAGTGAACGAAGTCTTCTTTACTTAAACTAAAATAGTCGGATAACTGTGGGATATGCAATAAGGTGCATTTTGTTGTACCTCTTGCCCACGTCCTCCTCGTCGCCATCGTAGGGCTGCACAAACCACTTGCCGAGTCTCACGAAGTCCCGGGATAGGAGGCATCTGGAAATAATACAACACGATTACGTAAATTTATAAATTTCTTATGAAACTAAACCACCTTAGATCCCTCATACATGGATTGTATCAATCAGTTTAGCACATAAATCATGTTTTCTACGTACATGCATACTGGGGAACTCTTTATCAAGAAGCATCTCAAGCCAAGTTCAACTGTATGAAGCTACCCGTATTGAGCAGTGTACGGGAACCACTATTCGCGTCCTCGATCAGAATCGATCGATTGCATAACTATTACCATAATATATCTATATCTATTACTTTACTAATATATAAAGCTTAAAGAGTTTGTTTGTTATTTGAACGCGATAATCTCAAGTAATATAGGGTCGAATTGAATTTCAATTTATTGATCAAATCTTATTTCAGTGTACTTCATTTATTGAGAAAGGCTCTATCTATATTATCACGCTAAGACCAATCGCAGGTTAATCAGTCAAACAGCCTAAAGTAACCATTCCACGTGGACAAAGTCGCGCGTAGAAGCTAGTCAGACATATGGGAATATGATCTTGTACAAGTCGTTGTTGAGTCAAAAGCGATTATATTACATCAAAGCGTGGAGCTGTAATAATTGTAATTCAGAAGTAACAATGTTAACAGAAACAAGACAGGTCCAACCGTGGGCGACAGGTAGGAGGCAAACAAGCTAATGTATTACATAAACAATATTAAACCTACTCCCTCTGTTACTATACACACGAGCCGTATTTCTTTATAGATACAATACCAAGTAACTTTTATTGAAATACCATTTGACGGCGCACTTCTGTTTATTGTTTGCAATAACCACATATAGAACATAACTTACGAATCAGGGCCCGTATTCTGAGACATACGAGAATCAGTGCATATAACGCGTGTATATTTTAATTTCGCTACATAGTGATTACGTTACGATCTTGAAAGATTAAAAGATTGTTTCTATGCATCATATATAAGTATGTTGTCAGTTTGTAACGTGAGAAACGTGCGTTCTCGCATTTAGAAAATGTAGATAAAATCATAAGGTCCATCCGTACGATACGAGTATTTGTATGTCAGTGAACTAACGTCATTAATTCGAATACATAGTCCCAATTTAAGTTCCAGAAGTAAACGCGAACTATCTCTGTCTGTCTGACTATTATCTTTTCACGGCTACGAATTGGATGACATTTGGAATTGAGATTACTTTGAAACTAAGGCTTCAATAATCATTATACGGAAGAAGTCCAGGGTAAAGTCATGACAAATACTAGGACCACGCCGTTCACAAGTATGACGCCAACTCGAATCTATATATAATTCATATGAAATATTATATTAAACACACGTGTGTAAATATACATACAATACAATGCATTTCATTACATTGACCCTATCATTGCCAGTGCAGTTGTAAAGACAATGCCAGTTGCAATTGTGATAACTTGGCGCTGTATTTTGGATAATTCTGTTCTTGTTGACATAAAGTGTGCAATGTAGAATAGTTGCACTATATTACAAAACATGATTAAAACACTGACTAAAACTATCTCCATCCCGTTTTAAATCCGTATTTTAGAAAGAGAAGGGCCTACTTTTACACCAAGGATGAACTTAGTCTGAGTTTTGTAAAAAGGGGGTAGGTATATCTCAAGTAATATAAGAGTTATAAAATTCATAGTCCAAGCTCTATCAATGATGATTCACGAAACATGTCAGGAGCTCATGCTTCCACTATGGAGTTACACTATATTAGATGCCTAGTATGGGGACGGTGAACGCATGACAGCTAGCAAATGAGTAATCGGTGTTATTGTAACTTCATAGGGCATTACGCAAGGCGACATTTATTACGAGAAGTGATATTTACAGCCTGATTGACCAGATGTATTAATCTGTCGTCATAGCTCTCGAAGTCATTTCAATGCCTGTAGTAAAACTGCGTTTAACACAGGATCTTTTATAGGCCCCACCAGTAAGAAAGTGCAGGTTTACGAGCGAACTCATTATTGGTACTGCAGTCACTGCGCCTCGAAACTACTCGACGTTTACAGCTTCATGCTGTAAGCCACTGCACAAGTTATTTTTATATGTTTATGATGATTCAACTACGGTCTAGAGTTCTGGTCCGAGAAGCCTAGGAACACACCATAAAGCAGAACATAAGCTGTGCAGTCAAATAAACGGGTAAAAGTGTGAAGAGAGAGCTTCCCAATGAATCTTACGACACTACTAAAACGGATTAAATTCAAAAGATATAAGTATTTATAGGTGAGTCAGACTTTCCGATATTTAGAACAAGTGGTATTTAATTTGTAGCACATTTATTTTAGGCGTTGCGCCCGCGACTATCTTTAAACATACGTACTCCAACTACGTTGCGGTTGTAAACAAAGCTTTTTATTATGAATCATTTTACAAATATGTGTGCACTGTAAAAGTCACCATATTTTATGCTCAATAAGGTTTCCCATCGGCTGGCTGGTAGGTAATGGCGGCGATGACTAATTTCTGTACTTCATGTGCTGAGAGTAACAATCACTAGAGTTGTAATCAAAATATTATAAATGTTAATTTAAATCGTAACCACTGCCATTAATGGGCGGACCTTTAAGAATATTGAACAAGAATTATAGAGCTGTTATTATGGGCAAGTACTAAATAATCTAGAAGACAATATAGGCAGCTAATACCTATGCAGAGGCAGCATTTGACCGCATACAAATAAATCTTACTCATTGTTCGATGATTGTTATTCAAGTCATCATATTTAAAAATGAAATGAAAATAAACAGTATTAATACATAGGTACAAAGTTTTATTCAACTTGCAGAATATTCTCTCAGAAATGGTTACCTTCTCAGCAATTAATACGCGTGGTGTACCGTGCGTGACCGCGTCGCGCGCAATAGCATGCAAACTGCCTTCATAAGTCATAACGGGAGAGTTCCACATACATACGGCTGTGGTAATCCACTATTTTAATACAGTTTATGTTCTCAAGAAACCATACATACTACTAAAATCTGCAAGTGTATGAACATCTCTCAAAAAATTATCATTTTCGCAAAAACATATCGAAAAATGTGGCAAGTCTAAATCGGAATGCATATCAGACAATGCACTAACTAAACGTTTAAATAGATATAAGCAGATATGGTGCCGCTCTAGCGCCACTAATTAATAAGATGCTTATCCTCGATATCTGATGCTTATCTGATGACTACTGTAGATATTATAAATGCTATCAGACTAGATATACTCGCGAAGTATCACATACAACTGTTAACAGTTACATACGAGTACGTGTTTCCTGCGTACCAAGGGCGTTATGGTGGTTACTGATGGCATTTATAGTACTCTGATAGGAACTTACGTGATTTCTTGGGTAGGCTGTATTTCAAGAGAGTCTATTTATTATGTCAAAACTTATCATTTAATCCAAAGATTAAGTAAAGGTCAAACTATTGAAACATCTTAGTGAATATTGGTGCTAAAGTAATTCAATTAAGTTATCGAATATCACGTAAAAGACTATAAAAATTATCGATACCACGTTACAAGCAAACCCGACGAGTGTAAAACGGCGCATAAAATTATTAACGATCCAACCCTTGATTCAAAAAAAGAAGCCTGCATGGTCGAGGTTGATGGTGCAAGTGTATCGTAAAATGGTCGCAAGATCGCACCACGAGACGGGACAAACGTATTGTTTCTTTGACGTGCCGCCAACCGGCAGAGGGGTCAACGACTCGTCTGGATTTCGTTCATATGCCGGGATTCTGTGCCCGCTGAGGCCGGGAGATGCATGGCTCCAATGCGATACGCGCCCGTTGCGTAACGTTCTACAATCGATTAACCACCACTCGGTATTTGGAATACACTCATAAATTTATATATTCTGTCGACTGATACGAACCCGACCAATGTTCTACTATCTGCAGTCGTAGCTACTAGAACCAATTGGAATTCAGTGAACAAATCGTCAAAGCAAAGGTTGTGCCGCGATGAAATTCTCATCAATAAGTAATCACTTTAGCGCTATCTTATCAAAATGTCATTGCTTCATATCATCATATCATTCCGGTGTAGATTCGATATGGAAATATTTATAAACAAAACCAGTTTACATATTTCATTAGCAAGTCAGGTAGAAATAAGAATTGAGGCTGAATAGGTGCCCGCCCGAGTGCATCAATCTGGTCCTTAATTATGCGAGACAACAATAAATGTTGGATAATAAGAGACGTTTAGGAGTTACAAGAAATGAGTCGCTCGGGGCACTGGCACGGAGGATTCTGCTTGTGTGGGTAAAAAACGACATTAGAACGCCCGGCGATGCGTCGACCTTCGCGGCACGACCACGTCACGACCAGAACACGATGCGTCCGCGCACTCGTGCCAGGTGCAACATCGATGGCGCGAATTGCAACTCCCGCCGTGCATGCTCGCTCGTTAATACACATTGTTTTTGTACGTATCGCAACTACATATAAAAGACCTACTAAAATTATTTTACATTTTATTGCGAAATATTTTTAAGATAGCGTCTCGATCCTATGAATGAAGAAGAACAATGGGCCCAAATGTTTACCTCGAGGAACACCATGAATCTGAGTTGTGAAATCGGCACATGTAAATAATGTTTGCAAGGAACGAAGTCATTCATAAGATGATCTTTTAAGCTAGGTTATATTTTTTGTGATGTCTTTCTTAGGGGCTAGTTGGTAAAATAGAGGTCCCACGCAGATCCTTCAGAAAGCAATTTACTTACTGAGAAACTTAAGCTTTATTTTTACACGCTTTATTTATATTTGCATATCGTCAAACGACAACAGCGCATTGTATGACAATTACATTCATTGCACAAGTTCATCGCTTGTGTTTACGGACATTCTACCAATCGTAGGTGAGTAGCGCTATTGAGATGGTTCTGATTGGCCGACAGTTTTGTGGCGCCGAGTTGTGGACGCAGTAAACGTCCAACAAGTACTGGTTGCAATACTAATATCATATAGAAAATAACACGCAAATAGTGTTGCCTTTTCCTTTGTCGCAGAGTTATTGACCCGTATTTTTCCATTTTGTTTGTGTAATTACCTTTCGATGAGGTTATGCAGGGCTTTGAACAGCAACGATCGACATTCGTATGACAGCCCGCTCTCCCAGGATCCTTGTTCGCCTTCTGTAAACAATGAGAAACAAATTGTTAATCACGGAAAATTACTGTTAAATTAAGATGCATTTTGATTATTTTCTGCCTTTTTGGTGGGATAAGATAAGGTAATCTCTAAAATATTCTGGTGTTAATTATTCATTACATTTGCCCTGACATTGAACTTTCCTTTAAAGTATTGTCATTTAGAATGACCTAACATAATTGTCATCTCAATTACCATACTAATATCGCGAATATGTAATGTTTCAAGGTCGAGGTGAGAATGAAAATGTGTACATTAGCGGATGGCCGATCGTGAAGCGATAAAATCGTACACTGAAACTACTGATGCAGTAGAAATAGCTGTTGTTGCATTCGCAATCGGAAGATAAACTCAGCCTATCACCCACCGGCGCGTTAGATGCGAAAACAAAACGGCGCGGGCGGCGTTGCCGCTCCGTGCATGTAGCGCTATCCTACTCGGGCTCAGGAGGCGGGGCGGGGGCGACCCGCGTGACGTCACACGAACTAGAGGCGCACGTGCTTGTGTTTGTAGCGCACGCCGCGTACAACACACATGCGGGCATTGGTTGGTTAGCGTCCGCTAACAATTTAATTGACATTGAATTTTCTATGCGGACATTATCTCTAGACAAGATCCGCAAATTGTTGCAAAAGTAATGGTTGATGCTATGGTAATATAAGGAAAGAAAGCATAGTGTTTCCATAGCAGACAATCATCTATTCAAAAAATTTCAGTGCTATAAGTTGCGGTGCGGTTCAAAAATCCAAATTGTAATGCTTGCGACCACCATGCTGGAGCTTTTCCAAATGTTCAACCTTGACATTCATGCTGCAGGTGTGCGCGTGCTATCTCCATCTGAACTAGTTTTTCCAGTATCTACATCTAGTAAGTGGATAGCACCGATGACTTAATTAATTAACCTAAAACTTTAATCTCCACATCATAATCGACGATGATTTAATTGCAGCCAGTCAATATAAATGATCGCGTATGAATGATATAAAAGGTTAAGCGCTGGAAGTAGTCTATTAAGCTTAAAATTAATAACTCTCTAGTTGTAAAATTCGCTGGTAAATGGGTTGTGAAGGGCATCAAGTTAAGGCTTGGGATTAAGTTGACCATAACTAATTATTTGGACATCTTTGATACTGTTGGGATCAGCGTAACGAGGGGCGAGGCCTCGTTAGGTCCTCTGTCGCAGCGTGTTCCAACAATCTGCGTAATGGAGCGCAGAAACAGGCTGTTTACAAGACCATCTGAACTGTCAATATCTTATGACAAATGTCCACAGAATTATAACAATTTGCAATAGCATAATCGAAACTATTGTAGTAGTGGGATTTGTAAATTTAAAAATCAATAAATACGAACCAAAGAAATCTACATTTTACAATGACAATTTTTACATTGCGACATTTATAATCAATCATCGTAACAGTTGGATTGGCTGGTCAATGTGAAAACACTGACGATGTTGCATGTATTTACCGTTACCAGTAGAAGATTAGTTCGTATGAGTTACTGCAATTACGATCGAGTCGGCCGGTTCGGCACCATCGACTCCATCTCCCAAGGCCGTTAACGCAACAAACGGTACGCTTACTGTGTTCCAATACCGATATACTCGAATACCGGAGCGAGTCACGAGTCACGACTCGAATTGCAACGTGGTGTGGTGTGGTACTACCACAATTGGACTCTCAGGGTTTATCAGTATCGCTTGGAAGTTTCGATGATTCACTGTTGATGAAGTCAATTAGCCTGGCGACAGTTCTGGAGTCCACGTAACTTTTTAACAACGTGTAACGATTTTTTGAGATTAAAAGCATTATCAATCTCATTGTTGTACAAATACATAAATAACGTCTGTAAATAGTGTCTGCTGATGATAGTGGTGCATTCGCCAATATGCAATAATGAGGATAGTTTAGGTTCAAGGTCGCATATATGTCGCGGTGTAAGTGTGGTGGTTGGCACCACCTTGCGCCGGGATCGATAGCGGGCAGACGACGCGCGCCGCCGCGCCGTTACCCGTCTCCTCCTCGATGTGAGCACTGAACTTAGCGCGGTAATCGCCACGCGATTATCACTATTGTTGCCTACGGCTTGTTTGTTTGGGGCATCAAGCGCTGCGGTTAATGTCGCCGATAAGATACTGATAACATTTCAAACCAACTTTCAGACAACCGAGTGCGAACTGATAGTCATATCAACAACCGATTGTAAAATTATTCCGTCGACCCACCGAAGCTTTAGTCAGATGAGCAAAAATAGAGTTGATGATGTTGGGAATGTATCGGTGTAATAAATCTGGTATTTAAAGAGGTATACCGCAGACGATGGTTCGGATAGTGGGGATGGAGCGGGAAGATTTATTGTGGACGGTGACAGGGCAACAACATTATGGCGCGACACGTGGGCCTTCGTCGCCACCGGTGGCGCAGCGTCTCACTCGCACCAACTGAGTTTGGAACAATCTCCGCGTTATACAAAATACGAGTTTCGCAATCTGGAATATTGCAGCTCTTGCTGGGTCAAGCCTGTCAATTAAACCTTCCGTTACACTTGAATTGGCAACGAGTGCTCGGGTTAATTCTACTATAACTTTTGTTACATTAAGTTTGGTGCAGTATTTACCTAAGAGCATAAACATTATTGTGTCAAAAATTTAAGTTTTATTTTAATACATAATCTGACCTCGAAAACTGACTCCAATTGCCTTGAACAGTGAAATCGCTGGTGGAAAGACAGGAACGCAATTCTTTTACTAGTATAACTAACCTGGAACTAAGATTTTGAGAAGGTATTTAGAACATCATTATTTTTGACGTGGGAAATGATTGTGCGGGCAGACGAGAGAAAAATAGTAAACATGAAGTGACAGCTACATGAATAGGCGGGCGGGCGGCGCGGCATGGCAACGTCGCTTTAAATCCGCGTCGCTTTGTTTACACCCGGCGCCGAGGGCGACCGCTGCGGCACTACTTGTAATGCCACCGTATTTATATTGCATCATAGTAAGCGCATCTACCAGAAAAAATAATTGATTTGAAACTAACAATTTTTATTTGATCGATACATGTAGTCTACAAGGGATTATATTATTGAAAGCAGGAAATAAGAAAGAAAAACAATACAAAAAAGAATGAATAGGGCGGGCGGCATTGTTCGTGTATTGTATAGGCGGATACGGGCATTTAACCCGGTTCGGCGTCGCCTGATAATGTAATTCAAGATCGTATCGAGCGCGTGGAAATCTGTCAATTCGCGCGCGCCCTCAGCGGTGCGGGGCGGGTCGGACTCGGTCCCTCTTGCGCGGTGGTTGTGTTGTTATCCTTGTCGCACACGCCCACGTGCGCGTGACGTCACGCGCGCGTCGCCCCGTCGACGTCACGAACCGCCCGCAAGCCTCACGTCGGCCACCCCGTCAACAGCACCAGCATGCGTGGACTCAAATATACTTAGGGTTGATACTGATAACGATTAGCACACTTGGTGTTGATACAACTCTTTGACTTCTCAATTCAGTAAATTGTTTGTTAGTCAATGTTGGGGATTTTTTTTATTATTTATTTTTGATTAAATACTTCCAACATTTCGTAGGCTCCACCTCGACACACACTCTTTGATTCCGAATTCTTATTATGATTAGGAGAGTTGTTTTACCAACTGATCCTTCCCATGTTTTTGCGGTTTAGGTTTCGTCTTGCTCCATCTATTGGCTGGTTTTATCTAAGTCAGAAGTGTCAAGTAAACAGTCAACACACATTTATATAATTAACTGGCTTTCGCAGGCGCGGCATACTAGAATAATATCTTAAGTCCACCCTGAAAGTCTATTTATAATATTCGTAAGTGTAAGTTTTTGATCCAAGAGTCGGTTACATATAAACTTTATCTCATCATAATATTATTATTATGTTTAAGTAGCAAGTACAAACAAATAATAAAGCAAGATGATCTCTAAGAATTCGTATTAATTGTAAGGGTGGAACCGCGGACCGCCGGTCGCTCGGGTGGATCTCATAACCATCTGCGCGACTGCCATGCCACATGAACGCAGCTGCTCGTGCCATGCCACCCTCTCCACACTTTTGTCTCTACTTTGATGAAACAAACCTACTTGTACATAGTTATACAACTTTAAAACCTGGTGGGTATCCGACGCAATCAATAGTAACGAATACCAAATATTCATTTAAAAGTAGTTTATGGATATCCGCATCAACCTTAAAACAAAATGAGAAAGTTCAAAGACGATTTGAATATCTTTGCACAATCAAATCGTTATAACACAAATGCATCAACAGCGTAGCGGCTGTCGCAATTGACAATACGCAATACTGTTATGGTGTCAAACATGATTTAACTGAGACGAATTGATAATAACGGTACTACAATGTCGACGCGTTGTCATACTTCAGTTATGGTTTGAATAGATTTTAAAATGGTAAAATAAACAAGGGACCAATAGTTTGTGCTACAAATCGATACATTGCTAGCGAGCGGTGCGCACGCGCATCAATAAATAGCCAGATCCGAAGCGCACCCGTCGATACACGTCACGAGGGTTTTATTAATAAAACACTGTACAACGCGCGGACGGACCGACCGTTCAACAACCCCGCACTAGACGCTTCTTACGAGTAATCCACATAGTTACATCACCGATATTAATCCTAATTCACTTACCCCCATGGAATATTATCACATCGTCTATATATGTTCATACAACAGTTAGTGAACCTGGAACGCCTCATTACTGAGGCAATTTACTATAACAAGCCCCAGAAAAAACTGAGACGCGGGCTTTCCCACGGGCTAAAAGCTTGCCTACGCAAAACTTGTGTACATTGACGACGTTGTTATTTGTTACGTTAGCACTGATCGTAGAGGTGATAGTCGGTGGATGTGTCACAATCAAATAAAATGTCAGCTTACTGGTTGTTTTTTACGTAAGAGCCGTAACTTACAAGTTGTATACTGTTTCTGTTTAGGGAAGACCAAACCTGTTTCGTCAAATTTTTAACAATAATTCGAAAATATTTTATCATAAGATCAAAGGAAACATTTCGTAGAAAGCGATCGGTGGTGCGACAGAGCGAGGCATGCGTGCATTTCACTTACAGGGCACTCGCGTCAATTCCAACAATAACTGCACCGAAGCGCGCGCGCATTCAACCCACGCCCTAACTACTAATTAATAAAGCTAACGGCTAGTTTCCACACTGTCGTGATTTGTTCAACCAACCGAAACGAAACAAATACTTAAATGCATTGACCGAGAAAGTCGGACAATATCAGACTTTTTCAAAGAATTAACAAAGCCTATTTTTACATACAGCTACATAATCTTTGTAATCAAAATGTACATTTGATCTACTGATACTTTAGCAATGAATTTTAACAATTCCAAAGCTTAAAATGTTCCACACAACAACAGAGCGGTGGAAGAAGGTGTCGTTATCTAAACCCATCACAAACAGATCATCCACGATGAGATAATGTTTGTATTAGATAACAATTCCGAAACAGCTCGCATAACGCGTGGACATCGATTTGAAATAAATACAAGAATTAAGATAATTTGTGGAACAAGATGCAAATGTAGCTTCAAAACCAGCAATTGGAAGTCACTTGGAACTTGAGAAATATATTCTACCGATATAGTCTACCATGAAATAACAAGATGCATTTACAATTTATTGTGATATGGTGTCCTTCAAGTATTTCTGTTCTGATTAGAGCGCGGTTTTGACGGTAACTGATTATTTTTTTGTGGAGTGAAGAGAACCCTTAATCGTAGAGGGCGTAACATGGGCATGAAACGGGCGTGCGGCGCGTAGGTCAACGACTGCGGCCAGCCGCTGCGGCCTGAGGTGAAATAATTCATCTAGTCCATTCGACACGGCCACCCGTACCCACTGGGATATACTATACTATGCCTACATCTATTCTATTGAAATTGGCTTTGTTGATTACACATACCGAACGATCGGCTCGCAAAAAGCATTTGCAGCATGCAGGTATATCATAAATGAGTAACTGCAATAATCATATTGACCATCAAAGGTAATATATTATTATATTTAAGAACAATAATGGATATTATATTAGTATTTACTTTAAACAGATTTACTGGTGGTGTAATAAACACATTCCAAAGAAACAAATTACATAGGATTGGACCAGGAATGAAGGAGAGTAATTTATCAAGAGGAATGACATAAACCTGTTTAAGCAGGCGGTTGAATTTTAAAACAGTGGAGTTCAGTGACAGTCGGCACCGCGTAAACGGCTATCAACAGGCCCATTGTCAGGAATTCGGGCGACGAGTCGACGCACGCGCACGATAGCCATTTATCGTCGACTGTTTCAACGGGCCTCCGAACATAATACACAGAATATTGTGTTTGATGTACACTTCACAATTGTTAATTAAATAGCGTGTAAAACAAAATAAATGTATGCCTGCAAAATTAAAGGCCTCGCCAAACCAGCTCCTGAGTAGTCCTTGAACATCTGGCCACATAATACCTTACGTCCAGGGCCATGTGCAGCTAGGATCATGTGTCGGGTCGCACTGACCGCGGACAAACCCGGCCTGACAAGTTACTCAGCTATCCGCCTCGAAGGCATACATCAGTTTGCATCGAATATTTAGATCAAACGCGATCGAATCGATGATACTTCTGAACAGCTTACAATGCTTATTCCAAGATCGCAATCCCAAACATCGAGAGATGTTGAAAAAGAAAAGAGCGGCAACGATGAGACAATTAGAATTAAAGTGAACAATGTTGCATGAACAAAAAGATCTAGAGTAAGGCTCGTTACGGATAACGAGGGGTCCTCCGAGGCGAAGGCGAAAAGAAACGATTTAATTGCGTCCACAATTAGCCTACAAAACAACCTGTTGCGTTCGCATTACTAGGACGTTTAAATGAGAAAAACAAGAAGTGAATTTACTGCCTGAGCACAATCTCGATCCTGGTTGGCAATACTTTTAAACATTATGTAACGAATAATTCTTAAGAAAAGAAGGTTACCTTGAAAGATTGTTGAAGCATGGCAGGTCAGGTTGACGTGATAGAGGAAGATGAGAGAATTCAAGAAGCCAAATTTTATTGTATCATGAATGTAACATTCCACCGGACTTTAATATCGCAAATTTGTAACGTTGCATTATGCTCTTGTGTTATGTAGTAACGAAAGAGACAAGCAAGCGTACCTTAATAGGCTAATTAGTCGGTTCTCGCTACTACGGCGTTACACCGTCTAGACGTATTCCGGCTTTGTTAAAGCTTCCCGAGAATTACATTTGCGGAATTCTGCTTTTACAGTAATTGTTCGGATTTTATTTTCCTCGCTTATAGGAGTTTATACAAAGATAACGAGCGATACAGATGTGAACATCATCATCATATCAGTCTACATTAGAAGAACTAAACAATGTCAAAAGCTGAGTTAGAAATGTGGTATTTTCAAAGAACAACACGAAGAGTAAACTATGGAATTGGCCTCCTCAATGAACTTGGGAAATTTTACTCGTGGCTGGCATCGAGCCAAGAAAACATGATGTTGCCCGCGCCTGCAGATGGCAGATGTCGCATTTGATTGACTATTGGAGACACAACTGTTTAGCTGCCGTTGTAACAATATTAAGTCATGTTGGTTGGGTACCAATTATTTCGATGTCGTCCCTCTCGCACGGTGATTGAGACACCGCACCCAAAACGGGGTTGTTTAACGTCCGCTTGTTGGTTTAAGGGTCTCGTGCACATTTGAACGCTTCCCGCGATCGTGATTGCGGGTACTCGGTCAACCCGAAAACATTTGTGTCATATTTATCAACTTTATATGATTTGATAAAAGCCTTAGATTAGCTAGTAGGCATACCTTTTCTTGTGCTATTGTCAACTATTATGTGTTCCGTGCTATTACACAATTCAAAAGAGGCTGTTTTATATGCTGAATCATATTAATTATGCGTGTGAGGTGTTATATGATTATGTTAATCGTCACGTTTAGAAATACGTTTCTTTTTTATTTGCTTGGCGGAAAGTTGGTGGCCTAGATATCTGAGGCAATACCCCAAACATAATTGTAGGTATCTGGTGAGTGATTTGAAGATGAATATCAATAATCCGGCGAGACAGAGGACTGCGGGTTTGTATACAAATCGGTGTGTGTGCCCGAGTGAGGGTTGTATCGATCAGCGCTGTGAGCCGGCGGCGCGCGGCGGCGGAGCGGGAAGCGCGCGCCGCGCCGGTAGGTGCCACTTATCGCCGTCTTCACACCTAATTTATCGCGTGCCGCAATCTGCACCGATGTTTGTATACACAGTTATGACGGTCTTCAGCATTTATGTTACACTTTTATATTCCTTTACGACATGATAAAAAGTATATAGGCTTGTTCATGCGATACTTCTTTCCCTGTTACTTTATAGGAGCATGAAATAAAACATTGTGCGACAAATTTTGCCAACGATATGCTGCTACTACTACTACTACTATTATTTTAGAACTGACATCATGACACATGAGTGATGTGAAAATACAAAACTATTATCTCGCAAAGCGCGGTGAAAGAAAACTATAAATATGGATCCTCGGCGCAAGATATTCCATGCGTATTTATTTAGCGACTGCATGCATGGTTATTTGCGTCGTTTGAAGGTCGGCTGACACATGGTCGTCGCGTAATGGTCGCGGCTCCTGGGGGGCTAAACGGCACTCAAGGGACCAATAGCCGAGCGCCGCAGGACGATCGATCGCGGCCTGTCCGCGTCCGCCTCCGCCTCCGCTCGGCTACCCACACTGCCGCCGCCCGAAACCACACCCGCTTTGCAGATGCGGCCCAGACTGCGTATTGTCCACATTTCATCGCGCCCCGCTCACAGGGTTGATAGTTCAGCGGAATGAGACAGGGCTAGGATATAGTGAAACGTGTCTCCACTTCATTCGGATCTCGATATTATACCTTCAACACTTAATGAATATGCCAAAGGTAAATCAGTCCTATTAGGTAAATTAAAAAAACACGCTACAGCAAGACCGACGATAACTCAAATTAAGAGTTACGAGAATAAAATACATATTACAGTTTGCGGAATCTTAAACAACAACCCGATATAACATGTATGAATTGATACTATTTCATAGATGCTATTAAGTGAAGGAGAAGCGGGCATATTAATAATTAACTCGCTACAGCCCACCGCCACCTTGACACCCCTTGAACTTAGCCCCCCTAGCGCCCGGCTATTTGCATCACCCAGCCAGGTGTTGAGTGAAGTACACAAGTATTTATAGGAATAATCTAATCGATATGACCGATAAAATACTGTGAGGATGACTGACATGTAGCTTTGTAATTTTTTATGCAATCGGCCCGTCCATTTGAATTATAATTGAAAAATACTGATATTATACCCAAAAATGTATATCCGCCCAAATAGCTTAGTAAGAATGACCCAGTTTATTAAGGCCACCATTAAATTTTTTCCACATTACGATTCCAAAGCAACACACCCAATTGAAAGTACTAATTTAGTAACGCAAAAGTTGAATATGACCTTTAATAATTAGATTAGACTACCGATAACGGCTCGATCTGGCCTCCCATTTGAGGAGGCAACGTGACATTTGCGCCCCCCTGCAACCCCCGACCCACGTGCCGAGCGCGGGCCCATGCCGAGTAGTAGCCTTCGATCGTCACGACCAGTAGTAAACAATGTGCTTCTAATGCTTTCTGTAATATTATATTATATTGATTTACCTTCAGCAATGTTTGTATAAGGGGAAGGCAAAAGCGAATCCGAATCTAATAGTTTCATGAAGCCAAGCCACATCGTGTCATGAATGGTAGTGATGTGGACAGTATCAAGTCGGACTTGAATCAAAGTGTTGACTAATGTATTATCGACAGACGTTTGGCTCCTAATAATAGTTGAGAAGGTCAGCACTTTTTATGTGAGGATATAAAGCAATAAGCCGCTGTACTCGGCAGTTCCCGGAAGGCAAGCGCTTCGGATCCGCAAATTGTCGACGACTACCCCCCGGAATCCCTCCGCCCTGCAGATCCACAGAGAAGGCCTAAACAGATTATCCGGTGTCGCGTCCGCCGCCGGCGGGGTCAGCCGTTAATCTCCGCGCAAATAGCCTCACGTACTCCGTAAAATTATAACCACCACCACCGCCCGCCACCGCACGATTAAATATTAAGGGAGATACCACGCCCGATAGGATGCCGAGATGTGTTAATCTTTGTTTTTGCATGAGGTTTTGCCCCGTGTAAGGGGATACTTTGCGGTAATAGGGCACAAAGGGTATCCTAACATAAATACGTTGTAATCTCATTTGATATTGATGTTGAATAAACAAACTGGAACATCGAGTGGCGCATTGAAATCTGCTAACATAACGCAAAAGTAATTCCATAATGTGTAGTGTTAATGGCCTTTAAAGCTGCAGCGCATTACCTGATAATTACCATATGAATGCGCGCGAGTGCGATAACACGCCAAAAGTGTGGGGCGCCACACAATGTCACACGGAGTACGAAATGCATTTACTGAAATATCATGTATCTTATCGGACACAGCATTTTTCACTATTCCGTTGACTATCAATACTGATATTATCAAGAGGAAATATTGGCTTGTTTGGACGGACTAGAAAAAAAAACATTTTCACTGAGTAACTAAGATTTTATAATCGAGTTAAATCAAGTATCTCTAACAACACGAGGTGTGCAGTTAGATTAAAATATAATTCTTCTTGGTGGTCCAGAGTAGCGCATACACATCATTCTCCTCAAACTGCTAAATTAACCATCAGCTTCCACTAACCTATATACTCAGCTCGGCAAGTCGACTAATTATGACGATAAAGTTAATAAAATGACAATGAATGCACTTGAGCACATTTTGGTTGGTCGAAACGGGAAATTGCAATACGTTTAGCTATTTCCGTCCGTCCACAGTCGCACGCCGCGCTGACCTTCGATCGAATGCACCGGCACACCGGTTGCACACAAGCCGTGTAAACAGCCGAGGATCTCGTCTGCCTGCGATCCAACACGCTTAAACATTGTCAAATATGCAACTGGTTTTCCTTTGCAATATTCTTACGTGAACCAGTTTGTGTGCCCAGTAAAAATACTTATGTGGCAAGTGGACACATTGCAGGTTTCTGTCGCAAATATGCAGAACATGTTGAGGATTAATAGTGCATATTTAGGTTACATTAAAGCTCCAATTCGTATTCATTTTTAGTTTGCCTGTAAATCCCTTTTTTAATGCGTGTCACAGAATGAGATGTCATTTAAACCAAGGAGCCGATCTATCTTAGTCTATGTTTTCTAATAAGGGGGGTGTGACTATTGATCCTGTTCGATCGTATTTGTTTCAACAAAGTAAGATTATCTTGTCTGTGATCATATACAACAGTGTGGCACTGCGCGGGTGAACATTAAATCTACAACGAGACGGCAGGACGTCCTTGCGGTACGGGTTTCCATATAAGCGGAAACTGGGTGACCGGGAAGGATTTAAAGACGTAATAACGGATATATTTTTAGAACAGTCTTGCTATTACGAAATTGACGTCAACGTAATACTAACAGAAATATCTTCTAAAAGGTGTTAAAAACAAATATAAAAGTGCCGAGTAAAAAATATTGATAGTTTTACTTTCAATTCTAAAAAACTGCTTAGTCATATTCGCGAATTGACAGCGGATATAGCTTTTGGATATACAAAAAAATACATTCTAAAACAACTAGCTGAGATTGGCGGCTAGTTCGATTAAGTAATTTACCCTGAAGATACGTAAAACATCGGTTAGACCTCACAAGAGTTGCGTTTTTCTAAATCTCTAAATTCCCTGCACATGTAACCACGGACAGAACACATTTCCAACATATAAATATGGAGTTGGTCAAAGCATTGTCCGGCCAAGAGTACGGACCATAATTGAAGACATTGAGGAGCTACAACCACTACAGCAACATGTTATTAGTGTGTGTATAGAAATGGAATAAGATAATGTGTCCTTCCCACGCTCACCGGCAATTGTGAGGCACGCAACAAGACCGTACGACTGGTGGGACATTATTCAGACTCGATTTGCTCTCGTCATTTTACGATTGTGTAACAACATCCTATTCTCAAATTTCAATACAGCAGAGCAAGACAAAGGAAGCCGGAGAACAGTAGCATCGTGGCCTAAAACACAGGTTCATTAGAAGTTTGCTCTCAAAAAATCCCTCGGGAGGCTTAACATTTCAACCCGAGGAAATAAAAAGTCGAACACCAATAAAGTTAACTGAAACAAATGCGTTGCTGCTCCGAAAACATTTTCGTTGGATTAAACCCAGGGTGCGTTATTTACTGAAACATTCCCTTGCGTAGGAGCACGCTAATTAATTAGCTGGTGCTATTATCAAACAACTATAAGTTGCAATAAACAAACGATTGTTTTGGTGAAACAACAGTTCGTTCATTCATAAGAGTATCTTTACGGTAGGTGAAGCGTGTGTGTAACATTTTCCATTAATACAACCACTTAGCAGTTAGGTGCGATATTACACAACTTTTCCTATGTCGTCTGTCTGACGCCTCAGTCATCTATATGAATATAAACAATTTTATTAAATTAACTTAGGACATCATGGCAATATTAACAAGATTATGATCATTATCATGAGAGATCATGGTATCAGTCGAGTAGTGAAGATGTGAAAGCACTCATCAAAATGATGAGTGCAACAACTCTGTAGCGTTTATCTAAGATATAAGTAATTTGTATTGGCTTGGCATTAATTACACCGATCATTATTTAAATGATGGACAAGGATACGAGCATCATTGGAGTGCGGAGATGCCACTAACTTAATAGAATCGCAAGGTCAGAATAATTTTACCAGCTACGGTCGGAGGCCTCGAATAGTTTCCACATTCATTTCGTAGGCTATTGGCGATTATCAGTACAACTTTACAATCTTTTGTATAAGTACCTATAGTTTACAATGTCAATGCCATACACTGAACAAATTATTAACCTCTTGTCATACATGTATCAATAGTATATTACCATTCAATAACATCAATATTGTTTCAATGAAAACAGGTTTTGTGTGTAAGAAAAGACAGATTTTTGTTCAGAGCGTCGAAAACACTCCAGCGCTTGGAACATTTTAATCAATAAGGGGAACATTTTTGGATTCTAAGAAACAGTAATGAAATACATAAATTTTCCTTCGAACTCGATTCACAATGTTTTCGGGGAAGTCAAAAAGTATGTATATGTATAACAGTACATTACACCGCGTTAAGAGTATGATGTCACATTAAAAATCATAATACCAACCAACGGCACAACAATGGAGTTGATCGAAAATAAGGACCGTTTATGTAGATTTATGTCACGATCTATTTTGGTATTCGACGGGCGACGCGTGAACTTGTCCGCCAGAGGGCGCGACGCGCCGCTTGCGCACGCGCCTCTCGACGAACTCGAGAGGAAAACTTCGCTGTTGTCAACATTGACAACCATTTGTGACGTATGACGTATACCTTAGTCATTGTCACGATCTTGTTTGTCTCCGTACGACATTGTAGTGAACGATACACAATCCCATACTTAATTCTCGGGACTTATTTACTCGTACAACCTTTTCAAGCCAGGCTACTGGAAGAACCAAATCAAAGGGTAACTAAGCTGCAATCTAGTCTAGGTAACTTCACAAGGCCAACGGGCTTTCAAGAAAAATATCTTAATTCAGATCCCAAATCCAGTAAAGTCGCGAGCTTTAATCTCACTGGGAGACACCTGTTGATCAAGATTCCTCTGCGGAACCCTTTGATGGTTCTGATTTGATCTCAAGGCTCAAGTTGAGCTTTGTTAAGTCAAATTAACAGATACAAGACACGATATTAGATCTTCACAACTGAATACACTTAAAACTTGAACAAGCCGAGGATACTGCACGAGGCTTGAAAATCTATTATTTAGAAGAGATTATGTGTAAACTATTACACCCTTCCGTTCTTGGAGCTGTAGTCACAGGTATAGCTAGAGCAGAGCATTATGATATGATTGTACAGGATTATAAAATGTTAGCGCCTTCTCAGTAGAAGGTTGCTTTTACTGAGAACAAGATTTGAAAAAACTCTATACAATTACAGGAAGACAGACAACTTTATCCACAAGATGGAGCTAAACTTCAATTAGAACCTTAGAACGCACAACGATTAGTTTCTTAAATATGTGAAAGCTCAACTGACAAAGAAATTTCCATTTATATTATTACTCAATACGAATTGTGTGTAGACCAAGCTGAAACTACCCTGCTATGAAACCTTTGAAACTATTTGCAAAGGAAGTCGAGGGCGGGAACAATAGTTAGTTATATAATCGGTCGATTGAGGTCAGCCACATAGACGTACTATAGGTAACTAAGTACTCACAGTTCAATCATCGAGTGGAATAAAAACAGTGTTCACTCGATTCCCGTCTAATTGTGTGAGACTGAGAATATCACTAGTATTTACTCCGCGAGAACTGTAACCCAGTTTGATTTGATTACTGAATTAATAGTATTGTAGACGGATCAGACGGTATAACACGGATTTTCTGCACACTTCTATTTGTAGCGGTTGAAGCTTGATTTTATTTTTTGTATAAAATACCGCGTATGTGGTATGTGGTAGGTGGCCTAATACGTACCTACGTGAGAGTATAATTTGACAATACATTTTGATAATTCATAATGTAACTTAATTCGATTGTGTTACTTTATTTATTATATTCACGTGTAAATGATTTATACTATAAAGCTGAAGAGTTTTTTTTTTTTTTTTTGTTTGAATGCGATAATGTCAGTAACAATTCCGATTTGAATAAATTTAAATTATTTCTGTGTTAACCTATTTATCGAGGAAGTCTATAGGGCCTATATATTATAGGCTAAGTAGCTATATCATCACGCTAAGACCAATCGCGGTATATATACCAACTAGCTGTGCCCCGCGGCTTCACTCGCGTAGATTTAGTTTCATCCTTATGGTCGCGGAAACCTGATATTTTTAATAAATAAAAGGTAGCCTATTTCCTTACTCAGGGTCTAAAGATTGTCTGTGCCAAATTTCATCAAAATCGGTTGAGAGGTTTAAGCGGGAAAGCGTAACAGACAGACAGAGTTACTTTCGCATTTATAATATTAGTAGGGATGTAACGAGGGTAAAGAAGCTAGTGTTTGTATATGTACTATCAACAAGACACTATGTTAAGTATACATTAGAAAGGCAGATATTAGGGAAAGAGCCGTGAGAGAGAGACAGAGTCAGTAATAAAGAGCCTACTATAAAGTCTGAAGATATCGAGGCCGCCCGTCTGGCAGATTGGGCGGGCGGAGTAACGGTTGTTCATGTAACAGTGCCTTTTGTACTGCAGATGACAGTCGCAAATAAACGATTTCTTTTTACATTTCACTTGGGAGTATTTTCTAATAAAAGCTCGTGTATTCAAGAGCAGAAGGAGGAACGAAGTATTTAAAATGTTATGTAATAACAGATACATTTTAAATTATTGTGTAAAAACTACACAAAAATTCATCTGGTAATGACAAAGCCTTCTAGGGCATTTTTTTATTTATTACACTAAATATACCTCTATCTATTTATTGTCACAAACTAAGCTTCGGTCTTTGAACTTTGATAGGACTTGCCCCACTGGGCCCAACATTACTCGGGCTTCATAAGAAATCTTTACACAGACGAAAACAACAATTACCTCAACTAATTTCAACGATTGAGGAAGTATGTAAATGGATAAAAGCCGTTTAATTTTGAACCAAGCGAAAGGGCCCCCACGTCATAGTTGAGAAAGTGAAAGCTTCGCAAGCGGCCTCTAAAAACAAAGTGTATGTAGCAGTAAGTAAACCACTTGGAACATTAATTGTATACATTAGCCCCGGTAGTGGCTCCCTGAACTTTTGTCTAAAGGGATGGAGGCGGGTAAGGATATCTTGATCTCGAGCTAATTGTTACGATACGACGCCGGGTAACGAGCTGTTAAGTTGATCTATTGTCCGCTGCCGACTTCGCCTCCAGAACATGATTATTCGTTCAAATTGTGTAGTCTCATACTTCTTTGTTCATCAAACGGCTACGGTGAACTTTAACAAACTTTAGAATTGTCGAACAAACGTTACTGGCCTGTAAAGGGCCCCCTTTCAGTTACAGTTGCTACATTCTACGAGGCGAAATGAACCTTCTAATTGGCTAATAGATATCATAACATTGCAAAAGACTTAAAAAATCGAAAGTTTTCGGAAGTTTTATGTAGTAGGTACTCGTAAGGCTACCACATTGCTAAACTTTTACCAACAAGTGTTAATTTCTATTTCTAGGAAATTAAAGCATTAAATAAAACAATACCTGTATTTTAACAACACGGTCAGATCTGTTACTCTTTTGCGGATACTCACTTTTAGTGCAGTAATCAGACTGATTCTTATTGGATAGAACTATCGCCTATAGAACTAAAGACCAGGAGAGTTGATTCACACGACATTGTTATAGTTACAATGATAAATGTACTCACGGCTGGCGACTAGTTCAGGTGCGACGAGTCCGTTGAGATCGGGTTCCTCGCCGTACCAGAAGATCCATAGTTCCTTGGCGGCGCGCAGCGAGAGGGGCGGCGGCGCCGGCGTCTCGTAGCTGTCGTGGGGCTGCGGCGCCGGCACCCGCCGCCACACGCACAGGATGTCCCCGGCGAGGCAGCGCGCATAGCTGCTGATCACCGGGTCCGACAGAGGAGCCCCGCCGTCCTCGCCCTCGCCGCACCCGCTCGACTCACCCCATACTAATTTACGCCATTTTATGCCATAAAGTTCAGTCTGAAAAAGAAATGCATTCACACATTAGTAATCGATAATATCATAAATTACAATTGGGTACATTTTCAACTCTATAAAAAAAATAAACACCGAACTGCTTTGAAGTTGGGACCAACTATTATAGAAGTGATACTCGAATGGATAACCTAAAGAAATCACATCAATATTTCTTAACGAATACAAACTACAGATACACTGAACTTATTAAATTGTAGTGTAAAAAAACGTAGTAGGAGCGACCTCAAATAATTCTACTAATTATACTACGATGAGTATATTTAGTACCACCATCCATGGCGATAGGCCACATCAGGCAGACACCTCTCAACAACGGCTGAATTAATCCCGCTTATAACCAGGACGAAAATTGCAGAGACCTCGAAATTGTTCTAAAAGAGGAATTGGCAAATGGCCAGAACAGAACAAAGGTGCCAGGGCAGGGATTCAGAGATGTTCCTATCCGCGTACGTATACCCGTGAGCACTATGCTTGCTAACGACAAATTATAGTTACAAAATAGGAGTACTTATAGCTCTTCAAGTAGTGAGCTTAGAGGACTGTCATTCTATCACTTGAGTAAAAACTAGAGGATTTTACGTACCCTATATTCATCCTTAGGGTACCTAAAGCATTTTTTATCTCTATGCCAAACTCCAGCAAAGTCGTTACAGCGGTTCAGCCGAGTAAAAGGTCACGCAGACAGTGAATTCATACAATAGATGGCGCCACACACGCACACTCACGTTAGATCGCGCAAAAATTGCGTTTTCTGAAATCTGTTAAACGCTCTACACATCTCCTAATGAAGAACACATTTCAAAATTATAATATTTAATGCGGATAGTGTCTTGAAATACCACGAAGAGAAGTCTAATAAATAGAATCGCAATGTTTATGAATACTGGTTCAATTCAAAAACATTATAAGTCATACCACGTCACTAAAATGATCTTATTTCATTACCATTAACCCACTTTTGTATCATGACGTCTGACATTTCATTTAAATCCAGATTACATTAAGTATTGGTATTTTTGTGAACATATGTGAATTCCAACATACTATGTTTGATCAAGTGTTTGTGACATAACAGTCTGATCATGGAAGGTGTTATATGAAATGCATCGCGTTTCTCGACTAATGACCAGATTTTTACCACATGAAAAAAACACACACCACTACTTCCTTATAGTAGACTCTTTAGATTTCTTTAAATTTTTGTTACAGAGGCTTAGGCTGGTAGGAAATAAAAAATCCCTTAATATTTTTTTATTTTTTCGTCGTTACACCTACTATTTGTTTTTCTGGTAAAGTTTAGTTGTTAGAGTTTACTAGAGGTTCAATGCTTATTGGTTGATATGTGGAACATAAGGCAATGGTTATTTTAGTGGTAAAAAGAAATGCTAAAAACTAAAAAGCCTCAGAAATAATAAAATATAAGCGAAAAATTGTAGTCGATTTTGAAGTGCAGTGTGCATAGAAGATATTGGCCAACGCACGACGGCAGGTGGTGAGACGACCTTGGATATGCAAATAATGTGTCGGGTCAAAAACCTCCAGCCCCACGTCTGGATACCAAAAATTACTGCGAGCCTGCATTAATTGGCATGTGATCAAAATAATTAATCACTGATCTCCGGATATTAATACGAACACTTCCCAATGTTGTTCAGCAAGTTTGCAAAGTGAGAGAAGAAGCAAGGGTCGTAGCACGTAGCAAACAGTAGTGTGCCTACCTGCCTATCTGCCTAACACCATGGAAATTATGAAATTTAACAAACAAAGAATTAAGCACAGTACTCATATCATTATGGATATTCAAATCAAAAGAGGGGTGCGCGTAAAATCGATGTAACGGCCAACGGGAAGGAGTGTAGCAAACAATTTGGTAAGTCGATTATCACTTGCGACCGAGACATGCCATTTATAGAGTTGTCGGTGTTTTTGCCACCGGCCCCATCTGCAGAGGAAGGGCCCCGACGCACCTGGCTGACGCGCGTGGGGTTGGACCGACCGACGTAATGCGATAAGGGGACGTCGCTCACTACTAAACGAGTTTAGTGTTAACTTCCAAATGAGGGGGTTATTGCGCCAACGCTGTAATGTGCCTTTTATATGCTGCTAACCATTACAGCGGTGTTTGTGTGCTCAAATTATTGTTTAATACGCATTTAAGTACGTCATTGCAGAGGTATTACTATTTTTTACACTAATTAGCAGAGAATTAAAAATATTTCTACTGCGTAGGCGAAATAGTTTTGCTTTTACCTCAAAAGAGAAAACTAGAAATTATGTTACTTTTGAAATACAGACAGACCAATATGTAAGCGTTTTATTGCCCTTAATTGTGAAGCGATTATTATGGCTGTTAATTAACATTCATCTATTATAGTTTTGGGTAAGATAGATTTTTGCTAACAGATTTTATTCTTGCAATCGCTGAACATTCAGGAATAGTTATGTAACGACCTAGAACTCTACACTCATAATAATTTATCGTTTAATGTGTTCTGGAATGTATTGATTGATACAATGCCGTTCACTAATCTTAACGTATGAATTCAGAGTACTTGTGACCTCAGATGTGAACTTTGATTGCACATAATTCTTAACATAAATAAATCAATATTATTGATGATAGCAAACAAGAATAACTACAGCACACCTAATGATTAGGGTGTATGATTGATGTCTATGAATATACGCTTACAGGTGTAGGGTTATCAGCAGCTTGACCAGCCCTACTGGAATCCCTTCAAACTATTCTTGACCTGTCTCAATCGATACACCTGTACAAACGTAGGACGTGTAACCGACTTACATCAATGAACTAAGTATAGGTATCGACATTGTGTCAACTTTTCGACGTTCCATTGCGTATTTGGAGTGGCTCGAAATGTGTTCATCCGTCATCTTTGGAATTCAACCACAACGGAGCTCAGAAAAAATATCTAAAAGTTTCGAACCGCACCAATACGCAAAGGAAATCGACACGTTCAAACCTACACTTGTGGTACAGACGTTAGACTGTAAGTATTTACTAAAATGTCTGCCACGCTCACGTGAAGGCGCTGAATAGAGGGTGAGATTAAATTGCAACTTGAGCTCTGAGGACTGCTATAGGGTCATCTATACAGATAAATAAAATGGAAGTGTCTGTTTGTAATTCCAAAATTACAGCTTTTCACTAAATGCATATGAAAGTATACACGCTACTAACACTGGAAAACCCAGTTTTTTTCTCTGTCTGTCTGTTTGTTCCGGGTAATCTCTGAAACGGCTGGACGGGTTTTAACGGGACTTTCACTGGTAGGTTAAGAGATGTTTCAAGGAGTAACTTAGGCTTTTATTTATTAAAAATATTAGGGTTCCGCGACAATAAGGATGAAACTAAATCTACGCGTGTGAAACCGCGGGGAACAGCTATTAAAGAATATAAACGCGGCCGAATTAAGTTATATAGGTCTTGATGATGAACGGCAAGGACAAGAAGCTACCTCAGTAACGCAATGGGCGTTAGTTAACCGTTGTAACAAGAAAGAATGCGAGTGTTGCGAGTGGCTTCGCCCCGGCAGCTTTCTATCGCGCCCGAGTCCGCTTCACTTTCTACAACGACGTGACGACCCGACCGAGTTCTTACATTTAAATCACTGTTAACTAATCACTATAATACTTGTGTGCAGTCAGTCAAACAAGCTAATTTTGATTTTATTACACATACAATTCTAATATTTGGTTTTTAATTCAGTCTGGAATTCAAAGTGGAATATTCTGAAGAATTAACCCCATTTTAGCCAGTGGATTAATTTTAAATGAATAACTTTACTCGAACATTCAAAAACATATTTAAAAGCTAGACGATCAACACTAACATAAATTAGCAAGTAGCAGATCAATAGATAACAAAAAATATGTAGGTAACTTTAATGCAGTTGCAATACTGGTTTTATAAGATACCACCAGTTCCGTACTAAGTGAGAAAGAAGGGTAGACAGATTTCATATTTTACAATCGGACGCTCCTATTGAAAAAAATACTTACTCATGAAGGCATGTTTTGTGGCTTTGTTGGAACACTAAAAAAACTGATCTAATTTATAAGTAATTAAAAAATGTTATATAAGATATTTCTACAAAATAGATAAAACATTACCTAACTATTAACGAGTCATTATAAATGTATCGATAATGTTTATACGAATGAAAGTAAGTATAAAGTGAGTGTCGACCACACGGCCACAATAAATGCGCAAGCGCGTCCCCGCGTTGATGTCTTTTACATCGCTGTCTGTCCGCTTTAGCGACTGGCTGCGAGAGATGTGACGTAAATATCGACTGTAGTATTTTCTGGTCAGTGTGTCACTATTAATATAGGATCTTATTTATCATTGAGGAATCACCATGCTTTTTGAAAAAATAAATTAATAAGCCTATTTAAAACAATAAACTTCTGAGAATATGATATAAAATTGTCTCAGAGCCAGGCAGGACACTATTTTTGCAATTGACACAATCTACAAATATAAGGCAAACAAACAGTTTCCACACAATTTTGTAGTTATAGTAAAAAAAATTCGATAAAATCTCATGTAAAAAATAACGTCTAAGTGTTATTATTAATTATTCAGTTTCCTGTAAACATTGATCCCGTATAACGATCATAACCTAGAACGGAAAAAAACTGCATGGCCAAAAAAGGTCGAGCACCGCTATTCGAGCGAGCGAGACGGGTGTAGTGTGTGCAAGAGAGCGCGGTGTAGTCGCGAAAGTGAGAGGAAGCGAGGTGCGACTGGCAACCTCGCAGTTACGTTACTAGGGCCAGCGGGTAAACAATCGGGTGGTGACACTGTGATGCGCGCGCGAGTGCGCACACTTTGCATTTTTGACACATGACGTCATAATATACACTTTTTGACACCGTCATCAATACCTTTAATGCAGGCAATTTGAACAATGAAGAGACGATAGATAATTCAAGAATCAGAATTCACAACAGAGAATATCTAAATATAACTTACGTGTTAGTAAACATAAGACATTCCGCTCTCCCGAAACGCCGGTAGCCTTGATACACCTAATACAATCTTGTCAACAAATGAAAACACTATTGGGAAACGGAGGCCTTGGAGCTGGAAGCTGGAAAACAAGCAATTGCACAATGTGCCGGTAGAGGTGTCTAAACTTAAACTGGGCGAACAACACGTACTGCATCGTGATCAAACAAGGCGAAATTAACTAAGTACGAGCTATCAAGATGCAACTTGATTTTAATTAAATAGATTTTTTGGTTGTATGCAGTACTGGTGAATCAGTTATAAGCTAATTAAGGAGAGAGGCAGATCATAACAGTCAGGACTTAATTTTGTTAAGAGCGAATTAAGTTTAGATAATGATAACGATATTATCTAGAATACCCACTAAACGAATGAAATAAAAGCCTATTGATATTGATTAAATAATGTATGCTACTACTCTATATAATAATATACAAAAGTGGTACAAAAATGTTTCCGCTGGCATCATTATGGGCAGCGTTGGCGAGCGGTCTAACTTGTCGCATACCGGTTGCTACGGAAGGGCAAAGGGCGCAGTGTAACAGATTTACAACAACCGATCATGACATAAAACTGTACACCTTGAAATGCAATAATCGCATGAACTAACAATAGAATTTGATGCCGGCGGATATTTGTGCATTCACCACAGCCATGAGGCTATAAAGACTGATCTTAGAAAAAAAAATATATTGTGATATGACTGGGCAGTTGGTATTCTGGCAAGGTCAGGAAAAATGAAAACATTAGCAGCACCCCAAAATAATTCAACTGTATAGGTTAACCAAGAGGAAACAAATATTGCAACCGCTAATGCGAAAATAATAACAATACAGTTTTTACGAAATCATCAGGGGATCTGTTCAACCAGTGCTTAGTTATATATATTTGTTTTATTGTTTTTGTGTGATTATGGTGAATTAAGACGAAGGTGCAAAAAAAAACATTACTTACTAACAAGAAAAAGTTAACAACTTATCGAGATTTGCGTATAGTAAAATACCATAACTGTTGTTGAATGTTGGATAAAATTTAATCGCAATAAAACACGTTTTTCTGTAACAGCAAGTTGCCTGGCAAATCAGAGTACAAGATACAATACAATACGCATTAGATGTAATACATTCACCGACAACAACCTGGGGCGTGTGGGCGGGAGCTAACTGACTGCTACAGACTTGTCATCTAATGCTTCTCTCTCTCGCTCACTCTGTTTAACGGTAAACCGGTGGTGGGAGCGAGACACCCGATGAGTAACAAAACACAATTTGTCATGATAAAATTGTTACTCTTGACCCTTGAGACCAGGTTACCAAACCGAAGTATTTCAAACTAGCGGACGTCACACGGTTTCCCGCGTAGTTCCCGTTCCCGAGGGCGTACGAGTATAAAATATTGCCTATGTATATTGCTGAAAGAATTTTCAAGATCGGTCAAGTAGCCTTCGTTTCGGAGCCTATTCAATGCAAACAAATAACAAACAAACAAAAAACAATCAAATCTTTCCTCTTTATAGACCAACTCTGGGATAAAACGACGGTAGGCGACATAATGTCAGGTAGACTAGATACTGCAGAAGGCTAGAGGTACATATGGGACTATGATTACCAAGATTTACATTCACGCGTCGTCACTGTGCTAGCTGTAGTCAAGGGCGAGGACGAACAACAAACGCGATAAAGATAACTTACATAAACTAGTCTATTACTCAACAGCTCCGACAATTTATCTATCTGATTTATTTTACAATAACATCGCTTTAATATATAGTCAAGCAACCAGTATCATATTGCATGTAGGGAGGGATTAAAACAGAATTATTGTTATGCAGCAAACGCGTCTTGAGGCACGCGCCATAGATCGATTTAGAGGCCACATCGCCGTTTGCGCATGTATACCCGACAGCAAACTAATATGCTAATACAATCATTGCTTACGTTGCCTACAACGATACTCCAAGCAACCCGATAAAACCTGCTGTCTACAGAGATCAAAACAATCGCAATACACCTTTTCCCTAACTAGTACAGCATGGGGTTCTTCAAGAAGGGTGTAATGAAGAGATATTGCAAGCGAACATAAGCTGCAGTAACTGATTACCATCAGGTGGGCCTCATGCTTGTTTGCCTTTTTCGTTGTATACAAAATGTTACTTCTCAACAAAACCAGTATAAAACATAAGACTATCCTTATTAGCCATCATAATGGGACAAGCCCATGCCATTGGAATCCGGATCAATGTACTCGTCATCGGCTTTTAACTTAGTATTCTTATTATTTTTCTAATCTTGGCAATACAGTTCATAGAGACCATTGGAAGTTAATATGTTTTAAGCTTGATGGATGAAATAACTTTGATTTCCAACGATCACATCATAGGTGTATATTGTACACGTCAGGTATAACGGCAAGGTCGTCCAGAGCCAGTAGGCAACCTCAAGAAAGAGGTCGGACTGGCGTGAACGGACACAAGATCACAGTGTTGAAATTAATTGAGGAAATGTTACATTTGAAAATGGTAAGCCGGCAAGTTTGGATGTTATCGAACTCGCATTTGTTTCAGGAAATCCAATATATAAGCTCAATGCAATGTTGATAAACTCAATTTAAAACAATTCAGATAAGATTACTACGTTATATGAAAATAAGCATCTGTTCGTATTCTGGGTTGCATAGAAAGTCAATAAAAAAATTAAATCAGAAACGTTAAAATTGGATTTGGAATCTAGAACTGGTAACCCTGAAGAAGAGTAAAGGGTACGAAGGTAACCAGTGCACGGTACTCCAAGCCGTTAACGGTAAAGGCGCGCGCCGACCGCGGTCATCGAACTCCTCGGTGACCTTACGTCTAGTCTAGAATTTTGAAGATTTACTCTTTTTTATTACAATACACATTATCTCTTGCACCCACCAATAGGCAATTTAAACAAAATGACCCAATTTGAACTTGAATAGTGAACGGTATGGCCAGGACACCGAGGAACTTTGACTGACAAGTGACAGCTAAGCATTTTTGAATACAAAGGACTATGCCAAGATTACGTACCGAGCCTGAGGTAAGTAGCAGTTGTATTCACATACAAGGAGCTTCAAAGCACTCCCAGAATACAAATTAGGAATACATATTAAATGTGTATTACGTGAGTCTTAAGTAAATGTATTCGATATTAAAAACTTCAACAAAATAAATGACGCAAATTGTTTAGAAAAACCAAGCCCCAAACAAACGTTGGAACAATATCTCGCTTTAACTGGTATCGCCGTCTCTGTTTATCATTTTACCAGAGAACATACCTTCTCACGGTAGAGTCGAGTCGAGTGGCCAACCACAGCCTCTATGGTGACACGTAAACTGCTCCGTGCACCACTTGGCAAGTGGAACACGACGAATACTGTTGGAAATTAATAGTACGCTTCTGGTAGGCATACTCGACGTTTTACTGATTTAAAATTTTCACCAATTTAGGTAGATCAGGTTCATAACAAACCGCTGAATAAAATGTCACGGGCGTCGCAATCATTTAAATTATGCGAGACCGCGGAATGATTTGTTTAATTACGTGTACACAGCAAGGTTAGGACCATAGTCTATCTGGTGCTAAAATTAAACTAAGATTGCTCGTTCAATATGCGTCATGGTAACTTTAAATTCAACCAAGGCATAACCGGTCGCTTTTAGCGGAACATGAATCGCATTAAGATATGGCTGAGACGTCGGAGAGATATTGTTTGGTCAAATTCTCCGGAGCGAATGTTTGTGAGAGAGCAAATGCAAAAACAAGTTCACACTACGGTCGGCAGACAAGTCGATGGTGGGAGGGAGGCAGAAGGGGGCTTACTTCGAGTGAAAGCGTTTTAAATTTAATCGTATGCCCTCAGATATTGCATTCGGCCGAGTTTCCGTCGCGGCTGTATCTAGAAGGCCCTTGTTTGCCGAACGTCTCATGCATAATATGACGTTGCGCAACTCCCCACCACGGGTTTTAGTTGACAATCTAATTTAGTCGTACGAACGAAATGAATAAGCTCTTTATCACAATAATTGTTGATTGACAATTAATTCGTACGGCGTTCGTTTCGAATGAGGTCAAGCATGTAAATCGATTCGCTATGTAAACAGCTATTTTACTACTAGTAGTTCTTTCTTAAGGTTGAAAGGGTACTTTAGAAAACCATAAGCCCCATTGAAATGTTAACAATTAAGTAACCTAAATACAGTACTTGTAAAGTTGTTTGTGTTACGCCTATAATATAATGTAACGACGTTGTTAATCATCAAGTGAAACTTGTTTTCCGTGAGGCGAGGGCCTTGCATGCAAAGGGCCAGTAGGTGTACGTGTGATATATATTTCGGTTGATTCTAGAAGTTTTGACATAAGATTCGACCACACTAGGCTGTTGTGTTAAGCACACAGCTACCTGGATAATGGAAATACATGTTTCACACTCAATGAAAGTAAACAATCCATACAGATAAATAAAATTGAAGTGTCTGTTTGTAATTACAAAATAACAGCTTTTCACTAAATGCATATGAAAGTATACACGCTACTGACACTAAAACACCAAGTTTTAAAATGTTTCTCTGTCTGTCTGTCTGTTTGTTCCGGGTAATCTCTGATTATAACGGGACTTTCACTGGTAGGTAGCTGATGTTTCAAGGAGTAACTTAGACTACTTTTATTTATTAAAAATATTAGGGTTCCGCGACAATAAGGAAGAAACTAAATTTACGCTGGTGAAACTGCGGGGCACAGCTAGTAAATCAATAAAAGTCTAGACAACAGATCTAAAAGTAATTGATGCCAAGACAAGTGTTGTCAGTATTGACACCGGTGCTTACTACACCTTGTTTACAAAACAAAATATAGGCCACTCCACTTGTCTTTAAACGTTATTCTCGTGTTGTATATACGGCACACTGAAGTCAGCATTATGTCTCATGTGGAAATAACCTTTAGCCGATAAAAACGAAAGTGGAGCACAAGGCTAGAGAAGACTTGTTCGCGATCGATACAGAACAGAACATATAAGGTGGCGCGCACTAATCATACATGTTCCTGGTGAAACGTGACATCGTCGAGGTGAATCTTTGAGGTGATGTCGTGATGATTTGGTACCACTTAATTAAAAGAAAGTACACGAACTCGGAAGCAAAGTATAGTGAATTTTGAAAGTTTAGGATTCCAAAGTAGTGGCACAAAGTAAGTACCTAGTCCGGCATCGAATGTAGGACAGGCTGCGAGCACTCTTCTGTTATCTTGACCCACATATCGTGACCGCGGTCGCGGCCAGCCCGGACTGTCGTTTGTAGTGGAACACCTTAATTGCAATTTGATGGAAAATACTATTATTTTGTTTACACCAAAATCTCAAATCAATGGAAATTGCCTTGACGGCCTGCTCTTGTCTCTTAAAATTCATCAATAATCTCTTAGTTTCCAAGATCTATCGAGTTTCTATGAACGAAGATCTGATAGAATTAATTAATGGGCACAATGTAATGCTGCCAACAGCAAAATTCGAATGGCCGAATAAGAAAGTAATGAACGCAGCAAGTTTCTTCGAGACAAGTCTCAAAACAGAACCTTGACCCAGAATGTATTTGTGTCTTATGAAAGAGGAAAAGGACGTGTATATAAGCGGTTAGTGTTATTCCGTCAGGGGCTTACATTGTATGATGTCACGAGTCGCGAGATTATGATATACTTGGAATTTTTAGCGCTTTGTGCAAGGAACAAGTTATTTTGATTTACTAACACTAACAAGAGTCTAGCATGTAACGCCCAGTCAGAACTCTGTCCTACGTAACGTTACAAGGTCATCAAGTAACCTCCAGATACATTCAAATTTGATTACTAATTATCTGTCAGAATGAAGTCCTTTGGCAAAATGGTTATTTGCCTGTTAGTGTATTTTTCATTTTCATTTACATTTTCATTTCATTATCATTTTCATTTACAAAGAAAAATCTGGACTACAATCTCATCAGGTTTACTAGTTCTTGTTGATTATTTAAAATGAAACCGATAAAATGCTCCAATATTTAAGCTATGAGGTCAATACGAGTGTGTCATGTAAAGTGAAGACTAACCGTAAGCATTTTCCTGCGCGCCATGTTTTTCCTTTAACTCAAACAAATAGATGCCGGTATCCTTATATTCTTCCTGTCCATATAAAATGGGCATGCGATGACGCGACGTGTATTTACTCACACAAGCGTGCGAATCGTGCAGAATGGAAGATCGAGAATTTAGGATATGTCGAAAGAAGATAATTCTTCCAGTTCTTTTTCTATTACTAGGATCTTTAAATGATTACACTCCAAGAGACACGTTTCTGGGTAGTCGTCTGCTCTAGGCTATTTTTGACGAGGTCTTTCATGTCAACCGATATCCATGTTAATTGGGATTAGCCTCGGCTTTTCGGCCTCGGTCTCGCAGTCATCCAAATTCAAGCCCTTTTTTATCATTAGGTTTTTGCATGTTGTGACCATCGCCGGAACACCTCTTGTATTGGCCATAGTAGTCCAATTAGTATTTTATGTATTACTAATTCCTTATAAACATCGATTAACAATATTGTAGCCTATGCTACACAGTGATAACGTAGCATTTTATTATTGAATCTCTTTTAAATTGGTCCTGTTGTTTCAGAACCTATTTGTTTCAAACAAACAAATCTTTGATCTTTATAATATAAGTATAGACTTGGCAGATTAAATCGGTGTGAGCATTGTCTACCATAGTATACCAATAGATTCCATTTTTCAGTGAGTCTAATGTTGCTTTGGCTTATCTAGAGTAATAAACGTGAAGCAAATGAAGAGGCGTAGATAGTCCCAAGGCTCTTATCACGGTTGATAGCGGTATGACGTAGACTTTGCAGCCAACCGTAAAAAGCCACAAATAAGAATAAGTAAATTGTTAGATTATGTTTTTGTATATTTCGACGGACGCTGTGATGACACAACAAGAACATCGTTGGTATATTCAGTATTGTTTTAATTAGTACATCATAAAGTACGTGACATACGAGTTAATAAAGTTGTCAGGATTGATATAAACATTGCGTAGTTACGTGCTCTATCAAGATTTGCTACTGATGTATCTATCAGTACATCAGCCGTTGGGTTTATATTAATGATGGATTTTTAATTAAGTAGAGTTTAGCTGTCGTTGGGTACTGCTTTTTTAGTGTGTAAATATTAACTAGGTATTTTTATGTGCGAACACCTCCATAGTTATGTTTCTAGCTTGTATTTGCCTTATCAAGTCCAATGTATTCACGCGATAGATAAGGGCGGGCGTGAACAGATTACTTGCAGTACCTACTATCAGGTAGGTTTCTTCACAATTTCCAAGAGGCTTACAGCTTTGTTTACGGAGGATTAAGCTACGATTCTATCTAAAGGCATCTTCAACGCATCAAACTTATCACCTGGGTGGTATATATTCAGGGTAAAATCCCTGAGGGTCTGGTTTCTTTAAGGGCATCCGAAATGGGATGAGAGTAACATACCGAGATTTATGTCATGTCTCAAGTAGATTATTCTTGAGTATGGCTTGTGACCTTGCTACATGTCAGAGGAATGATCTGGTGAAAAACCGGTGACCTTCGACCGAGTGATACTTCTGATCCTTTTTTGTAAGTAGTCATCCTGACAAGTTGTTTAAATATCTTTGATATGTAATGTTTTCAATTCGTAAAATACAAATCAACAATTCCAACGTACGGGTCATTGCTATCACCTTACGTGTCAATCACTGTAGCGAAGATAGACTCTCGTCCCTCGCAATAAAGTTGGTGTTAAGTCAAAAGGGCGTGTTTCAAGTATGGCACAGACTTCAGGTAGACGTTTTTCAACGTCCTTGAGCGACCACCGAAAGCACGTTTCGGTCGTTTTGAGCGAACCTACCCACCTAATTGCTTATTTATTTGCCCGCGCTTCTGTTGTTAAACTTCGCCAGTTGTTTCACTGATCTCGAGATAAAAGGGAAATTTACATCTGTTTGCATCGTAACCTGGCGGCAGTTAAGTGGGGAGGTAAATCTATGTAGATGTAGAAGGAATAAATATATTGGCATACATACATACATACTGTCATTTTACATAACAATAGATGAAATTCTATACTGTCTAGATGGACAGGCTTCTAGTATCAGCTTATAGGCTCCTTACGTGATAGCAATCCTTCAAGATACCAAGGTTTATCATGTAAAAGAATGCAACATTTTTACTGCCAACAAGGGTGTTTACGACAAGAATAAGTACCAAATCAATGTCATTAAGAGACTATAACTTTCCGATTTGCAACACAGCGTAAGCAGGTAAAAAATAATAAAACAGAAAACAATGAATCCTAGATCATTGGCGTGCGCGCAGAAGTGCCTGGGCGGAGGCCCGCTTATGGGAAAGTTACAATCATTACGATCATTCATAAACGGTTGAATGAGCGCAAGACGCCTGCGCAGCCGGCCGAGTGCGCGCGCGCACCGACCTCGCGACATCTGTGATCTCGCCGCGCGGATGCCGTATTGTCGCCGCACATATCTGAACAGCAGCTAAATAAACTATTTAGCAGCGCTACTCCCAGATTATTGACATTGACCATGCAATTCAGCCCTCTCCAAGTCTCGACAGCAGAGAGCAGTGCTCTACTCAAATGTATCAAACTTATCAAAGTAGCGTTTATAAAGGTGTATTGAACTCGCGCGAGACAACCTAGAGTCCGGTGCGTCACCGCACCGCGGCCGTGATGAGAATAAGAAAATTCCATACGACAATAGTTGCAGTGGCCACAAACGACGCATAAACAATTAGACAATAAGCGAGCAGGGCAAGAAATCGGTAATTTGTATCGTGCCGAGATAGGCGGAGCGCAGAGGGAGACGGGTGCAGGCAGGCGCGCGCCGCCGCGGAGATGTGGCAACGCGTCAGGTGGAAGTGCGCCCGTGCTGTTCTCGACTCTCGCTGCTCGCCCGCGAGGACGAGCGCCCGCCCCCGCAGACCCCCGCATCCCGCCCCTACACCCGCTAATCCTCACCCGAACACAATCTGATAAAATTCGCGCCAGCTATGAACATTACGCAAAACTACTCGGCACTACAACACCGCGATAATGAATGACCCGACGACGTTTCTTTTCTTTACAATGCTCACACATAAACACATTCCTATCTCATTATCACGGCGCATTAGCGAACCGAGCGAACTATTTAAAAATGTAATAAGAAAGTTATTTCCTCAACCTGGCGAAACTAGTCTTGCGAACACATTACGGTCCGCGTTACAGCCAGGTGAATTCAAAATGACCTCTATGGGCCGGTGGCTTCTTGTGGCCTCGCTCGCCGAATGCGTTGACATTTTGTGGGTTAGCAACGCAACATGACTCTTTCTGTGACGAGAATGATGCCAGGATGACTAACGGCCGGGCGTCAGTAGCCGCCTAAACATAAATTGTCCCATACAAAAAAGTTTAACGCTATAGATCGATTGGTTACCAGGAACGCAATAAGGTGATTTTTGTATATCACTCCAAAACGATAATCAAACCGTCTACTAGGACGTGGTGGACTAATTATTTTGGAATTGTTATGAATGCCATGGGACACCATAGACAAAAGCATACGTTGCGAGCACCACGTAAATCATGATGATTTCGAAAGAAAAGTACATACGAGTTCTTTCATCAATGTAAAAGTGACTTACCAAGGCGAAGA
Organism: Watsonalla cultraria; assembly: GCA_964035505.1. Lineage (NCBI taxonomy): Eukaryota > Metazoa > Arthropoda > Insecta > Lepidoptera > Drepanidae > Watsonalla > Watsonalla cultraria. The sequence goes on from OZ037714.1 coordinate 11,724,174, forward strand.
AGTTTGTGTGGCAATCCTCGAGACTTGCACCGTTTGTTTGGTGATTTTGATGCGTCATGGTAGTCCGGGGCACTTCATTTTCATTTCACAACACTAAAAACAGGTCCAATCTTAAAGAAACCACTCAAAATCTTAAAATCATCACCGACATTTAGTGAAGTTTTCACCTTTCAATGGCGACTGGAAAATGGCGGATAGGAAACAACAACCCAAGCCGATAGTGCTGCTCCATGCGGCAGAAGTCCGAAACCTATTTCGTCCAGAAATATTATGACATTCCGTTACGCGTGTAAAGGAAACATTTTATTCTACTTAGTAATTTAAATCTCATCATCACCCAATTTTTGTTTGACTGAAGTAAATTCTATAAAAAACTAAGTTTTTGTCTAATAAATTATGGCATACTTATATAAATTATGTAAAATAATAAATTTCACGTACAATGTACTTCATTAACCTTGAAATGGAATGCTATATAAAACTGCCGTATAGGTGGTACCTACTTTATCAATCTGTCAAGCCAAGTGACAAGTGTCAATGTCAAAAGTTATTATTGGATTTCGGAAATATTACAAAAAATATCTTGATATAGTTCTTGTACTTCAATTATTAGCGTGTCTACCAAAATTTACAAAAGATTTACTATAGTGCGGTAACGGCAAAATGCTGAGAAATGTGTTATCATCATTAACACGCACAAATTTGCAGGTTATTTTGGTTATGATACAATATGGACTATCAGCTTAAAATATTGTAATTGTTAATACCAAAACTGTTTGTGTTTGACTATTTCCAGGTTACTTCAGTAAGATACGCGCAAAAAAAATATCCAAAAGTGGACAAGAAGCTCAAAGCAGCAACGGAATCATTGGCAGCTAGAGGGTAACATCTGCAAAAAATATATTATCTTTTCATAGATTTAAATTCATGAAAACAATGTAAGAACAACCTGAAGGTTCTTGTTGTGAGCCCATGATATAAACATACTTTACCTACTGTTTCTTCTATATCAAATTTGTTTTGGAACATTTTATTTTTTTATTTGACATATTGTCATACTGGTATGTAGTGTATCAATGAAGAAATTATAAAACGTGGGATTGTATGTTTGTATTAATATTTTTACTGAAGTACTTCTGTTTTAAAGATTTCTGCGTGCCAACAAGCCATGGGATCCACCAGCTGACATAGAAGGACAAATCCTCAAGATTTGCTCAGCAAATGGACTAAATGAAAACTCACATTTTGAAGGCTTGGACACAAAATATGCAGTACTTAAGGCCTGCTTTGAAGAAACTGGCCACGGTGTCCCTAACTCCTTACTGCACACCATTGAATCTGTTGGTATGCAATTTTACTTACTAATTCCATGAAGTCAAGGCTTTTTTTAATTTTAGTACTGGACAGACCTTTATCTCACATAGGATAGTAACTGATACACCATCTTTCACATGACACCTTACATATTGCTGGGCCTTTTGGGACCTTCTTGGAAGGGTGAACTATTCCTTAAAGTATCTTATATGTTTAAACAAGCAATTCTTGTATATATAGAATCTGGATCTCGGGTATGGGAATTTTATATGTAGGGGGTTTCGGGGGAAAAAAATTGGTCTAGCTAGGTTTCACTTTCAGAAAACATTGTATTGACCATGTTCTCCTGCACTGAAAAACTCATAATATATCAATACAATACGACAGTAAATTTCGCCGACAACTGTCAAATTATGATAGCTCAGAGGTGAGGCTGTCAGCTTACGAGGTGATAAGATAACAAAACTAGAGTACCCCGGATCGAGACTGACATTCTCCGGTTTGATTTTTTTCCTTTTGGTACCTTTTTTTTCTTCTAGCTTTTTTGAGAGAACTTTAAGTTTTTTTTCTTTTGTGGGAAAAAGTTTAGTTTTTTGTGAGAAAAAGTAACCGAGCACAGCTCGGTCAGCCAGGTACTTATAATAGAATATCACATTCAGCATTCTTGAATAACCCTATGTGTAGTTTTTATGAATTTGTTCACAGTCCGTTTGTCTTTCAGGTGACTTGACAGAGTTTTACAGAAGCCCAGTGGACACAAGAACGCCATTTGAGACCTTGAAGATGATGGAACTACCTAAGAACTTGCATGTACAAGGAGACTATGTCCGGTTCCACCCAGGTTGGTAAACTGTGGTTTCAATATCACATTTACTTATTACAGATTGATCTTAAAAAAATATTAAACCTATATTACATTAGGTTGACATCATGTTGAGTCTCTCATACCCTCATTTAGTTATTCTCTAGCTTATTTAGTTGACTATCCAAAATAATTAAAGGTACTTAAAAATATATACATTTTTAATACTTTTGTTTCAGATAAAGACACCTTCTTTGGTGGCAAGTCAGTGTTCCCGAAGAGTTCCACCATTGTCACAGGACTAAAGGCAAGGAAGAAGTATGAAGGTTACACTGCCAAGAGGTCTTGGCCCTAACTTGTAGCACTTGTATTGTAAGGTTGTTAGTTTACTGTAAAATAAATATAATTTAGTATGTTGATGTGGTGTTTTATTGATTATTATCCTCTATTTATGCCCCACTGTATTTTCCAGTATGTCCCAGTAATTACCTGCATAATGTTTTTCATAAAGGAACATTCCATTTTATTGACATAAGGGTACAAATTATGTATCATTTCTTCATATACCCATAAGCTGAAAGTATAAGAAATACGACTTCTTTCATTAATATTATCTTAATGCACCTTATATATAATATACCTTTGTTGATCACCTGAATAACTCGCTAGTTTTTCTTCCACCAACTATGTTTTAGTCCTACCTTGTTAGGTACTTTACCTCCTTTCATCATACATTTATTTATACCTTCGAAAACTGCTATTTATTGTTGTTAAACATCAATACCTCTTTCCCCTTTTAAAAAAGAAGACGTGATGTAGGCGAAATAATTGAAAACTGAGTTAGTTCGTCGTCAAAAAATAATAATAAGGCTGTATGATCTTATGATCTTAGGAGGGTCAGAAGGAAATGGAACTTAAAAATGTCCCTGTGTTGTAATGTCATCTCTTGCTTTCTTACTTAATATTGTATTCTTTGTTTCTTTCTCTTCTATTGTACTCATAGATATAGAAAAAAAATTGCAATGTGTAATACTTATTAATTTTATGGCAATAAATTTGTTTAGCAAAGATAAATAAAAACTTCCATAATAAAACTTTCCTCACAATTTTTTCTATATCTATGACTTTCCTCCTCGCGTACTACCTGTCAATTCCCTTTATCGCTTGACAGAACTTATCTGACAATGAAATGTCGAATTGACAGACAGTGTTTAGCTAAGATTTCAGCTGTGGATTTCAGGTTAGAAGTTGCTGCAGTGGAGATTTTCTTCATAAATTACTAATGAAAACGATGGAAATGAAATGAAGTCACGACAATGAACTTCTTATTAATAATATGTTTGATTGTCGTGTTAATATACTCTTGTGTGTCTTGGTGAGTGCGGAGAATAATGTTACATAGTAAACTGTTGTTCTCTATTATTGTTATTTGTTTTGTTTATGTACATTGTATAATGTATTTTTAGGCTACTGCCGACGCTTCTGGCATGGCTGTTCAAGAGAAAATATCATATAAAACTGAAGATTGGCAGAATTGCGGTGCCGAAACTAATATTGAAAGATGTGAGCCTGTCGAAAGATAGGTATTCGATAGTAAGTACCTACCATATTGTGCTAATAAATGAGTACTAACGTCTTTCATCATCTCAACTTCTTACAAATTTATAAGTAATTAAAAAAAAAAATATTCTATGTATTCAATACTCTCAATACTCAAAAAAAACTTTATTTGATTAGATTTTTAACAAAGTACTTTCTATTCTTCAAAAGGTCACAAAAAATGACACCGTACAGCATTATAAATGTTACAGCCATACATACTTACAAACATTTGTCAGTGTGTTTATATATATTATAATAAATGCTACTTTCGCCAATAACATCATTCTATTATCCCAAGACTTTTTAAAGTGCACAACACAGTTTCGAAAATTAAGGATATAGACTTAAGCATGTCCCTGAATAAGTTTAAGCGGCTGCTGATCGATAGTTTTTAAGTTAGTTACGGACACATTTGGTTTCCTTTTGTATTACTCTGTTAAGATATTCTGTAAATCTCATTTGTCTATTGCTAAGTGTTAATGATCTTAGTTGCTATATTGTTTTAGACTGATAGAGTAAGTAGTTTGTAATTGTGTATGTAGTGTTCTTCTGTAATTGTTGAAACATTTTACTAAGCTGCTAAAAGTGTTATTTTAAGTATTGTATAAAATGTATTCAATGTTGAAGAACCATAAATAAATAAATAAATAAACATTCTTTATAATTATAATTATATAATATAGCTAAACAATTAACCGATCATTCTTTAAATAAAAAAATCAGGATACTATACTATATCTAAAAATAAAATACGTATTTAATTGATAAAAATATTTCATAACAGCCTCTCCTTCACAGCATATAGACGAAATCTCATTCAGCAGCAGTTGTTTCAACTCTGACATCAATAAGTTGGTGTCGGTGATCATCAAAGGTGTAGAGGTGACCAACAATGTTGAGGAGAAGAGGAGTGTGGTTGTGGAGACTATACTGAAGCCGTTGCTCTCCAAACAGAACTCCACCAGGGATGGGTTTGATCTGGATGCAGGAGCTAATGCTCTGACCAGGGATCTTAACAGGATGGCACAGGAGCAACTATTGGATTTCAGGGATAAAAAGCTCCCACACAGTTTGATTATGTTTGCACAGGTAGGATGTTTATTGTTGCTTTATTGATTTATTTAGCAAATCTGGTTCATAAGTCAGAGGAGAAGACAGGTTTGCCTACTTTAAAATCATACTTAAAGTAATATACTTTCAACGCATTCACTGCTAAAGATGCATCTGCACATCCAACCTGTGAGAGAATTTACGAAGAAGATGCAATGTTAACATTGAATGTGTTAATGAGTAGTTACTAGTTACAGAATGCCTATTTTACATATATATTACATGATTTGTCATACTATCTGTAGTTGCCTCGAACTGGATGAATGTGTAGTGTATACATACAATAAAATAGTGATTATTATTTAAATGTTCATATGGTCTTACCAAGGCCTTAAAATAGACCATTTAAATTAGGGCACATTAACCTTATAATTTTTGTCCCCACAATTATTATTCAAGTTGTTTAGCAATAAGCAGTATAATTGCTATTTTCATATATGTATAAGATTATAGGAAATAATATTTCTTTTACAGTTCATGGGAGTTCATATATTCAATGCCTCTGTCACCATTAACAACAACAACACACCCTTATCACTACACATGACTGCGTCAGAGCTCCACGCGGATGGTGCAGCAGGCGGGCCCGCTCGAGCTCTTGTCTTCTCCGCCAACCTGGTAGAAGTCAGAGCAAAGGTGCTGAAGGGTGCAGACTGTCTAGGGGAGGCCGGCTGCAGTCTGCTAATTGAAGGGACTGTCAAAGCTGACGGGCCTCTTAATGTTGAGGTATATTTAGCTCATTTACTTCATGAACTGCTGTCATCTTAAATTAAAGTGTTCAAATATATGTGTCTTACATTTTGTTGATATACAATGTGTGGTCAATTGTTATATGATAACACTAATAATTCTTAGTAACCTAAGAATTCATTAGGAAATATGGAATTAGTATCTGTTAATTGTGGTAATTGGGCTGACTGATTCACAAACCATAGACTGACCTTCCATTCTGTTATAGAGTTGATTTTGCAAGCAGAAAACTTGTAAACAGGGCAACTTAATAAATGAAGTTGACACAATAAGAGACCTGGGTGTAATAATGGACAAAAAATTAACTTTTATACCGCATATGGAAAGTACAATCAAGAAAGCATATAATATGATGGGCTTTATATTACGTAACGCAAAGGTTTTTCATGGTGCCGATACAAAAATATTACTGTACAATACCTTAGTTCGCAGTATACTTGAGTATTGCAGTGTCGTGTGGAGACCACATTATTCAACGCATTCCTTGCGTCTGGAGAGGTTGCAGAAGAGATTTGTTTGGCATCTTGCACATAAAACAAGGCTATCTAGCAGGCGGTTCTCGTATGTGGACAGACTTAAATTCTATAACATAACATCACTCGAAAAACGAAGAACACTTCTGGACCTAAAATTTCTATATAAATTATTTAACAACCAAATCGACTGTCCACAATTACTAAGTAGCTTTAAATTCAGAGTACCGCGTGTTACACCGCGAGTACCGATTGCACCTCTTGTGCCACCTTTGCGTTCGTCCGTGTTGGGCTCACACTCACCAGTTGTAAGACTATCCAAACTCCTAAACGACTGCGACAGGAAAATTGATGTTCTAGCTGCGTCCCCACGTCAGTTCAAACAATTTTTGTCGAGCATGCCATAATAATCTTTAAATTAAGTTCTTACCTATTTTACACTAATTAATTACCTAAACATTATAAATGTTACATTTAGAAAACAGCGCATGTGGTGTTTACCTGTTAAAGTTATGCAATTAGTTTGTAGCTATGTGAGATATGTATATACATTAGTGATATGTTGTTGTAACTGTTGGTGCACCTAAATAAATAAATAAATAAAAAATAAACATATAGGTAAGATCAGCCACAATAATGCTATACCAAATATGACTATAAATCCTGGTATAAGCTTGAATCTTCTTGTTAGACATTATAGACAGAGTCATGAATGTACAAACGAAAATAGACCCTGTTGTCCTATGAAGAGCATACAATTTTGAACTTAACCTTACATAAAAGACTTGTGCCCTGAATGTGATCTGTTTGCGGATGCATGGAACTATATTTTGTTTGAATGTTTGAGATTCTGTGAGGTTAAGTATGCGAGAGTGTCCACTATTTTATAAGTGTGTATTTTATAAGGAATAAGATTATAGTTTTAAAATGTCTAAGTTAATTATTGTAATTGGTATCGCCGTTATAATTAACTATAAATAAATAAATAAATAAATAAAAATAAATTGTATGACTGACTTTACATGAAGATTATTATATAATTATATTTGTAGAAAATCCACGCGACAATAAGCAACACGTCAGTAGGATTCCAAGACGAATTGTATCAGTATGTGAGGAAAACCAAAAAATCTGTCCTAGTCCCCGCGGAGGTGGACTCGCAGCGTCAGGACCACATGGCCACTCTGATATCCCGGCTGTCGCCAGTCATACCAAAGGTGAGAATATAAAAAAATAATAATGAAATATTATGCGTTGTACCTACTTACCGTAACACTACACGACCCTAACTCGGGTCACTGCTTATGTACCGGGCTCTTGAAAAACTAGTACAGGGGCCAACCATGATCGTTTAAGCAGCGCGAATTAAGAGAGTATTAAGTATTAAGAAGTTCTTAGCTTTGACATTTAATTTTACGGAACCAAATGAAACGTCATAGCTCAGATTTACTTTCATTTCAGATATTTAGCCTAAAGATAGATACAACGAAAGTTTGCTGCGTGGACACCACCACCAAAACTATATTTGAGATGTCTCTACTTAGTTTACAAGTGAGTAACATACATTTCCTCTTAGTCTTTACGAGAAGTTTGTTTTATATGCATAATAGCTTCTGTCCACAACTTCGCCCTCGTGGAATAGTTACTTTGGGCTATGGCTAACTTTAACCCGTGATTGGTCGTATGATATATAGCCTTCCTCGATACATGGATCATCTAACACTGGAATCATTTTTCTAATTGACCAGGAGTTCCTAGTTCCTGAGATTTGTCTTCAAGCAAACAGCCTCTTCAGCTTTATGTATTAATAAAGATAGGTGACAAACTGGCTTATAGCGCGTCCAATGGTAAATTACTGGCTAATGGTATTGCGTACCTTTTAGTATATTAATATTTTTCTATCTATGGTGCAGTCAAGTTTTTTTCTTTGCTACATATTTTTTGCCTTTCGGGCCTTTTGCCCTAATATAGTTAATTTATTTATTTATGTTATAAGGTTGCAACATTAATGTGCAACCTTAGTGGTACCATGTCCAATTGATAAAATCCAGGTGAACTCGAGGTTCAGTGCAGCATCAGTGCACACGGACAGTGGTGCGGAGGTGGCCAGCCTGCCCCAGGTGTACGTCGCCTTCCAGATGGACCACTACCAGCTGTTGGCTAATGAGGAAAAGCTACTGTTCTTGAATAAACTCAAGTTGGATGCTAAGGTACATTACCTGACCCCTATCCTATTTTTTTTATTTTATTATTATTTACTACGTCGTCTAATATATAATACTACGTCGTAACATTTTAACTTATATACTCGCACATAAGAAATTATCAGATCTAAACATTTTTATTTATTCAGTGGCTAAACATTGGATTGAACTTCGCGTCCAAGCTATGTTCTGATTAGAAACTCAAAAACATTTTTATTCGCTGTAGTAGTTTAGTTAGTACTTTCAAATCGTCAGTATGACATAATCATACAGGATAATACATTCTACCACCCCGTTTGGTAAGTTACATCTACTGAGAAGATAATATTGAACTAACAGAACACTTACATTGCTTCAATACCAACTTGATGATCAATTCTCATGTTTCTTACAGTTGGAGAAGGGTATACTGAACTTGTACTTGATAATAAGTACACTGAACGTACTATATTGCCACCCAGAAATGTTTAAGTGGTACTCCTCTGCTATGGACAAGATGAAGAAGTCTGCTCCTCTGGCTGTGAAGGATGCCACTTCGGCCTGTAAGTAATATTTATTGTTATTGGCTACTTTTGACTTCTCCAAAGGATCCCCAAAGAGGTAGATTAGGTGAAAATGTAAAGTTTTCATTCAGTTTAAGCCCCAATAAGCATTTATGAAAATCAAAAAATGACGACTGGTTCGGAAGCTAAGCTTCTGAGAAGAACCGGCCAGAAACTTAGCTGGAATCATGTACATTTCATTACGGAATACATATATATTTTGATTATGTAAATAGTATAATGTATATAAAGCTGTCAGACAATGTTACCTTCAGAGTTAAACATCTCTGTACAGGGGGTATACTCTTTTTCATCAAATACGAAACTGGCCCAGCCTGGCGCTAGAATTTGAATTTGCATCACTTGCGTAGCAAGCGACTTACTCAAGCCAACTTGGCCCCCACGGCCCTTATTAGCTGATGGTGGATTAGTATATTGGTGTACATCGGTTGTTCAGCGTCGTCGGCGCCGCAATGGTTGTCGGGAGTGTTGTCGGCGTGCGTGGTTCAGGGCTGCGCCGAGCTCCGCGCGGTGACGGCCCACGCCGAGCTGGGCGCCGGCCGGGTGTTGGCTGTGGGTGCCGCCGGGGTCAAGCTCAAGCTCGACCAGCTGCTCGACACTAGAGGTGAGGCAATGGTTCAGGGCTGCGCCGAGCTCCGCGCGGTGACGGCCCACGCCGAGCTGGGCGCCGGCCGGGTGTTGGCTGTGGGTGCCGCCGGGGTCAAGCTCAAGCTCGACCAGCTGCTCGACACTAGAGGTGAGGCAATGGTTCAGGGCTGCGCCGAGCTCCGCGCGGTGACGGCCCACGCCGAGCTGGGCGCCGGCCGGGTGTTGGCTGTGGGTGCCGCCGGGGTCAAGCTCAAGCTCGACCAGCTGCTCGACACTAGAGGTGAGGCAATGGTTCAGGGCTGCGCCGAGCTCCGCGCGGTGACGGCCCACGCCGAGCTGGGCGCCGGCCGGGTGTTGGCTGTGGGTGCCGCCGGGGTCAAGCTCAAGCTCGACCAGCTGCTCGACACTAGAGGTGAGGCAATGGTTCAGGGCTGCGCCGAGCTCCGCGCGGTGACGGCCCACGCCGAGCTGGGCGCCGGCCGGGTGTTGGCTGTGGGTGCCGCCGGGGTCAAGCTCAAGCTCGACCAGCTGCTCGACACTAGAGGTGAGGCAATGGTTCAGGGCTGCGCCGAGCTCCGCGCGGTGACGGCCCACGCCGAGCTGGGCGCCGGCCGGGTGTTGGCTGTGGGTGCCGCCGGGGTCAAGCTCAAGCTCGACCAGCTGCTCGACACTAGAGGTGAGGCAATGGTTCAGGGCTGCGCCGAGCTCCGCGCGGTGACGGCCCACGCCGAGCTGGGCGCCGGCCGGGTGTTGGCTGTGGGTGCCGCCGGGGTCAAGCTCAAGCTCGACCAGCTGCTCGACACTAGAGGTGAGGCAATGGTTCAGGGCTGCGCCGAGCTCCGCGCGGTGACGGCCCACGCCGAGCTGGGCGCCGGCCGGGTGTTGGCTGTGGGTGCCGCCGGGGTCAAGCTCAAGCTCGACCAGCTGCTCGACACTAGAGGTGAGGCAATGGCTATCGGATGGAGGAGAGCACACCAGCGATTATAAGCACGGCGATTTTAAGAAAACTAGCACTAGGCACTAGAAGTGCCGACTTTTCTCAAATTCAAGTTATCGCGTTTACGTTAGTAAACGCACATTTGTCATCATCTCCCTGACGTCATCCCATATCTTTGGGGTCGGCACTTGATTCAACCCGATGTGGCTGATCACCAGATTTTTATACGAAGCGATTGATTGCCATCTGACCTTCCCAAATGCTTTTTCAAGGAAAGTCGGCAGTCTGGGTTAAATCAGTTGTCAGACTTTCTTAGGCCTCCGGCTGATCTGTAACGATTGCCAAAGATGTGAAATTGGCCACGGGAACCGACGGCTTAACGTGCTCTTCCGAGGCACGGAGGGAATGCGTATGGTTGTATTACTTCGCTGATCGAATCGTAAGCGCAATAGCAACTGTGCGACGAGCAGCCGTGAGCCGACAGATAGCGCTGTTTCGATTCTATCCAAATTGCGTTTACGTCGACGCGTCGACAGCGGCAGGGAAAAACTCGCACTAGGCCCTCCGGTGTGGTCTTATCGTCATCGGCTTTATGTGTGCGTGCAGAGGAGGCGTACGTGTCTGCGGTGGCGCGCCTGGTGGTGGGGCGGCGCCAGTGGGGCGCGGAGCTGCTGGTGGACGGCGGCTGGGGCGCGGCGGGGCGCGGCGCGCGGGCGCTGCGCGAGGCGCCCCCGCGGCGGCAGCACGCCTGGGGCTCCGCGCTGCTCGCCGTCGCGCTCGTCAAGTGGGGCAGCCACGGCCCACGGGACTCCAAGGTTACATCTATCTACTCATTTGAACACTCTCTAAATTTCCGTACTTCATTAAGATCGCTAATCTCTGGATCGTGATGAATCAGATAATCAACTGATTTGGGTTGAATCAGGTAAATGTCAACCCAGCCAATGTATGAAATAAAGCCAGTGTGATGATGAGCTATTACATCAGTACCTTTCATTATTCACACATACGTTTCTTACAGGTAGAAGCCATGATGGACTGTCTGCGTCTGGAGTGGAGTTCAACAATCGCAGACACCCTCGTGTCGTTATCTGAGTGCATCGCACAGTACCGATCTCCAACAACGTCACTGAAACCCGTGACGTCACCCCAAGAATCCTCGTTTAATATCACAGTGAACGTAGCTCTGTCTCATATCAACCTGTTCCTGATCGTCAACGATGACATGTGTCTCATGACCAGGGTTGATGCCGTCACCCTAGAGAAGACGTTGAGCAAATCCGGCGCTGTGGTCTCCGGGTTCAAGGTTGTGGATATGGTGCCTTATAAGGGTGAGTTTTTATGCGACAAGTGTTCTTTACTTTCTGAAAAGTTGAGGATGACGCTCAACCTAGCCGGGTGCGAGCCGAGCGGCCATAAAGCGGTCAACTAAAATCATATTATATATTTATATTACTATTATAATAAACGGGAAAGTTTGTATAAATTAATGTTTGTTGCTATTTCATGCAGAAGCTAAAAAATAGATTTGAATCTAACTTTACAATAATATTAGATATTCTGTGAATTGTCCAAAATGTAACGATAAGTGTGCAGTAAGCTAGAAAAACATCTGGCATAGTATTACATATTATATTGTACACTCAAGTTATACAGACCGCCAATTGAGGTCGGCCGACTAACAATAACGGCCGAAGCTCGGCTCGTACCCGGCAAGGTCTACCGCGTCATCCTTAAATGATGCAGATATAACTATCAATAGACTTATTGCAAAAATATTCCACATAGGTAACATGCACTGTCAAAGGTCTGACGAAATCCCGACAACATTCTTCCACGTGCGACTGGCGAGGATCGAACACGTCACTTCCAAAGACAAGAACTCCGCACTCTTGGACATACAATTCACAGAAAACGTTGATTTTGAGTGGAGTTCCAACTTGCACCTCAAGATTTTGGCCTTCGTTAGAGCATTGAAAGGGTTTAGAGGTGAGCTGAATATGAGAGAGACGGAGGATGTTGAAGACGTAGGGAAGAAGAAGAAGGCACTGAATTGGAGAGTGTCGTTCAAAGGGGAAACTAACCTAGGGCTTATATTGTCGGCTGAAAATAAGATGTTGTTTGCGACTGGTGAGTAGTTTTTTTTAATATTACATTATTATGAGTGGACAAAGGTGTGTTTAAGTCACATGTAATAGGGGGCAAGTCTATTGCCATTAACCGGGCACTAATCCAGACTCCAGCCGGGCCTGGGAAATTGCAGATGAAAAAACCAAATATAATTTTGTCTGATCCTGAATCCTGAACCTCGCGTTACGCTATAAAGCTGCGACTACCAGGTCAATGAGGCATTTACAAAGTAGGTATCTATAAAAAAATGCAAATTACTACCCGTCCTTCCACGAAGGCAAGGACAAGGGCATATAATGTGACAGCCATATTTGACGGTTCCCTAAAGTAGCATATCAGTCACTTTTGGATACGCACATTTTTAACCTTTTGAATTTACGTAAAGCGCACGGTATGACCAATCACTGTTTTATTAGAAACTAGCTGTGCCCCGCGATTTCACCCGTGTAGACTTTATTATGCTATATATACTGTGGAACGGGTCTATCTTATGTCCTTCTCCTGGTTCTAAGCTACCTCCCTACCAATTATCAGCCAAATCGATTCAGCCGTTCTTGAGTTCTAAATAGTGTACCAACGAGTTTCTTTTATATATATATATATATATATATAGATTTCGTGGCTTTGTAAAGGATCCGTACCTCTACCGGAAAAAAGGAAAATGATTTTCATATCACAATACTAGAATGACACAGTTCGTATGTTCGTAGATGACATGATAATAGGCTACGAGTGTGAGCACGGGCTGTCAGTGAACTGGAGCAAGTTGAACATGGTGCTCAATGGTGACGAGGTGGTGACCGTGGACGGCTACAGCATGCTCCGCGCCGACGACGACCCCGACGTCAGGGTCGAGAGGAAGGCCAGCGAGGGGTTCCGGCTGCTCTCCAATAAGGTTTGGTGAGTAGCTTTGACATTCTCGCTTCTGCTTTGATACCCTCTTATAAATCAATCTCACATTTTCTTTCATGAACTTGTCTCATCATCAAACCTAATCTTCGACCTTAGGTTGAAAGTACGTTGTAAGTAGGACGTACGTTTCATTTTGTACATAGAGTAATTATTGTGTTTTCTTGCCGGGTTCTTCTCAGTAAAAGAAACCTTACGGTAGTATGTGTAATCCTGTATAATTTGGATTTGTTTTGAATTTGGATTTTATAAAAAATTACAGATTATTTTTTTGTGTTAGATATTGGATCGATTAAGTTTGGAAGAAATAAGCTCCTTAATTCTGTCGATCGATTTTATTGCGGCAATTGTGAGAGAGAGCGTAACATGAATTTCTCGTTGAACCTACTGTACCTGCCTATACTTGATAAACGGATTTCGTCTTGTTTGAAGGTCGACAATATTTTCCTCTACTAAGCTCGAAATTATGTGATCCGCCATCTTTAGAATAGAGCCACAGTGTGAACATTTCAAGCGACGTTAGTGACACATGTTTTAGTTACAGTCAAGATTACTCATGAAATAATTATTTTTTGCTTCTATCATATTCGTCTAACGCAAGAATTACCGTCATCATTGAGTGCTCTAATTGAAACCGTATTATCACTTCGATGTTCCATCCGTACAGGTCAGTAAACATAGATGCAATAAAGGTGATATTCCCGTACAAGCATCGGTTCGCGGAGGCGGTGCAGGGCGACTTCGTGAGCTTGTTCAAATGGGTCAAACTAGTGCATGGCATCAAGAAGAAACCCTTCACCTCCGATAGTCCATTACCCAGTGATTTGCATATTAAGGCGAGTATTTTGAAAATATATATTTTTTTATTGTATAAGTGAAGTGTTGTGTTAGTTTTTTTTTTTTATTTTTTATTTGTTAGATTTACAGCTTTAAAAAAATGTGATCGTTGTGCGATAACAGCTTTCGCGAAAACACTTTTGGCGTTTGATATCCTGCGGCTGAATAAGTTGTTTCTGTCACCTTCTCACAACATGCTTAACCATTGAGAAGGCACCTTAAAACACACTTTTAAGGTATCATCCTCTGCTAAAATGAATGCAATGACTTAAATTGTTTGTCAATAGATTGAAGAGTTACTGGTTGAGATGAGCGATGATCCATTCGAAGTGAAACTCCGCGATAACTATGAGTTGTTGGAAGACGAGTACAAGGAGAGTCAGAAACGGCGAACTATGCTCGACGCTAAGGTATTTACGGATACTTTATTTTATGCTTTAAGGGGGTATTTCGGAATAATCTAGATATTTAATTTTATGCATTTTTTTGGAAAATCAACCGTTATCTGTAGTAAAAAAAAAGCCAAATTAGCATTTCTTTATAGTCTGTCGTATTTATACCTCATTCGAGGATTTCCTATCTGACTCTAAAGGAAATTTATTTATTTCGCGGAATCATTTCTCTATTAAATGCTCTCTGTCTTCTCAAAATATAGGTTTTGAGATCATTTTAATGTTGAAGAAACTATTACCAAGTAAAATGTGGGCGCGCGGGGACGTCGTCCGTATCGAGTCCGTACCGAAGGAATGTGTGTAGGTGCAGGAGCTGTGCAAGCCGCACCTGTTCCTGCCGGCGGGCAAGGTGGAGGAGCTGTACGGCGCGCTGCGGGCCAAGGACGCGCAGATCTACGTCCAGCGGTGCCGCGCCGCGCCGCCGCCGCGCCGCCGCCTCGTGGCCTGCTGCCTCACGCGCCTGCGCCTGCTGGCCCTGGCCGACCCCTGCATGCACGGCGCGCACCACGCACAGGACAAGCTCCGGGACATCGACTTGGACAGGTCACTGCCTCCTCTACCTCATTACTGCCCCCGCGCCGCCGCCTGCTGGCCCTGGCCGACCCCTGCATGCACGGCGCGCACCACGCACAGGACAAGCTCCGGGACATCGACTTGGACAGGTCACTGCCTCCTCTACCTCATTACTGCCCCCGCGCCGCCGCCTGCTGGCCCTGGCCGACCCCTGCATGCACGGCGCGCACCACGCACAGGACAAGCTCCGGGACATCGACTTGGACAGGTCACTGCCTCCTCTACCTCATTACTGCCCCCGCGCCGCCGCCTGCTGGCCCTGGCCGACCCCTGCATGCACGGCGCGCACCACGCACAGGACAAGCTCCGGGACATCGACTTGGACAGGTCACTGCCTCCTCTACCTCATTACTGCCCCCGCGCCGCCGCCTGCTGGCCCTGGCCGACCCCTGCATGCACGGCGCGCACCACGCACAGGACAAGCTCCGGGACATCGACTTGGACAGGTCACTGCCTCCTCTACCTCATTACTGCCCCCGCGCCGCCGCCTGCTGGCCCTGGCCGACCCCTGCATGCACGGCGCGCACCACGCACAGGACAAGCTCCGGGACATCGACTTGGACAGGTCACTGCCTCCTCTACCTCATTACTGCCCCCGCGCCGCCGCCTCGTGGCCTGCGCCTGCTGGCCCTGGAAAAATCATCATTACCTTGACCTTATATACCATGTCACGTTGGGATCGACACTTGCTACAATATTTTGTGTCTGTTCAAAGCAACTGTAATAGGTTTCCTTCAGAACCCGTTTTACTAGGAAAAATAGAAACCTAATATAGTCCAACCAATATTTAACTGATCAATAATTGCCCCCAGCCCATGGCCCGAGGACGGAATAGAGTTCACAACGCTATGGTGCCGCAGTATAAACATGCACTGTGCGCAATGGCAGCTGTTGTTGCGTGACTTCCCTCAACCGTTGCTCAGCATGAGCGAGCTGAGGATGTGGGGCACTTTGCTGGCGGCCGAAGAACAACCGCCGCCGAGAGGTCAGTCTTCTAAACATTATTGTTTTAAGGGACAGGTTAAAAGGTTTTTATTCAAGCATACATTTTTGTATTGAAAATAGCTGAAAGTATAGAGAGCCGTCATCATATTAAGATCATGTACACACTGTTGGGTAAAAGTCTTCCCGAGTTACTCGTTCCTGGAGCTTATTACCTACCTAGCTATACCAGCCTGTGTGATAACGTCTAACCATTGGAATTCGAGCGGGTGGTCGGATAATTTGTAGTGTATGCTAGAGCATACGATAGCTGTTGGCTGCAAAGAACATACCTTAAGCCTTATGGAAAGATGGTAGTCATCAAATGAAGTAGCGACTCGTGCATTGCGTGTCTTAAAAATAATCTAATCTCATTGGCTTCATAGTTAGAGAAGATCTTATCGTCCCCACCTACCCAATTAGCGCTGGTGACCCTACTCACCAACCAACTTGTCTTAATACTTAATTATTTTCAGCGGTTCGAACGGTGATAATCGACCAAGGGTCGCCTTGGGGCGGTCAGGAGTTGGAGCGCAGTATGATGCCCCTTAAATGGTACTACGATCTCTGCTGTGAGATGGAGAAGTTTAGTTACGCGTTCGGCCCATGCTGGGAACCGGTCATCGCGCATTGCAATTTGTGTAAGTTATATTTTGATAATATTGTAGCTTAAGATCAAATATACAGAGGATTAGACTACTAGATACACTGATTCGTGTGTAAAATACTTTCCTGTGTGGAAATATGTCTTTATGCGAAATAACCAATAACAACAGCTCAAACAAAATTATGTAGAAGAAAATTTAATAAATAGTTTTTATTTTTAGAACCAAATTGCATGTACATGAAGATTTTAGAAATAAAAGTTATAGTAAGAAAAGGTTATAGTATACTAAGTTAATAAATGGTAAACCGTTAAATCGATAAAGCTAAAATTTGGTTTTACGTGAACCTAGAGATACACATGTAGGGAACATAAAATGTTAGATATAGTGTTTCCTCCATTTTGTAGCATTCGACCAAGTGTCCCGACCGTCACTTGACCCGTCAGCGCCCCTTGCGTGGTGGGACAAGGTTCGACTCCTGATGCACGGTCGACTGACGGTCAACTGTATCAAGTTCACCTGCCTCCTTCACGTATCCCTCGACCCTTACAATACTACTGAAGAGATGGAAGTCACCTGGTCTAATCTAGTGCTGGATTGGACTAATGGTAAGTGTTGAGCAAAAAAAGTATAAATGAGTAAAAGGTTTGGTCCTAGGTGTGATCCCTTAGGTACTCCAAATTCGTTTGTTAGAATACTGAAATTTTTACACTTCATTTATTAGCTACGTTTTATAAAACAAAACAGTAATATTTGAATCACTTTGTAGTTAAATAACATATGATTAACTAATAATTTTTGCAAAATTTTGTATGTATTACAGTATCAAACGCAATATCCAAATCTCAAATTTCTTAATGAAACTTAGTTATTACAATTGGCTCGTAATTTTGGTCTATTTCTAGGTAAGCTAGGTTTCCTAGGCGAATTGAATGTGTTCGTCCGTACTGCCAGCAAGTATGATGATTGCCGCGTGTTACGAATACCGTCCATCAAGCTTTCGGTGAAGCTCGGCTGGCAGTGCGTCGGAGACCCGAGGGATCATCACTCCGTCGCTCCATGCGCCCCTACTCGGCTGCCAGAATATTCTAGCAATCAGGTAAACGACACGAAGTAACTTGGAATTTCAAAAGTATTTCCTCAGGTTTAAAGTTGAATAATTGTTTGATTTTATTCCCTCTAGGAACATGATTCCTACAGAGCGTTTCGCTCTCAAGGTCTGGATCTGCACTTGAGCATGGAGACCAAGCCTATTGCGTACGACAACCGAGATGCCCACGGACCTGTGTTACTGCTGTATGGGAGCACACTCAGGTTTAAAGCCTTGTGTATCTTTTTGTATTTTCTCAGTAACTATTTGGCCTTTATATAGGGGTAACTTTGCCTTTATTTTGTATTTTTTTTGTATTGTCATGTTTTAGGCTGGATTAGAAGGATTTACGCTAAATATTTAATTGAAAAACTTTACCTTCGAAGAAATGTATTAGTTTATGAACGCATTATATTATTTTTATACAATTTGGGTAATTTAGGTGGTTCGAGAGCCTGAAGCTTATACTGTCCGGTATAACGCGACCAACGCGGCGCGGGCGTATATTCCGAAATGTGCGCCCGCGCAAGCCACAGCTATCGAGACACTATCGCAACGTTAGCGTATCTATAACGTTACATAATTTGGAGGTTAGTATGTTTTTAGTATTCAATGTTTTATCCTGATATTTTGATTAAATTTTTTTAAGTTAAGCGATCCTCTAAGAAATTTCTTAAATAAAACAATTACATCTTTTTGACACAGTAACAAACCCGTAAATGATCACCAGGTATTCTACTGGTCTTCATCATCCCTCCAACG
The DNA here is from genome assembly GCA_964035505.1 of Watsonalla cultraria. Lineage (NCBI taxonomy): Eukaryota > Metazoa > Arthropoda > Insecta > Lepidoptera > Drepanidae > Watsonalla > Watsonalla cultraria. Next base: position 11,742,856 of record OZ037714.1, read on the forward strand.
TGGCATAGAGATGCTAGGCGTGCGCGTGACCTGCGGGTCCAAACACCACCTGTCCCTGGTGTCCAACAACGACGGCTTGGTCCGTCGGCCTCGCGCCAACTGGACTACAGTGTACATGAATTGTGACCTAAATGACGCCGAGATATGGTTGAAGACCCTAGTCTCCGGAGGCGAAGATAAGGAGGAGGGAGAGGTAAGGATGAATAATAATTTTATTTATGGTGACGTACGGGCGGCTAGCAAGGTGTCCGTATGTGTAGAGCGTGTACCCGCCGGCCATGGAGAAGTGTTACTGGTTGTCGGTGCGGCGCGGTCGTACGGGCGGCTAGCAAGGTGTCCGTATGTGTAGAGCGTGTACCCGCCGGCCATGGAGAAGTGTTACTGGTTGTCGGTGCGGCGCGGTCGTACGGGCGGCTAGCAAGGTGTCCGTATGTGTAGAGCGTGTACCCGCCGGCCATGGAGAAGTGTTACTGGTTGTCGGTGCGGCGCGGTCGTACGGGCGGCTAGCAAGGTGTCCGTATGTGTAGAGCGTGTACCCGCCGGCCATGGAGAAGTGTTACTGGTTGTCGGTGCGGCGCGGTCGTACGGGCGGCTAGCAAGGTGTCCGTATGTGTAGAGCGTGTACCCGCCGGCCATGGAGAAGTGTTACTGGCTGTCGGTGCGGCGTGTGTCGTACGGGCGCGAGGCGGGCGGCTCGTCGGCGGCCCCGGCGCACCGCCTGGCCGTGCATGACCTGCGCGGCGCCTGGACCAAGCTCAACCGAGACCTCGCCTTCGCTCTCATCGACACCTATATTAAAACGCAGGTAAGCTACGTCAACATACCCTTAAAATCCTCAATTAGTAGGTTCTCGTATCATAGTTGACAGATTATCACAGTCGATCACTAAGTATAGCTTAGTTTTTTGTATAAAATGTTTGTGTTCTTTGTTCAAAAGCAATTGAAAAAGAATTTGTCGACGAAAGCCTTGAAGGAAGAGGAGGAACCTGTTACGTCACCAAAACACCAGCGGGAAGCTGACGTGATATCACCACCACCTTCGAACTCCGCCCAGGCAAGTTACGCTTAGGTATACTCTTATGAAACTTGATTTGTGGCCCAATTCGCAATTAATTAAAGCCCAATTTAGTTGTCTTGAATCACAATGTAAAGCCAGCTATGAAAATTTTAATGATTTATTCAGTTTAGGCCCTGATAAGGCACTTATGAATGTCGAGGAATTTATCACCGGTTCGCAAACTAGCCTTCTGAGAAGAACCGGCAAGAAACTCCCCTATCAAAGCGAAAGCATAATTTACACACATAGGTACTTCCAAGTGTTTCGCTCTGAAGTCGAGTATCATCCTTAGCACGGTCAATTCTGTTTGGACACCGAGCGGCAACCGAGTGACGGCTGAGCAACGGAAAACGGCCTAAGCTATGGCCAGACCCAACACGGTCTAATGTGTCATAAATTTTATGGAAGTATATTTCGTAATGTATAGAGCGGTAGCGCGGGGTCGTGCGGCGGCGGCATGCTGGCGGCGCTGGTGGCGGAGGCGGGCGGCGAGGCGCCCGTGGTGTTCAGCGACGAGCTCGCCGGCGCCGCGCCCGACCAGCCGCCGCAGCCGCACTCGCGACACGTGCTCGACGACGACAACGCGCACACCGCCTGCCTCAGTGAGTGCGCACACGCTGTTGTTTTGCATTGGTGACACATTTATGGAGCTTGATATATTCATTGTTTTGAAATTAATCGTGTTCAATATTCCTTTTTTAAATAAACCCGTGTGTACACACCAGGTAAACAAGTTTAGAGTAGGCTCGCCAGTTCGCAAGTTCAGTGATTCGAGCCAGCCAGCTGGGCACTATATTATTGCTCGTATACCTAAAAAAAATAATTACATCTATCAATTGATGATTGATTTAGGTTCTATTCAATGACCTTCGTAAATACGGCACCAATTTATGACATCAACCTGTTTACATCAAAGCACGAAGTGTGAACAGCGAAATTTATCACCTTCTACAGCACTATGTACCACGCAATGAACGTGTTGTGTCTGTGTCCAGTTGAACTCGTGAACTCGCAAGTAGTGCTGAAGGGATGCGAGACGCGCGGCTACGTGATCCTGTGCGCAGCACGCGCCGAGGTCAGGCAACGGGTCCGCCGCGCGCCCGCCGCCGCCGCCTGGAGCGGGGCGCTCACCGCCATGCAGTACTACGCCACCGTGTCCGCACACGACCGCGACCAGCTGGACGGTCAGTACCGCCCACACTGAGGCGAGGCCAGGGAGCGGTGATGTAACGGTGGCATGTTGCAGAGAACATCCAGTGGGTGTGCGTGGAGGAGATCGAGGAGCGGCAGGGCGCGGAGATCAGCACGCTGCCGGACGTGCCGCGGCTGGTGGGCAGCGGCCACTCCGCCGGCGGGGTCATCGGCCGCACCGTCGGGCCCAGCGCCGACACCGGCCTCGCACAGGTACACTACATTCAAAATTATTTGATAGGCATTTTAACAAAGTACTTTGAGCGGCAAGAAACTCAGCAATTACTCTTTTTTCATTTTATAGTTTTACAATTTTGAGTAATACGTTAACTCAGTTTTTGAAATGGTCTAAAATTTCATAACAGCTCTAAATCGTAGTGAAGAAAATACAAATGTGATTTAAAAGGGGCTTTTTGGAAAATGTAATGCCTATTATATATTACATGTGTAAGAATCCGAAATTGCATCACTGAAAATATTGTTTTCTTTATAAATATTATGAGGTTATTATTAAGTATATAATAAGTGATATTGTTTGTTGCAGCTACAACGCATAGTGTCCCGTTGCGCGTGCGAGTTCTACTACGTGTCGCACGAGGAGGTGGGGCGCGGCGGCGGCTGGGGGCAGGCCCAGGAGCCCTACGACTCCTTCACGCTCATGCACCACGACCTCGACGTCTGCACCAACTCCCTGCAGGTACACACGGCTTGCGATCCGCGGAGACTGTGGGAACACTGCTAGATAACAAACTACCTTTCAAATCTTATCCAATTTCTATTTCTATGATTATCCAAATCTATTTATTACTATTTTACGTGTACTCAACTGAATACCATAGTCAAGGTCAAAGTCAAAAATATCTTTATTCGATTAGACTTCTTACAAAGCACTTTCATAGATTATTAGTCTGTTCCCGTAATGATTGTTTTATTCATTCCGGTGATGTTATTCACTAGGAAAAAGGAAATAAATTCTGTCCCAAATGGGACATACGGTTTGCACTTAAAATCCAAGCTTTTGCGCCTATGCTTGAAGCTTAGGTATTAAGTTAGTTAGTTTTAGTCGTTACCTAAATAGGTGCCGTCACGATTTATTTGCGCTGGTCTGTAATACGCAGTAGTCATTCTATGGGCCTTGTAAAGATACATCTTCACCGTTTTTCCTGAACGCTCTTCACTCGTGATGGCACTGTAAACAATTTGAAATATCATAGGCATATTTAGTGTGTGTGTGTTCAGTATGCGATGCTGCTGGACGTGGTGAACAATGTAGTGCTGCACGTGGAGCCCGAGCGGCGCCGCACGCTGGAGCGGCGCGCCAGGATGAGGTTCCAGCTCCAGCTGCACCAGGACCAGGACCCCAGGCACCTCATACACAAGCTGCAGACACAGGTGCCCGGCTACACCTATGCTCAAACCTCATGCACTCAGACGTGGAATGTAACTTACAATACGGCAATGTATGTTTTGATTTGTTCAGGTCCGGGAAAGCCTGGCTAGGCTACGACGCTTGGAGAAAGAATATTACCTGAAGAACAGGTCCATCACTGGCGACGACCAGGCTGCTATAGATGAACTAAAAAGTCTGGATAAGCAGGTATTTATTTGTACTAGATTCAAATTTTAAGTGTCAAACGTGAACAATTAAGATTTTATTGAGGGTTGGAAGAGATAGTCTTCGCTGCTAAATTTGGTTGTTCTGACCGAGGCAAGTGGTGTGTTGTGTAGGTGAACGAGTGCAAGGAGTGCGTGTGGTCGCTGGGCGAGGAGCTGGACGCCATGGTGCGGGCGTGGCTTACAGCGGTGTGTTGTGTAGGTGAACGAGTGCAAGGAGTGCGTGTGGTCGCTGGGCGAGGAGCTGGACGCCATGGTGCGGGCGTGGCTTACAGCGGTGTGTTGTGTAGGTGAACGAGTGCAAGGAGTGCGTGTGGTCGCTGGGCGAGGAGCTGGACGCCATGGTGCGGGCGTGGCTTACAGCGGTGTGTTGTGTAGGTGAACGAGTGCAAGGAGTGCGTGTGGTCGCTGGGCGAGGAGCTGGACGCCATGGTGCGGGCGTGGCTTACAGCGGTGTGTTGTGTAGGTGAACGAGTGCAAGGAGTGCGTGTGGTCGCTGGGCGAGGAGCTGGACGCCATGGTGCGGGCGTGGCTTACAGCGGTGTGTTGTGTAGGTGAACGAGTGCAAGGAGTGCGTGTGGTCGCTGGGCGAGGAGCTGGACGCCATGGTGCGGGCGTGGCTTACAGCGGTGTGTTGTGTAGGTGAACGAGTGCAAGGAGTGCGTGTGGTCGCTGGGCGAGGAGCTGGACGCCATGGTGCGGGCGTGGCTTACAGCGGTGTGTTGTGTAGGTGAACGAGTGCAAGGAGTGCGTGTGGTCGCTGGGCGAGGAGCTGGACGCCATGGTGCGGGCGTGGCTTACAGCGGTGTGTTGTGTAGGTGAACGAGTGCAAGGAGTGCGTGTGGTCGCTGGGCGAGGAGCTGGACGCCATGGTGCGGGCGTGGCTTACAGCGGTGTGTTGTGTAGGTGAACGAGTGCAAGGAGTGCGTGTGGTCGCTGGGCGAGGAGCTGGACGCCATGGTGCGGGCGTGGCTTACAGCGGTGTGTTGTGTAGGTGAACGAGTGCAAGGAGTGCGTGTGGTCGCTGGGCGAGGAGCTGGACGCCATGGTGCGGGCGTGGCTTACAGCGGTGTGTTGTGTAGGTGAACGAGTGCAAGGAGTGCGTGTGGTCGCTGGGCGAGGAGCTGGACGCCATGGTGCGGGCGTGGCTTACAGCGGTGTGTTGTGTAGGTGAACGAGTGCAAGGAGTGCGTGTGGTCGCTGGGCGAGGAGCTGGACGCCATGGTGCGGGCGTGGCTTACAGCGGTGTGTTGTGTAGGTGAACGAGTGCAAGGAGTGCGTGTGGTCGCTGGGCGAGGAGCTGGACGCCATGGTGCGGGCGTGGCTTACAGCGGTGTGTTGTGTAGGTGAACGAGTGCAAGGAGTGCGTGTGGTCGCTGGGCGAGGAGCTGGACGCCATGGTGCGGGCGTGGCTTACAGCGGTGTGTTGTGTAGGTGAACGAGTGCAAGGAGTGCGTGTGGTCGCTGGGCGAGGAGCTGGACGCCATGGTGCGGGCGTGGCGGGAGGCGGCGCGGCGGCCGGCCCCGGCCCCCCGCGCCCCCCACGCGCCCCCTCACCGCTACAACGAGATCTGCTTCAAGTCAGCACGGTGGCGACTCACCGACGCCGACGGCCAGCTTGGCATCGCTGACCTGCTGCTCACCAACTTCCTGTGAGCACCCACTTAAAACATAATACTTAGCACTCATACGGAATAGGCATTCCCCCTCGCACCGATCTGCTTTAACGCGCCCTGTGCGTACCCAACAAACATACGAATACATGCACAGAAACGGCATCGTTCACAAACAGTATCTTATTGGTGGCTCGAAGGCCCAATGGAAAACTCACGTTGAAATTGAGCACTTGGCTTACCGTGTGCATGTGACGTATTTTTACCATTTTCTGAACCTCTAAAAACGCCTGGCGGAGAAGAAATAAAAAAGTAGTGATTCCTTAATGTCCCAAAAGAAAACCTCTTTGAAGCGTATGTGCTTTAAGAAGTCGTACTATTGACTTGTGTTTATGTATTAGGTACACCAAGACGTCACGATCGGACGACTCGGTGGAGCATCAGCTAGAGTTGGGCTACGTGCGCGTCACCAACTTGCTGCCCAACGAACCATTCCCCGAGGTACCTGTATTATTAGTTTACTCAGTACTATAATAATTTAATATAATAATTTTCGCGTTAAACTCTTATGATTGAAGTGCAAGATCTGTTGGCTTGTTCAGGGAGTATTTGAAGAGTCAGGTACGGGCAAAGGCGGCACAAAAAATCGTTGACGCGGACCCAATATTGCCACAACTATGATAAAATACTGCTACGAGAAAATCTAGAAGGCAACCCAATATCAGTTAGCTCTAACCTAGGATCTCTTGTTTCGTAGTAGCGCATGCTACCACTAGTCCAACGAGGCAGTGGTATATTTGTGTATGGTATGGTGTAGGTGCTAGCACCGCAAGCAGCGTCGGGGCGCGCGCCGGTGGCGCGGCGGGCGGCGCTGCGCGTGTTCTGCCGGGACCGGCCGCCCGTCGGGGGCATCGCCGTCAAGGAACACTTTGAGGTCAACGTCGTGCCCATTAGGATCGGTAACTATCGCCTTTTATATCACTACCACTTCCTACAACTGATATTTTGGCGGATAATTGGGTAAACGAACAGTACTTCAAATTTGTCGTATAATTTCTTATCTTCGGTATTCAGGGTTTCTCACGAAACTATTTACTTCACTGGTGGATTCGTTGTGTGTCAACTATTATATTTTATTGAAAATGAAAAAAAATTAAAATGAAAAATATTTATTTAGTTTAGGCCCTGGTAAGGCACTTATGAAAGTCGAGAATTTATTGGGCTTGGGAATATATTGGGTTTTTTTTCTAGATCAAAATTATAATTTGTCTATGTTATTATTTAACTATTCATATCTCCTACCACTGCAATGCAAAGGCAAACTCTTTATACTGGAAACGTTTGAGACCGTATGCTACCTTCGAAATGTACGTTAACATTCCTAAATACAGTTAGATCTGGGGGTCTACTCTCAGAAACGAAAATTAAATAAAATTTCAGTATCGCTTTGTTTTAAAAAATCTCAGATAAAGTAATTTACTTTGCTTTTTACTTACTTTTCTTGCGAACGTTCGGACGTAATTTTAAAACGAATATGAACCGTGTTAGGAACTTTGCGAATCTTCGGCCAAAGCTTAGTTTTTTTGGGGGAAAGCGAGTAGGCCCCCTTCTAAGTTGGTTTGTAAATAACATTCAGCGCACAGTCTCAAGCAGGTCATGTGAAAATAGCTGTTTCGATAATAAAGACAGTACAAAGCAACAAGCCAGTTGTGTAAATAGTAAACTTTAAAATAATACTAATGAACACCCCGTGGCCGTTAGTGGCGCATCTGAGTCAATATCAAATATGGCGGCGGTAGCAAAGACACGCTTATCCCAATATCTATCGGTATTTGCATTCTTTGGGCATATCTAATGAAATATGGCTTTTTAGGTCACTGTATTTGTTTATACAGTGTATAATTGGAAAAAGACGAGTTTATTTTACAGTTATGTTTCTAATATTTTGTTCTTCTACAATCCCTACTAATATTATAAATGCGAAAGTAACTCTGTCTGTTACGCTTTCCCGCTCAAACCTCCCAACAGATTTTGATGAAATTTGGCACAGACAATCTTTAGACCCTGAGAAAGGACATAGGCTACCTTTTATTAAAAATATTAGGCTTCCTCGACAATAAGGATGAAGCGGGGCACAGCTAGTGATATAACATATGCGAATATGTCGTTGTTTGCTAGCCTTTTCACAGTCAAACAACTTGTCATATTATACTCATATAATGTAAATCAGACGCCTTACTACCAACTCCCCATCTTGAAATAGTAAAAATTGAAATCGCTGTCGCATCGTCTGTTTGAACGTGTGGTTCTTCTAAACTACGTTATGGTTGAGATCCGATGGATTTATAGGTAAAAAATCCATTTTATATTTAAAGAAAGATGAGGAAATCCAATGTTTCGTGATAATCTTAAAAAATCGTATCCCAAAGTGAGGGCGGGTCGTTAGTTGCTAAAATGTCAAAGAAGATTAGTCCACCTTATGGTACTGCTACTACTGCATAAGAACGCCAACTATAGCGTAACCCTTTCGTCTCTTACTATGGTGGGACAATTATACCATTCTTTATAAGGTGGTAAAGCTGGAGTGACCTCTGTTAACCAGGGGCGGTTCTACTTAAAGGCTGTTTGGGCTGCAGCCCAGGGCCCCGCCAATACAGAGGGCCCCCAACCGAAATCACTAAAGAAAAAAAGTTTCTTGTCAAAATGGCAATTAGTTGAGTAATTAGGTCCCCTAAGCAGTATTAGCCCAGGGCCCAACAAATTCAAGATCCGCCCCTGCTGTTAACCGCTTACCATGGGACTGTACGCTTTACGAAAAAAACATCAAGTAGTTATCCATTCCTGTAGTAAAGTACACTGGTCTATCTCCGAAGGTCTGACGAAGAAGTTCTTCAACACGATGCTGAAGTTCTGCTTCCCGGAGCGCGACCCTGACACCATGGAGGAGGGCGAGGACGAGGAGGGCGGCTCCCGGCCCGCGCTGGTCCCTGCCGGCTCCAAGAAGGGCAAGAAGAAAGGGAAGGATTCCAACTCCAACTTCTACGTCAAGAGGGACAAGAAGGATAAAGATGATGTTGAGAAGATGAAGGTTCGTACTGTAGAAGCTGTACGTTTCATAAATATTTTTCTATATATGTCCATCAGGTTCTAAAGGCAGAAAGAATCCATACTAATAATATAAAGCTGAAGAGTTTGTTTGTTTGAACGCGCTAATCTCAGGAACTAGGTACTGCTCCAATTAGAAAAAATATTTCAGCGTTACATAGCTCGTTTATCGAGGAAAGCTATAGGCCTATAACTGTGCTTAATATTTATTTATTACCTAAAAATACATCCAGTGTGTTTCAGTGATTCATCTTTTGATGATTGGAGCTGTTTTTTTTAACAAACATGCTCTCGGAAATTCGAAAATTATTAAAATGCATTTTGTATCGAAGCGTGAGGATAATATTGCTTTGTATACAGGCCCCGAGGCCTAACCATAAGCTCTTATTGCCATCATAGTTCCACTGTGTGACTGTGACAGACTTACATCCGTCATATATACAACTGTCTCATTATAAGAGTTGAACTACATACATACATACGCTCACGCCTGTATCCCATGGGGGGAAGGCAGAGATCACCCTTTGTCACATGTTACGATCCATACATACTTCTATGGCCTCATCCACATTCATGCAACTCTTCATACGCTTCTCACGGTTACGAGATCTACGAATTTGATGTTTCTATACATAAAAATCTATACATCTATACAGATAAAAAAAAACTTTTAGTGTCTGTTTGTAACTCCAAAATAACAGATTTTCACTAAATGCATATGAAAGTATACACGGTACTGACACGTAAAAACCATTTTTTTTAATTTTTCTCTGTCTTTCTGTCCGTCTGTGTGTCTGTCTGTTTGTTCCGGGTAATCTCCGTAACGGCTGGGCGGATTTTCACGGGACTATCACTGACGGATAGCTAATGTTACAAGGAGTAACTAGGTTACTTAGATTTTTTTAAAACATTAGGGAACCGCGGGCCACTATGAAATTAACGCGCTACCCGGGTGAAACCGCGGGGCACAGCTAGTATATTATGAGTTCAGAAAAACTATCATGGCAATCGGAGGTCATGGCCCTACCATGACCTCCGATTGCCTGGTCATTGTCTTCTTTTGTCAATATTTCCTCATTCCCTATGGTCAGGAGCGAGCGGAGAAGAACAAGCTGTTCATCTACATCAAGATCCCGGAGGTGCCGGTGAGGGTGTCGTACAAGGGCAGCAAGGAGAAGAACCTGGAGGACGTGCGCGACCTGCCGCTGGTGCTGCCCACGCTGGAGTACCACAACGTCACCTGGACCTGGCTCGACCTGCTGCTGGCCACCAAGACCGACACGAGGAGGTGCACTGCCCTCACTCATTACCAATCTATATCTATACAGATCAATACAATTAAAATGTCTGTTTGTGATTCCAAAATAACAGCTTTTCACTAAATGCATATGAAAGTATACACGCTACTGACACTGAGAAACCAAGATTTCATTTTTTCTCTTTCTGTCTGTCTGTTTGTTCCGGGTAATCTCTGAAACGGCTGGACCGATTTTAACGGGACTGATGTTTCAAGGAGTAACTAAGGCTACTTATGTTTATCAAAAATATATAAGGTTCCGTGACAATAAGGATGAAACAAAATCTACGCGGGTGAAACCGCGGGACACAGCTAGTACACACGATTGGACAAATAATTATAAGGACTTATATTCCCATGAGGAGTGACACAGTTGCTATTGCGCACATCAATCGATCAGCGAACTTAAGCAATCCTAGCCCTAGCCAGTAGTTGGATGGGTGACAGCGCGAGTTCCCGAGTTTCGGTGCCTCGAAGAGCACGGTAAGCCATCGGTCCCGGTTGCCAATTTAACATCTTTGGCAATTGTTACAGGTCAGTCGGAGGCTTTAGAGTCCGACAACTGGCTTAACCCAAATTACCGATTTTCCTCGTGAAAGAGGTTACGAAGGTCAGATGACAGTCGCTTCGTATAAAAATCAGGTGATCAGCCACATCGGGTTGAATCAAGTGCCGACCCCAACAATGTATGAGATAAGGCCAGGGAGATGATGAGTGTTACTATCCCAGTTGGTATTTTAAAACTTCTATAACTGTATACAGGGTGCTACTATCTCAAGCTATCAGACAAAAGCTCCAGTTACACAGACGAGCGGCCGCTGCGCCCGAGCCTCTTGAAGAAGACAAGGCCAGACTATTGCTGGGAGAGAGAACTGTAACTACCATTTTATATTATACACTATGTATGAGCGAAGGACGTTTTGAAGCAGTCGCTAAATCATAATTAGTGGCAATTACTAAAAATACACGGAAAAGTCATACCGCGTCGAATACCGCGTCTAAATTGACGTAAACGGAGATTTAACAAACAGAATCGAATTGCCAGATCAAAATACTGCCATCCGAGAGGTGGCGCTGTTTCGATCCCATACAAATCTGCGTTTACCTCAACGCGGTGAGTTGTGACCGCGGCAGTAGAAAACTCGCACTAGGCCCTCGGATTTTTGGTGACATTGGTGACAAATGGGTGTTGTTATACCAAGTTAGAGCTTCATTACAATTTATGTGTACTTATTTTTTTAGGTGGCCGATAGTAAACCGCAGAAGAAGAGCACACCAAGCGTTTTTAAATTCTCCAAATCATAGTATGACAATGCGTTAAAACAAAATGAACCAAATCTATCTCACAATAAGATTCAAATTAGAATCAATGGTATTTTTTATAAGGCATTAGTGTGAGGCTAAATACGTTATATTGAGAACGAAATCCATTATAATTATTATAATTTAAACGCTTAAATTTTAAGCTAGCTAGACTGATTTTATAAAAAGAATATTCACGCTTTCTTATGAATCAAGTAAAAGACAAAAGTATTTTGGTATATTTTAATCAATATAATGTTAAAATATTAACTTTTTTTGATATTATATTACATCATTGAATATATGTATACGTAAAAGCAAAGGAAATCAACGAATAAATAAAAATAAAAAATTCGTAACGAGAATTTGTGTATCTACTCTATAATGTAGGTATACTGTTTTTAATAATGTACGTTTGTATGTACGGCATCCATGCGTCTGCGCATAATTCATAGGATTGTACGATTTTAGCGAATTTAAGAGCGCGCCTGCGAACGTTTCTAAAAATTTTCAATTGTACAAGTGCCTTTGCTATGCGGACAAAATCACGAGCAAAAGTTAGTAAATGTATAAATATTATTAAATAAGGTGAGGGAGTAATATTTTTTATCGACGTCAATGAGAGCAGGGGGTCTACTCTCTTTCTCCGAAAACGAAACTTCGTGAACGAACGAAAATTCAACCTAGTTTCATTATCGCTTTGTTTTTATTATACTCACATTTTTCTTCGTCTAATAATTTAATTAAAGTTGGTTTAGAAAATATAAACATTAAATTATTTTCTAGTGGACCTCGTTCGGACGTAATTTTAGAACGAATAATAACCGTGGTAGGAATTTTGCAAACTTTCGGCCGAAGCTTCGTTTTTCGGAGAAAGCGGGTAGGTTCTAAGTTTGACGCATTTTTTAAATTGGTCGATGTATCCTTTAAGTAATCTCAAATATAGTGCCACAATCATCTTTGTGGTTTGAAAATGTATTTAGTACCCTTATCACGAGTCTTGCACCGTGTCCGTAATCTACAATATTTGTATGTGATATTTTAGTTCTTCACGTCACCGCTTGGAGGCGCTGTACAATTTCTCATACAAATATTTGGCGGAGACGCTAGCGAGTATAGATTAGGAAAACGGTGGCAAACTCGTGATAGAGTTGGAGATTATTGACTCTATTGCGTTATTATACTCACTGTATTTTATCTGATACTATCACTTGGAGGAATAACCATTCGATTAAGAAAACAAGCTGAAATACTTTATTTAATCCGAAGCACAAAACTAGATTTTCCATAGTGACCGTTGAGATGTATCGAATCCTATTGAGGCAGTATTGTATATCATAAGTGCAGGTTGTATACAGTTGTAAATACCTACCTGTTATTTAAGTAAGTGTAATTATTAAGGTTCGTATACATTCGAAGTTATTTATAAATTGTATGAACTATTGTATTTTGAAGTTTTATTTTATGTCACTATCAAGAAGCTTGGCACTTAGTGGATCGAAGTTAAGAACCTAAACTCAACCTATTACTTGGATGGGTGACCGCACGAGTTCCCTCCGTGACTCGGGGAGCAACCGATTAGCAATCGTTACAATTCAGAAAGAATTCAGTGGTTTAACCCCGGTTATCAATAAAATGTCCCCATTACATAAAAGGGGCAGGGGATGTGAATGGCAGTAATTTTGTGCAAAAATCATGATCAAACACATCGGGTAGTTTTTCTCTTATAAATAAAATGGTAATAATAGTAAAAATACTATGAAATAACCTTGTCCTCCTTAGAATTACAGAAAACGTCACAATTCTTGAAAAATAATAATAAAACCGCACATTTCAATAAAATAATGCATCAATAACAAATAAATACAATATAAACACGCGCGTTTCAACTGAAATAAAACTATTAATGACTGGATAAGCGTCGAATCTTTACGCACGTACAGAAATAAACGTTACACAACACACTCATAATACCGAGAAAATGCCGCGAAAACTGAGACCATTTTCCAACTATTTCCAAGCCATTACCTCAGTGCGGCCTTGTTGGAGGCGCGATCATTCGTTTCATACATTCAGTACCGCGCCGGCCGTCGTACGTAGTGCACGTATCGACGCACGTCTCATCCACGACAACGAACTCGTAAAAAGTTTTCGATCGAACCATGAGGATTAATTATGTAATTTTATAGTGTATTAAAAATAAATTTAATATTTTTTTATAGTGTGTTGTGTTAAAAGTGTACATTAACGATGGCGTTATTGTTTTGTGTATTTTTGTGCGCGTGCGCCACTGCCTTAGGGTTCAATGTGGACATCCCCTCGCGGGTGGTGTACAAGGGGAACCATAATTCCATGTTTGGATTCACTGTCCAGTCTCATGTAGACGGCGATCGGAAAATGTAAGTACTGATTTTTTTAATTGAAAATTTTCGAATTTTAATAATAGGGTAGTTTTGGAAAATCAACTCTATAGATAAAGATATATTGTTGTCAACCTTTCAACACATTATCATTAACTCGTCAGTTGGCGCCTAGCAACGGCGCCAGTCGCGTAAATATGACTAAAGACCGATGTTTATTTTAAAGCTTGCCAAGGATTTCTTGCTGAAATGACTAATTTGACTTTGACAGCCGTAAACGAACATTATGTTCGTATGTTTTCAAAAATATCGGTTGCAACATTGCAACTCTAAACGTTTTGCTAATTAATATTTTTATTATCAAAACTAAGATTGAATTCACAATTATTAATTAATTATGACTATTTTTGACAATTTTACTTGAAGTAGAAATTCCTATGGAATAAAAACAGTAAATTAAATAGCAGGACTTTATCTCAATCCTGCGTTCCTTTCCGCGAGATTCCTGTTGGTGCACCAAACGTTTGGCCTCCAAGCAATCTCAAGTAAAATATAATAACACGTGAAATCGCCGATCGCGAGTATTATAGAACATGACATCATCGTGGCCTGAGTGTACGTAAGGTTTTAGCAAGGTCTGCTCTGTGAGTGAATATCATAGCGAGATTGTGGAGCAGATACTGTATTAAAGAGAAGATTTTAACAGTAGATGCATTTATTGAAACTCATAATTAATTTAGACCATTCAATGAACGAGGCTTATTGAATATTGCAAGTTGTCTCTGTGTCCCTGATTGGATACAGGCGTCAGAATTTCGCACTTTGTGGAAAGACTGTACTATCTTGAAATGTCATACATTTTGAATTGTGATTTATCTACTGTGTATGTATGCATATTGAACAATCTAAAATATTAGGTATTAGAAGACGCTTCAATGACGCAATTGCTATTGAAAAGTTTGACACGTCAAAAAACGCAAAAGGCTGTTTCCTGATTTATATAAATTGCAATTGCAAAGATGGGTGTTCAAGACGAGCATAACAATATTAATTAATGTAATTAAATACATATGAATACAAATAAGGTTAAGATGAGATGAAAGTCAAATCTAGCGTTAATAATATCAGTTTTGAATATTATCGTACAAGTGAAGCAGAATGCGCGTAAACTTCTCGCCAACCACTAAAAGTCCAAAAACATTAAACTTGTACGTACCTATTTAACAATAGCAACCCCATTATTACTAGTTCTCTTAATTACAGCCGAATTAAGCACTGCACATGATTTTGACAGCTAATTATCTAATTAATGTACGTAAATACTAATAGAGTCATTCACTTTACTAATCATATATGTCCTAATTACGAACTAAATAATAACACCTACTTATTATTTAGTTCGTAATTAGGACATATATGATTAGTAAGCAATTACTAATTATTATTTACTGATATATTTTCTACGTCATTGCTTATATTTTGTTAATTTTCTGAGTAATATTGAATTTATGAATAATTATAATTGTTGTGAGTCATCGTTGAGCTGACATTGACACTTGAGTCTTAGACTCTATGAGATCATATGTTGACCTAGGCAGAATAAACATTGGTCAAACAATGCAAGCATTGCCAAAACGCTTATTAAGAACATTTTATATCAATTGACTGATAGAAGCCATGTTTAGCGGCCATTTATAGAACATTAAGTTAAATGTAGAGTGCCTAAAGATGCCGCATTAGTTACGTAGGTAGGTATATTTGAGCATTCAAAAAGATGTCGAATGTACAATACTTAGTAGCTAAACTTTTCGACTTACGAGCCACAGGCTCCAGCATTGATAACTCTTGTCACTTAGCCATTATAATGTTATTATAATTTGGATTGGTTGCAGCTGCAGCAACCTATCGTTATAAATGTTAACTACATATTTAATGAACACAACAACAAATTCTATAACTATAGATCCCTTCAAAACTCGCTTTTATAAACAAAAACTGTAAATTACATCACTTGCTCGAATTGACTCAATGCAAATGCCCGTAGTTGCACCCCCATGGCGTAATTTATTTATCTTAACAAGTCTACCAGCATTGTTTTATCATCTGCCACAGTCACAGACAATGGGGACGCAAAAATTAACCATTTGACGGCCGGAAGCACCCCACGTCATGTGTTCGACACATGCGCGCGCGCGCGCCCTTTTTAGCTTTTTTCCCTTGATTTCTCTGAATGCTATTTGTGTTATTATACGTATCTACTACTATTTTTTAGGGATCCGTACCTCAAAAGGAAAAAACGAACTCCTTATGTCAGTCGATCTGTTTGTATGTTCTGCCTGTCTGTCTGTCAAGACCCTTTTTCTTAGGAACGCGAAAAGGTATAAACCTGAAATTCATATCATATAGGCCAAACTTCTAAGCCAATGCAAAAGATACACCCGTTTATGCTTATGAACTCAGAATGTTGAAAATTGGTACGTCTAATATGCACAGATAATGGAAACATGGCAAAATAATTTTTTTTTTAATAATTTTGAACTATGGTACCCCTTCATGTGTGAGTCCGATTCTCACTTGGCCGGGATTTTTCTTTAGGGCAAGACACAAGTGTGTCTATTCCACTAATGGTAGAGATAAGTAGCCGGCGACACAAGCCACAGCTGCGGTCATCAGAGCCTTTTTTATTGACTATTGATTGATCTTGTTGAAACGCGTCCGTGGCTCAGATTTTATTTATATCGGATTTATAATCTGTTGACGTAATTCTGTGATTTGCTGCGGTTTTAGAACATTAACACATTGAGTAGTTGAGATACGACACGAAATGCTGTGGAGATAAAAACTAACGCTTCAATAAGTTGGTTACTTTTTATCTATAGTATGAAATGTTTATTTTCTTGTTTTGCTATGTGTATTCAAAAATGTGTTTCTTGAAAGCATCATCATACTTTGACTCATCATTATTATGGTAGATTGACTTTATTTCGCGGTACCTTGAGTAAGTCGCGTTAAAATCAGCCGTTTCAGATTAGCCGGAACAAACAGACATAGAGAAATGTTTTTTTTAATGTAATTAGTGACCGTGTGGTATGGGTATACTTTAATATACATTTTGTGAAAGCTGTTTATTTGGAATTACAAACAGACACTTCAATTTTATTAATTTATTTTTTATTATGTAGTTGTCGATTCAAATGGGTAGTATATCAGCATGGAGAAAAAAAAATCTCTATCAATCTAACTCTACTTTGGATATAAATAGTTTGAATACTATGTAGCTTATAATTGTTTTACCAACGCTATCTTCCATTACAAATTCTCGTCGTTCAGCTAAAGACTCCCAGCAAACATGCTTGGTGAGCTGCAATTAAGAGATATCGTCCAAATTTGTGTGTTATCGGGGAATGTGGCTCGCGAGTGAATCGCCGTACTGTCGACGATAACCTTTACCCTGCCTATCATCCGTCGGTGCACTCCGAAACTGGGTGTCTACACTCTTTCTCTGAAAACGAAACTTTGCAAATGAAGGAAAATCTATCGCTTTATTTTCAACTAGAGGATGTCATGCAGTTTCACCTGCGTAGTTCCCGTTCCCGTGGGAGTACGGGGATAAAATATAGCTTATGTTACTTGCTGATGATGTAGCTATCCATTGCTGGAAGAATTTTCAAGACTATTCTAATAGTGTCGGAGCCTATTCAATACAAACATACAAACAAATCCTTCATCTTTACATTAGTATTGTAGACAAAGTCAAGTTTTCGTTCATTTAATAATTTAATTAAAGTAGGCTTAGAATATCAAAACGATGCAGACTTTTATAGCGGACCACGTTCGGACGTAATTTAAGAACGAATAATAACCGTGGTAGGAACTTTGCGTACTTTCGGCCGAAGCTTCGTTTTTCGGAGAAAGCGAGTAGGCCCCCAGTTATTTTTAACTCCCCCATCGTTTGGTCCTGAGTTCAGACTTGAGCTAATGATGTGTTTAATTTGAGTGACAATTTAAGGACTAGCTTTATTTAATGTAAAAGATGTTTAAAACTTTTCCCTTTCATTCTGTTAATGGTTAATTAATTATATTACTCGCAATATTATAACGTTAATCGTACCTCGTTGGTCTAGTGGTAGCAATACGCTACTGCGGACTGCGAAGTAGAAGAAGATCCCCGGATCGACTCGGTGTAGACGAAATCGCCGACAAGGGAATAATTCGGACAAAGTGATCTCTAATTTCGTACAGTACTGTAAATTCGAACTCAGTGTCTGGATTACTTTAATGGCTCCTTGTTACGTGGGACTGAAACAACTAGCAAAATATGGATAAACGTACAGTATAATTACACCTCTGCCTACCCTTCAGGGAATTTTGGCACGAGCACAAGTAACCTTAAAGTTGAACTGTATACTTAAAAAATAATTGCATTTCAGTACGTGACAGTTGCAAGTCACAGACAGAACAGGATATTTCAGGCGTATCGTTATTTTGTATAATATCTTCATCTATACAGATAAATAAAATTGAAGTGTCTGTTTGTAATTCCAAAATTACAGCTTTTCACTAAATTCATATGAAAGTATACACGCTACTGACACTAAAAAACCAAGTTATAATTTTTTTCTCTGTCTGTCTGTCTGTTTGTTCCGGGTAATCTCCGAAACCGCTGGACGGACTTTTATTTATCAAAAATATTAGGGTTCCGCGACAATAAAGATGAAACTAAATCTACGCGGGTGAAACCGCAGGGCACAGCTAGTTGTGAATATAAATCTTCGCTTCTTACCAAGTAAAGATCAAAGCTGCTATAAAATTATGATTATGAAAACTTTCTTCGCTCGAATCCTCGCCCTCATAGACACGTCCATATCTGTTCAGTGCGCAGGTCAGTATGTTTCGACACTCTATCAATAAACACCTTAGGTATATCTGGCGAAAGTTCGTAAACATTATTGTAACACAATTTTCTAACATCTGATACAATAGAAAGCATAAACAGTATACTATGTTCAAAAAGGACAGCGGATGGTGGTAAAAATGTAGGTAGATTAGAGTTTTTTTAAGTAATTTGGTGGTCCTGCTTAATTATTTTTTCTGAAACAATATTTAATAATTTTCTAAATAAGAAGGCCTAAAAATTATTTCAATTCGAATACTTAAATAAAATTGTTTGTCACAAAAAACTTGAGAAGATTCTTTATACAAACTAAGACGAGGTATTTGTATGTGTATATCTGCATGGTGTGTCTGGCATGTCTGTTACAAAACGCTCTCAAAGAGGATCGGCTCGCTAAATATATTTCATCGGGTGTATCCGTGACCCCGTTACCAATATGGCGGCTGCGGTCGACCTCACATCTCAACAGATTATTGTACACATGCTCTACCTTACGATAAGAACTTTGTTAAACAATGTAGAAAGTTTGAAAGATCTAAATGTATGCTTTCGTTTGAATGTATATCTCTATACCACTAACGTGTCAAACAAGCATGGAACACACCAGAGTGCCTAGTGCGAGTTTTTCACTGCCGCCGTCACAAGACACCGCGTCAAAGTTATATGGATCGCAGATTTATATGGGATCGGGGCAGCGCCTCGGTCGGCCTAATGATGTCACTATTGTAAGCCCATACAGTTACGTCGACGCGGTGACTTGTTACGGCGATTTTAAGAAAACTCGCACTAGGCACTTTGATGGTAAATAGTTACCGCAGCCTATGGTCGCTTGCAATACCAGAGGCGTCACGCGCGTTGCCGGCTCTGTAAATATCTCTTCACAGCCTTCTTGAAGAACCTATGTTTTACTCAGGGCCGTAATAACCCTATCTGAGCTCCTAGGCAATGCAATTCTCTAGGCCGTTTACTTCACCTTTTTCTTACTTTTTAAAGTTTATTTCTGACTAGGACCCCCGACCAATCGGTGCGAACGGGGCCCCTAGGCAGTTGCCTGATCCGCCTAATGTATAATCCGGCCCTACCACGTTAATCACTAAGGTTTCTCAGCGTCGCACTCGTCGTCTAGTCTCGGTTTTAAAGAAACGAAATTGAGCCTTTGATCTACGTATTATGTATCAATTTCCTATGATTGAAACCAACGCTCGTCGTCGAGTTCGACGCTGAAATTTAGTAAATAACGCGGCTGGTTGTACTTGGGAATAAGTACCTACCACATTGGTTGGCTTGTTCCAGCTATCGAACAATCATGAAGATATATAAGTAGAAGCAGTTATTACCATAATTTTCCTGAAACCTCTACATCTCATTGGGCAGCTCATAGGATACGTTTCCCATTTATGATGATGAGTTTTTCCTCTGACAATAAGAAATGCTGCATTTTCCCGGTTTTCTTTATCAAAAGCCAGTCAATGTATGATGACTGCTAATCGTTCGTTGAAATCGATTATTATTATCTAAGTTCTATATAACTCTATTTACTAATCATAATAATAGTAAACATGCGTCAGGTGTTCTCTGTAATAATAATACGATTTTCACTACTGTGAATAAATTCATATGAATGTTACTGTAATTAATAATTATTTATGCAAAGAAATGTATCTGATGCCTGAGCTACTTGTCGGTCCTTCTCAAAGGCTAGTTTCCGAACCGGTAGTCAATTCTGATTAAAACGACCTCAACTGAATAAAAAATAATTTTCATTTTTAATGCCATTTTTTTAGTTTGCTGTAGGACCTGACTTATTAATATGAATGAATCCTGAACAAAGACTTTGACAGTAATACTCATAGTAGGTACTAGTTTCCGAAAGCGTTTACCTTAGTCCAATTAAATCAGGATACGATATTCTAGTGATGTCATTAGTGATACATCGGGGGCCCTACCATGAGCTCTCATTGCCATAATAGTTTGACTCATATTATGAGACATATGTCTATGACGTATATACTTCTGTCACTGTCACACAACTGAACTATCATTGCAATGATAGTTCATGGTTGGGCCAAGCCTGCACCAAATTATCAGTTAAAACTAATTGCTCGCACGTCATCATACTAATTAATTAATACCACAGATGAAAGAGTGACCTTGTACTAATGTACACTGACATTGCTCTACAATATCGGTACATCTATACATATCTATGCATCTATACAGATAAATAAAATTTAAGTGTCTGTTTGTAATTCCAAATTAATAGCTTTTCACTAAATGCATATGAAAGTATACACGCTACCGACACTGAAAAACCAAGTTTTAAAATTGTTTCTGTCTGTCTGTCTGTCTGTTTGTTCCGGGTAATCTCTGAAACGGCTGGACCAATTTTAACAGGACTTTCACTGGCAGGTAGCTGATGTTTCAAGGAGTAACTTAGGCTCCTTTTATTTATTAAAAATATTAGGGTTCCGCGAAAGTAAGGAAGAAACTAAATCTACGCGGGTGAAACCGCGGGGCACAGCTAGTAGATAAATAAAATTTAAATTTATAAATAAAATTTAAGTGTACGCTTGTTATTCTGTAACCAACTAAAAATATTACATTTTATTTCTTTTTCCGTCTGTCTGTTTGTTCTGGCTAATCTCCGAAATGACGGGACTAATTTTAATGGGACTTTCACTGGCATATACCTAATGTTACAAGGAGTACCGTAAGTTCAAAATATAGTATTTCAAATTGTTTGGAATCAGAGGGTTTGGGGATTTCCGACCATTAGGTATTTATCCTTATCATGAAACATAACAGTGCATAGCCTAAGCACCGACATAATTAAGTAACGAAATGATCCCTTGTTAAAAGTGATTCAGGTACTTACTTAAGTACTAAGAAAGTGAAGTAAGTGATTCACAAAGTTACTTATTGGGGTCAATGTCGAAATCAAAACAATATTTTACCTTTTATGTGGTTTTGATGACTTCAATTCCACGTAAGCACTGATCCCCTTGATCTGAAATGCGCAAGCGCTGCTAAGAGCCGATACAAGGCAATCCGTATGAATGTTTAACTTCATTTATACTTATGTATGTTTCAACTGAACTAGTATATATTTTAGAACTAACTATGCCCCGCGGTTTTACCTGCGTAGAGTTAATTTCATAGGTCGCTAAAACTAAAGTTTCAAATAAAATGTAGTCTAAGTTACTCCTTGTAACATATCTGCCAGTGAAAGTCCCGTTAAAATTGGTCCAGCCGTTTCTGAGATTAGTCGGAACAAACATACAGACAAACGGACATAAAGACAGATTTTTTTACATTGGTTTTTGAATGTCAATACCGTGTATACTTCCATAGCCATTTAGTGAAAAGCTGTTATTTTGAAATTACAAACAGACACTTCGATTTTATTTATCTGTATAGATGTATGTACTGACCGAGCAAAAATTTAAGCCCATAAACTGCGGGTACAGCCAGTAGGTAAGTAATATAATTTTTCGAAATCATAATTAATATTGGTAACAAAATGTCACTTGTGGCACCACCTCTCGCCAATAATGAATGGATTTCTGAGTGGACGTGTCGCAACACTGCTCCGATTCATTAAAACACTTTCACCAACACAGATTTGATAAGTATATAATCTGCGGTTAAGTATCAATGTCTAAAACAATAACAAACCTTTTAAAAATATTGTATTAGATACTGCATTCTAACTAAGTTTGTTTTATATTCTGCCAATATGTACCTATCAACAAACGTTAAAGCAACCGAACCCGGCGCTAGCATGTATTATCCTGTATAATCAGAGGAGCTCGTGGCACAGTTGCTATTGCGCATATGATTCGATCAGCGAAGTTAAGCAACCATACGCCTAGCCAGTAGTTGGATGGGTGACCGCCCGAGTTCCCTCCGTGCCTGAGAGCACGTTGAGCCGTCGGTCCCGGTTGCCAATTTAACATCTTTGGCAATCGTTACAGGTCGGTCAGAGGTCTAAGAAAGTCTGACAACTGGTTTAATCCAGATTCCCGATTTTCCTCTAAAAAGGGGTTGCGAAGGTCAGATGGCAGTCGCTTCGTATAAAAATCAGGTGATCAGTCACATCATTGACAGGGTCACAGGGTTGGATCAAGTGCCTGATTATTATTTTTTTAAGATTTTTTTTTTTAAATTAATTATGATATAATACATCTATTATCTGTTCTATTCACATTTTATACTAACCTCGTACCTACTAGTATTCAGGCAAGCTACTTATCTCTATGTAAAATTTTAGTTAAATCGGTTAAGATTGCAATAATATAGTATGTAATTAAAAAAAAATACTGTTAAAAATCGCATATGGAGTTGTTGAGAGACACATTTTAGATTTTGAAGTTTTTATAAACTCGCTTAGAGACAAAATTACGAAACCAATTCCTTCTTAAAAGTTGCGACATGTCGACCGAATTATGTCGATCGGTCGATAAAGGGCATAAATACAAAGTATTCAGGTAAATGTCATTCATTTATGCAATTTGGATATATTAATTACCTTAATCACATAAGTTTAACATAATATATAGATACGGTATTAATGTTATCTCTAGTTTATTTTGAGACATGGAAATAAATTAAAATTGATATTGATCGGACATAAAATGTAACCAAATGATCTACTCATAATGAAAACGCTCAAAAGTCATGTAAAAACCAAACTTGTCCCAAATTGGCGTCTCTCGGGATTGTGCCAAGAAGGCTGGCAGCATTGCCACGTTAATACCAATGCTGATTCTCTGAGCGAGAAAAGCCCCAGCCCGCTGGTTACGAGAGGCTTCTACCAGACGATGTGCAACCAAAATATAAATATATATATGTTAGACGCAGGAAGTTATGTCATCAATGGTGTCATAACTTGAGTTCTGCTTAGAGTCAAGGTGACTTAGGACAAGTTATAAAACATTTTACGTCGATATTATTTAACGTGTAGACTATTGATTTGAGGGAATCACATAGGTACAGAAGCTCAGGCCTGTATTCCCCAGAGAGGTAGGCAAATGTGCGTATGTTAAAGTCTCCTCTAATCCACATTCCGAACTGTTAGTGGAAAATCCAAGAAAATCCCAATCCAAAAAAAGTCACACTTTGCCCGACCTGGAGATCGAACCCAGGACTTCGTGCTTCGCCGTAGCGCTTGCGACAAGTAGACCAACGAGGTAGTATAATGTATATGTATATGTATTATATTAATGATAATTTTTCTGTAACACTAATATTTACTAATAATTAATAATATTTCTGAAAAACTATCCAAAATTCACGAATACGAATCGATCGACCGTATGTTTTTGACAGTGTTTGACAATTATATTAATTGTTATATTAGGAGTGAATGTGGTTGAAGCGAAAGAAGTATTAAGGATCGTAGCATGTGGCAAACGGTGGTCTTTACCTACCCCCATGGGATACAGGCGTGAGCATATGTATGTATGTTGTAATATCAATTTAAAGCCCGATTCTCTAAAGGTGGTGCTGAACGAAGATTGATATTATAATGAACACAATAACAATATTAAGGCTTGCGTTTTGGGAAAACCCACCATACATTATTTTGGTTTGACAAGGTACCTTGCCTAATATAGTAATTACAATTCAATGCAGGTAATTGTCAAATAAACGCAATTAGGATTATTCATAAGGTAATGAATATGATCTGACAAAATTTCGACTAACATGTAAAATACCTTTGTGAGAGCCGATTGACAGATGGTGAGTCCATCGCCGTCTCAGGTACTATTCATACTTTTTTGAATCACTTCTCAGACATATGCAGGTTTCCTCACGATGTTTTCCCTAACTTTAAAAACTCATAGTGTGAAATCAATTAACTTAAGTTTATAAAAACTCATTGATACAGATCGCTGTGATTTTACGTAGTAGGCGACTATTCAAACCACTTGGCCACCATGACTCCGATGGTTAAAATAATTTAAAAAAAAGAGGTTGTTTTTGTCGCCTTGTAACGCCTGACAGCCGATAGTGTTACTCACATCTATACACATTTGTTTAAATAAAGGTGTCTGTTTGTCATTCCAAATTAACAGCTTTCTTTATGTACATATAAAAGTAAAAAAGGTCCTACATAAAAGAAAATTTGGTCTGTATGTTGTTTGTCCCGGGTAATCTCTGAAATGGCTTTACGGGACTTTCACCGACTTAAATCTGATGTTATCTTAGGCTACTTTAATTTAAGAATATAACAAATGTATTCTACATGGGTAAAATCAAGAGGCACAGCTGGTATATTATACAATTCGATATCAAATGTGACAAAATAGTTTCAAGTTGCCGTCTCATATTTTTAAACATAATCTCGTTTCTGCGTAGGAACGATCTTATTATTTCATATATCATATATCTTTTATCATACAATGACTACTCCGCATTCAAAGTCAGCGCTCAAAACTAGTGACAGCACCTGTTTAAGTTGTTGCAATGACCCCATATTTCTTCATTCATCTGTCCTCCGTCGCATACGATAAGTAAGAGCATCGTTATAGCTTTGTATGCAGCACGTGAACCGGACACGGCGTCGGAGGACGGAAGCACACCTAGCCATAATTGTTATTTAAATGGTATGCACTTACCACCTCAACGCCTTTAGCATATGGTTACTTACCGTTAACATAATGAAATATAATTACGTGCAATTAAAGATCCAAGTTTTATTAGATGTGGCGAAAAGCAGCGTCTTTCCCATCTCAAGCATGGTATGCTAGTAGTTTCAAAAGGTTACAATAATAATCAATTTTCTTTTGCCCTACCAATGAGTTTTTCTAATAACTAATGCGTAGTGATTTCATATCACGTGCTTTACGGTGAGGGAAAACATCGCGAGGAAACTTGCATACGTCTGAGAAGTAATTCAACAGACGTATGTATAGTGCCTGAGACGGCGATTGACTCACAATCTGTCACGTTGGCACTTAATCATCTTCGGTGAAAAGTGGGTGTTGTTATTACAACACCTCTGCCTACACCCTCGGGGAAAACAAGCGCGAGCATATGTATGTATGTATAGATTACGGTATATACATTTAAAACAATGATTTCCTCAAATTAATAGTAAAAGTATGTATGACAAATTAGGCCTGGGAGCCAGGATCAGTCGGAGCAGACCTTGGGTGGTTGGAATGAAACTTCGTAACTTGGCCAGTCCTGGTTTATTGGTTCGACCACTATATAGGTTTGTTCACTTGACCCCACTGATTTGACTACACTGTTGACGTTTAAGAGAATCTCAACATCGAGTTATAAAATCATACAACGCCATCTTGTGAGAAGATGGGTAACTAATACTAATAAACCACGTTAAACAAAGTAAGTAAGTAGAGTACTACAAGTCATAATCTAGTGGTTGACAAATGGTGACATGTCACGCACGCACGTTAAGCTGGGGTTTTTCTGTGACGAATACACCTACACTAAGGGTTTAGGGGAAGGGGCTACTTACCTATGTTTAAGTTAAGGCTATCATTTGTAAGTAAGTAATTTAACTACCACCGAAAGTAGTATTTCCATTATTCGGGTTATACCTGCTCTACCTTAGGTGGTGCTCGCGACTCTGTCTGCGCAGGATTTGACTTAAGGTATCTGTATATTTTTGATAATTTACACAATATCATTATAACTAAAAGCTTATGTATTATTGTAATGTATAAGCTATATTATTGTAAAGTTTCATTAAAATCCATTCTGTAGTTTTTGCGTGAAAGAGTAACAAACATACCTACATCTGTACATACATAAACCAATAACGTGTTTTGCTATTCGTAATAGGATTTTTCAAAATCTGCTCCGTAGATCCAGCCAGAATATCCCTACAACCTCATAAACTTACAAACTTTATGTCTTTGATACATTAGTATAGATTAGCTGTGCCCGCGGTTTCACCCGCGTAGATTTTGTTTCATCGTTATTGTCGCGGAACCCTAATATTTTTAATGAATAAAAGTAGCCTAAGTTATTCCTTGAAACATCAGCTACCTCTCAACGAAAGTCCCGTTAAAATAGGTCCAGCCGTTTCAGAGATTACCCGGAACAAACAGATAGACAGACAGACAACAGACGGCAGACAGACAGAGAAACATTTTAATACTTGGTTTTTCAGTGTCAGTAGCGTATATGCATTTAGTGAAAAGCTGTTATTTTCCAATAACAAACAGACACTTAAATTTTATTTATCTGTATATATGTATAGATGAATGCGCGAGTGACATTATAAGAAAGAAAGAAAAACAGAAAATTTATTCTTCATAACAAAAATGCGAAGCAGCATTTGCTTGCTTGAAGCTTACTTTAAGTACATTATAACGTCACAGATATACATTATCTCTTGAACACAGACACTGTTGAGAACTAGAGTTGTAAGTGTTTATGAATAGCCGCTTACCATCAGGTGGCTTATACAATTGTTATACAAAAACCTAACGCACTCCCACGTGATTAGGTTGGTATTAGTTTACCGATGATTCACCGTTACGTGACGGCTAATGACGTAAGATTACAACCTGTGTGTTTCTTGTTCTAAAGACATCATCGATTATGACTCAGTTATGATTTTGTAACATAAACATGATTCTTGTCAACGTTATGACACATCTATATCTATACAGATAAATAAAATTGAAGTGTCTGTTTGTAATTCCAAAATAACAGCTTTTAACTAAATGCATATGAAAGTATACACGCTACTGACATTAAAAAACCAAGTCTTAAAATTTTTCTCTGTCTGTCTGTTTGTTCCGGGTAATCTCTGAAACGGCTGGACGGATTTTAACGAGACTTTCACTGGTAGGTAGTTGATGTTTCAAGGAGTAACTTAGGCTACTTTTAATTATAAAAAATATTAGGGTTCCGTGACAATAAGGATGAAACTAAATCTACGCGGGTGAAACTGCAGGGCACAGCTAGTTTTACATAAAAGATCAATGCATATAGGCATGTCGGCGACAAATGTTCCTAAACAGAAATTACAAAGGGGGCTATAACGTTACAACATAAAATATAAAAAAAAATATTCAGTCAAATGATAACCTCCTTCTTTTTTAAATCGGTTAAAAATATAAAAATTAGCTGTTCCCCCTCCTTTTATCAGCGTAGACTTAATTTCAAGGGTGGCCCGCGGAATCTAAATGATTCTTTTTATTTAAAAGTCACGCATGTTACTCCTTGTAACATTAGCTATCTGCCAGTGAAAGTCCCGTTTAGTCGGTCTAGCCGTTTCGGAGATTAGCCGGAAAAACCACAGAGCCATACAAATAATTTATCAGTAGTTTCTAAGTAAGAGTTTAGTAGTTTCTGAGCCTTCAATGCAAACAAACAAACAATCAAATCTTTCCTCTTTTTAATATTACTGTAGACTACCGCGAATTCAAAGTCAGCGCTCATAACACCTGACGGCACCTTTGTACATACTAGAAACACATTCTAGTGTAGAAAAGTGATAGTTATAAATAATATGTATTGTACGGCTCGCTTGACAGTTGATAAGCGGGGTAATTAAACCATTATCAGAGCCGCGCTGATAACAGGACCGGGATTAGACGTCCTCAATTATTATGTTACCAGGAGGAAAATAGGGATTTAATTTTTATACCTTCCTGGATGCATTACAGGGAGAGATCTTTTAAAAAAAATGAGGGCATTGGGGTTCGAGCAGTCGCCTGCTACGCAAGCGACGCAAGTTAGAATCCCAGCCGGGACGAATGCGTTTTTCTAAATACTTATGTGCAGTGAATTCACACCACGTGCTTTACGGTGAAGGAAACCTTCATTATGTCTGAGAAGTAATTCATAGATATGTATAGTGCCTGAGACGGCGATAGACTCACCATCTGTCACGTTGGCACTTACTCATAATCCGTGAAGTGTGTTGTTATTACAACACCTCTGCCTACCCCTTCGGTGAATACAGGCGTGAGCATGTGAGTATATGTTGGAAAAAAACCGTCTTATAATTTTTTTTCATAATAAAAAAAAAGTTTTCAAAACATTTTACTTTGCCGGCCAATACTAAACAGATAAGATATTCTAATCATAGACATCAAGCAATCTGCAAAGACATCTCTATAACCTATGTGGCAATGTCTAATCATAGACAGAAGACCAAACATAGGTAAGCAATTCATAGCCAATAATGATTTGCTATATTTCTTGCTGACAATAAAAGCAAACATCCCACTTCTACCATATGGTATTGGAATGGCGTGTGGGCGCCATTGATGACGTCAGTCCATTCACTACCTATTACGGTAACTACACACGAACATATATTATGCATAGTTTATGGTTATCAAAGTGTTCCGCATCTGTG
Organism: Watsonalla cultraria; assembly: GCA_964035505.1. NCBI lineage: Eukaryota > Metazoa > Arthropoda > Insecta > Lepidoptera > Drepanidae > Watsonalla > Watsonalla cultraria. Next base: position 11,771,637 of record OZ037714.1, read on the forward strand.
GACGAGGATAATATAAATTAGAATAGGTATATTATGAAAGTCCTTCGGAGGTATTTGTTTTAAAACCTTACTTGACTAATTAATTATAAGTACATATTTTTTATATTTTATCTTTTAAATCTATTTATCGTATTCTATGGGATGGTATGTATATTTTATTTTATGATAATGGCTGCATTCTAAATTATTTTTCAATTTCGAATAAGAATTTAAAAAAAACCTTCTTAAATTTAATTCCAATTCGAATTTTGTGTTTTGTTCTTTTAAGAAAAAAAAAAACTTCGTCATTATGCCTAACATGCATATACTCTATAATTTTCTCTATTTCAAAATCGATTACTAATCCCGATGATCACGTGTCGGAGTGTACGTGACATTCTGATTCAACTGTGTGTACTAAGCTGTTCTTAGAATGGTACTGACAAGAAGTAGGTGAATTACTGTGGGAATTTTATGTGTACCTTCGTACTACGAAATGTAAGTCGCTCTCTGTGACGAAAGTAGAGTACAACAACGTACATTCAGTAGGAAAACTAGCACCTGAATGAACTTGCGTGTACGTTTGTTTGTGTTTAATCGCTTGTGGAAGATGTATGAGAGGTCAAACAAGGGAACAAACAACTATGGACAAGCTTAATTGCTTAACAACCACTTAGATGGTTCTTAGCTATTCCGGTCTGATCCCCTCATAGTCAAATGTCCTAACCACCATTTTTGTTTCACACAGCGCCATTTAGCCACAAACTAAGCAAAACTAAGTCTGGGTCACGAATTAAGAACACGTACTTTTGAATGCGCAGTAGTTTTACTTTAGAGTTATTGCGTGAAAGAGTAACAAACATACATCTATACAAACCAACTCTCGTGTTTATAATATTTGTAAGATTAGATAGGGAGTAGTAAAGTAGAATGTATGTATGTTAGGTATGCTAACCACTAGACCAACGGTGGGAGACGAGTTAATCCAAAGATGACAGTTAAGCCATGTGTAAAGTATAACAATAGACAAAGTTGGGTTATCAACATTCAGCCGGCGCGTGGGGTCAACGCTATAAATCGCGTGGTGTACATTACGTGGCCGGCTCCGATTTCACTACCGAGTACTGCACAGACAGGCAGACCACCGGGTGGTGGGCTATATAGCTCACTTGCTTCCACCTGTGACTTCTAAATTTTAAAATACAATACCTTGTGAACAAAGTTACCTTCAAATGGTGAAAAAGCGCAGATAGACTGATTGAGACACGTCCGTATTTTAATAGAACGAACAGAATTACATGATTACACAGGATAATACATGCTACCACCAGGTAAGGATGGTTGTAGTAATTACTCTTTTCAAAAATATTATACAACTAGCCGTGCCCTATGGTTTCAACCGCATAGAGTTAATTTAATGGGTGTCCCGACGAACTTATGATTTAAAAAAGTAAAAGTAGCCTAAATTACTCTAAATATTTTAGAGAAACTCTAGAGATTACCCGGAACAAATAGACAGACAGACTGACGGACAGACAGACAGAGAAAAAATTTATAGCTTGGTTTTTTCATGTCAATATCGTATATACTTTCATATGCATTTAGTGAAAACCTGTTATTTTTGGATTACAAACGGACACTTCAATTTTATTTATCGGTATGTATGTATGTATGTATATGTATAGATATAAAACAATAAATGAGAAATAAAAAAAATCTAATCAATACTCCAAACTGCTATAATCCCACTGTTCTATGAGTTAACTATTACGACATCCATTGATTACTACAATCAAATACAACCAGAGCTCTAATGAAAGAATATTGTGGTTCATGGCGATACGTGAACACAGAAACTGTGGCGATGAACGTAGATGTGTGCCGAGGTGAAACAGTCTATTTATAATATCAACCAACGCCTACTGTTATTGTCGGTTCCTTCATCTATTTGTCTATGCGTTCGTACCTACCAATGATTATTGCAATTGATTAATATTTCATCGACTAGAATGCAGACAATTTTAAGAAAAGTTGACATTCGGTGTTACCATCTTGTTTAATTAAATTATGAAACACTCTTGACCTTGTATTTTTAGTTGTTTTGATTCACAGTGATAACTTCTAGATACACAAACATTATAAATAATTAAAAAAATCTTAAAACTTCATTCACCACGAGGGATCGCGCAATTTCCGAACGCGATGACAAGTGACATGTAGAGTTCGCAGATTACACAAATAGTTTGACAGTGACAGATAAGTATTGAAAGAGAAAATATTTGATCCTATATCTATGGATGAGTTGGGGATTTTTTTAAATATTCATGGAATTTCTTTACAGTTTTATATTTAGACGATATAATAGTAGTGTGCAAAACAGAGAACAATAGCACACACACATGCTTCGTATGTTATTTTAACGCCACGTGTGTGACATTTAGCGCCTTTCACTGGTACTTAGCGTTAGTTTAACGTGTGGTTAGCTATCACCGACTCTTTGTCTAGATCAACTACATGTGATGTTCAGTTGTGGGAACATTCGAACACTTTCTACTGCTCCATAAGCTGTTTTATTCACATTGTGTTTGGTACACTTTCTTTTGTTCACTTTAGGGCAGTTAGTTAGAGGTGTCTAATCAATTTTGCTTCTTACTTGATTATGTATTTTTAATTAATTACCTGAGTATTTAAGACGATAATCTATTATGCAATCATTATACGTCTTCACTTGTGCAACTAATCGTTTATTATCAAATGAAAATGAATCTATTTGGCCCTGCAGAAAGATTTAGCTCAAAGATTGACGCTTCTAAATCTACTTATTTTATGCATAATTTTTCTTTTGGTACCGTTAGTGAAAGAAGAAAGAGTTACTTATTTATTTATAAATGAATTGTTGTCCTAGTTTCTAGACACTTATTCGAAGCTGTTAATAAGCTCAAAAATCGACCGAAATCATGCATTTACTTTACAACAGATTTTTTCAGAGCCGAGAGAAGTTTATTTCCACGTGAAGCCATTGATATAGAAGTAAAAGATTAATAATATTATGGAAATGCCAGTTCAAATACCGACTGTCTTCTTTATTATTTATAAATTATAAACGAGCACGTGCGTATCCCGAGGGCCGTGTGCGCGCAGGTGTTGAGTGATTTAATTAAAAACAAGTCAGCCAGCCACATAACGTAATTAACTCTTCCTGGTTCACGCTAAATTTAGTTATATTGTGTAGTAGGACCATAACCAAAACCGTAGAAAGCAAAAACTTGCCATAAAAGCATCAAATAGTTTCTTATGTGCGAGATAGTTTTATACTTAATATTATAAAAAGGAGGGGTGTGTGTGTATGTCTGTAACGTTTTCTTCTCAGTAAAAGCAACCTTCCGAACCTGGCGGTAGCATTTATAATCCTGTGTAATCGTGTCGTTCTGACGATTTAAAAGTACTTTGTTATAAGCCTAATCAAATAAAGATATTTTTGAATTGAACGAATTGGCTCAAAAAGTACTGGTTTGATTTAAAAATTCTTTCACCATTTGAATGCTACATTATAACTGATTAATTTCGGCTATATTTTATCTCCGTACTCCAAAGGGAACGGGAACTACGCGAGTGAAACCGGGTGTCGTTCGCTATTTTGTTATACATTTTTCAATCGTGAATAAATTTCAGAAATAAGAGCTCCTCCCATTGCATTTGAAGCTTTCATACCAAGTATTTCAAAGCTTGTAGCTACTCCGCCAATGCTACCCTATCTTGTGTGTCGAATTTTTGTTATTCTTATTTTTATATCCCTGAGAGTCGCTACCGATAGTAATCTTATTAGTAAATTTTTATATCTACACAAATAATATACAATTGAATTATCTGTTTGTCATCTCAAGAGTAACTTAAATAAGAATGTATATACACGCATAGTATGTAGACAATTTAACATCTTTGGCAATCGTTACAGGTCAGTCAGAGGCCTGAGAAAGTTTGACAACTGGTTTAACCCAGATTGCCGATTTTCCTCAAAAAAGGGGTTACGAAGGTCGCTTCGTATAAAAATCAGGTGATCAGCCACATCGGGTTGAATCAAGTGCCGACCCCAAATACATGGGATAAGGCCAGGGAGATGATGATACACGCATATTATAACAAAAAAAAAATTGAATGTTTGTCTGTTTGGTCAAATCTCTGAAATTTACTAAGTAACTAACTCGTATTTTTATTTAGGTTTGGAGGAGTTTAACAGGGAATTAGGGTTCCACTCAAAATAAAATAAAACTCATGAAAATCAGCGTGTGAAGCACAGCTGCTGATCATTAAATACAAATATTAATACGGTTACATATTGATGACTTCTAAACGAATGAGAAATAAAATACTGCTTTCGACATGATGAACAGTCATTAGAACCGAGTAAATGATAATAGCTATATAAATCTTGGTGTTGAATTGCTTTAAATATTAATCAGATGATGCGCTCATATTAGCGTTCCAATAAAATCATCATAAACTTTATAACCATGTGAGATATCTACCTGACACCAATATCTGTGGTATTACGTACTCATGCCTGTATTCTCCGAAGGGTAGGCAAAGGTGTACTTATAGTACACCTACGTTTCGCCAGTTATGTTTAAGTCTCCTAATAGGGGGCGAGGTTATTGGTACTATGGACACAAATCTAGACTCCGGGCTGCTACTCAATCGAAAATTCTAATCAAAAAAATATATTTTTGAATTAAATTTCATAGAACGGGACCTACAGCTACCTATGGCTTAAGTCTCTTAAAACTCTTTCCATGGTCCCCTCAGCTAGTTTGATAGGTCCCACGGGTGGTCCCTGTGGTATTTACGCATGCAATAAACATCGCTAGCATGCCTATAGTCTACTACATGCAGCTTAGGTTGAGCATATTAATTAATATCAAGTGATAAGCGCGCGCGATTAATTTATTTTATATACTGAATCGTAATGCGCTTATGAACGTCAATTATATTACTGTTGGATTGAAAACTAGCATTCTGAGAAAAACCGGCTATTGCAAGGCAGACGTATCAAATACATTTTATCAAACAAAAATAAATAAAATCAATGAAATTTAAATTATAATGAAAACATAAATGATCGAAGGACCAAAAGTTCTTCAGAACCAGGGCATTGCCAAAAGTAAGCATTTGATTTAGAAAGCTTTAAAGGGACTTTAGTTTATTTCATTTCTGAATTAAATTGCGTTCTTAGGTTGTCGTAAAAAAATCAGCAGGGGATCCGACCGGATAACAAATTAAAAATCAATTTAAAATTCGAAAAGCTTTCATAGCTTTATAGTCATACTAGCTATGCCCCGCGGTTTCACCCGCGTAGATTTAGTTTCTTCCTTATTGTCGCGGAACCCTAATATTTTTAATAAATAAAAGTATTATATTTATACATATGCATTTAGTGAAAAGCTGTTATTTCGGAATTACAAACAGACACTTCAATTTTATTTATCTGTATAGATATAGATTGAGTTTAAAAAATATTCGCTGTGTTATTTTACGATTCTCTTTCCCGCGACTTTGTCTCTCATCGTATAATGTTTTATTGGAACTTTAATTATTGTATAATTACCGTTACTACACTGCTCCTGTTTGGATAAGCTCACCTTAATCACGTTGGTTTGTTTGTTTAACGATAACTGAACAATATTGTGGGGTAAAGGAACTTGGTAAGTTCGATAAAGATACTAACCTTTGTTTGCCCTAGTCGAAACTATCAGTATAAGAAATCTCAACAAAATGTTTCACTGCAACTGTGCTGCAGATGGACAGACAGACAGACAGTTCAAAATAGCTTCCCAGCAGGGAGATCCTAGATCCTAAACGTAGAGGCTGTAACACCTCTCGTGTTACAGCCTCTACGTTTTCATTCTGTAAGGTACCAAGAAAATTATTACTTATATTACAATAACATTCCGGCACACGCGTTTTGTTTGAACAAGAGGATTAAAACAATCTTTTGACAATTTGACCCCCTATTTAACCCCACCGAGGGGTGCAATTCAGAAAATCCCTTTCTCAGGATACACATCATCATTTCCCTGGCCTTATCCCATGTATTTGGGGTCGGCACTTGATTCAACCCGATGTGGCTGATTACCTGATTTTTATACGAAGCAACTGCCATCTGACATTCGTAACCCTTTTTTCGAGGATAATCGGCAATCTGGGTTAAACCAATTGTCAGACTTTCTTAGGCCTCTGACTGACCTGTAACGATTGCCAAAGATGTTAAATTGGCAACCGGGACCGACGGCTTAACGTGCTCTCCGAGGCACGGAGGGAACTCGGGCGGTCACCCATCCAACTACTGACTAGGCGAATGGTTGCTTAACTTCGCTGATCGAATCATATGCGCAATAGCAACTGTGCCACAGGCTCCCCTCTCTCAGGATACACGAATGTTACAAAGACGCGCCCTCAAAACGTTATGTCAATGACCAGCGATTTAGGATGTGAGTTAATATATGTACTTATAAGTTAGTCATGAATTTATATTACTAGTTGTGCATTGATTGATGATTGATGATTTTTTTCAGGTTTCAAGAGAACGGTATAAAGTATCCTATGTCCTTCTCCTGGTTCCAAGCTACCTACCCACCAATTTTCAGCCAAATCGGTTCAGCCGTTCTTATGTTATAAGTAGTGTAACTAACACGACTTTCTTTTATATATATAGTTGTGGAAGTTAATATGTTATAGTACTTAGTACCCAGACATCTTACTCAAGTCGCATCTCAATACAACCACTCTACAAAATAATCTCATCGTAATCGAATAGTAAACAATCGAGAGGACAATACTCGAACGACGTGACAGACTTACACAATGCGATCCCAAATGCAAATATTTAGAAAGTTGTGTGTAGGACGTTTTTTTATTTTAGGGCGTAGGTAAACTAGACGATAAAGTACTTAAAATTATTTGTTAACAATGTGCAAATGGATGCATCAATACAGAAAAATAAAAGAAGTGTCTGTTTATAATTACAAAATAACAACTTTTCACTAAATGCTGGAAGTTTACAGTTTATACGGTACCGAAATAAAAAACAACTTTTCAAACATTAGTGTTCCGCGGGTCACCCATAAAATTAACTTCGCGCAGGTAAAACCGCATGGCACAGTTAGTCTAAAATAAATAAATTAATAAAAGTGTGGTTTAAATAGAAATCCATGAAGTATAGCAAAAAGCCGTCGTGCAGTGAATGCACACCACGTGCTTTACGGTGAAGGAAACCTGCATAAGTGTGAGAAGTAATTCATAGATATGTATAGTGCCTGAGGCCTCACCGTCTGTTACGTTGGCACTTAATCATATTCGGTGACAAGTTCTACACTTCTGCCTACCCCTTCGGGGAATACAGGCGTGAGCCATATGTAAGCATGTATAGAGACGAAAGGTATAAGAATTGTCTCGATACAAAATAACGTTGAATAGTCTCTAGCATAGTTAGCGATAGTACAGCACCCAATAATGATAACGGCCTTCACAAACACACAGTAATTCAATCGGGTAGTTACGTAACAACAGTAAAGGCGGTAACATCTGTGCGTAGGCGCCGACATTAAACCGACTTTAAATTGAAACGTAGAGTCGTGGGTGTGTAGATGGCCTTATGATACTCGAAGCTTGCAAATACGTATTACGATATCGGCCGGGAGTTTTCTACGCTGACAAATGGCAATTGAAATATAAAATTTTGCAAATATAAGGTTCATGTGTCCCGCGATTTTACTCGCGTTGTCTTAATTTTATGCGTATCCTAGCTGTGCCCCGCGGTTTCTCCCGCGTAGATTTAGTTTCATCCTTATTGTCGCGGAACCCTAACATTTTTAATAAATAAAATTAGCCTAAGTTACTCCTTGAAGTCCCGTTAAAATCCGTCCAACCGTTTCAGAGATTACCCGGAACAAATAGACAGACAGACAGACAGAGAAAAAATATTAAACTTGGTTTTTTAATGTCAGTAGCGTGTATACTCTCATATGCATTTAGTGAAAAGATGTTATTTTGTAATTACAAACAGACACTACAATTTTATTTATCTGTATAGATTTAGTAGAAATAATTTTTTCAAAATAAATGTAGCCTGAGTTACCTCTTGTAACACCAGCTATCATTCAGTGAAAGTCCCTTTAAATCGGTCCAGTTGTTTTAGAATTCAGCCAGATCAAACAGACAGGTAGACAAACAGAGAAAATTTGGTTAATTTTATATGAGTAGGCGCGATTAATATTTACGGTATAATGGCGCGAGGCTAACAAAAACGCGTATTAGTAGTCCCCACCATTTTTTTCTGCGCTTTTTTTCTCGTGACGAGACCTGTAGGTATATTTAATACACTTAAATGGCACTAAAGGTATGGTATGTTTCAAACAGCATCGTATAAGAACTAAAATATCCATATCACTCTTAGTAAGTAGAAAATAAACTTTCAAACATCACACAGAGATTAAAATAAGTTTAGCATGCGCATGCGCAAGAGTGCAAGGTGTGAGCTGTAATAACATGCGCCTGATCACACTATAAACACTATACAAGCTTAATTGCAAGTTCACACTTTGTTCACTCAATGTGTTCTGTGTTTTGTTTTGTCTTGCGTCAAATGGTGGTACGAAACTGTGGTCTGACTTTCCTCCCGACTCCAATTTTATGCCAAATCAGTCTGTTTAAAGATAGTCAGGGTTTTTGTGAGAGAAAAAAAACATGTTAAAGGTACGAGTGGATTAGAATTAGAATTGAAATATGTGTGAAATGGAAATAAATAAAAAAATATAAGGTAACGCCTTCCGGCTAGAGTTCCTGAAGAGGTAGGAGTTTGCGCCGCAGATTGCGTCCCAATGTTGTCATTGAAAAATTTGCCTTAAACATATGATAAAACAAGATGGGTCCATAGTATTGAGTTTATATATAACAGAGCATGTGTATGTATTGCATCGTGTTGTGTGTGTGTGTGCCGGCACCCCCTGATTGCCTCAATGAGAAGATTACGGCAGGAAGGACTTGTGGGAATGCTGGTCAACACGCGAATTAAACTTGCTCCAACTTTAGCTATTGCATTGGTACTGGGGCCCTACCATGACCTCTTGTTGCCATATTAGATAACTCTTATGAGACAGATGTATATAATGTGTATAAGTCTGTCACTGTAACACAGTGGAACTATCATTGCAATAAGATATTTATTCCTGCTAGAGCAGCAAACTTATGATAGAGGCGTGTCTGGGATCATAGACAATGTAACATTATCCTCACGCTTCGCTTAGAAACGATACAAAATGTATGGGAATGACATATGTCACGTGACTGATTTATGTCATTCCCATACGATTTGTATCGCATCTATTAGCGCAAGCGCAAGAGAGTGTTACTTTGTCTAGGCCTACAGGTATATTCTCGACAGAAGCATTGTATCGTTTTTCACTTGAATGTCTGAAAAATATTAGGTGTGCTCCCCCACCCTAGTCTACTCTTAAATTTGAGCCATGTTATTTCTCGGCTTTTCTACATTTTACCGTAGATTAAAAAACAAATAATAATTTTAAACGATTTTTTTTAAATACATCATCTGTTGCATTAAAGGCTCATTATACAGGGTGTCGGAGAATTCGAAACCGTAGTCTTATAGAAGTTGTAGGGTTATATGAATATAGCACTATGTTGAAGTCGTAAATATCTAGCTCCAACAATAACGTAGTTATAAGCTATAGTCGAAGAGCTCGCGGCCTTAAGCCAGGTTGCATGAACGCGCGGCCGCGTTCACCTACATTACGTACGCGGTAATAATCTACGTAAGTATAGGTAGGTACCTACTTCAAATCATTTAGTTAACTGACCTTATTTATGACAGGATACACCTTAGTCTGGACCATATCACTTCACTCACATACAAAACATTGTTATCACTGAAAGCATTATTACCGCTAGTTCAGTCAACTTCTAAATGGGCAAGTGTTCGAAATTGCGCCCTTGCACATCCAAACAAGCCTGAGCTTGGACTTCCGTTATCCCTCAGCCGTTGCACAACTCTCATTAGCACTCTACCTGAAGAGGGCATGCACTCATCACTTCGATGACCGTAAAAGTCCAAATAAAAACGCAACGCTTCACCAGTATTACCCCTTGCAGCTTGCTATTGCATAGGCCAAAACCATGCCGGTATACTGAACATCTGAGTACTGAAAGTTCGGCATGATAATACTAATTAAGTAGGTACTAAGTACCTAACAAACTAACGAGAAAATGAAAGTAACAAGGTCACGACGGAAACAAAAAACTTTGCTTAGAAGCACACGCCCGCGACCATTATCCGAATTAGACTGATTTTGAAACAAATAAATAGGTACTAAATCATAAAAGTGCGAATGAAATAGGGGTGTCACACACTTTTTTCAAGATACAACTTTTAACATACGAATTATTTTGATTTAGTTTTGACTCCGACTGGTAACACAATATGTGGATTAGACATCGCTTATCAAGCGTAGACGTGCCGGTTCTAATCCCGGTATCAAAACTTTACCCATTTCCCTTTGGTTTAATTAAAAGTAGTGCTATCTCTTTTTGTGATACAGATATCAAAAGGGATGGACATAGTTTTAGTCAGAGTTTGGTCTAGTGGAAATGAAAATGGAAATGATTTATTCTGTTTAGGCCCTGGTAAGGCACTTATGAATGTCGAATAATTTACCACCGGTTCGGAAACTAGCTTTCTGAGAAGATCCGTAGAATAGTAGTCTTGGTTTAGACGATGTTTTGTAAAAATAAACATTTTTCAAATTCATTCTTTCTTTTTATTTAAGTATTCACGTTAAGAATAAAATTAAAATAAATTAAGAGCGTGAATTAATTTAATGCCTACGAACAGGGTTCGTGGAACAAGTAGAGTAAATAGACCATGTTCGACAGCCCTAATACAGTTCTATCATAGCGGCGCGGCGCGAGGGCACGTACGAAATAGGGATGGGATGGGACGCTATTATCGATAGACTTATCGAAACATAAATTAAATTACTGAATACTGATAATAAAAACAAATCACAGAACCGATTTAATAAAGTTACGTTATTATGTAGGTACAATTTACATAGTACGTGATATTAAAAGATATCTCGGGTATTCTTGTTTAAAATTGTGTTGTCTTTAAGTGAGTGCTCTACTACAAGAGTAAATGATTGAATCTGTACTCAGATGATAATTGAGGTAAGTAGTTTATTTAATATCAGAATCCTATAAAATCACAAATTTTATTGAGAATTAGAAATACTCTACCTAACTACATTACATTTACCTACAAAAGTTCTACTATCCAATTACTACAATAACGCAAGTACCTAGGTTTTTCACTTAGTCTATGCGAACAATGAATTGGTATTTACTACTAATGGAAGCATTAGGTACTTTTTCTTTTAATCGAGTGATCGATTAAAATAATCCCACCACTAATAAACACACACACTAATAAACACAAAGCGTGCCGCGCGCTGCCGAAAGTCGCCGCGATGTCTCTTTATTTGCACGTGCCGCCTGAACTCAAAGACACCGCGCTTTTTTAATGATGCCGCGCGGTGTCTTTGATATCGTACCGAAAAGCCGGCAGTAACTTTGATTCTTGTGGCGGCATTTCTTTGTAAATCATCGGTCTGTCTTTTACCTAATTCAATTGAACCCGTTAGAGGTTATCAGAGTTCACAGGAGTATGAACTGTAACGATGACCTCAAAAATCATAAAAATTTTAAGAAGTAGATAAATAGTTTCGAAAACAGGTTTCATGGGGTTATTTCAGGAACTATTCGTGGGAGAAAAAAAATAAAAACGTAGTTAGATTTCAGGTGAATAACTTTACGTTACAACTGACTTTTATGCGAAAATAAGGTATTGAAATGGCGAAGTTTGAACGTCAATTACTCGAAAACGGAAGAAGATATTTTTGTCGTAATTATTTTAATTGCTTCCTAAAATTATACCCTATACACATTTTAAGAGCTGCCCGGAATTAACCGACACCCTGTATAAGTAAGTGCAAAAGAACGTATTTGAGTTCATAGAATGCAGTTCATTGATTGAAGCCGTACGATTTTTTAATACATTGAAGCCACTCAACATGAAGGGACGGTGCTGAAATCGTATCCCCGCTGTGATTTGCGTGTAATAAACTATTAATACATGCATATTATCATCGTCTTCTATAAGGCTTCCTTGAAAAGCATTGACTCCTAAATAAACCCTATGTCCTAATATAATAAGCAGTAAATTAACTTATTACAAAACATCGCCTAAGACAGTTCTTGGTTTAAAAGTCCATCTCTTTTTGTGGTATGGATTTCAAAATGGATGGACATAGTTTTAGTCCTAGTTTGGTCCAGTCTTGGTTTAAATTACGTTTTGTTATAAGGGGGTCTGAGTTTGTAGAAGTCAAAAATTATACGAACACACTGTGATGCAAAGGACACACGGACAAATTTTTAGTGCAGAATGATTTGTGAAAATGTGTATTATAAGGAAGAAAAAGGATAAAACTGACAGGTAAATAGGAGCGCAAGATTCACAAACTTGTATATTATATGAAAATCTGTTATGCGAAAAATATAAACTCTAGATTTGCATTGTTTTGTACATGTCATAGCTAGATAACCTATTAATGATGTTGTGAACTATGATGCCTCGTAAATATATAATTAATTATTTATCTATGAGTTAAGTGATAAGCTTTTAATTATATATTAGCAAAGGTGATGAACTTGGGTTCAATACATTTACAATGAAATTACTTATCGCTAATTAAGTTGTCATTTACATATAAAGTACCTTCGTATAAAGCGAACTTATTTACTTCCAGGAAACAAAATGCTTTGACTTCTATAGTTTTTTGATCAAATTCATCAAAAACTGAAAAAACGTCAGGGGACCTACCATGACAGTTTAAGTATTTTTTGAGACAGATGTATATGACGTGTATAAGTCTGTCAATCTCACACAGTGTAACTATGAAACATGTCTTAAAAGTAATTCAAAGACGTATATGAAGTGTCTGAGATGGTGATAGAGACACCATCCGCCACGTTGTCACTTAAACACGTTGGTCTTCGGTGGAAAGTGGGTGTTGTTATTACAACACCTCTGCCTACCCCTTCGGGAATACAGATGTGAGCGTATGAATGCTAATCGCATACTTTTCTCCTTATTGTCTCTGTACGAAACTATGCTTATGTTCTGACAGGTTAATGAAAATAGGTTGTATTGCGCAGACGCAGTGGTATCATAACCTAAAGTTTACATCAGATAGTAATCTTTGCGTGACGAGTGTACAATGGGTTGATAACATACATCTACGGTGTACACGCGGCCTAGAAACGGTCTTTGAAATGCAAATAAGATGAAAGTTGCCTATTAGTTTTAAGAAGATAAATGATAGCCTTTGTGAGGTACACGCCTAGCCTCTTTCAGGACGGGTGAGTTATAACTCTATTCATAACATGTGAGCTATGGCCCTGTGCCATATTTGAATTTTATCGAGGCTGAAATATTACCTGAAAAATTATGTATTTTAGCCAATAATTCAACTTTCAATCAACCCTTTAACATTAAGGATTTTAGTGAGTTTGGAATTACAAACAAACACTTAAATTTTATTAAACACATTTACAAAACACAAATCGAACCTAACTCCATCCTAGAGATCTCACATTTCTCTGGACAATAATCCTCCACATTATCCTTAAGTACCTCAAATGACAAGCGTGAAGGCATTCAAAGCCAAAGGTCGCGCATTCGAGTCCTGTATTTGGCACACCACTTAATTCGTCGCACTAATTGTCCATTTAACTGTTACTGGACGGACAGACGACTTCACTTGAACCTTTTATTATTATAATGTCATGTTTCATCTTGAGTGGTAGGCAATGCTAAGTGCTAAGTAATTTAGATTTGATAATGGAGCGAGTAATAAAAAAGATTTTTTTTTATTAAATAATTTATTAACGAACGCAATAGTCGCCACTAATAATAAAATTATTCTAGAAATCGGTTCACTCAGTCGAAAGTTATGAAGTAGCAAACATAAAAAAAGACATTCAGTCGAATTGATGATTAAAAATAAACAAAAGGTTGTATTTTTTTTTTCGGACGATCCTCCTTTCAACAATTGCGTTGTAAAATATGTTACTTAAATTTTATTCCTTACAAATGAGATAATTTAGATAGTGTGTGAAGTGTCGCGCTGTCGAATAACAGACATGACAGATAGTGACTCCATAGTCGCCATATTACTACTAAGTGCTTCTCAGACGCACGCAAGTACCTCACAATGCTTTCCTTCACTGTAAAAATTAGCACAGACTAGTGGGATAGGAACTGTAACAGGCGAATATTCGAACCACTCAACCATTACTCTTACCAAACATGACTCTTAAGTGTAATTTCTCACAGGAATCTAATCTGTGCACAATAATATCTAAGCTTTCTTTACCATCGACATGACAAATGAATAGTCCGCTATGTTCAATCACTGCAATTGATATTGAATCTGTATCAAGCGATTTTGAACTTTATTTCTTTGGCATTAAGGGTTCGTTGAAGGGTGGTATGTCATCATATCGTCGGTTCGATCTGTGTCTTACATTCCATTATGCAGAACAATGCACGCTTATAAGGTTCAATGTTTCATTACGTCAGGCCAATGTTGGGCTGTTGGGCCAATATACAAATGTTGCTGGAATTATTTAGTTCTCTCACCATTTGATAATGTTTTTGAATGAAATTAAATTCATTTTCCTATTTCTAACTTGAAATACTTCACTTTTTTAAATATCTATGAATGATAACAAGAGTAAAGAAGACTTGAAAGTATATAATTGGACGATACATATATTTGGACAGAACGGTAATGAAGTACACCGACAGGGAATGGACCATCTAGGAAGTTAATGGACAAACTGGTTAAACAATATAACATTTATACTTGCAAAGTACCTACTTTCAAATCGTCACAAGGACACAGAAAAATTACACTATACAGGATTTTATATCTCATTAATATTAAAAACTAGCTGTGCCCCGCGGTTTCACCCGCGTAAATTTAGTTTCATCCTTATTATCGCGGGACCCTAATATTTTTAATAAATAAAAGTAGCTTATGTTACTTCTTGAAACATCAGCTACCTACCAGTGAAAGTCCCGTTAAAATCCGTCTAGCCGTTTCAGAGATTACCCGGGACAAACAGACAGACAGACAGACAGAGAAAATTTTAAAACCTGTTTTTTTAGTGTCAGTATCGTGTATACTTTCATATGCATTTAGTGAAAAGCTGTTATTTTGGAATTACAAACAGACACTTCAATTTTATTTATCTGTATAGATGTATAGATTAATCAATGGTCTACACTCATCATCACCTCCCGCCCTAATCCCATGTGATTTATGGCCAGCGCAATGTATTGAGACTGGACTAGATTCATGGAAATAAATATTTAAACAAGTTAAATACTAATCACAGGTCTTCGAGCCCACACAGTAACTTTAGCATTTACTAGCCGTGCTCCGCGGTTTCACTCGCGTAGACTTAATTTTAAGGATAGCATTATTTTGCGAAACCAATTTTTTTTAAATAACAGTATTCGAAGTTACTCCTTGTAACATTAGCTATCTAACAGCGAAAGACTCGTTAACATCGGTTCAGCGGCTTCACAGATTACCCAGTAACAAAAAATATTTATAAAGTATTTTATGTCGGTTCGTATGTATCTTATATGATATTAATAGTAAGTTATAGCATTTAGTGAAATTTGTATTACAAACAAACACTACAATATCATTTATTTGTATAGATCACCTACTTAGTGCCCGCAATTCCGTCTAAGCAGAATTATAATCTTTCTATTTTGGACAATTGGTACATTGGAAGAGTGTAACGTAAACTACATAAAATAAAAATAATAAAAATAACAAAAAATGAACTATTAGTTATGAGTGTTTCCGCCCGGGATCGAACCGGGGACCTTGTGCGTGTGAAGCACACGTGATAACCACTACACTACGGAAACAGTTGGAAGAGGAAACGAATTTTTCAATCACTTGAAACATTTCACATCGTAATACAATATCTTCTATACTGATGTTTGTAATTCCAAATTACCAGCTTTTAACTAAATGCATATGAATGCACTAGCTGTGCCCTGCGGTTTCACCCGCGTGGATTTGATTCCCGCGAAACCCCAAATGTTCTTTTTAAATTAAAGTTAGTTACTCCTTGTAACATGGGCTATCTGCCACTGAAAGTCCTGTTAAATTTGGTCTAGCCGTTTTAAACGACATGTTGATAAAGTCTTTGGCAAATAACTCATTCTTAGGTACCAATACTTTGCGTTTTTATACTTGATGATAATTTCTCAACGAAATGTCCGATTGGAATAAAACAAGCGGTATTTTACTTCTAGATAAATACCCTTGATAGCATAATGCTTAATTTGGTTAAGGATTAATATTAAGATACACATTTAACGTAGTTTCTTTCTTCAGACTATTTAATATTTTTTATGAACATAAAAGCGATTATTGTGACTAAACTATGATAGTTAGATATGTGCTCTCGCGGACTTTTTTGTAGATCTTAATAAGACCTACAAACCCGTAGTACATAATTTTGTTCTATTGTCAATAGTTTTCGCAGCGAACGCATAAATTGTAACTCAAGGTGTAAAATCGAAAACCTAGATTTTACACCTTGAGTTACAAAATTGCAATTTTCTTACGGACTCCTAATTTTTATGAGAATAAAATATACCCGTATAGCCTTCATCGATAAATGGACTATCCAACACTGAAAGATTTTTTAAATCGGACCAGTAGTTCCTAACATTAGAGCGTTCAAACAAACAAACAAACTCTGCAGCTCTATAATATTAGTATAGATAATACACACCACAGACAAACGAAATGTTCTACAGACGCCACATTGACGTAGTCACTGGCACAAATTGTCCATTGAATATTAAATCATGAATCATTTTCATATTGCAACGAGGTGCACATACAAATTATTTAATTAAAACCAACTCATAATGCAATTGCATGTCCCCTGGGTCATAAAATTGGTTCTATTGGCTCTGTGGGATGTCAGTCCAAACATCGATAAGACTTGAATTTTGTATTATTCGTAGTCTTAATACAAAACATGGTTTAATGGACTGGACTAAACTCTAACTAAAACTCTATCCATCCCTTCTTAAATCCATATCACAGAAAGAGATGTAGCTACTTTTAAGTGTTGGCCAAATGTTGGTTAGTTTGTCAAATATATTAGAATAGTTCTGTTGCAATTGGGATGCTTTAGATGAATGAAAACATTGGTCGATGCGATATTTGGATCGTCGTTTTTGTCGACATAAGACTAGCGGACGTCACACGGTTTCAGCCACGGTGTTCCCGTTCCCGTGAGAGTACGGGGATAAAATATAGCTTATGTTACTCGCTGATGATGTAGCTATCCATTGCTGAAATATTTTCAAAATCGGTCTAGTGGTGTCGATATAAACAAATAAATCTTTCCTCTTCATAATATTAGTATTGCATATAGTATTTTGAGAAAATATTTCGGACACTAGTTTAAGGTTTTTGAAGGATTTCTAACAATACATTTTCTAAACATTTGTGCGAACTATATAATTATAAACTATATTTCTAAATATTTGTCATTCTGTCTGTCGCCTTTTCCATTTTGACGTAAGACGTTACCTATTTCTAGAACATTACATACTCCCATCTTATAGATACCAAAGTCGTTATAATCACGGATATAAGACCTAATTTCCTGTTTAAAAACATATTTTACTGCATACAGTTAAGCTGGACAAGCGCGAAATCCGCCTCCGATAGTACGAAGATAATATTTGCCGCTTTGATACCGCGCCTTATCGCTTCAATCCTTGTATGGTCATTAAGGGGAGATAATATAAGATGGAAGATGTAAGTTTCTGGAAAGTGCAGCCATAAAGTGTAGAGCCTCTTTTTAAAGCGTGTTAAAGGAATTACAGTAGAGTGCATGGAAGCTACTTGAAAGCTATCACTCGAGGTTACTCTGCTTAGCTGCTGCTATTGTGAGCGCTCACCTTGGTATCGCAGGAGACATTTTAGGAGTCGGTATCTGTCTGTCTGTATGTATGGCGTGCCGCAAGTAAAATGTGCAGGTACCCCCACTATTTCACTGAGCGCTCATATCTGGTGATAGCACCCATACCAACTGTTAGAAACTTACAGCGAAGTGTCGGTTGAAGGCGTATTAGGAAGAATGACCAGGATCAGAATAAATCTTCTTCAAATCATTTAATACAAGAGAGAGAGAATGCTCTTGTAGCCGAAATGTATGCAGTTCGAAGGATATATATACCTCTATGAGATACAGAAATAAGCATAATGTATGAGGGCGATAGACTCAACATCTGTCACGTTGGTACTTAATATTCGGTGAAAAGTAGGTGTTGTTATTACAACATCTCTGCCTACCCCCTCGGGAATATAGGCGTGAGCATATGTATGTATTCCCTTGTAATGTTGAGGTTATCTAAATTTCATGGTTTACTGTAAAATTTATGCTTTTGTACAGTGTATTGTGGCGATTAGTCTCGCCTCTGATATAACATCTTTGGTCTTGCCACTCCCAGCCCCTGTGGGGCAGGAAATGCCTTTATACTATACTAAATTGGGATTTCACACCACGCACTAAAACACAACTTTGTTGTTTTGATTTACTATGTACTATTCCCGTTGCAGGAGTGTTCAATTGGCGTAGTTAAGTCATTTCCTCTTGGCAGGTTGTATCGTACTCAAAGTGGCTAATTGGATAAGGTCATGATATACAACCTATATTTTCACGGTGTTTTAGAAACGGTGGTAAATTCTTTGACACTCATATGTGCCATACCAGGGCTTAAACTGAATAAATCATTTTCATTTACAATCGAGTGGCGACGTATAAGACTCATAAGGACCGTTCATTTATATTACGTACATATATAGCAAACCACGAGTTCCTGAGTTCAACCCCTGGATTCGGTAAAGTGTTATTGAGTTTTTCCATTTTGTAATTTCCCAGTAGCCACCTGGAGTCTGGATTAGTGCTCCGTTAATATACTTTTTGTAACTTTTATCTACGTGACACTTGAACATAACTGACAAAAATCAGAGTGTACCATTAATTCACTTGTGGCTACTCCTTCGGGAATATAGACTTGAGTATATTTTTATTACCAGCTGTGCCCCGCGGTTTCGCGCGCGTATAGTTAATTTCTTGGGAGTCGCGCGGAAGCTTTCTTTTTTTAAATAATTGTAGCGTATGTCACTCCTCGTATCATTAGCTATCTGCCAGTAAAAGTCCCGCTAAAATCAGTCCAGCCAGACAGACAGAGAAAAATTCAAAAAATTTTTTTAATGACTGTATCGTATGTACTTTCATTGTGAAAGAGAAAAAAAAATATTTTGGAATTACAAATAGACACTTCAATTTTATTTATCTGTATAGATGTAAAGGTAGATAGATGTATAGATTGAAATCGGTTAGAACACTTCAAAGGCTGCATTTCGATAACTCAGATTCCAGTGGCAACCCCTGTATGAAAAATAAAAATGTTAGGATTTGCGGTTTATTTTAAAGTAATATTGCAAGTGTTACACCAGGTGGCATCGCACCTGGTGTAACAGGTTCTCAGCCGGGTGTGGACTGCAATTTATGCACCATTACTGAACAATGGATCGGCTTATTGGACCTAAATGTTGACTTCATATTTTTTGGTTTTTCTTAAGGCATTTTTACGCAATTTGATTGGGTAATGATTAAATCATGTTCTTATTTTAGTCATTGTTTTTATTGCCATAGAACCCACAGTGTTTCTTATAATGTAACAGTTGATTATAATGATCAATACGTATATTTTATGTTCATTTGTAAGTTTTACTTATTAATTAATCATTATAGTTTAATTAAGTATTAGTTTTTATTCAAATGGTTCTAAGTACGTACTGAATAGTGCGATAATGCGAATATATTTTTTCGTTTCTTATTAAAACAGACAAATATTTTAAGACGCTTCGGTTTCGTGTTACAAATTACTCCTACTGAGAGGAACACCAGAGGGCTACCATCATCGATTTAAGCATTCTTAGTTTATTCATTTTTAACTAAACGACTTCAAAAAAAGGGTAGGTTTCTCTTCGACCGTATTTTTAGTACCGTAATATTAAACGTCAAAGCTAAGAAGTTCTTAATACGCGTTGCTTATACGATCATAGTTGGCGCCCTGGACGCCATTTCTTGATGCTATTACTACAAAAGTAATAAATAACGTATCTAAGCTTTGGACAAATAATTCTAACCGTTTGTTTATCTTAACTCTATGAATAATATTGTCAGTTCATTAAAACAAGTAAAAAATATTAACAAACCAGGCTCCTGGCCCGCTGCCACATGAGACATGACTCACCTTACCCACCTGCCAAGGGAACCCTAATTTTGTCTCGCGTGATGTGGGATCCATTTAGTTGCATGACGATTTTTGTTGTTAACGTTGTTGTCTGTTTATGATTTATATGAACATAAACTATGAATAGTGAACTGGGGACCAACTATCATCGTTATAGCAGTGACGTTATAGAAGCAACCTTCCGAACCTGGCGGCTATACATACTATATAATCCTGTGTAATTGTGTCATTCTGACGATTTGAAAGTACCTTGAATAAAGTCTAATCGAATAAAGATGTATTTGAGTTTGAGTTTGACGTCTTACTAACTTCTTAGCTTTAAAGTTTAATTTTTGTATCGTAAAACGTCAACGCAAAGAAGTTCTTAATACGCTCTGCTTAAACCGATGATGGTAGGGCACCTGTTGTTGGTTGAAAATAGCAATACATAGTATACAATTATCCTCATTGATGTTATAAATAGGAAAGTGTATCAGTTTGTCTGTCACCTTTTAACGGCTAAACTGCTTCACAAATTTTGCCAAAATTCGGTGCAGTGATTGTTTTAACCCAGAGGACAGGCCTAGGGCACTTTATAAGCAGACGGAGTAGTTATGAATATACACTAATCTTGCAACTTTCAATCCCTACTAATATTATAAATGCGAAAGTAACTCTGTTTGTCTGTCTGTTACGCTTTCCCGCATAAACCGTTCAACCGATTTTGATGAAATTTGGCACAGACAATCATAAGAAGATAATTTGACTCTTTACTGCCACGGGAACGGGATCAACCAGCAGGTGAAACCGCGGGACGTCTGCTAGTGTTATATAAAGAGTTTTAACAACTTTACACAATTAGGGAATCCAAATGCGGTGATTTTCCAAGCACAAATATAAGTGTTAAATTTTCAGTAACTTTCAAAAGCAATGTTCAAAGCTCACAGCGCACTGCGTGAAATGTGTAATATTGTAGCGAAGGTGTGCTATGTCTGGAAATAGTCCCCTTTCCGGGGACGGAAATAACTTACATCCGACACTGGCTCTGGGGACAATATTCATAGACTAATTAGTTTTGGAAACACTCTTATACCGATGGCATTAGTAGGTATTTCCTTGAATATAAGGTTGGACGCTCATTGGTGTTGTTACCAGTGGTAGCTACTAAAGTCCTCTATGTCTTAAGTCATGTCATAGAAATAATGACCCGACGGCGATGGAGTCTCCAATAGTCTCCATATGACTTTGTAGGCACCTTTTCTTCGTCGGTAAACAATAGGTTGCGGTAAAATCTTCTTACATCTTCGGGTATATGTTCAGTGATATATTTTATAATGTCAGGACTGTCTTTGTCTAGTGGTCGCAAACGCTACAGTGGAACATGAGTTCGATCTCCGGGTCGAGCAACGTATTATTGTGTTTTTCCATCTCTTCCCAGTCTAGATTAGTGCTAAATGGCTTAGGAATCGAACTCAGTACCCTTACGTTATAATAATGCGCTCACGTAATAACCTGAACCACGCAAGCCTACATACGTTATTATGGTATCGGGCGTCAATGATAGAAATCATTTCCATTTCCTCACGCACACAGCGACACGTGTGAGTCACACAGTAACACTAGTAGTTTTGGCGAGTGTCGACCGGGATTGAACCCGCGCTATTTGTGTCGTTGGCGGCGCGCCAAGCGGATTGCTTGACCCGTTTCCTTCTGATGGTCTGCTTGATTGCTTTGTGTCTACCGATCGCATAGTTAGTGGCCATGATTACATATTGCGTGATTACAATACGAAGAGAGGATATAACAGGATCCTGGGAGGCAACTATGATTGTTCAAGCAGCGCTTATTAAGAGCATTTTCCGGGAAACTACCATCAGCTGTTTTATCAGAACGTTTGAGCTTGGTTGATGTTTCATTTTGGTAACTGCTTTAACGATCATAGTTGGCCCCCAGGTACCAAAACTAAACGCTAAAGCTAAAATGTTCTTCATACGCATTGCTATAAAAATATAGTTGCCCCCTATCTGAAATTTGGAGCTGTCCGACTGGGGACGGTACTTCCACTTTGCAGAAGATCGCCGCGAAATAATGTTACTGAACGCTAGCGTGTCCGCTTCCTCAAGGTTACGTTTAGAATTTCATTTTTAGAAAAAAATATATTCTCTCGCGCTTGCGCTAATAATAGAAGCGATACAAAATGACATAAATCAGGTACGAGATATGCATGTCATTCCAGTGCATTAGGTATCATTCCTATAAACGAAGCGTGAGGATATTGTTACTCACCAAGATTTTGCACCAACAGTTCATAATGCTGCTTCATTATGATACACGAAAAGAATACCTTAAAACATGAACATAGAGCTGATTATTCCTATTACACGTTATTGAACTTTATTCTCAAAATATGGATATTTGTTCCAAGCCTCGGATATTAACATGTCATCATTAATTCCAGGATTCTAGTGGGTGCTCCATCAGACGACCGGTACCCTCTGGTGTACAACAACGTGAGCCGACCAGGCGCGGTGTACCGCTGCCAGCCGGGGAACAGACGAGTTGATGAAGGCTCCAGGGCCCTCGACATGTGTGCTGAGATGGTCTTCGATAAGAGGATGAGTGAGTATTGATTCGCATTCGTTTATGGCGACGTGTTCCATAATGTCTAATTGAACATTATTTATATTTGGTTCAATGGAAATGTTATCACATATGTTGTAAAAATAAAATGGTGAGGATTTATAGTATATATCTTTAGAATTCATTCTTTAAGAAATTTCTTTAAAAATTAAGGGATTCAATCTATGTGTTGATTGGCTGAATATGGGAAACAGCAAGATAATAATTACTTATAGTTTGTTTGTTGTGCAAAGGTGGAAACAAATCGTTTTGAAGACTACAAAAATTAAGATTACTCTTTTTGTGTAGAGTCCAGTTGGAGAAATAGCCATTAATAATTACCATCTACCACTAATTACAATGCCAGAGGCAATGATATATACGTCCGTGTCTATATTTCTCAATTTTATTGCACAAATAAATGACAAACGTCGTTCAACAAGACGAATGTCTCCGCTTGAGGCATCTAATAAATAATATCTCTGCACACAGCGCCGGAGACCGATAAGGAACAGCTCCTTATTGCTAAATGTATATACGGGTAACATGTACAACTCTCCATTTATGACTCCTGCATCAATTCATTTCCTTGATGCATTGCAGCACTTTGTGGATTGTAACAGCGACAATTTAGACTTATGTGCGTCCTGGTTCTGATGTGAGTTTGGACTTAGCATAATTATCCCTTTGCGCGATTTGTTTTATGTGAGAGATCGATAAGTTTAGCAATTTCGTGATTATTGTTTTTAATGTCTAATGAAGGCTCAATGAAATACTTAATAATCGTATGTTTATTATTTTCATCTAAAATCTTTTAATGTCCTGATTATTTCATGTGTCCTATTGCATTTTTCCCTTAACCTCTTTCAAATTTTTTTTTTCGATTTTTACTCGTACGTACTGCTCACGCGTACTGTTCTAGAAGAATCACTGAAGGTAAGCAGAGGTATTGTGACAACAACACCCAATTTTCACAGAATATGATTAAGTGCCAACGTGATGGGTGTAGACCATCGTCGTCATATCATCTTCCAAAACTATTACTAAAAGTACATTCAAATCTACATTCTCTAAGTATCATTTACCGGATCGTGTAGTGACGTGCTCAGTACGCGTGTGTCGATGACAGGCCGGCGCACGCGCATCTGATTTATGAGCCCGATCGCAGCTCCTCGCTTTGTTCCTGCAATGGTTGAGTTATTGCCTGTTTGTTTGGTTGGATTGCTTGTTGAGAGCGGGTCGCGAAGTTTGGGAGTTATTTTGCTTGTACACATACTCAATTAACTTTTTAACTTAAGTTATGGTCTTTACAATTTATTCGGGTTGGTTTTTAGCTTCCATAGTAATTATTCGGAAAGATTCATCTGAATCCATTATTTGACTTTTAAATAAGCTTTGAGATAGAAAAGGAGGTTGAAAAATCTGTTGTGAATATTAATTATTACATAGTTAAATTCGGGGCCAGAAGGGACTGGGACCGGGATCGTTCTACTGGGTACCGGAATGACAAGATATGTATGTGCACCTGTGCACCTAAACATATCCTGCGTCGTAGACCACTTCCATCAATCAATCAATAAATCAGGACCTTGGAAAGCGAAGATATTCTATACAAAATGTTTTCATCCAGTTTCAGTAAAACACTCCACGTATATAAAGCACAGCCTTCGGCCATGACGCACTCATTGAAAATCCAAACCCTTTAAGGCGTGAATTTCGAAATCCCAAAAAGTAGATATTCAAATTAAACCATAATTCTCGGCTTAAGAGTCGAAAAATG
This sequence comes from Watsonalla cultraria, assembly GCA_964035505.1. Classification (NCBI taxonomy): domain Eukaryota; kingdom Metazoa; phylum Arthropoda; class Insecta; order Lepidoptera; family Drepanidae; genus Watsonalla; species Watsonalla cultraria. The sequence continues at coordinate 11,796,500 of OZ037714.1, forward strand.
TTTGTAACAATGGCCGCGGGCATGAATCACGGGTTACACCATCTTAGCAGCATTAAGATTCCGCGAACTCCACTAAATATACTCGGAAGATATGTCAGGTATTCACCGGCTGCACAATGGACCTCAATACCAGTGGCTTCGTTACGTTATATACGAAAGATTTAGTTAACACTGGATCGAGAGCAGCTGAGGAAGTCTATGCAACAATTAAGATCCTAGACTCAATAGTGTCTAGACAGGAGATAGCGAAAATATTCGAAAAGTGGCACCTCATGAACGAGTATGAAGGTCTAGAGTGTAGAGTGTAATGGCGATCCTTCTGCCCCTTGAGACACTCTGGCTGATGTTTGGCAGTATGAAAATAGCTAGTTGCAATTTTCATGTTCTATCGTATCTCGTCACATGTCATAATGTGAAGAAATCTGCATATTGCTTGTTCCTTCGGTGATTGTTATCATAGATTTAAAGAACCAGCTTGCAACCGATTGCAAACCACGAGCTGTCTGCTAATTGATACATAATCAGTCGGTCGGACAGGATGCGCTAACGGATGCTTGCGCGTGAGTCGCTTTTTAACCCATATTGGACACTCAAAGGGCAAGGAACGTTTTCTGTCTTGTAATCTACACAAAAGGATTATCTTTTATTCAGTGTGCATTGTTAAGGGCCTGTGACTTAGTACATGTGCATGTAGGGACTACGATTAAGAAACATTCGCGAATAATTATACAATATATAATATTATAACTCAATCGGAAATACATGATTCGCGAACGCATAGAATTCGAGTGCTGAATATTAATATAACATTAAAATATCAGAAATATGTAAATTTACCTACAACCCAACGCTTTTCGTCCTCCGATCATATTGAACGAATTTAGGGCAATAATTGAAAAACCCCAATAATTTCACTTAGTAGAGTAGGTAATTCCAATCAGATTAATTCTGATCACATTCCATGAATGTGCGTAATCATTGCTTGCGGGCAGAATATGTTCCACATTTTTGAATACCATGCCTTTTCGCACACACTTATCTTTCATTAGCTAACCGTGTATCAAGAGAAAGCGCAAGTCCCTGGGCGTTATTGGATGTATTAACGGATGATAATCGTTTGGTTACGAAACGTTTACTGGGTCATGTAGGTCAGCGTGGGCTGGCCCTTTCGTGGGCGGATTACCAGAACGTGAATTTCGCTAGTGGGTTAGCTATACAGGTTTGATTGGTTAATGTGCTGATAAGGAATTCGAACAGGTAGGAGAATTAAGGGCCTAGAAGGTTCTGAAGATTGTAATTTGTAGAGCTTTAGTGCCAAAAGAAAAAGTGAAAAAAATATTTGACATTTAATCGTCGGGGTCCGATTGAAAGTTACGTCACTTTGTTTGAAGAATACAGACAGTGAACGTTTTAAAAACATTGGAGTACAATTAAATTTACGTGAATACGCTTCAACGACATTTCGATCGAACGAATTTACAATCGACGCTGATTGACGATAGAGAATACCAAAACGCTGTCTTCGACCAAGTCGCTGCGATAACGTAACGGTTTTCATTACGAGAATTAGCCTACTGGTCACATGTATCATATTAGCAAAGACTTGAATAGGACTTGACTACTAATACAAATTGGTCTTTAAATGTCCAGTCATCAAAGAACGAAGCTTGATTCCTCGAAGTATGAACCATAAGTTTTGGCCGTAAAAGCTTGAATCACAGATTTGTGACATCAATGTGGACGCAGAGATGTTATGGTTTCAAATAGATTTAATTGAACTGATGATTCATTATCTAAATTTGTGTCATCGTCGAAATTGAAGACATCATCGCCTATAGGTAGTACTTGGATAGTTCTAATGATCAGAATTCATCAGCTAGTTTTTCAAGTAGAATTTGATAAGGATGAACTCTGGACAGGTGTTCAGCTGTTTTCTACCAGATGAATCAGTCTGTATATCTTGCCTAGAAATAAGGAAGCAGTTATCGGCCCAATAACCGAAGTAGATTAGTATTCTACGTATGACATCTTTTTACAAAATGATACGCAAGTTATTTTATCCAATAATATTTTTTGGCTGGCCGAAATTGGTTGAGTAGTAACATTTAATGAATGAAATGATATTGAACGTAAAGTGTAGTGGTGAATGAGTGGGGTCGCTTAGTTCATGCCCATAAGGAAGCGGCGATGGTTCAATTTCTAGGTGTTCAGATAACCCGCGCCTCAGATAACGATGGTGCTGAGCATGCAAATGACTAGCGTTGTTCTTATATCGATATCGATACGTACCTTTTAAAATTTTAAATAATTTCTCAATGCACTTTAAGAATGAGATTTTTTGATGTGTTATTAATTATGTTTCTTGTATGTGAAATTTGTGTTTATATCATTAAGCATCTTCACCTGCGTGGCAGAAAGATTAAGCATATAAATTTTCAAACCTTATTTCACTCCTCGGGGGTCCAAATTTGATAGGTCTAGATCAATAGGCTGTGTTTTACCAATATACGGTGTTTATATATAAGTTAGTCTATCAGTCAGGACAGAAATTGTCTGAACGGACTTAATCATTTATATTAATTTAATATCGATAGAAAACATCGACATTTGAACTAAGCCCTCTCTTGGTATGTTATCAACATTCAGTCCCTGTTTCACAAGCTCCATTGTAATCGGCTGCTGTAAACAAACCTCTTATCAGTCGCTTTCTTTGACTAACACTATTTTTACCACGGCAATATCTCCCATATTATAAGAATCTATATTTATATTATAAAGAGGAAAGATTTGTTTGTTTGTATTGAATAGGCTCCGACACTACTAGACAGATCTTGAAAATTCTTGTAGCATCGATAGCTACATCGATATATGTTACTTGCCGATCATCCGATGATGATCGGCAAGTAACATAGGCTGTACTCTCTCCCTGTTCTCCCATGGGAACGGACACTACGCGGGTGAAACCCCGTGACGTCCGCTAGTTTGAAATAATTCTGAAATTTCCCAAGTAATTTTGCAAGAAAGACCTTTCTCGTATACATTTCTTGTGACCTGGTAAATGGCATTCCTTTCCTTCTAAAACAACTTCCTACCTTGACAATTTGCTCCGTGTATCTCTTGTACGAACTAAAAACATGCGCACACGAGTTCTAGGTATTCGTTCAGCATCACGAACTGCAGGAAAATTCACCCTGTCGCAGTAAGATCAAATTAATGCACTAGATGCGCCTTCCATAAGACTAGATGTTTAAGACGACGTAATAGGACGTTTTTTTAACTCAAAAGCAAATCTTTATAGTTTAAGTGAGTAAGAAATACTCTGATTATAGAATTACCCTAATTCACGTGCTATATCACACAGCTCCCGTCACGAGTAAAGAACGCGCAGCGGAAAATAGTGGGGATACTGCTCATATTTTTATTCGCCTCGCGCCATACATATATACAGACAGACTTATAAAATGTCTACTGGGCATTCAAAGGTACTCGTTCCTAACTCGTGTCGGGACCTGTACCTAGTTTCTTTTATGAAGCTGTGGTGAGATGCCACGGTTGTAAGGGAAGTCCTGAAAGACATGCAAGGTATTTTGCAAAAAAAAGATATTCCTTAATTTTCTATTTGAAGAATTTATAAAAAATACTTGTGAATCAGGTAATGTTTTTATGAATAATGCTAGTGTCGAAATATTTATTATGTGTTCTATAGTAGGAATGGTAGAAGGGAGGAGAGGAAGAGGAAGACCAAGGCTAACATACATGGGACAAGTTAAAGAAAAGGTGTCTGTCATGTCGTATAAGGAGGTCAAAGAGATAGCACTGGACAGAGACAAGTGGAAAGAGTTGCATCGGTTACGCCGACAAGAGTCTCATTACTCTTAAATTCATGATGATGATTCTATAGTATATTATACTTCTCAGTTATACTTTTATGTTTGCGTAAAGCTTGGCAAGTCTGATTTTATTTTCTCATAGCTTTAAATGTTCATGTTCCGCGGTGGACAAATTCGAGCGCTATCCGCGATCTGTGACCAAATACAGACGGTGGACGTGCCTACGCGCATAACATGCGCTTTATTTATGTACACGATACCGGCGCTTCATGTCGTGTACACTTAAGTGATGTACCTTCACAATTCTTAAGTCTATATTAAGATGAAGTAACGAAATGATTTTAATTTAAAAAAAAATTATAAGTTTACCAGGCAAGGCAGGAATTTGGTTCGTTTACCCTATGAAAAATTATATCCTTGTGCCAACATAATGACAACTATTGCTAGCACAGCGACTCCACTCCTACTCATCCCCTCCATGGAGCACTAGCGACCTCACCGCAGGAACACGACAAAAAGATAGCATTATTTGACTTCTGTAATGTCCCCAGCCGGGCAGCTTCAAATGTCGATAGGGAGATACCTCTCTACTTCGGAGACGCAGACGAAGTCGGGTATAAGTTAATGTAATATTTTGGACACGGTGTCGAATTTCCAGAAAGGGGATCCGTGCATAATGTGGTTCTTTCAAGAAGCTATAAGAATTTGAGAACATGTGTGAGACCAATTTACATTAGGTACAGTCATATGTATAACTGGGGATGTATTCTTTTATTGAATAAGTACCTATTTAAGAAGATGAAAAACATCTTATTTTTCTTCCAAAAAATGTTAACATGTACCAAAATATATAAATGGTAAATTCGCGATAGAGAAAGATTTAAACTATTTTCCAACAGTACAACTGGAGTTTCTAAAATTAGCTTCTAATCAAGACACGTCTCTCCATTAAAGCAGAATATTATCCTTGGTGATAAGTAATATCAGCAAAGTATAAAGATGGTGTAAGCTCAAAGAACATATGTGGTTCCTCTCGACGATATATCAAACAAAACCATTAGTGACCTTCCGCCAGTTGACAAGATAATTGAAGTTGACTGTTCAAATCATGCGCAGGCGCTGGGGCACAAACATTGCCTACTTTGGTCAAAGTAGAGCTACTAATAGACCCGCCAAATTGAGAAAGTGTCCCTGTTTATTACGTTTTCATGGATAACCGCTTAACTGATTATGCTGGAAATTCGTAAAGAGATAGCAAGGCTAGACCACACACTTTCGGTAAATTATTCCAGGCTGAAAAAATACAGGTGCGGTCACGACAAGCGAAAAAAGTAGGGGTATGCATGCAGACAGAGACGGAGTCATAAAATGACTACTGTGTGTTCAAGCTCAGCGTTCATAATTCCTGACGGCTGTAGGTAAGTATCTTTAAGAAGCTTTAGAATAATCGAATACTTTTACAAATAGTGGTTTGTGTTTGTCAAAGGTTAAATTATCCTGCGATAAGAAACATAGGTAGACGAATCGATAAGCACCATTTAGTAATAAAAAGATTGTATTTAAACATTCGTTACGCGATTTACTTTTACGAATCTGGCGAGGCGTGCACCGGATGCGACATATTATGTGCCCACGCGCCCAATTCGCTTGTTGGTGCTTGTTGACCAAGCCATTGTGGGTAGGTGACGGTATCTTAACACCTCTCCACACATTATTGGTTTGCTGCGTCAATCATTTGAGATAACAGAACCTTGGGAGACTGGTTAAAGGAACAACATTGTTATTTTTTACTGGTATTTTTTCTCAGTTTAAAAAGAGCTGTAATTATAGGTGTTATAAAATGATCGTCAATAAATGTCTTGGAGGTTATAGTTTTATTGCTGTCTATGTCTATGGATCTTTGTTGACTTATCGTGACACAGTTACTATTTATCACATTATTCGATCAGTGAAGTTAAGCAACCCCAAAGACAGTTGTTAGATGGGTGACAGAGTCGCTTTCATGCTTCGGACAGCACGTTAAGCTGACAAGTTAGTTGGCAATTTTTTATTGTTACAGGTTAATTACAGTACAGAAGTCTTAGAAATTCAGACACTTGGGGGCTAACTATGATCGTTTAAGCAGTGCGTAAGAACTTTTAGCTTTGACGGTAAATTTTACTTAATACTCTGCTTAAACCAATGATTGTAGGCCGCCTGGTAACCGATTTTACGCTATGTGAAAAATCAGGTGATTAGCCACATAGGGCTGAATCCGAACCACTCAATATATGATACTATCAGTCAGATTACAGAATTTAAACTATACCCAATCACCAATAATTTTCATGACATGTGCCTTCCAATCATTAACTCAGCATTCATACTTTCACCTCAAATAACACCTCTCCAACATCACTTCCCGTAAGTTGTTCAAACACAACCAATTAAGGTCCGAAAATACAATCTTCAAATCAAAATATGTTAATCATTCTATCAACCAAGTTATTTGGATACAACCAAGTAGTATCTGTTATTTATTCTGTAGTAGTATTGACAAATATGTGAGGTCTGAACCTACGCGTGGCCATGCGCCCACGTTGAATAACACGGGCCCACTTGCTACTTGATATTTAAATCTGAAATACTTTTGTCACAATTATAATATTGTTTTATAATTATCTTTGCGCTGATTCAATTTCAGTCCCCCGTAGTTCATGAATCGCACAGTGCAAGCTGTGGGGCAGAGCTCTCCACCGATTACGAGAAGGGAGTAGTTGTTACTGGTGTCGTCACTAATTTTGAGCGCTCAGGGAAATCAGGGAGAGCAGCGCATTTGTTTTTCGCGCATGTCAAATTCAAATTATCTTTATTTGATTAGACTTCTTTCAAATCGTCAGAAGGACACAAAAATACACTAAACAGGATTATAAATGTTACCACCGGGTTCGGACGGTTGCTTTTGTTGAGAAGAACCCGACAAACAAACCTAAGAAATAACACCTGCGCTTTCAAGGTCAGTGTGCAAAACTCCTACCTACGTGCTTTACTGACATCAGAGTTATCATCCAAAGGCATTTGAATTAATATCTCTCTTTTAAATTGCTCATGTGTCAATAGAATAGAAAGCGCAAACATAGTGATATCTAACGTTTTTCGTATTACTATGTATTTAGCGCAAAGATCGAGGCAGAAACACACTCGTAACAAACACTATGACGTCATAGACAAACTGGTTATGCAAATAATGGCGAGCCTGTTTTGCCAAAACTTGTCGTTTATGGAATTCTTTATTTTATTTCGTTCCTAACTTCTCGGCAGATAAAATTTATAATAGGTATATGAAAAAGGACCTACCATCGTCGGTTTTTGCAGAACGTATTAAGAACTTCTTAGTTTTGACGTTTCATTTCGGTACCGTATTACTGCTGGACATTGGCCTCCCTGTCTTCAGCTTTCCTACCGCTAGCTACTATCCTACTATGGATCTTAATACACTCTTCTTAAACGGATAACGAAATGCCCCCATAATTAGAATTCCCGGGAGTAAGGAGTAAAACAAGATTTAAAACGACGAGAGAGTCTGCACCTGTCACATCGACTTATTGTTTTGAAAGGAGCCTGTATATATGTTATATCTTTAATTTACATAGTTACTGACTACTAAAGTTACAACCGCAAGTAGGACATTTTAGGGCTGAAATGTCAAACTTATAAATTTAGTAGGTACATACATCTAAACAGTATAGTGTATCTAGTAAAAGAAAAATAAAAATCTTATATATAAAAATGAATCCCCATTTCCCTTGGTCACGGCATCACGCGTAAACTAGCTGGATGGATTTGAACGGGACTTTCACTGGCAGATAGCTGATGTTTCAAGGAGTGTTTTAGGCTAATTTTATAAAAAAAAACAGCATGAAACTAAATCTACGCGGGTGAAACCGCGGGCACAGCTAGTCAAGAATAAAACACAGAATTTTAATTTGTCTGTAGGAATGGTGCCCAGCAAGCTGGCTGAGTTAACTCACACTGATCTTCTAAGCTAAGAACCAGCTCGCGGTCACCAGATTTTTTTTTTTTATTGACGAGGTGGAAACCTTCAAAAGGTCCCCGACCGCCCTGGGAGAGGCAGATCGGGGTATGTGGGATTTTTACCGCACCAAAACCCCCCCGGTGGCCATCCTCAGTGCTCAGGGGGGACTCCGGGTACTCTGATAGCTCGCGGTCACCAGATACGTCAACCAGGCGTTTGGGTTACCTTAAAAAGGACTTTCGCATTTAGCCCTTAGCTCCCATGGCCAAGTCTCCAACTATGACAATAAATTCATAGAGGAAGTAAAACGAACGAGCTACTCAATGAATTGATGACATTGGTGGCGTTTATTGCACAAGATGAAACTCATTAAAAGCAGTTAAATCGATACCACAAAATATTCAATACATCGATAAAAACCGGCCAGCAATGCGTCTACCATGTACGAGTATAAACAGAACGATATCTGTTCGATCGAGTGATTCGATGGTGCATTAGAATCGAATGCATCGCACAACATTAACGCTCGCGTTGATAACGCATAAATCAATGTGCTCCGATGGTGGTGTAGGGTGACTTTGATCTTTGAAAAAATGTGGATACAATCTTTTTAATATCGGTTTAAAAACCGGGGAATCTATTTCTGCGTTTTTCTCGTGTCTGGCGTTAAATTAAGAAGCAGTGGTAAATTTGTAAATTAACTGAAGTAAGTCTTAATAATTACGTTCAATGAGTATATCGTGTCCCTTATACTGAATAAAATTATTTGATATTTTATTTTCGGTTACCGCTTAGTGGTTTTTTTTATTATAGAATTACACCATATCTGTTTTCCTTTTACTACAATTTCTGTAGTCAAACTCAGTTGCGAAGATCTAATGAACGAACCGGAGATAACATTGCGTGATTTAATTTAAAACTTGGTATATTTTAAATTTTATTTAATCCCCAAAAAAAAAGGGAGTTTCTTGTATAACTTCAAATCTAAAATAATCCACAATGTCGTCCACCGCATGGTGAGTCGAGCACTCTTGCGCATCAGTATCGGGGTCGAGTACAGGCTACTGCAGAAGCGCCATCTACACAATTCCAAGTCCATATGACGAGGTTGATGACCTCGCACATGTTACCAATAAGTGCACAATTTTGCGTGTGACTGTACTCACTAAGTAATAAAATATAAATTATGAATATTAAACTTTGTGGTTTTGGTTGTATTTAGAACAGGAAAATATGACGGATGGAAATCATTCATTAAACGAATATTATGTTTGAATATTTTACGTTTTTTCTGTTCCGCAGAAATCAACATAACCTTTTGAAACGTTAAACTACAGATTAAATTATGAAGCCACAAAATTATTATGGCAATAATTTATGGAAAGCCCTGTGTTATAAAAATGGTACCTAGATATAGTTTAAGGGTTGACTTCATTCGTTTGGAAGTCAAATTCTCTCATATTCCCTATTATTTCCCATCAATTAAAGATTATGATTGGATACGATTGTTACTTCTACCTGCTATTACGATCTGGGGCCTTACCATGAGCTCTTATTGCCATGATAGTTTCACTCATTTATGAGACAGATGTATATGACGTGCATACATCTGTCACTTTCGCACAGCTGAAGTATTATTGCAATAAGCGCTCATGGTTTGGGCCCTGTCTTCTTCTGCCCCTCCAACTAGTAAAGCACGATTTATCTAACAATATATACATATGCTCACGTATCGCATGGGGGTAGATAAAGACCACCGTTCGCCACATGCTACGATCCTTACATACTTCTTTCGCTTCATCCACATTCAAGCATCTCTTAATACACTAAGTTTCTTGCCAGGTTCTTCTCAGTAAAAGCACCCTTCCGAACCTGGCTGTAGCATGTATGATCCTGTAAATTAATGTCATTCTGACGATTTGCACTTTGTAAAAAGTCTAAACAAATAATGATATTCTTGACTTTGACTTTGACTTCCTTTGGTTACGAGTGCTCCGAAATTGACCTTTGTGAAAAATTATTATTAATTTGGTCATAGTAGTTCCTCCTTGACGCCCTCTACCGTCGCTTCTGATAATGAAAATGAAAATGATTTATTCAAAATAGGCCCTGGTAAGGATAATGTAGAAGAATTAACCACCGATTCATACACTTCCTTAAGTTACGAGTGCTCTGAATTTAATAATGTTTAAAGTAATTCGGAAGCCAATCTAGTCTCAATTGTGTTTAGATCCAAATTGCAGTAACCAGCCACTTGTCACTAATTGGGTTGAACAAGTGGTTCCTAACGTGGTTGTAAACATTGCTTGATGGGGAGCCCGCTCGCTCCCAATTGCTTCTCCTAATTTAATTGAATTGGGTACTTTATTTATTACTTATTTTAATTATGTCTCTGGTATTTAATGAAACGCTATTTTAGGATTATATTTGCTTTTTTCTAAGGTGTTCAAATTTACTGTCATGGTTTCATTTATAATTAGATAAGGTTATAAGAAGAAGTTAGTTGAATCTTGTTTAAAATATTAGTACTTTGCTTGCAGAGTTTGTAATGTTTTTTTTTTGTTCTTTTGTTTTTTCTTACTTCAAATACATAGATCCACTAATAAATATCTTAAAACATTAATGTTTTAATTGGAAAAGGATTTTCCACAGCTTAGCTAAAGTGAGGGTCGTACCTCTGTCTACACGGGACCCTTCTGAGAAGGTGTAAGCTAACGAAAAGTCTGTCTGATTTGTGTTAGAGAGCATCCAATTAGTGCTTATCTAGAGTTATAAAAACAACTTCGTAAATTTAGGGGAATTATGTTATATGTGAGCTCAAATCCTTTTTTTCTACATACTTAAAAAAACTAGCTGTGCCCCGCGGTTTCACCCGCGTAGATTTAGTTTCTTCCTTATTGTCGCGGAACGTTAATATTTTTAATAAATAATAGTAGCCTAAGTTACTCCTTGAAACATCAGCTACCTACCAGTGAAAGTCCCGGTACAAACAGACAGAAAGACAGACAGAGAAAAATTTGAAAACTTGGTTTTTTAGTGTCAGTATCGTGTATACTTTCATATGTATTTAGTGAAAAGCTGTTATTTTGGACTTACAAACAGACACTTCAATTTTATTTATCTATATAGATATTCGAGTTTGTTGGAGAGCTTTTTTACTGGATTTGGTGTGACGGCACAAATTAAATAAAAATTAGCCACGATTTATTAATCGCTATAAAGCAAGATGGCCGTGTTACCAGCTGTTTGCCGAGGTCCCAGAACCAGTTGGTGACAAACATTGGCTCGAGGTAAATTTGGTGTGTCCGCCAACATAACGCAAATGTTTGCCTTGTAATTGAACGGGTCTCGCGGTATACCCGGAATGTTGGTAACCGCTTGCTGTTTGATTAATAAGTGACGATTAATATTACATTACTCATCAAATAAGGCATTGACACTTTACGAGTGAGCAGCGGTACATTATGTGTCGCTGTTTATAACTATTAGTTATTAATGTTGCGAATCTGACATTGGACTCCCGCCTGAATTCCCCGATGTGGTAGAGGGTACCTATTTCGTCAGTTATGTTTGGGCGCGAACCGGATTAACCGGGCAATAATCCAGACTAACGGACTGCTAGTGGGAAGAAGTATTTGGAAGTTCATTCATTCATTCATATGCTCACGCCTGTACTCCCCGAAGGGGTAGGCAGAGGTGTAGTAACAACAACCCCCACTTTTCATCAATGATTAAATGCCAACGTGACAGAGGGTGAGTCGCCGTCTCAGGCACAATACATACGACTTTGAATTACTTCTCAGATATATGCAGGTTTCCTCGCGGTGTTTTCCTTCACCGTAAAGCACGTGGGGTGAAATCACTGCACACAATTTTACTCATTGGCCCCGCTGGCGGGAAATTACCAATGGAAAATTATATACATGTTTATATAACTTTTGTTATAAATAGTCATGTTAACGCGTTGTTTTCGTTTACTCCTAATTAATAAATTATTTCGTACCCTTTGCCTAACAACTGTAACTGCACCCAAAATACGTTTTTAATTAATCACGTGGCAATTAATCATTTTAATGTACGACATCCCTTTTGTGCCCGATCGACCGACGGACAAAACCATTTCTAATTAGTGAGACGAGCCCTTCCTATAAACTGATTTATTTCAATGTACATTTATAATAGTGGTTAACTCCTTGTGCGTAGAGTTCAATTTTAACTGATTTTTGACACGAGTTTGATAGGAAATGTTTTAAAAGGATTGAAACTGTTTTAATTAATTGTTTTTTTATACCTACCAATCGTCTAATAACTTATAAATATCTAATAATACTAATATTACAATAGGGAAAGTGTCCCTGTATGTCTGTTACTTTTTCTCTAAAATGGTGGGATATAAGTCGCAAGTAAAAACAAATTTTACTTTTTCAAAATTTTATTAATATTTAGAAAACTGCGCAAGCCAAGCCGCAAAATATATACTACAAATATAAAGCTGAATAGTTTGTTTGTTTGTTAGCCCATTTATCGAGGAAGGCTATAGGCTATATTTCACAGCCCATACAGCCAAGCCGCGAAATCTATACTCATTCCACGCGGATTAAGTCGCGGATAAAAGCTAGTGATACATTATCTATCATACCGATATTTGCATGGTTATACAACAAATTTGTTACAATCATGAAAAAACTAGTGTAATTTTGTATGCAGCCCTTCGAGAGCCCTTTATAATGTCTTTGTGGGCAAGGGCGCTGTACCGTGACTATTTGACATCAAGTTTTGACGACTATTTGAAAGCGTGCTTCCGCATGCATTACAACCTTATGATGTTACTTTATTTAGAAGTAAAATAATTATATTTTAAATATAATTATTTTACTTTTTTGTAAAACTTTACGTTATAAAATAACACTATTATAGATTTGCAGTGACCTAAGCACGCGGTGTGACAATAATAGATTATCAATTATTTTTACCTAGAAAAAAAAATAGAGTGATAATCTATTACGTAGATTTAGTTTTAAATAAAATTTGCCTAAGTCACTCCTTGAAACATCACCTGCCAGTGAAAATCCGGTTAAAAACGGTCCAGGTGTCCTCGCGTGAAGGCGTGTTAACCAAGAGAATTAGTGATTACGTATTTTTATATAGATATAGATTAAGATTACAAGCCCGAAGTGTCCCATTGCTACGCAAAGGCTTCCCTTCCCTTTCCATCCCTTACAATCTAGTGCGATGTGGTGACCAGGGACCTTACCACGAGCTCTTATTGCCATGATAGTTTCACTCATTTATGAGACAGATGTATGTGACGTGCATACATCTGTCACTGTCGCACAACTGAATTAACATTGCAATAATAGCTCATGGTTGAGCGTATAAATGAGAGACGTCAGTTCGGGTTAAGTGCGGTTTGTTAACTGTTACAACTAAGGTGTATCATTTATAATGGTATTGAGTGGAGGTGCGTCATATATCACACTAGGCCTTGCTCAGGCTACCTAGTTAGATATTTAAATAGTCCTCTTATCTGTCAACTAACATTTGTAAGACACAATTGTAAGTATGAATGGATTAATAGGAAAAAAATAGTGTCTAATTCTATAACATAAATATCCACCCAAAAACAACTGTCATTAATAAACATGCACATGGCAACCGGAGCGTAAACGTGACATTATGACGTCATAAACATAAAAAAAGCATAAAACTCACTATTCAAATGAATGTGATATCAGCCGTTATTCACTAAGGTTTCTTAGCGTCGCACTCGTCGTCGAGTGTCGGTTTTAAAGATATGAAATTGAACTTTAAACTCTGTCTTCTTCTCAGTCTCTTGCCAGAGTGGTTGTGTTTGTATTTAGGTCTATACTATTGAGTGGCAGCTCTAGCAATACACCTCCACTTGCTTCTATTGCAAGCGATGCGAGAGCATTCCGTCATGGTGGAGTGATGACTTTCATTCTCGTCATACCTGTGAACAGGTGCTGCTTGTGGGGGCTGGTCATCTCAAGCTACGCATTTAGACATAAGTAGAACTACTAGACTTTTCTTTATGTTAATTTTTAACGACATTTGTGCATTGCAACTGTGTCCATGCTCATTCCAGTGCTTAGTCCAGGCTTACATTTCCCCACAGATTTATTTAGTTTTTTTTTAATTGTATAATATATTTGAAAAGAGTAATTACTGAGTTTCTTGTCAGGTTCTTCTCAGTAAAAGCAACTTTCCGAACCTGGCGGTAGCATGTATAATCCTGAAAATTGTGTCATTCTGACGATTTGAAAGTGCTTTGTAAAAAGTCTAATCGAATAAAGATATTTTTGACTTTGACTTTGACTTTGACTTTGTACTTTATGAAGTCTGACCACCTAATCGGGGAACGTCCACGTGGTCTCTTGCCATCCACTCTGGCCTGCACTATCAAACGTTATATCGAGTCCTCTTTACGGGTAAGGTGTCCAAAGAACTTTAGGATCTCCTCTGAACAGTCGACGACAATCTTTCTTTATTTTGAGTTCTCATACTCTATGTACAATGTATCAATATCCTATGATTGAAACAAATTCGCCGTCGAGTTCGACGCTGAGAAACCTTAGTGAATAACACGGCAGTTGTACCTGGCGATTACTGCCACACAACAGCGTAAATTACGTGCCCACTGGACTGGATCATCGTAGGGCGGGATTCACTGGGGATAGGTTCGGTTCCATTCCGAAGTTTTGTTAATGCTGTCATTACCGGTGTTTGCGTCGTTATTTGTACTTAAATTCCTATTATTTGGTTTGACTTACAGGTTGATGAAGAAATTATGAAATTACACATTTGATTTAATGAAATGATTAAATTTACTGATAGAAAAACTTTAAGAAATATGAAACTGAATTGAATTCACTCAAGCAATTAGAATTAAATACAAACTTAAGAATTTTGATATTTGTGACAAAATAACACCTTATCTTTCTATTTAGTACTAGCTGTGCCCCGCGATTTCACCCGCGTAGATTTAGTTTCTTCCTTATTGTCGCGGAACCCTAATATTTTTTATAAATAAAAGTAGCCTAAGTTACTCCTTGAAACATCAGCTACCTACCAGTGAAAGTCCTGTTAAAATCCGTCCAGCCGGTTCAGAGATTACCCGGAACAAACAGACAGACTTAGGCTACTTTTATTTATTAAAAATATTAGGGTTCCGCGACAATAAGAATGAAACTAAATCTACGCGGGTGAAACCGCGGGGCACAGCTAGTCCGTTATAAGTTGTTGAAGACATCAATCTACAGTAACTAAGTAAGTACTACTTGAATTTTCAGCCTTAAAACCTTCCATAAAAACCAATGGTTCCAAGTTATGTAAGTATAAAATTGATGATAATTATCCCAAAATAGGTGCATCATTGCCCACCGTGCACCGACGAGCTTTATTAAGACATCAATCAAGAAATGCATTAAAAATAATGAACCCAATATGATTGGAAGCCGTCAATTTTGTGGAATCAGATAACCCATCCGGATATGGCTTCATTGCCCACCCATCCCACTAGTGGCCGAATATGCAGATGCTTTTAATTATAAAATAACAGTTAAAAACGTATGGTCAAAACAGCTTACTTACAACTTTATGGGAACTGCAAATTATTTTATCCATTATTATTTATGTATCAATTTCGATGGACCGATGTTCGGGTCGGTCCATAGACTATTTAACCGAAATTAACTTGACGAAGTGCGTAAGTATCAAATCGTCGATAAGAAGTCGATTTTCATTTGTAGATATGAATTAATCTATACAGATAAATAAATTGAAGTGTCTGTTTGTAATTCCAAAATAACAGCTTTTCACTAAATGCATATGAAAGTATACACGATACTGACACTAAAAAACCAATTTTTAAAATTTTTCTCTGTCTGTGTCTGTCCGTCTGTCTGTCTGTCTGTCTGTTTGTTCCGGGTAATCTCTGAAACGGCTGGACCGATTTTAACGGGACTTTCATTGGCAGGTAGCTGATGTTTCAAGGAGTAACTTAGGCTAATTTTATTTCTTAAAAATATTAGGGTTCCGCGACAATAAGGATGAAACTAAATCTACGCGGGTGAAACCGCGGGGCACAGGTAGTAAACAATAAAATTGAATGTAAAATAAATATACTTTCTTAATGACCGTAATGATACCATCTACCATCACATAAAAATCCATCTTTCTTTTCTGTATTATCGCTTACTTAAATTAAATTTTTAACATATTATCATATTGCATCGTATCTTATCTAAACATTTTCATCTCTTGCTTTTATGTCCATCTCCGTCCATGCCTCAGCCTATAATTTGGGCCGGGTATATGGCCGATCCTTTTAATATTTCCAGGCTATAATTCAATTCTGAGAGTAACATCAGATCTTATAAGGCAATCCATTATCGGTATCAGTTCTGATAAGAATCAGCTACAATTTTCAATTGGTACACTTATATAAACAGGGCGGAACTGAAGCGGTTTTTTTGTAGCAAGCTTTTTATTTGTGTAACTTTACTTGCAAGTTGATGAAGGTCCATAATCATGGGTTACATTTGTCTGTCTCACTGCCTCAGTTTTTTCTATAGACATTGATTACTTTTCCTTACGATTGTCACGTAATCGTCTTCGATGAAAAGTGTGTGTTGCCTACCACTTCGGGGAATACGGGCGTGAGCATTATGTATGTGTGTATGTTCAATTCGTTTTCTTTTATAGAAACCTTATTAATACGACTACAAACACCACAATAGTTGCAGTCGGAAGTAATGCAAACCACTCAGTATACATTCTTAAGACTTCATATTACATGTCTTGACGCGAGGCATACCTTAATTCAAAAAATAATCACCGTTTTCAAAAAAGGATGCAGGTTCTATATTAAAACGCGTATTTTTTTTTAATTCTATTCAACTTATTTCTAAAAAACAAGATTCCAATTCTACGATACATTTTTTTATGTGAGTAGTATATTCTAAGTACTTGTTTTTGATAAACTATCGTCATATTTCAAAGCCTTATATTAATAAGTCACAATAACTTAACTAAATGTAGTAGCAATTACCAAGTGCCATTGTGATTGGTGTCCATCAAGCCACTACATTACCAACGGGGCTAATGAAGGGGAACATTACATTAGTTGGGGATATGTTGGACAAACGAGATCTGTCATTAAACTCGACAGATAAATAGATAATAATAAATAAACATAAAAATCCCAACCTGACAAAGGGTGAGTCTATCGCCGTCTCAGGCACTATCTATACTCGTTTGAATTACGTCTCAGACACATGCAGCATTTCAAATATTGGTCTAGGTTCCATAATGCTTATTAAGCTTATATCTATAGCTATACATCTTCTATACAGATATACATATTATATTAATTAAAGATAAATAAAATTGAAGTGTCTGTTTGTAATTCCTAAATAACAGCTTTTCACTAAATGCATATGAAAGTATACACGCTACTGACAATAAAAAAAGTTTTAATTTTTTTCTCTATCTGTCTGTATGTTCCGGGTAATCTCCAAAACGGCTGGACCGATTTTAACTAAAGTAACTTAGGCTACTTTTATTTTAAAAAACATAAGTATTCCGCGGGACTCTCATTAAATTAACTCTACGCGGGTGAAACCGCAGGGCACAGCTAGTATTATATATTATGCTACTACTCTCAATAGGTTTTATTTAAACTCGGATATGTAGGTTTTCACAAGATGTATTCCGTTACCGTAAAGATCTAGATGTGAACTCACTGCATATAAGTTTTTAGAAAATACTAGCTGTGCCCTGCGGTTTGATCCTTATTGTCGCGGAACCCTAATATTTTTGATAAATAAAAGTAGCCTAAGTTACTCCTTGAAACATCAGCTACCTGCCAGTGAAACTCCCGCTAAAATCCGTCCCGTCGTTTCAGAGATTACCTGGAACAAACAGACAGACAAAGTAAATTATAAAACTTGGTTTTTTAATGTCAGTAGTGTGTATACTTTCATATGCATATAGTGAAAAGCTGTATTTTTTTTATTACAAGCAAACACTTCAATTTTATTTATCTACAGATAAACAAACACTTCAATTTTATTTATCTACAGATAAATAAAATTGAAGTGTTTGATACAAGATTACGTATAGATTATTAGTATGGACTAGTAAGAATGGAACTCGTTTAGCAGGTGAATTCCAATCACATGATACCTACGGCTCTTCACTATCCATTCATCAGCCAAAAAACAGTTAGATAGAATTGATACATCGCACGACATCCCTAGCCACGCGAGTAATTAACTTTAACTTACTTTCACCACAATTATTAATAGCTGCTGTCAATATTGAGATTTGCTTCAGATGGGAACCAATTGACATTTGCCGCCGAAGCATGTTTACGTCCGCCGAGGACTAGTATCCATTGCACTGCAAAACGACATCTATACAGATAAATAAAATTGAAGTGTCTGTTTGTAATTCCAAAATAACAATTTCACTGGCAGATAGCTAATGTTACAAGGAGTAACTTAAGCTACTTTTATTTTTAAAATGACACCCATTAAATTTAATCTACGCGGGTGAAACCGTGGGGCACAGCTAGCGTTTACTAAAACTAGCGTGGCTCGAAATCCGCCATTATAACGCTATTATAATTGTCTATGCATCGAGGGTGCTAAATATGGTAGCCATCTTCGATTTTAAAAGTGCAATGGAAACAGCCAGGTGTTCTGTTCGCGCATCCATCATACGTTCCATTTTTGCTGTTACGAAATTGAATTCTCGGAGTTCAGAAGACAAATGTGTTTTGTGTTTAAACTGAATTAAGTTATTACCTCCTCTTGAGCCGATATTGATTAATTTGTTTCGTGTGCTCGTATGTTTGAGAACGTTATGAAAAATTAGAGTTCTACTCTCTTATTTATTACTAGCTGTGCCATAGACCTAATTTCGTGGGTGGCCCGCGGATCCCTATTTTTTTTGGCTAGATTAGCTGGAAAAAACAGACAGGGTTTTTTTTTTATTGTTTTCTTTTTGTGATTACCGTATATACTTTCATATGCATTTAGTGAAAAGCTGTTAATTTGGAATAACAAACAGATCGTAGCATAAAATGCGACGAAAGAAAATGCTTAGCAAATGCTTGCAAGATTCAAAAGTTCATAATTTTTTTCAAGCTAAAAGGGGCGGATTTCATATGAATACTTACGAATTATGATCAACTGTAGTATTAATGTTAATCTCAAATCTGAGTTCATAACTCAAGTAAAGGTTAAGCATTGCTTAAGCTTTTCGCAAGCATTGCTCATTCAAAAGTGCTACCAAATGATGATCCACTACGTCGAATTTTCTGAAAGGGCATCCGATTCAAGCCTTCATATATTTTATTTTCCGTGGATGAATATAGGTAGTAGTTAAGCGAACCGCGTGTTGTTAGTTCAATGGGTCAAATTCCTTCCAGGTTTTAAGCAGTACGCAATACTATTGTATGAAAATGATTAATTCAATTTAGAATTATTATTGTATGAAAATGATTTATTCAGTTTATGAATGTCGAGGAATTTACCGCCAGAATACAGGACAATCGTCACAAGGCCTTTACCAGGAGCTCTTATTGACTTCATACAGCCGTACCATGCCGTCAATCAGAAGCCTAATCTGCGAAGGGGTTGGGAAATGGAGGTCGCTTCTTATAACTGGTGACCAGATTTCGGATTATACCTAAAGACTCTTAATGGCATTTTACGGTACTTATACATACATGTAGAAGCAAATTGATTTGACTACTTGTGTGTATGTTTAATTGTTTATTTATAAAGGTAAATTGTCCGCAGGTAACAACAAGGACAGCCAGGGTCGTCAGATTGACCAGAAGTCGAACCAGTGGTTCGGAGCTACCCTCGCCAGCACAGGAAGGAACGGACCTATTGTGGTGAGTACAAATCTCTTTAAGTCGTGCTCCTCTTGTCTGGGGGTCATGATCTTCCAGCACCGTATTCTTTAAGGTGTTGTACCATCTTTCTCTGTTGACGACTTGTAGGGCATCGGAAACTGATTTATTTAGGACTGCGTTCACGTAATCTCTTTACCATCCACTTTTCAGCAAATCAGAAGTTTCACAACATTGTTGATATACTACTACCATATTGTCTGGGTGTGTGTAAATGTACCATTTGTGTCTCTTTGACAGTCTCTCCATATGAAAATCTGTCTTTTTGAGGATCTATCCTTTTGCGAATGATGGATAATATCACCCTATAAATAATTGAATTACTGTGCCAAACAAAAGCTGCATCACCTCAAATCTCCACATTGGCGATGTTACTACGACAGAAACACAACACTAGTCTAAGGTTGCATTTGTCTGCGATCTTCTGTACGGTAGAGAGATACAGTCACTAATCCGGCAGCTTCTCATAACGACAGATCCCGCCCTGCTTACACAAAACCTCTCTTAAAACAAAACTTCATTGCGAATAGTCAAGGCGCGCCTTATTTTTGCAAAGTAGATAGTAAAGTAGAGTTAGCTAGTGCAAAAGACAATGTGTTGCGTTCCTGGTATCAGCGACCTAGTAGTACCAGTGACCTATATAGTTGATGGGTCGTCTTGGCAGTGGCACACCCTTCCGGCCGCGCCTGGCTAATGTCGCCTCAGCCTTGCGATCGCTTCATTGCCCTATAGCTCCCTTTATATACCTATTACACTATAGGGGTCTGTTATACAGTCGTATTGAAGCGGGATTAGTTGAAGGTAAAACTGCAAGAACAAGAGAAGGGAAAAATTCGACGCGTCAGGCGTTCGGTGTGATCAGTTTGCAGAGCAACTGCACGGTTTACAGAGATCGTAGAATACCACCTTGTGTTCATATTTTATGCAACCATTTTTGAGATGAGGGTTTGGTACTCGTATGCGCGAATATGCCCTGATGCATACGATTTTGTATGGAAAGACTTATTAACTTCAGCCTACTCATCACCGAAGATGATTAGAATTATGTCATCAATTGCGCTGTTTTAGGCACTATTAATACATCGTAGAATTTCTTCTGAGATGTAGCTCGTGGTCTAGGCACTGCACTTTAAGTTTTAAGAAACTCATCAGTCAGTACAGACCGGTGGGATTAAAACTAATAGCTTCGTTCGTCTCACGCGATACTATCAAAAAACCCAATAATAATTTAAGCAAATCAAATCTCAATGTCAAAGGGTTTAGAGATGCTTTTAACTTGCGGAAACTAATCCGAGCCGCGGGCAATTTATCAGTAAAGCTGACAAGGTGGGTTCATTAATCCGGGGCGTGACATTTAGCACAAATAGGTCACAGCGGGCCTTTACGATTTGTCTACAGAGGTGCAAACTGGCCGTATCTGGGCCACGGGTTTATTGGGTCGTAAAGGGGATTTTAGTTTTAGTCCACATTGTAGGAAAGTGGACTTTGATTGGTACCTTATTGTGGCTGGTTTTATGTTGTAGGTTGGCAATAGTTAGCAATTCTTAGATTACAAAAAAAGAAAAAATAACTTTAGACAAAAAGTAAAAATATAAAATTGGTTACCTATGTTTAATATAAGTGGTTTACAGGTAATAATTTTGGAATTACAAATAGACACTTCAATTTTATTTATCTGTATAGATAAACAGATGTTCAAAAAAATATATATACGGTCGAATTGAGTAACCTCGTCCGTTTTTTGAAGTCGTTTAAAAAACGAATTCTTTAAGTAAATTTTACTTACTTATTTCATCAAAAGCAAATGAATTTATAACATCAAAATGAACTTACCTACATAAAATTCCAAGCCAAAAAGATGTAATTTTTAATTTCTTCAATGAAAAATCGTATTCATTAAGTCCCTACAACGAGCGACTAAATGAATCATAACGTGCAAATGCCACCGCGTCTCGGTTTCATAACGTTTCTTTATCGCGTTCCATTTTTAAATTCACACGAAGAACGTTCGCCGAAGCGGTGTCTTCGTGGCCAGTTTGTGGCTGTTTCAAAGAGTTTTTGCTACGTCTACTTAAGGAGTTGGAATTTTTATTTCGGAATGCTGAATTAGTGCAAAAACTCGCCTCTCCCAAGCTGTTGTCCCGGCAATTTGTTTAGGCATTTTGTTTCATTTGTCGGTGCGCGTTGGGAATTTATAATGCGTCGCGCATAGGCTGCTGCAGTAACCGCTTGCCTTTAATAGAATATTGAATCGTTTATGCGCGCCATTGTGATGTGACATTTTGTTTTCTTCAAGTGATGTCTATGAACATGGAAATAGTGGCGGGAACTTTGAATATTAATTACGTCATAGTTAACGACTTACAATAGATGTTTATTTGAGGATTTGAAAAGAGCAAAATGTATTTAATTTAACCAAAAACTTGGATCAAATAAAAATACAAGAGGCTCCGTATCTTTGGTCACCAAAACAAAATGGCGCCAGAATTTTGCGCGTAAATGTAAATTGCAAGACTTTTTAACGACTTCACATGACAGTTTATTACTAAACTATTGTAATTTATAGCACTGATTGTATCATATTACATTGTAGAGTTCATTGTTCTTCTATTTTCAAACTTAACTGACAACTGACAACTTGCCATGTTTTAAATTTATCAACGCTGTCATCATTTATAAAATGACCGATAAAAACTTATATATTAAAAATAATTAAATTTCTTTAATTAAAAAGAAGAATATCACAAAATCATCCTATATTTCTCAATTTAAAAAAGTTAAAACAAAGCTAGAGTATTGATTTATAATTGATCGACGGCCGTAATTCTTGTTGAGTGAAGTTGTTTTAGAATAATTAGTAACAAATAGTTGGCAGCCCTATTATGGGATATTGATATTTTTTTTCTTTACCAAGCTGCAATGAATATTGACGCGGCGAGTTTTTGTGCACTTGACTACGAGGCAAATAAACATTAGCAAATATAAGAAGCGTTTGATGACATAAATTATTTCTTTTTCCTGCCGATATCAAATGACTATGTTTGATGATTATGTATTTGCTTTTTATGAATGACGTTTACGACATCAGTTGAAGAAGGAAAATAAAATATAATTAGGTATATTTTTTCTTTTTTTTTTCAAACTATGTATTAAACTAGCTGTGCCCCGCGTAGATTTAGTTTCATGCTTCATGTCACGGAACCCTAATATTTTTAATTAATAGAAGTTATGTTTCGAGGAGTAACTTAGGCTAAGTTACTCCTCGAAACATCAGCTACCTGCCAGTGAAACTCCCGTTAAAATCGGATCAGCCGTTTCAGAGATTACCCGGAACAAACAAACATACAGACAGACGGACAGACAGACAGAGATTTTTTTTTAAACTTGGGTTAAAATTGTTTTTTTTTAAATATCCGTTGCGTGTATACTTTCATATGCATATAGTGAAAAGCTGTAATTTTAGGATTACAAATAGACACTTCAATTTAATTTATCTGTATAGATGTATTGATGAGAGAGGACAGTGTCAGTCAAACTATTTGCCATTTTGTTTGTATATCTTTTATTATGGACATTTGAAACCATATTTGAACGGCAAGTCTTGAGCGTATTGGCTCTGAATAGTGTATTTTGCATACTATCTAGCGAAGTGGTCGATAGCACATTACAATTGCAAATAAGTCGACGATAAGACGCAAGCGCATCGCTCGTCACTCTATATCGCCACTTCATAGAAGGGGCAAAGACTAAAAAAAAATCGTATCACCGTTTCTTTTACTTATAATAATGTTTAAACCTTACCTAAATTCGAACTTCGAACTGAACGTCGAAAATTTACCACCGGTTCGGAAACAAGACTTCTGAGTAGAACTGTGAAGAAACTCAGCCAGACGTCAATTTTTTTCACAAATATTTTACGATCAAAATTACCCAAACCGGTCTAGCCATTCTCAAGTTTTAGCGAGACCAAACAGCAATTCATTATTATACATATCTATAGAAGATGAAGATATCTTGATAGTATCTGTAACACCATTATATACTTTATAATGCACATACAGTTAATTAAGTTTTCATACATGTGTTGGTCCTTCGAGCCGGATAATCCTATTCTTAATAATTGGAATCTTAACAACAGAAATTAATTACAAGAACCCCATTTCAGTATCAATGTATTTGATGTTTTCTTAGTTAGGTTTAGAAGAATAATTGAAGCGATTATTATTAAGATAGTTGAAGTAACTATTGCCAACGAGAAAATAGGAAATTCCAATAAGAATTAATCAAAGTCCCTTCTGATTTCTATGTCTGTTTGTTCATGATCATCTCGGTTCCTTATACGGGCATTGGCTGCGATGCGAGATGCATAGATGCCACGATACTTATCTTCAGCGTTAAGTACATCTGAGGACGTAACATTGATTGTTTACTTAGTAACATCACAGTATATTACTTCTATACAAAGTTTAATTCATATCTGTAGGGTGTTTCGTGGCCGAACTATTTCAGGATCTACTCTCTTTATCCGTAAAAGAAACTTCGCAATCGAACGAAAAACAAAGGTAGTTTCAATATCGCTTTGTTTTCATCAAACTCAAGTTTTCGTTCTTTCGGTAATTTAATTAAAGGCTTACAATATATAAACGGAAGGAAATTCTCGAGTATTGGACAGATTTGTATTGTTTCAAATATTATGTCTAGAAAAAACTTTTATTTAGAACATGCTCACGCCCGTAGTTCCCGAAGGGTTAGGTAGAGGTGACCTTCCATATTTCGCCATTTATATTCAAGTCTTATATATCAAGTCTTCGGGCTACTAGCTGGAATTTACAAAAGAAAAAATCCAATAAAACTTCTTCCGACCCGCGGATCAAACCCAGGTCTTCGTGGCGTTTGAGATCACTAGACCAACGAGGCAACTCACACCAAAGGGCAGATTTATATTATAATTCAAATTGGTTTATTACCTATATTTTTTATAGGAATAAGAAAGCACTTAAGTTTAGAAATAGATTTAAAATAGCGTATATTTAGTGAAAGCAAACACCACCCTGTGCAAACCTGTAGCGATAACAAATTGTCCGGTGATTTGTCAGAGGAACATTTCAGTTCTTGCGTGTCCCTGTATGGCGAGTGACAACGCGGGACGGCCCCCTTATACGGCGAATACCTCTTATTGTCTCCATTCTACAGTCTTTCGGTTTTGTCAAACATTTTGATTTAAAGGGGTATTTCTCTTTTTATGGAGAGTCGCTGTGACGGCATAGCGAGTGTTGTGTTATAATTTTCGAATGGAATCATTGCGAAGTTAGATTAATTACAGTTTTCATTATGCAATAGCTAATGCTAATTTCCGAACCGGTGGTCAGTTCTTCAAGGTTCATAAATGAGCCATTGGTAAACGACAAAACTGAATAAATAATTTATTCTTCATTTTCAATACTAGCTGGGCCACTTCGTTTGCGTAGGATTTGACTTTTTTTATATATTGAACAATTCACACCATACTTTTAAATCAAAGCCTTCGTGTTATTCTGATGTATAAATTTAATATATTATAGCGGAGTTTCGTTAAATTCCGTTCAGTAGTTTTTATATGAAAGAGTAACAAGCATCCATAGAAACAAACTTTCGCGTTTGTAGGTAATACTAGCTGTGCCGTGCGGTTTCACCCGCGTAGAGTTAATTGCATTATCCCGTGGAACTCTAATGTTTTTTTTTAAATAAAAGTAGCCTAAGTTACCCCTTGTAATATTGGCTACCTGCCAGTGAAAGTCCCGTTAAAATCGGTCCAGCCGTTGCGGAGATTACCCGGAAAAAACAGACAGACAGACAGACAAAGAAACATTTTTAAACTTGGTTTTTTAGTGTCAGTATACTTTATTTAGTGAAAAGCTGTTATTTTCGAATTACAAACAGACACTTAAAATTTTATTTATCTGTATAGATTAGTAAGGTTGAGAATAAATTTGATTAGAATGTGAAAATCAAAGATGGCTGCTAAAATGGAATAACTCCGTTTAACCGATTACTAAAATCGGTAGAACAAGGCCTTTCACTACCTTAGTTAGAGAAATAAGTAAAAAAGCCGTTAATATCACGGTACTTAAGTTACCATTAGTAGTTAACAAAAATAATAATCTGCTATTAGACACGCACGACCTTTGCTTCGTAGATTAAAAAAAAACAAACCGTGAGTGCTTCTCATTTTTGAAGTAATATTCCGTAGGAAAATAATTACCTAGTTTTTATTGATTTTGAGTATCTTTTGTTGAACAATTTTTTTTTAAAAGGTTAGGAAATTACGAAAACATTTGTGATTGAAAGTAGTATGTTTATTAAATTAGAGTTCTTACCAAGTTCTTTCAAAATCGTCAGAAGGACAAAGAAAAAATTACATTATACAGAAGTATACTAAAATGCTACCACCAGGTTCGGAAAGTTGCTTTTACTCAGAAGAACCAGGCTAGAAATCCAGCAATTACTCTTTTCATAAATATGTCTACTTTTTTTATGGTTACAGTCAGTATTTGACAGTTAAAAATATCAAAGAACTTGTGTCCCAGCTCTTCGCCTCATGTGTCAAAAATATTTCTTCCATTTACCTTGATTTGCTTGTTAAGGAGATTTACCTTGTGCTAGTATTTTTTCAACGATTATAATAAGTAAGAAGCGAAGCATGCGTAACATTTCCTTTTCAAAAATCACAATCTTCCGCCTTTATCCTCTGAAGGGGTAGGCAGAGGTATACTCGAAGTCCACCCACATTTCGCCAGTTATGTTTAAGTGAAGTTGTTTAAGGGCGAACCCATTGCCACTAACCGGACACAATTCCACGCTGCTATTGGGAAAATGAATAACAAAGAGTAGGTTAGTAGGTAAGGTCTTCTCAGGAGGCTAGTTTCCGAACCGGTGGTAAATTCTCGACTTTCATAAGGGCCTTACCAGGGCCTAAACTGAATAAATATTTTTCATTTTCATTTTCATTTTCAAAAAAGGTGACAAACCTTCTTTTCTTCAGTAGGTAAACCTCATTGCGGTAAAAGGATAATAATGTTTTTTTCTGTGGTTTTCTTATATTCATTCATAGTATTATTGTAAATTAAATGCATGTTATGTACAATAATAATTGCGGTAAAATTTCAATACGTTGAAGAAAAATATGTTAAATATTTTATTCGATGCCACTTATTTTTTTTAATTTCACGTTCTGTAAGGTTTTGTACGTCGCAAAATCTTAAAGGGTACGTTGTGCGGAACCCTAAATAAAACTATTACCATCCAGAGTAACTTTTTACGAGTGTGTTCATTAAAGACTATTCATTATATTACTATTAGTAGTTTTTGTGATTCCGCCACGGTTTGTTAAGTTGATGCATTGTGTTTTAAGTGGAGGTTCGGTCCCGGGGATTTATAAAGGCTTAGACAACATCTATCTATACTAATATATAAAGCTGAAGAGTTTGTTTGTTTGAATGTGCTGATCTCCGGAACCACTGGACCGGTTTGAAAATTTATTTCAGTGTTAGATAGCCTATTTATCGAGGAAGGCATCATATCTATATCTCATCACCCTAAGATCAATCGCGTGTTAAAGTTAGTGTTAGCCCAAAGTAACTAGTCCAAGCAGACGAAATCGGGGCCACAAGCTATTATCTTGATAAAACAAGTTAGTCTTAATGATCATCAAGTATACACATTTAAATCTTTCCAGCAGACAAAAGTCTAAATTGCATAATTTATGTTGCAAGCGCACTTATTTTACGAGAAATTCCGAATGAAAATGAAAATGATCTATTCAGTTTTAAGGCCCTTATGAACGTCGAAGAATTGGCCACCATTGTAGATAGCACTACATTCAATAGTGGTGTATCAACCCTAATAATGACTAGAATCAGTGGAATGACCCACAAATTAATTAAAATTTTAGATTTTTATATTAAAGAAATATACTTAATAAAATTTCAACTTATTAGTGCTTAGTGCGAGTTTTCTTAAAATCGCCGTCACAAGTCATCGTGTCGACGTAAACGCAGATTTGTATGGGCTCACAATAGTGTCATCTTTAGGCCGACAGAGGCGCGGTTCCGATCCTATAAAAATCTGCGTTTACGTCGACGCGGTGACTCGTGACGGCGGCAGTGAAAAACTCGCACTAGGCCCGATATAAATCAATGAATCAACAAATGGACAAAGCCGCGAGCAACACCTATAGCGAACAAAGAGAATGAGCCGGCCGTTTCCTCTATTGGCGGCCGCGCACATAATCCCGATTATTAATAGCGAGTGAGATGCACTTTGTCCGGGATACCGTGCCACAAGTTGGAGGAACTATTGGTTTGTACTACTTTACATTGAAGTAAGAAAACATTTCTGAAAATGTCACAAGGCTTTGTAAAGAGTTTTTTTTAAAAGCAGTCTCTTCAGGGTATGAATTAACAATTATATAATTTTTAATAGGAATTATAATTACCCCGAACTCACCTGTTTTCAGAAATAATACCGTGGACTTAACGAATAATAACGGATATAATTATTTATCCGTTTTATTCGATATTTGAATTCATCCGTATTTCAACCGAGGCTCTAAGTATGTAGGTACTGTTTTTCCACCCGACGTAAAAAGGAGGAAATTTAAAATTCTATTGTCATAGTTGTCACCTGTCAAAACACGCGGCTTCACAAAGTTCTTGATATTTTGAGACCATAGTGTCAATAGGTGACATATTTTGCATAATGTATACAGATAAATAAAATTTACGTGTCTGTTTGTAAATCGAAATAAACAGCTTTTCACTCAATGCAATAAAAAAAGTCCCGCGTCTTATTTTACCTACTTGGCCATTTTTAAGAATAAAAAAAAAAAATTATATCATTTTTGTCAGTCAGTCTGTTTGTTCCGGCTAATTTCTGACACGTCTAGACAGATTTTGACGAGACTTTCACTGACAGATAGATGATATTGCAAAGAGTAACTACTACTAATTTTAACATCGGGTTTTGTAAAAAAAGTCACCCTGGAGCCCACCATGAGCTCTTATTGCAATGTTAATTCAGGTGTGCGACAGTGACAGATGTATACACGTCACATACATCTGTCTCATAAATGAGTGAAACTATCATGGCAATAAGAGCTCATGGTAAGGCCCCAGGAAGTTTAGTCAACGCAAGAATACGCGGGGCACAGCTAGTTTCACATTTCACAATAAACATTTTTGTTTTGCCATTTGAACTATCGCTAGCTTTTCACTTGCACCGCGGAATATAACTTAGCGCTGTGCTTAGGGGTACGACGAGTGCAATAAATACAGCCCATTGTCCGGTCTGCGCTTGCGCACCATTTCATCGACTATATGACTATTCATGTTATTGATGACTTGCTATTGTTACTTACGGATAAATCACTTACTTTGGGTTATTCATCTCGTGTCAATAATTAATCGGTTTCTTATAGAATACTTGTCTTGTCTTGCCTCATGGTGGCAAATGGCAAACCTCAATTCTGCAAACATAATTTATAAAGGTGTCACTAAATTCACTCCTTCTAAAATCAGCAATCAGTGAAAATCCAAGTAAAATTCGTCCTGCCGTTTCAGAGATTTGCCAGAAGAAAAGGCCGGCAAGGTTTTTCATTAAATTTGATTTTCAATGTCAGTAAAAGCTATTAATTGGGAATTATAAACGAAATTTCAATTATATTTACCTGTATAGATTAAAAAAATGATCTAACAGACGTGTGTCGGCATCTTGTATGTGAGTAAATTGTGCGTCTCTTATCTTTTCACGGTTGGACCACTGAACAGATTTTCTTTACTTCTCAGACATATGCAGGTTTCCTTCACCGTAAAGGACGCGGTGTTAAATCAGTGTAAATAAGTTTTTGGCAAAACTCATTGCTACCGACCCCGCAAACGCCGCAAGTTCGACGCGTAGCAGGATTTTCTTCATCAGACTCAAGTTTCGAAATTTAAAGCTAAATATAATAATCGATTCGCATATAATCTACGTCAATAAGTATCCCTATATCACGGCCATTAGATTTGGACCATTGACAGTAAGTTATGACTTTGACAGTGACAGCATTATACTGTCAAACCAAGGTCTACCTGACAGTACATGTTGATACATTGCCTTCTATAGTAAAGGTGGTATTGTCAGTACGTCACAACTATCATTATCAGCCAATAAGGTTCGCCGAACAAAGGACCATAAAGCTAAGCAGTAGCAATTTGTTGCCGACGTCAATGGCACAGTATAAATATAAGCTTTTTAAGCAGTAAGGAACATAGACCTGTTTTTGGATATAAGAACATATTTTGCTCCATTGAGCGTGTGGTTGTCAACCTTAAAGTTTTCATAATATGATTTATATTGGTTCGATAAAATGTAGAGTTTTATGCCGATTCTTCTCAGAACGCTAGTTTCCGAACCAGTGGTAAATTTTCGACATTCATAAGTTCCTTACCAGGGCCCAAACTGAATAATCATTTTCATTTTTATATTCATTTTGTGAGTGTAATTTGGAACGATTTGTTTCTAGTTTCCTTACTGCGTGTAAAGCTTATATTTCTACTATGCCAACGGTCACCGTCTGTAATACCAATGCGCCTGCGCCGGATATGGTAATAGGCATAGCACCGGCTTACTTGCAGTAGTACAACAAATAATTAACTTCATAGTAAGTAATCCGTAATATTTAGGTTTTGTAGCTATTTATACAGCATATACGTATGTAGCTCACGCCTGTATTCCCCAAAGGGGTAGGCAGAGGTGTTTATAACAACGCCCATATTTCACCGAATATGATTAAGCACCAACGTGAAAGATGGCGGCGATAGACTATCGCCGCTCAGGGTCTATACATCATCTCGGAATTACCTTTCAGACATAAAGCACGTCGTGTGAAATAACTACACCTAAGCTTTTGAGAGAAACTCATTGGCACAGGCTCCGCTAGATTCGAACATGCGTTTGCGTAGCAGGTGCTTAAGCCCACAGCCATCACGGCATCAACCGATAAAATTTTAAATATATTTTTAAAGTAAACATAACTTTAATATTGCCCCTCTGTTTCTTGATAGACTGTGGCCATAGATAATTGTGAAGTCAGTGTGCGACAAATGGCATGTCTCTACAATGGTAACCGCATATCACTGTGCGATTTGTAACTTTGTCTTTTGTCCAACAATAGTACTCTTAGGCTTGGTTGCACGATAATAGTTAAAGCTTGGCATATTTGACGATGTCAATAGCTGTAACTTTTATAAACATTTGTATATTTCATATGTTTTTTTCTAATCAAATTAACAACTATATACATAATTATAATAAACTAAAAACCTTAAAAACCTAAAATATATTATTAAAGGGAGTCCCTGTAGGCAGGGTTCCGAAGATACTGGCAGCATTCCCCCTTTGGATGGCTAAACTAATTCTTTGTCCGAGGTAGCTGCCAGCTCTTCGGTCTCCGGTGATGTCGACTAACCTTTTCGTAATTTCATTAAATAGCAATTTTTTTTTTAAATTGTATAATAATTTTGCAATGAGTAATTACTAGTAGTTTTTCTAGTAAATCCTGTGTAATTCGTTTTGAATCGTCAGAATGTTCAGTTTGTTGAGTTTGTGATTACTTTGTTGAAAGTCAAATCGAATGTTTTCTTTAATATTCTTCTAGTTTGAGTTTGAAAAAAGCTAAATTCATAGGTATTGTCATCGTCAATGAAAATGAAAACGAAAACGAAATGAAAAAAATAATTATTATTATTATTATTTGCCACAGTAAATAAGTACACAGCTAACACACATAGTCATATAGGCAAATGTTACAATGGGTATGTATTATAATAATATTTAATAATGTGGTATTGCCGCAGATGGCTAAACTAGGCGGAGAGCCTGTAATATAGACATCTGAGCTCCCCAAATGTCGAAAATTAACCCCATAATGTTGCCTGTACTTTTAGCTTTGACAACTATCGTGCAACCCCAAGTGTTTTTCATCACTTGCACTGTGATCCGTGTTCCCTAGCAGTATTACTGCTCTACATAGCTGTACATAACGGAGCGATGCCCAACACAGTCCACTTGAGGCCTAAAAACTGGCGCAGCACACGTTTCCCTTTTAGAGAGTTCTCAGTAAGTTACTGTAGATAGGTAACGGTCGCCGCGGAATGGGTTAGTCGGCTTTGCTTGGAATTAAGAGTGAATCTGTGAATTGATTGAAGGAATTAATGCCTTTTGGTCTAATGGTCGCTAGCGCTACTGTTCGACAAAGTCCTGGGTTCGATCACCGGGTCGGGTTCCTGTAATTTCCCAGTAGCAGCCTGTCTGGATTAGTGACCGGTTAATTGCAATAGGCTCACCCCCTATTAGAACTGATGAAATATCGATGTAGGTACTGTAAGTAAAGTAGGTAGGCAGAAATACTCGCTTTCTCCGAAAAACGAAGCTTCGGCCGAAAGTTCGCAAATTACGTCCGAACATGGTCTGCTAGAAAATTGTTTGACGTTTATGTAGTCAAAACCTGCTTTAATCAAATTATTAAATGAATCTGATGAAAAAATCCCTGCTACGCAAGCGGCGCAAGTTCTAATCCCAGCGGGGCCTGTAGCAATGAGTTTTGCCAAAAACTTATTTACACTGATTTAACACCACTTTTATGGTGAAGGAAACCTGCATATAACTGAGAAGTATACATGACGAAATTCATGTAGCGCCTGAGACGTCGATAGACACACCATCTGTCACGTTGGCACTTAATTATCTTCGGGGAATACAGGCGTGAGCATATGCATACAGTATGTATGTTTTTGTCCCAGATTATAATCTCAAATTCAGTTTATTTCAGTCTGCTAAGTACTTATAATACAATACCCACCTTTTCTACACTGTTTGTTTGCATGGAATAGGCTCCTACTCGACCTATCTTGAAAATTCTTTCAGCTATAGATAGGGACATCATCAGCGAGTGACATAGACTATATTTAATCCCCGTAATCCCACGGGAACGGGAAGTACGCGGGTGAAACGTGTACGCGCGTGACGTCCGCTAGTATCTCATAAAGTATCTACCTATAGGGCTTAGAAAGCAAGATCCGTCTAGCCATGGTTTAGATCCCTTATTAAGTATAGGACCGTAGTACAAACGGTGTCGTTTTTCTCCGTAACTTCAAAGAAATGTGTGATTCTCGAAATAAACGGGATCTTTGCTGGTAAAGGGCTTGTTCTAGTATGCAACTTAACTGGTGATTGCTTTTACGCAATCCTAGTCAATAAGTGACAGAACGATTTGTATTGGGTAACCTAGATGATGAATTATGTTTCAATAATTTTTCTACTGGTGTACGAAAAACATTATGCATCTATATATATATATATATATATATCTATACAGATAAATAAAATTGAAGTATCTGTTTGTAATACCAAATTAACAGCTTTTCACTAAATGCATATGAAAGTTTAAGCGCTACTTACATAAAAATTTTGGCTGTCTGTTTGTTCCGGCTAATTTCTGAAATGGCTGGAATGACTGGATCCACTTTAACGGGACTTTCACTGGCAGATAGCTGATGTTTCAAGGAGTAAGTTAGGGTACAATAAAGTACATTTTTGTCATAAAGAAAATGTTAAGGTCCCGCGAAATAAAGTCAACGGGGGTGAAACGGCGTATTAATGCTATAATTTATAAGCCTCAAATTAAGAGACTACAAAAATTGTCAGTAAGCAGATTAAGCGAATTTTATTTCCTTATGCTGTGTAGGCTAAGCGCTATTCGAATATGCTTATTTGGTACTACGGCAGGTTGATCTATTTAAGTAAGAAGGGTAACGACGCGATAGCGCGATGCAAAAGAGTACAGCGCCATCTAGGGACGCCGGAGTAAACTTACACGACAGGGAAAACTTGAAGGGAAAACATTACATAGGACGCGAGCGGAACGCCGCCCTACGGTCGTGCCAATTTCCCTCACGTCATAAGATAAAATCCGAAATGAATACACACACCCAAATACTGATAATAATTGGAACGCAATCTTCTTTAAATTTACCTTAATTTTTTATCTTAATTGAATAGTACAAATTCATTGAAGTCAATAGACAAAATCATATCGATATCGTATGGAAATGCCAAACAATATTATTTAACGCATCGTTACGATGGATAACTTAATACTTTTTTGTCTTAGGACTTATAGGGGCCTCATACAGGCAAATAGTTGAAAAAATTGTTAGTAACAACCATGACAGTCACACCACAGTTATTTTATTAGTCGGACAAACTCCAAACATTAGTAAAGGGGAAATAATAAATAGTTTTGGACAGTTGCCAGACCTGCATGTAGGTAGGGTTATATTATGTACCATACCGTATAGCATAAGCTACACTGAAGCACAAAACAAGCATTTATATTACATAAATAGCTTATTACATAACATGACTTCCCATAATGACAAGTTTGTGCTCTTCGATTTAAACAATTTTATTAGTAATGTTAAGGCAACGCGGGGATCACTTTTTATTCCCCAGAAAACTAGACAGAAGCTCGCTACATTGTTAGCTTATAATATTAATAACCCTGTTATAGTGAATATAACACAGCTTAGATTAAGTGACGAACCAGTGATAGATAGATGTTCTACTAGCACTGTGATTGATCCTATTGATACTTTAAACCTTTAAGTAAGACAACAGAGAAGTCAGTTGCATGTATTATGCGACTGCTACACCAGAATATCAACCGCTTCTCTGGCAAAATTCTTGATTTAGAATTATTATTAGACAGAATACCAATTGATTTAATTTGTTTAACTGAAACCTGGTTAAAACCAGATACCATGATATTTAATATTAGTAATTACACCATTGCCAGTTTTTATAACAGACTCTCAGCCGAGGGTGGTGGTGCTATTATTTTACTGAATAGTAACATCAAGTCCAAAGACAGGAAGGATATTACCAGCCTGTCTGTGGAACGGGTCTGTGAAGCGGCTTGTGCAGAGTTAGACAACTATATAATTGTATGTGTATATAGACCTCCGTCCTCTGACTTTCACTCATTTTGTTTAACAATGGAGGCTATTCTTAAGAAGCTCTTTAGGACAAATAAACAACTTTTGATATGTGGTGATTTTAATGTAGACATTTTGAAAAATACTTCTGAGGCGCGTTTATTTATATCTCTTTTTAAAACATTCAACTTAGACTTTATATTTAATGAGCCCACACGAATAACGGCCACTTCTTCTACTTGCATTGATAATATAATAACAAATGCAAATATCATAAAACACTCACAGATAAGTGGCATTAGATCTGACCATATGGCACAACTAGTTGAGTTGCAGTGCAGAAGGCAATCTTGTAACTCTTTTAGAGAATCTAGAGCTTTGACTAACCATCGATTGCTTAAGTTTAAAAATAATGTTGAGTCGAAAATAAAAAAAACAGAGTCTAGCGAGCCAAATAAATACTTTAATCAGTTACATAATGTCATATGTAAAGAATTTAACAAGGCATGTCCTAAGCAACAAAGTAAAGTAAATAATAAATTACAGTTTAGTAACTGGGCAACTAGGGGCATTAGGAAAAGTAGGGATACCCTGTATGAACTATACCACAAGAAAGCCCAAACAACCAATGCCGCTTTTCACAACCATGTTAGGACGTATTCCAAATTATTCAAAAAAGTTTGCCATGTAGCTAAATCGAGACACATAAGTAGCGAAATAAGCCGTTCTGATAATAAAATAAAAACTGTATGGAAAGTTATAAATAGGGAGACGGGAAAAAATAAAAATAAAGAGCAGGTTAGTGAACTTAAAATTAATGATGATATTGTCTCAGACAAGTTAGATGTCGCGACCGCATTTGAGAAATTCTTTGCTCAAATACCAGCGGAAACTACTAAACACCTAAACTCATGTCCGAATAAAGCTGAAAGATTACTTAAACAATCATTTCATACGATTGTCCCAGATTTTAGTTTTCAACATGTACTTGCTAGTGATATAATTAAAGCTTTTAAGTCACTTAACATGAAAAATACGGAGGATTTATGGGGACTTTCAATTAAAGTTATTCAATCGATTATAACAACGATCGCTCCTGCATTAGCCACTATTTTTAATTCGTGTATTGATCAGGGTGTCTTTCCGGATCTTATGAAATATAGTAAAATAATTCCAATCTTTAAGGCAGGTTCCAGAGAAAATCCTTCTGATTATAGGCCTATATCAATACTTCCTGCCCTTAGTAAGATATTTGAGAAAATAATGCTAAATCAGATGTTAGCCCACTTTAACATAAATAACATATTGCACGATCACCAGTTTGGTTTCACTAAAGGTAGATCCACAACGGACGCGGCGGCAAAATTAATAAAACATATATTTGAGGCATGGGAGGGCGCCTATGACGCCTTAGGAGTCTTCTGTGATCTCTCAAAAGCTTTTGATTGCGTTGACCATCGTACGCTAATTCTGAAGCTTAAATATTATGGTATTCGCGGAACCGCCCTCGATCTTGTGTCCTCTTACCTGTCCAATCGTCATCAGAAAGTTGGCGTCAGTGGTATAACATCTAAAGGGTCATTAATTAAAACAGGCGTGCCGCAAGGCTCCATATTAGGTCCATTCCTATTTCTAGCGTACATAAATGACCTACCACTTGTTGTAGAAGGTATCTGTGATATTGTTCTGTTTGCAGATGATACATCTTTAGTTTTTAAAGTGAGCAGGAAAGATAAGGAGCTTAATACTCTGAATGAAACACTAACATCTGTTTCAAATTGGTTTGACGCCAATAACCTCGTTTTAAATTCTAAAAAAACTAAATGTATTCGATTTTCACCACCTAATACATCGCAAATAGCTACAAATATATCACTAGATGGTGGTAAACTGGATTTGGTTGATAGTACGGTATTCTTAGGGCTAACAGTAGATTCAAAATTACAATGGGGCTCTCATATTGAAACATTGTCAAGAAAACTTAGCTCAGCAGCATTTGCTGTTAGGAAAATCAAACAAATGACGGATGTCGATACTGCTAGATTAGTTTACTACGCATACTTTCATAGTCTTATGTCATATGGCTTATTGTTATGGGGTTCCGCGGCAGACCTAGATTCTATATTTATACTTCAAAAAAGAGCCATCAGGGCAATATACTCGTTGGAACCCCGTGAATGCTTGAGGGATAAATTTAAAGAAATTAATATACTCACTTTACCCTCACTTAACATTTATGAGAATTTATTGTACATGAAAAAAAACATTCATCTCTTTAATTTAAACTGTGATGTTCATTCGATTTGTACGCGAAATAAACACAAAATTATGGCTCCTAGATTCAGATTAGTTAAAGTAAATAAATCATTCATGGGGAACTGTGTTCGCTTCTACAATAAAATCCCACAATCAATAATCGCGTTAAATTATGATAAATTTAAAACACATGTCAAAACTGTTTTGATGAAGAAAGCATATTATAAAATTTCGGATTATATAAATGACAAGGATATATGGAACTAGGTAAATCACTCTGCACAAGTAGCTCCTGGCAAATACATGGTATGCAAACACTTGTAAATCTATCTGGTATTGTTATTTTTTTATCTCTTTGATTTTGTTTTATAATGACTTGCATGCTAATACAATTTGTCACTATTGTGAATATTTATACCTATTATCAAATTTGATTTTGTATTATGATTTCATTATGATTTATATTGTTTCGATGTTATGTACATGATGCCTGGCTGAGTTTCTTGCCGGTTCTTCTCAGAAGGCTAGTTTCCGAACCGGTGGTAAATTCTCGACTTTCATAAGTGCCTTACCAGGGCCTAAACTGAATAAATATTTTTCATTTTCATTTTCATAGCTATAATAAATCTATATATAAGAAATAGCTGTGTCCCGCGGTTTCACCCACATTGGCTTTATTTTGCAGAACTCTTTTTTTTAAATCAATAGTAGCCTACGTTGATTAGGTATCTACCAGTGAGAGCTCCGTTAAAATCGGTCAGTCGTTTCAGAGAGTAGATACTCGGAGCTAACAGACATACAGAGATATTTTATTAATATAAGTAGCGTATGTACTTTCATATGCCTTTAGTGAAAAGCTGCTAATTTGGGATAACAAACAGACTCTCTATCTTATTTATCTGTATAGCTAATTAATGAAAGTCAACGTGACATGTATATGGTGAGTCCATCGCCGTCTTAGGCACTATACATACGTAAGAAAAGTCAAGTAGTTCTACTTATATCTTAATGCGTAGCTTGAGATGACCAGGGCCCACAAAAAGCACCTGTTCACAAGTATGACGAGAATGCCAGCCATTAAGCCATTAAGTACCAATGTCCATCCATTCCAGGCTACTAGGCTAGACTAGGCTAGACTACTTAAGCTAGTAGGCTACTATTTTAAACCAAACTATAATAATTCGTCCAAAAACAATCTAAGTCACATTCCATTACCCAATAGGTACCTCGGCTACCATAAAGGCCGGCTGGCCTGTTTAAAACACCATGGTTATTCTTACTCTGAAAATAGGCCACCGGTGTCAATTGCTAAAATTATATGTGCCTCGCTTGTGTAACACATTGCTTCACGGATTTGATTTGTTGACCTATTGATTTGAAATAGTCACCGTTTCTCAACCTGCACTTACGATGGCTCGCGGTTTTACGCGCGTATTATGTATCAGCTAATGTTATTCCAGGGAATTTACAAAATAAGCTATTTACATTCGGAGAAAACGAAGTCCTTTTTCGAATAAACTCACGATTTTCATATCTCGTTAAAACTGCTATTAAATGTCTGTTTGTAATTCCAAATCACTGTTTATTTTCATTAAATTCATTTGAAAGTATACATACTTATAAAAACCAATGTTTAACTATCTGTCTATCTGTTTATTCCGGGTAATCTCTAAAG
Organism: Watsonalla cultraria; assembly: GCA_964035505.1. NCBI lineage: Eukaryota > Metazoa > Arthropoda > Insecta > Lepidoptera > Drepanidae > Watsonalla > Watsonalla cultraria. Next base: position 11,835,231 of record OZ037714.1, read on the forward strand.
CGGCTGGACCGATTTTTACGTGCTACTTTTTTTTTATCAGGCTTCTGTGAAAAACAGCCACCCATGAAATTCAGCCTACGCGGATGAAATCGCGGGGCTCAGCTAGTCATGACTCAATATAAAAGAAGGATAAAATGCAGTTTCCATAATAGTTCTAGTTCTACTCGATCGTGTCCCTTTGATGACAAAGTGCGGCTACACCCGATGCACTGGTGCGAACCACTTTGCACCATAACAACACTAGTTATTTCGTTTTTTTGTATTTTTTTTATCAGTTTATTTGATTTGCTGCTTATTATGATCAATAAATGTTTATTATTATTTTGTGACACCTCAATGAGCAATCACGAATATCGCGATCCATCAAAAGCTTTGTCAGTGACTAAGTAACATAACTGGAACATTTTATTTGCTTATTTTTTCTTAAGTTGTGCAAGTGAGTCACGGGCATGACAAATACTGATTCATTTGAAACTCACCTTGTAGCGTTCAACTAATTTACCTCGCCCATTCATGTACGTAAGATGGTCGAGTCATAATATCACTTGGACACAATGACTAGATCACATCATTACTTCAACAAGACACAAGAGCCGTGGTGGCCTTGTTGTTGGAGCACTTGCCTGCTACGCAAGCGACGCAAGTTCAAATCCCAACGGGCCTGAGTTTTTCTTAAAACTTATGTGCAGTGATTTCGCACCACGTGCTTCACGATGTGTTCGTGAGAAATGCATATGTCTGAGAAGTAATTCAAAGACGTATGTGTAGTGTCTGACACGCCCATAGACTCCCCATCTGTCTATATAGGTACTTTGAAGTGGTCTACTTACTTTACTCGTGATAGTAATTACTTATTCATAATGACATCGCGCATCAAACCTATAAGTTAAAGATTTGAAATATTTCCTGCATTACTCACTGGCACGGACTCTGACTCACCGACTTTCGGTCGTTAACTTAAGGCTTATTCGTTTTTACTTTTAGTAATTTTACGGTCTCTGAGTTTTTTGACGGTTATAACGTAAATAGAACGTATGGTCCAATCCATATCTATATCTATACAGATAAATAAAATTTATGTGTCTGTTTGTAATTCCAAAATAACAGCTTTACACTAAATGCATATTAAGAAAGTAGGTATATACGGTACAGACATTAAAAAAAAACTATTTTAAAATTTTTCACTGTCTGTCCGTTTGTTCAGGGTCCCGCGGGTCATAAAAGTAAATTCCGCTCCCAATAAAATTTTAGTTCCAGGAGGCCTTAAACTCAATAGGACGTTTGTTGACAACAATGAAGCTATACCATACGACATTGTTACGATTTTTTGACAACGACTGAACTATTCCGTACGACATCGTTACGATTTTCATTACATGAATGTCTGTGTGGTTAATGGTAAGGTTCAAGAGGATTAATTCTTTATTTTTTTCATTTCGGTTCTATATATTGATCTTTTAAGTTAATTAATGTTTACCCACCAACCTTCTTCCTACCCTTAATACTTTGTTAATTATTAGGATTGTTGTCAAGATGCAATCCAGTGAAGTATCCGCCAGATGCCCGTGAATAAACCACGTATTTGTTGCAGTGCAGATGCAACTGTTTTCTTTACATTTTGATGAGTACTGAGAGCTAGTAGGGTTGGCAGATATTCTCAGTTTATAAATAAATATGATTCGCTTTTGTGGTGAATATTTTATGAAGTCTATATTAAAAATAAAAAAAATATCAGAATAATAACACTTTATAGCACACCACAAAGGAAAGAAAATAAAAGTAACAATGAAAAAAACAAAATTATACGTAGACTACTCATTATATTATATAATTTACAAACAATATATAACAAGGTTTTGAAATTTTACAGCCATTACGTATAATGCAAAAATTAGGAGACAAATACAAAGCGCGGATGGCTTTTTTGGTTAATATTGTCATATATTCTAAATTTTCCAAAATTTCCTAGCCAAATTAAAATAAAATATTAAAATATAAGTAAAAAGTCATATTTTTTAAAGATATTGCATATTTATGAAGCATGCCACAACCCTAGAAGGGATTACTTCCCCCGCGCGTGTTATAACAGTATATCAGTTAAAATTAACTGCCGAACAGATTTCATGAACACACGTTACTGATATTATTTTCAGATGGTTATTTTCGGTTAAACTAAACCAACACATCCGGGTTCCCTGTTTCGACGAATTCGGAAGGTCAAGGAACGTTTTTGTTGTATGACTTTGTGTTACTTATTAGCGTCGCTAAGACATTTGATCATATAAAATATGATTTTCTTGTGATATATATTTTTTGTTTATTTATTGCGTTTATGTTAGTTACACAAATATACGAAATAATCGTAATTATAATGGTACTAGCTATGCCCCGCGGTTTCACCCGCGTAGAGTTAATTTCATGTTTTTTTTTTAAATAAAATTATCCTAAAACACTCTTTGAAACATCAGTCCCGTTAAAATGCATTCAGCCGTTTAGGCGTGATGCCGTGACCAAGGGAAATGGGGATGGATTTTTATATATAAGATTCTTAGCAAGCAAACATAGACCATGTTAGGGCACAGCAACATGAGAGGCACTACTAGAATTATTAAATTATTTTCTATCTTACATTTATTTCTATCTCCTATCTGTATCAATAATTAATGTTTATGATGATTATATATGAAGTGAACAACCGGTTGTTAGTTGTTACGCTATACGTATTCAAACATATTCTGCAAAAACAGAAAAATTTAACTTCTTTTGGTGCATCCTTATTCTACTCAACAACGGACTCGCATCAAAAGTCGTATAAAAGCTAATTTTGTTGATTTTGCATCAAAAAAATCTAACATTACGATATATTATGTAATATTATGATTTCATATACCTACTTAACATACAATTTTAGTTTTTTACAGTCATATATTATTTTTATCCGTGTCTATTATATTATAGTACTTAATCTAGCTTATTCTCAGTCAATCATCATGTTACGGCTTTTGTTTTAGTAAATTAATTCTTACGACATCCGACAAATATATAGAACAGTCAGCATGATCAAGGTTTTAATGAGTGATACGCCAACGATATCACGTCGTGATGGTACAAAGAGACTTAATAGTTTTTTTTTGTCGCCAGGCGTGTGCCCCGCGCTACGTGTCCTACGTCACGGCTAAGTTGAACCAGCGGGACCCGGTGGGAGCGTGCTTCGTCGCCAAGAACTCTGATGCTTCGGAGGTTAACGAGTTCTCTCCCTGTCGAACTTGTAAGTATTTTATTATATGTTTTTATTTATTTATCTTTAAAAAAGGGCAAATAAGCTGCCTATAGCTGATTATGAATTCTTGCAATACCAACGGGCACATGTTATTTACCTTGAGTAAATAATGGAATCACTAGATAAGGACAACTAATTGCTACTAGTGACTCAAGCTCTACCACAACAAAGACGTTGTTTGGTTTAAATCATTAAGGGGAGGGGGGATTTATATTTTTTATGTAATTAATAATTATTTACTATGTAATGAAATGCACTTTATGCCAGCTGAGTTTCTTGCCGGTTCTTCTCAGAATGCTAGTTTCGGAACCCGTGATCAATTCTTCGACGTTCATAAGTACCATACCAGGGCCTAAACTGAATAAATCTTAATCATTTTCATTTGAAATGCCCAGTAAGGCAATTCTAATATTCGAAGGGAAATCTCACTGTCTGAGAAAACACAGTTTTTTCAAACCGATAACTAAAATCGTTTTATTGAAGAAAATCCAATATTGTCTGTTTCGAATTTCAAAACTTAAGAACGAACGATCTTTGATCTTCGAACACAACTTTAGCCAACATGGCGGATGATGTTGTAAAGCGCGAAAGCACGGTCACTTCCTGCGGTAATGGCGGGCGCGCGGCAAAATTAGCGTGACGCGCTTCACGGGCCAAAATGGCGTTTTAACGTTTAAGGCAGATCTATAATTGGCTGTTGCAGTCAGATGTTTTACACCATTTATAAGCCTACATGTTTCCACTGGGGAAAGTGACTCCTTGGCTTTCAGAAGTAAGAAAGTATGTTCAATTTCAGCGTAGGCTTTTTAAAGACCTGTGTGACCTTCGCCTCTTAGTATTTTGCAATTATACATCTAGGTTTCTAGATACTGTCTATAATGAGGCAGTAGCTTTCCAGCGTGTTGTTCCGGAGCTATAAGTCAAATATAAAATTCAAATGTCAAACTTATCTACATTTTCTAGCTAGTCAAACAAAACTATGTACAAAATTAGGATAACGAAGTTATCTGTTGGGAAATAAAACAGACTAGCTGTGGCCCGTGGTTTCACCCACGTAGATTTAGTTTCATGCTTAATTTCGCGGATCCCTAATATTATTTCTAAATAAAATTATCTGCACGTGTGATGATGTGACCAAGGGAAATGGGGATTAATTTTTATGCATATAGATTTTCAACATGCTAGGTATATTCCTTATCCCGTGCATCAGTATAATATAGATCTTTCTTAAGCGTGACGCGCTTGCCAGTAAACATGATTTACGATTATTCCGTGATGTTAGTTTCTATGTTATATTTAAAGGGTAACATTTTTCGATGGAATCAGAAACAGTACAAATGGATTAAATAAACATACACACTCACAAACAAGCTACAAGTAATGATTATTGTAAGAGACATTATACGTACTACTCATTAAACTGAATATTATATTTATATAATTATCTTTAAATATACCAAATACCAAAACAATATTGAATGTAAGAGATGATAAATATATATTATAACTATAGTATATAATTTTTGGTTGAATTATATTTTTGGTTTTTAAAAAAGTTGTTAACTCATTAAACCGCTATAAATAAAAAATCAAAATCCACTACTTCCTGTTTTTTTTTTTTTGAATTCATTTAATTTGAAAATTTCTCACATCTAATAAGGTTAAAAAATGCGTTAACATCTTAAAATATATTTTAATATACATATACAAATTATTTATGTACCTATTTTTTTTAGCGTTTCAATCTATGGACGAGGGTGAGTATGAGATCTAGGGAGGTAAAGTTCGATAAGTGTTATCTGCAGTAATATAAAAAAAAGCTTCGTAATTGTGATTGTCTTTTCATAATTTTTAATCTAGTATCGAACAGGCCGTATAAAACGCCAAATCCATAATCTAGAAAACGAAGCGTTTTTTTTTAAATGAACTCAGCTGTTTTTTTATCGTACAAGATTAACAGCACAGTGTTTTATATATAAACATTCACCACTGCAGATTAATATGAATAGAACAGACACCGATTAATATTATTTTTATGTATCATACACATATTATTATTGTCTTTTAATGTCTGTTCTATACCTGGGCCTGTAGACAAAGTAACATTATCCACACGCTGCGCTAGTAGAAACGATACAAAATGTACGGGAATGACATATGTCACGTGATTGATTTATGTCATTTCATTTTTATCGTTTCTATTAGCGCAAGCGCGAGAGAATGTTACTTTGTCTAGGGCTACAGTAGAGAGTAACTTCTCATCATCTTCTTCACACATCTCATAAACATTATTTCATTCATACAATGTCGCTGTTAACTTCTAAAAAATATTAGTTTTTTTCTAATAAATCGATTTTCATCATACATTCATTCATTTCTATTTAAAAAATATGAAAAGAGCGTTTAAAAGTGTACAAAACAATTGGCCGGTTTTTTTTGCCAAAAATTTGTTTTTTCAATGGCAAAAAGGCCACTTTATGAACGTTCAAAAGTCATATTTTTTGCTTTATATTTTTGATGATATATGAATTTTTAAAACACGTATTTATGATTCATAATAAAAGTAAGAATATCATAAATACTTTATATAAATAACGATGCATGTTATGTATGTGTACGTACGAATATAAATGTATGTGTTTTGTTTTTTTAATATATTTTAATGTTACACACTATCACAAACAACACAACTCTGTAATATACCCAATTACTCAATTAGTGACAGCTGTCAAAGTTTTTTTTCACGTTTCTTCTTTTTATTTTAATGGTGGCGACGAGCTTGAGTGTATCTATTCCGCCAATGTCACGTGGATGCTGTGGATAAACGATGGAGATTGTTTGTTGGGATGAGGATTGAAAAATGCAACTAGGCTCAAGATCCCAAAGTAGAAGTAGTCCAAAACAACTGAATTTATCTATATTTTTCACGTTTAATGTTGATATTATTTGACACTATATATTTTTTTGTGTAAACTCTAATAGTGTCATTATGGGTTGCATCAACCTTTTATTAGATTGGTTACTAAAACGTTATATCATATGTTACAGCTAGCCATGGGCAACGGAAAACTGGAGTATGCCAGGCTGGTTTCTCTGCAGCTATGTCAAAGGTAAGTTATTCAAGTGATCTCTTAAGAATATATTTTCAATATTTTGTGCACCACCACACTGAATACTAGAAAGAAACTACCTAAATAAATATATTTATGTTTTTTGAGAGAAAAACGTAAGAATGAAACATATTTTTTAAGAAATGCTTTTTTCAAAAAAAAATAGATTAGTCCGATAGTTTTATCGGCTCAATCGATTATTGGTACCATACTTAACGCATTATTATATTTGGTCAACAATTTTATGCTTCTACAAAATAAGCATAAATACTACATGTTACTTACGGAACCCTGTCTCTTATGAATACGCTTACGGTCTGAACACTTGTAAAGAAGGGTATTATCGTGTTAGTTACGCTAATTGCGATGTAAAGAGAAATCAACTTTTTTTATTTCGCAATTTTGAGGACATTCGCCGAAATACCCGGTTATTATCTTTAATTTGTGAGATCGTACATCTCGGCTCTTGAAAAATTTATTATTGCAGTGTAATTTGACTGGGCAATTTAATTTAATTTAATGTTGTCAATTACACTGTCAGTAATTTTTCATTACGTACTTTTGACTAATTGTGACTTGTGCCGTTTTAGCCGAAGGCGCTTACTTAAAGTGAAATTATTTTTTATGTTCAACTGAGAGCCTTTCATTTTAATTTGATAAGTAGTTAATATTATGCACTTATAGTAATGTCATTGGGCATAATTATTAAGGTAGGAGATGTAACATTAATGAACAGTATTTTGCACGCATACTTAATCATATCCTTTTTTAGGATTTACATTAGCAATAAAAAAATAATTCTTTCAGTAGTAACTTAGGGTAAAATATAGCAAAACTATTTGACTATTATGCTGTGGAACTTAATAATTACATAAAACCATAATTTTTTGAAGAAAATATACATCAGAAAAATATAAAAACATGTTTAAAAAAAGACAATTCCATAAAACATCGTGATTTTTCCCTTATATTAAACATTATATTTTTGCTTTGGTTTTATCACGGCGATCGCACGTGAGGCGCATGCGCGCTTCTTATGAATTATGGAAACTCTTATTGTTGCCAGTGCAAAAAATAAACCACACCGCCTCTGTCCTATTCGGTGAAATAGGCGTATTATTAATGTTTATTTTTTATTTAGTATGGCTTTATTTGGAGGACAATTGAGGTTTAAAGTTTGTGCAGTGACATTGTGTGGTTGGTCTTTTTACGCGTATATATGTATAATACTTGGTTTCTTTTTGTTTGTTTGTATCAATGGTCTTGCCGCGTTATACTGTAAGGTTTCTCAGCGTCGAACTGGAGGTCGAGCGTCGTTTCAATCATAGGAAATTTATGCTTAATACATAGACAATAAAGTTCAATTTCGATATTTGGAACTGACATTCGACTTCGACTTCGATGCTGAAAAACCTTACAGAGTAATGCGGCTGTACATGTGCGTAGATATCAAAAGCATCTATTTCCTATTAAACTTTGAAACTTTTAAAGTTTAAGCAGAATAGACAACAGATTGATATTTAGTTTAAATACTTTTCAAATACGTTTAATTATTTTTTCACCACCGAATAAGAAATTCCGTCCTTTATAAAGTTATAGTCGCGACTAGTTCAAGTAGGGTCAAATAAATCTCAAAAAGACCAATTAAAGTCTCACAACACTTAAAAACATAAACAATCCTACCGTGCCCTTCTGAATAAAAACAGTGGCCCGCGCGATCGGTTTTGTCCCATAAATAAACATTAATGGGCTTATATTCTTATCACGTGTTTACCATTAATTACTCGAGGTTTTGTGAAGGACTTTGATATAAATATTTTGACATTAAAAAAAACACTTACAGGTTAGGAAAAATATGAACACGAGGCGGAACTCGAACCCACGACCTCTGCATACCGTGCGATTGCTATTTTTCCTAACTATTTTTAAGAATTTAAACAAGTCATGTATAAAAATCGAAAATTTCAAAAATACTATGGTTAAAATATTTTTTTGCCACCAATAAAGTGGCAACACTAGTTGATAATAGGACGACTGCTTTTTATCACACCTGTATATCTCGCAATATTACATTAACAGCCTCAAACGACAGAGTTTTTGTCATAGCAAGTAAAGGCGGTTTCAGATTACATCTATTTCGGCGAAGGAACACGATAAAACATTACGTGCTTATCTTGCCAACAGAAGGCTTCACAAGGCTTCTTGGCTATCTATTTATAGTTCTGCTGTTTATTTTGTACAACTGCAACAATTTTAACGTCAATTATTTTAATCTGTGGCTTAATCGTTTGACGGCATAAAAGGCGCGAACGTAAGTTTTGACAGTTCTAAACAACGAAAAGGTTGCAATACGACGCAATCCCAGGGGCCTTACCCTTATTTACTTACTCTTATTGCCATTATAGTTTCACTAATTTATGAGACAGCTGTATATGACGTGTAGACATCTCTCACTGTCGCACGAGTGAACTATCATTGCACTAAGAGCTGATGGTAGGGCTCCAGGGCCTGTAGACAAAGTAACATCATCACGTGTGTATTAATCAGTCACGTGACAAAGTGAAGAGGAGCTCGTGGCACAGTTGCTATTGCGCATATCATTCGATCAGCGAAGTTAAGCAACCATACGCTTAGCCATTAGTTGGATGGGTGACCGCCCGAGTTCCCTCCGTGCCTCGGAGAGCACGTTAAGCCGTCGGTCCCGGTTGCCATTTTAACATCTTTGGCAATCGTTACAGGTCAGTCAGAGGCCTAAGAGAGTCTGACAACCGGTTTAACCCAGATTGCCGATTTTCCTCGAAAAAGCTGTTGCGAAGGTCAGATGGCAGTCGCTTCGTATTAAAAATCAGGTGATCAGCCACATCGGGTTGAACCAAGTGCCGACCCCAAATACATGGGATTAAAGCCAGGGAGATGATGATGACGTGACATATATGTTGTATCGTTTTTATTAGCGCAAGCGCGAAGAATGCTATTTTGTCTAGGCTTACAGAAATCTTTGCAGTCACGCCCACGCTATGTTCGAAGCGAAGCTATCATTATTACGTCCAGGGGTTAGACAATGGGAGTATCTTATCTGCTAGCGTAATCGCTTATTGCTAGCGGATCGGCCAAGACTTAGCTCATTTACTTAAATAAGTGAGTTAAATGAGCTCAGTGCTGTGGTTAGGAAAAACATGCCATTTTTGTATTTAGTGAAAAGCTGTGAACTTGGAATTACAAACAGACACTTCAATTTTATTTATCTGTATTAATAAATATGAATAGGTAAATATAACTCGGTCTGTTAAATTTTAAGTAGGTACTTATTTTACTTCAACCCTACGAAAGAGCATAGCTTACATTTAAAAAAAACATTATACGGACGAAGTCACGGAAAAAACCCAGTAAATTATAACGTAGAAAAAGCAAGCCTCAGTTTTTATAAACGACTCTATACGTAAACATGGATGGCCTAACCCTAGATTTCGAATGCAGAAATTCATTGGCTCGCCTTATAGGGCTGACTCATGGTGCATTCAGCCTGCACCCGGCCCATTAGGATTCAACACGTTGTAGCTATGAATTTACCAATAGCTTCTATTCGCACCTAGGCGCATTCAATTTATATACTGGACGGACATTATATCACTACAAATTTATTGGGGTAAAGATGGCTGGACCAATTGCAACAGACTGTTTAAGTTCGGTTTTAGTTTGTGTTTCTGTCACTAGATGGAGTTATACACTTTTCATACTAGGCATCATTGTGCTCTTTTGGGGATGTGGGGGATGGACAAATTCCCATTAGGTTTAAAATTTAATATATAATAAGGCAAACTTAATTTAAATTATTTAATTTTGAAGAACGAAATCAAATCATAGTCATATATTACATGAATTTGTTTGATTTCTAAAATAACTTCGCCTTCCTCATTCTTCTTCATTCTTGTTGTTCATATTTAATTTTAAACCTAGTGGGGATTTGTGGAAAATTTGTTTAAAAATCCCCTCTCCAAGCTGTCGCAATGGGGGTTTTTGGACTTTTTTCCAATATTCCCCATTTTTGGGGATTTTCAAAGGGGATTATTGGAATAACCCATCAACTTGGTATATATCAAATTAGGCTGGAAGGATCAATAAAAGCAGAAATCCTGCTTTTAATGGTTCAGCAGCCCTTGGTATCGACAACCTTTATATTGATATGACCACAAACATGACGTATGTTACTGAAATATATATGCAACTCAAAGAGAATCTCAACATCGAGATGTAAAATAATGCAGTGCCATCTTGTGAGAGGATGGCTAACTATTTACGTATACATACAGACATACATATGCTTACGCCTGTATCCCATGGGGGTAGGCAGTGACCACCGTTCGCCACATACTACGATCCTTACATACTTCTTTCGCTTCATCCATATTCATGCATCTCTTCATACACTTCTTGCGGTGACGAGTGTTCCAAGTTGAAGAGTTTGATCTTTCTGACGTATTTACTACGTTAAGCAGTTGGTATCTGATATGAAAATTGACAAACATCGTCCTCTCTCTCTAAACTGTTCATTTGTTTTCCCAGTTGATTTATTTTTTATTTTTCCTCGTCCATCGAGGCTCTTGATATTGCGACGTCAAACATTCCTGTAACTTTACAAACATGGGTCAGCCATTTGCAGACAATGGGTGTGCGCGGGAGACGCGATGCGCCCGCGCCGCCAAACGATACTTATACGGATTTGTCGAGGATATCTTTATTTTTTATTGCTTGAAAGTAGGTGATATTATAATCCTTATAGTTAAAGGGCGATATTATTTTCTATGTAATGTATATTATTGTTATGTAAATGAATCAGTTTATGCTACGGTGGAACACAGAACCAGTTGCCTCGCTTTAAGTAATAGAGTATCCTTTCGCTATAGCCTTTTTGTAGCAGATAGGTCTACAATGGAAGACCGAATTCTTAGAGAATACTAAAGTGTATCGCGAATTACTGAAGATTGTTAGCAAAACAGTAAATCTGTTTATTTGCTTACCAAGCCGTTGGTCTAGATCTCTCCGGTCGTGTCAGATTGCCTCCCATCGGACTATGAGAGTGAGGGAATAAATAGTGCACCTGTGTTTGCGCACACACTTGTGCACTATAATATCTCCTGAGCAGACTTATCCCCATTGGAAAACCTTCGTGACCGAATATTATCATATCAAGAGATTATCATTAGTGAGGTAGGCAGAGTAGCTCAATTGGGAATACAATATTTTAGTTTAGGAATCTTGAAACAAAATAAAGCTTTCGTCAAATCTCCTGATACTATTCAGAGTGTCTTCAAGTTCTGCCACATTTCTCAGCATATTCCGATCCAATGCTTCCCCATCTATAGAATACATGATAATAACATTTACAATGGAAATCTTTATTTCGCATCGGTAAAGTGCCACTAAATGTATTGTACTGGCTATGCTAAACAAGGCTAAACGTTAAAGCGTTCTAAACGCCGTTTAATTGAATATGCAATTATTCACGACTAGTTGCGTTTATGGCTTTCGCTGGCTGGTCCTGTGGGGTCTTTGCAAGCGGTTGGTTTTATACCTTTGCTATTGTTTTGTTGGAATTTCATAATCAATGATGTAAAAATATCGCATGTCATGTCACATGGTTAGTTTTAGCAATATTCTTTTTTTGAACTTACACAATCGCTACCTAAATATTTGACTGTCTAACGTTTGAAATTTGGAGCCGTCGACTTGGGACTGTACCTCAACCTTCCATAAGATCACAGACAACGCTGCTTTTAAATATTTAAGATTGACAACCCTCACGCTCAAAGGAGTAAAAGTTCTTATTGCAAAAATTAGGATTCCTAACTGCTTGTTATTTAAACTGTGACTTAGGTAACATTAGCAGAAAACGGTATGGACTGTTAGAGGCCTCGACACGGTTGTAGCTATACATACGAGACACACAGACAAAACTGAAAGGACTGTAAGCGTAAATCAAAAGATTAATGTAGGCCACTCATTCAGCCATCAGATGACCAGACCACTGGACAATAAAATATTTGGTTTACAACCCTGTAAAGTTAATCTTTGTCGATATAATGTCGTGGACAAATAAGTCAAATGTCAAACCTGTCGCTTAATTTGACATGCAACTTCGAGGGCGCCCGGCGCGCATGCGCGGTTGTTGCACATAAAAGGTATTGCTGGGCGCGCGCATATTTATTCATTGGTCGGTGCGCGTGCGCCAATACAATGTTAAATCACTCGGGTATAGTTTAAAGGCGATGTTAATGCCGTATTTATGTGGTAGAGGAAAAATATTAAATATTCTTTTACATCTTTCTAATATGCTAAATAGTATGTTCGTTACGGAAAGGCTTTTCGACATGGACTTTTGATATTAAGGTCAGTATTGAAATGACAAATGCTTGCTCTTAAAATGTGCATTCACCTTTAAAGTGTTCTGTACCCAAACATCGTTATTTTTTATCCCTCTAAAGAGGTTAACAAGTATACGGCCTATCCCGTGCGTCTTGCAAACTCAGTGGGAATCTCTCCTCACCCTTAATGAATAACATCATGCATACACTTTCTTGGAAACACCTCTGCGTGCCTAGTGCTGCAAGTTTTCTTAAAATTGCTGTCATCTCACAGATGGCACTATTGTGATCCCATATAAATCTGCGTTTACGTCAACGCAGTGACTTGTGACGGTGGCAGTGAAAAACTCAGTGATCTAATAACACGTAGATATCAAGTGATCCTTCTCAACAAATTGTCGGTACAATCAACAGTAGCGTGTTCATTCATTTCAATCAACACAGATGTAAAAAAGGCAGTTCTCTAGCCTTGCCAAATTCAATTAGACCATGCACCGACTGGCTCTGACATGGACCGCCCGATGCCAACACGTTTTTTAGATAGTTTTTTCAAAATACTAACCATATTCTTATCTCCAGTAACATTCACACATGGGCTCCGTGACATCGTCTGGTTTTTGTTTTTGTTCGGCCTATGGTGCAGGGCGTAGGAGATAGCGGGTTCTAATATGAAAATTTGTTTATAAGATGGCGATACATACATAAGACGACGTTCATAAGTGCCTTACAAGGGCGGTAAGGCACTAATAAACGTCAAAGAACTGACCACTGGTTCGGAAACTAGCCATGTCTATATGCTATACTTTGAAAGCAGGCTGGACTCACTATTCCATAAAAATTGAGAGAACATGTTTGGATTTTGGCTATTCTGAAAACTCTCGCAACGTGCTCGCTATGGAAAACAGAGTTAAAATGGCACTAATTAGTATGTGTGATTACATTAAGAACATTACAAAATTATGGAAAGAAAGAAAGAAAGATTTTTTTAATCAACACGCAGGACGCTTATAAATTAACACAGAAATACAATACCCCTAGACTACAGGCTTACTTACTATGTCTTTTGTAATAAATGCCTATAAATCGCGTATCTCTTTTCACTTGCTCCACAAATCTTCAATACGCCGGCTGTCACTATTTAAAGAACCGTTAACAAATTATTGAACAGAAGTAGTCGAAGAAAATATTTATGTTAAATACTTTTTGTTGCTTTATCTGCGGTAGTTGGCTTCTTTTTATATCCTGTTTTTATTGTTAGTAGCTCAAATTTATATATTCATTTTAGCACTTATATTGATGAAGATAAAAGCTAAAATCGCTCTGTTTATTTTAGTTCTCACCAGGTGTCAGGGCATCAACTTTTTGTTGTTAATTGATGGCTGTAAACAAATACAGTTCTAGCTGACTGAATACGATATAGCGAATGAGACTGATCGCCCAGAAGACGACTATTTGCAATAGCTTTTCTAATTTCTGAAGATAATTTAACGCAGTAGTAGATATTATATCACTGATTCTAATACACGAGAATAGAGTCTGGCTATATCATACAAAAATATCAAAACCTCATTCTCAGTGAAACAAAATTAACTTTTTGTCTGAATACTAAAACGAAAATATTACAAAAAAAAATTAAGAATGCCATAACTTTTCGTCTTTGGCGAAAAGTATGTGTTGCTGTTACAGCACCTGTGTTTACCCCTTCGGAGACCCTTCTGAGATGGCATTATCATATTATTGTTTTATTCATTCTCAAAAAAAACTCCAAATTGTCAAGTCAAACAAAAGGTATTATACTCGTATATCCCACGTATTTTAAACTCCGTGAGTAACATCTCTAAAGAATGACACAGGACTTAGCATCCTTATAACGCAATATATTTTATCTGTACACACAATTAGAGCTCTCTCCTGCATTAACATAAGTGGGTTGTAATGTAACGGTCTTGGGTCGTAAAATATTGGGATGACCCTATAAATGGGCCTTGCCCTTGTTTCACACAACATAACACACTTATGGGTTGGTGTGATTTTATGAGGGCATTCGACGTTGACTGATAATGATTTTGAAATGTGCCCTTATAGTTTTATATCAATACAGCCCTATTCCTTAATGTTATTTTATTCCTTTGAGGGTAAAAATTTACCAACTTTTGAATGTTATTAATTTATATCTTATTTTTTTGGCTGTTGCTAAAAAATCAGCTTCAACCTTCTAGCTTTAAAAATTACGCTACTTCCATACAACCTTTCGTCCCCTCTTTTCAACCGCTTACAACCTGTTTTCGCATTAATAAATGTATATGTCCTTTCTCAGACTCTAAACAATCTGCTTACTAAATTCATTTAAATCGGTTCGGTAGTTTTTGCGTGAAAGCACCAGAGACATATAAATAGAGTTTTCGCATTTATTATATTCCTCCTAGTAGTCCCATTAATTAATGTGTGGCGGTGCTCCTCTTTAGCGTATGGTTCATTTAACGCTATACCGAACTATAGTCTAGTTGTCTGATGTATTATGTTGCTTTATTCCTCAGGACGGGCAAAGATTGTTCATGGGTGCACCAGGCAGTTTCTACTGGCAAGGTAATCTTCATAATTATTAATTACTCATCAGAGGGGCATATGTATGTGTTTCACTCAATTTCATTCAGTAAAAAAGTGGTACGGGAAAATAATATTCTTTTATATTCAATTAGATACTTATTATATTGTATTGCTTATTTTAATTTGAATTGAAAACTTTTTGATCATATCTGTCCACTAGAAACGGATTGAAACACATACATAATCCAACAGGGTCAATGTGACGTCAATAAACATGGTGCTGGCGATGTGATGACCATTGATAGTGGTAATTATGATGGTAACTATCACGGAACAGTCAAACATGATGATTTTAGATGTAGTCAATGATGCAAATGCAGTCAATGCAGAATATGCAATTAAAGACAATTTTATTGATCCTGATCAAAATTCGGTCAGGTTAGACACGGAAAAGATAATTCGATCGCATAATCTAAAGAAGTCAGGCCTGCCAAGGTTGACCAATGACATATACCCGGTACTGACTTGATTTTTTTAATCCCAATTCACAGGGCGTACGTTTTCGTTAGACCCTAGCGAAAGGTTCCACTACTTTATGCCGAAAATACCAGACGAAGGTAAAATTGAGCTAACGTTGGCCAGATTGACATAATATCTTAACTTTTATTTAACAACAATAACATACCGACAGGCTTATGAGCGCCTAATCCTATTACGCCTAGACAACCATCTGCAGTATTTTAAATCTTTAATAATGTGGTACTTGAGTATAATTTGCTTACTTATATTAATATTTCGAGCGAAATTGTATTCAAAAACCGGATAGGAACCAGTAAACTGAAAGAAACAAAACCACCAGCAACTTATAATTTGGACGGAAATTCAGCAAAGGACTTAAACAAATCTTTGAGATGAAATCTTCTTTTGTTAATCTTAAAATTATACTCGAGAAATTATTAACAGATTTAAGATTGTTACTATTGATTGGCTGACATAGTAACAAATTCATTAGCATCCCGATTTCATGGCGTAGATTATGGTACAGCATCCTATGGGAATGATCCATTTCCTGCTCTACAAGCCCATTAGTTGTCCATTGATGTAGTTGAATGGTAACAAACAATTCTGCACGGAAATAATTAGATATTCATAGACTTCCTCATGTCATTCTCTTGTGCTAACTGATAGTCTATTTAGATGATTGTTTAGTTCTGCTAAAGGGATCTTTAACGTGATAAATATTCCCTTGATTAAGAGTTGTCAGTTTATGCATTTCTAAATTCACGTATTATTTCTGATGCTACTATTGTATACCTTGATATAGAAATAGTTAAGGGTCTCACAAATGTTAAATTATTAATAAATAATAAAACCCTTTATGTAAATAGGGATCCTCATCCATCCACAGGGAGGGTGGGAAAGGTTTTCATTAACGCTTCAAACATTATAACATCAAGTAAAATGTGTCCATGCTTTAAATATCTACTAATTGAACATTAAATATTATAAATAATTCGGTCGTTGTAACATTTGGTGGTTCGTTTCATAACATTATTAAATCACAATTTGGTGTGTTGAAAGAATTATCATTATTAATGACGGCTAGGGCAGCTTAAGATGCAGAGCAAATGATAGGTAATTTCTCAATATCATCACACATCGATCTTTAAAGATCTGGCTGCTTAATGATGCTTTAAAATCATGAAGAATGTTCGCTGAACATTGATCGTAACAAATCAATCATTTTAATGATCACATGCTGTTTCATTGTTAATGGATTCAATTTGTGTTGGGTTCCAATTGGACGACTGTTTATGAGGATATTTAATAAGGTTGTTGCAACATGTTAAGATTTTGAACATTAAATGCGGTATTTATTGGCAATTGCAAGCAAATATAATCTTCCAATTGGGACTATTTTTACTTTTACTGTAGAGTTCTGTACTAAAACAATATTCCCTTATAGGTCAGCTGATGTCACAAACTATGAACCAAAGGCCTATCCTAATCGCGACTCCCGAGTCTAGTGCAAGATTCGACGACTCTTACATGGGCTATTCCGTTACTGTTGGAGATTTTGCTGGGCAAGGCATCCAAGGTGTAGGTGTAGGAGTGCCCAGGGGATCAGATTTGAGGGGATTGGTAAGTTACATACTAACATCTTCACCATTAATTGTACATAATGTAAGTAGGACCTATAACAAACTAATTTCTTACAGGTGGTCCTTTACACATGGGAGTTGCAAAACATCAAAAACATCAGTGGCTCCCAAATCGGGGCTTATTTCGGATACAGTCTTGCGTCTGGGGATATTGACGGTGACGGAGCTGATGACATCATTGTTGGAGCTCCTATGTTCACAAAGCCGAAGACCATGGGTTATGAACATGGCAGGATTTATGTCATCTATCAAGGAAGGGATCGGGTAAGATTTTAAATAAGCTTTATCTTGAACCAAGAGTTTTAAATAACTAAATATCACATCTGATTTCCATGCTTGATTTTCAGTCCTTCTCGAAGAATCACGCTCGAACTGGAGAAATCTCAAGAGGTCGATTTGGATTGGCTGTTACGTCTCTTGGTGACATAAATTACGATGGTTTTGGAGGTAAGCCTTCTAATACATTTACATTTATGATTGTAATATGTTTTAACAGTTCAGGTTAACCTAATTCTTCGAAACACTCACCAAATATCTTTCCCTTGTAGACATTGCCGTCGGAGCTCCGTACAGTGGTGAGAACGGCCGCGGTGTGGTGTACATCTACCACGGCAGTGAACTCGGTATCCACGAGAAGTACTCTCAGGCCATCACAGCTGAGGAGATCTCACCTCTTCTCACAACCTTCGGCTTCTCCCTCTCTGGAGGGGTTGATTTGGACAACAATAACTACACGGACTTGGCTGTGGGCGCTTATAAATCTGATAGTGTTGTGTTTTTGAAGTGAGTCACTTTAACAAATCTTATGTGTCTGTAATAGTCTTCTAAAAACTACTTTTTACTCTCGAATATCAATGTCTGTATAAAAATAATTACGAATAGCAAGTATTATTTTGATGTGTGCCATGTTCGCAATATGAGTCTCAACTATGTATATTAATATCATCAGTATCTTCACCTTTATTGTCTTGAAATCCTTTTCTAACCTCATTTCGGTCTTTCTTCAGATCCCGACCAGTAGTGAAGGTGACTGCTGATGTGAACTTCTTGAGCGAGAGCAAGCTGATTTCGCTCACGGAGAAGGGATGTCACTTCGCTAACGGATCATCAGTTGCTTGTGCTCAGATCATGTTCTGTCTTACGTACACTGGTGTCAATGTTGATCAGCAGATCAGTAAGTAGATCATTTTGTTTATATCAGTATCTATATTTGATCCAAAAACTTAGTTAATCTCTCGCTTTTTAATTATTATTATATAAATGTCTTCATCATTATAATCGAATACATTCTGAACCATTATTGATTCATAACCCCTTTTATCAACATTAAGATATGTTTAAGTATTATATTAACAAATAGATACGTATAACTTATTTATTTATTTTCCAAGCGGAGGGATATTTCTGCTACTTCGGTGAGTGGTTGAAGTAGCGAATTTGTATCAACACATAACACTATAACAACAAACTTGTAATTTCATTAACGATACAAAACTGCACTCAGCTGGGTTTTAAGACAGACATGTAGTGCAAAATGAAATTACAAACATGTAAATAATACCACTTGATGTTAGTATAAGAGTTGAATAGATACTGTATGTATATGTTAAAGCACAGTTTATAAGTAATTGGGGTAATTATTTATTTATTACGTGTTACTGCTTCATACATGTAGATTGTGTATGCTATTTATGTACAAACAGTTTAAATGGATCTGTCTGATCATGATAGCTTCTACTATTCCAAAAAAAGCAATAATTGTACGTTTACCTTGTGGGTAATATTCACAAGATTGAACAATCCAAGAATCAGTCTATCTATCCATACATATAAAACTCAAAGTCCTGACCTAGGTGTATATCAACGCAAAGCCCAATCCCTTAAAAGCCGCTGGTGGATGTTAATCAATAACATTATTAAGTTAGTTGTTGTTAGAATCAAATTAAAATGATTATTAAATGTACAGAATTCGTGGTGACTTTGGATCTGGACTCGAGGCAGAAGACGATCCAAACCAAGAGGCTGTTCTTGAGCGAGACAAGAGAGACAACGTACACGACACACATACTCCTCACACAGGGGACGCAGGAGTGCAAGGATATCACTGTTTATTTAGACGTGAGTTGATATAAGATTACTTTAAATATCTCTAACGTAAAGATGAAGGTATGTAAGGCAGGACATGTCATGTGGAGGGATGAGGGTAATGTTGGCAATAAAGTTTTGTTTATGAATGTGGATGGTAACAAGGGGAGAGGAAGATCTAAGAAACTTATTACAGTAAATAATTTTCAATGTTAATTTTAGAAAACACAGTGGGAGTATTTGAAACAACTTAAAGTTAAACGAATGATCAAATTCACATCCATGATAAAAATAATGGGAATTCATTCGCTTAAGTAATTAAGGTAATAGGTATGTAAATACTTATCGGGATGGATTCAGATTCTTAATCCTCACCATATTTTTCCGCAGGATGAAATCCGCGACAAGCTGACCCCAATCGAAGTGAAGATGTCATACGACCTGGTGAAGCCAGACCAGCCTTCGGGCAGCATCGTGCCTCCAGTCTTGGACCAGACCAAGAGCATCACACACACCGACTCACTCAACATCCAGAAGAATTGTGGGGCCGATAACATCTGCGTGCCTGACTTGAGATTGGCTGCTTCTACGTAAGACTATTAGATTTTGTCACAAAACAGGTGTTTGATTATGATGGAAAAGCATATAAAGTAGGACTGTCTTAAAACGAGGTACACGCGCGTTTTCGGTACAAAGGTACCCTACCCCATCCAACACCCCTATTGCCTCTCATAAAAACCTGATGTTGAGTCACCTCTGCTTCAGCTCTGTTCAGATTGATAGATCAGGAGACACATAAAAACTAGACGCGATTTCCAACTACATATAGATACAATAGGCAATAGACACTCCAAACTAAACTCATCTTTATTTCAGGCCCATAATCAACTACGTCTTAGGCTCAGGAGAAAACGTGTACGTCGATGTAGAGGTGGAGAATTCCGGAGAAGATGCCTTTGAAGCCGCGTATTACTTAAGCATACCCCCAGGCCTGGCTTACTCTAAGATGGAGCGACCAGAGAAAAGCACCAATGACCTGCCTATCTACTGCTCCATTTCCAACAAGGACGCCAGTGGAAACAGTACTCTGAAGTGCGACTTGGGCAATCCTATGGCTAGAGGACAAAAGGTTAGTTAGCTTAAAGTATTTAAAATAGACTAGAACGACCCTAGGAAATCTGACACCGTTGTTCGAAAATGCTGACAATGTATGCGAAATTATTGGGATATAGCCACAACTGATTAGTACATTAGCAGTTAATGTAATACATACGAATACATGTGTATTCGATCATTGTTTTTGAGTGGGAAAGTAAGGAAAATTAGTCGCTCTATCTCCATACAGAACAAGGAGTGTCATCATTTTTGTGTAGACAGATTTATTCTTTTATGGCTTATTGCTATTATAGAGTCTTTTACTCGAATAAAGCAGAATACACTGATAAAAACAAACTTAGTAACTTCTTATGTAATATTCTCTTCATCAGGTGAAATTCCGCGTGATCCTGGAAGTGGACTCTCGAGTGACAGCCCTGCTCCTAAACATGGAGGCAAACAGCACCAACCCTGAACAAGACACGCAGTATGACAACACCATGCATATGTCCATCGGGGTGGTCGTTAAAGCACAACTTGCTATCATTGGGTAAGTTCTCACCTCATATACCTAACCCTCTCCGTGTCTTCAACTCCTGGTTGCTACTGAAATAACAGACGTGGTGATCCAAAGCATGGGTTTAAAGTGAAAAGCCAGTATCATCAAGGATTTTACCATCTTCAAGGATTGCTTATCCTGACCTTCCCATTATGGAGCTGCCACATTGTTACGAACTATTTACGCCTTATCAACAATCAGGTTGGTCTGCCGAAAAAATTGATGAAATTAGCTGTGTGAAGTGGTGTCATAAGCGTAGACCATTTATAGGTATAGAAAGTCTAGTAGACTACCCATCAAGTTCATTGTCTAGTTTAACTAATATTTTTTCCCATTGTCCAGCACATCAGACCCGCCAGAGCTGCATTACAACGCGTCTCAGTACGACACAACCAATCTACGAGACGAGACCAAACTGGGCCCGCAAGTGATACACAAATACAACATCAAGAATGAGGGTCCCTTCTCCGTCGACGAAGCCGTGGTGTACTTCATGTGGCCTTATGAGACGCTCAGTGGTAAGGGAATATATTTAAGACACACAAACTTAAATTATGCAATCATTATATGATAGATAGCAATATGGCAAATAGCAAAATGGCTAAGTTACCAATTCCTTATACAAGGCTAGTTTCCATTCACTTTCTGGTGTAAATAAGTGCCTTACCGGAGCCAAACTGGACAGTAAAAATTTCATTAATTCCAAGTTCAAATTTCGTGAAGTCAGATTTGGCTACCAGCAAGTATGTTTGAAGGAGATTGCGCAAGAATCGAAATAAAAATCCCTCTTATTACAAAACATAGATTTATAGAGATTGGTTTAAAAGTAGCTCTCTAGTATCTTTCTGTGATACGTATTTAAAAAGGGATGGAAATAGATTTAGTTCGAGTTTAGTTTTCGCTCAAACCATGTGTTGTAATGAGGGAGTTTGTGTGCAGTGTATGACTGGATAGGGGCTCTTCGTGATACTAATATTCGAGATTTGCCCTTAAGTTAACTAACTGGTTTTGCAACCACATGTTTAACTTTAATCTCTTCGTATTTCAGGCGACAGTTTAATGTACATGCTGGTGGAACCCCAACGGCTCGGTGACGTGCAGTGCGACCTGGCCAGGCACATCAATCCGAAGGAGCTCTTTGTCAAAAACCCTTATGTTTATCTTCTGAATAAAGAGAAAGAAGGTACGTCTAATATCAACATTGATTAAACTTAAGTCATTTTAAATTCTATGAAAAATGTGTTGTAAGTAATAGCTACCAATTTCAGAAATTGCAAGTGAAACATCAAAATTCAGATAAATATATTGTTTGAGAAATTAAACTTGATCTTACATAATTCTGATAAATGTTTGGGTCTCTGAATATGCCTGACACATGGCCAGCCATTTGTAAGGTCATGCAGGAAATGTGTTAAGATTAGTGCAGAATACTCATAATAATTGCTATGTAATTTTGTTTTACAGCAATGATGAGCACCGACTTGTACTCCGCATCTCAAATATCTGGTGGTGGCGGCTATTATGGACAAAGTGAGCACACATTTTATTTAAAGCAATTATTATACATATAATAAAATTAGAACTAGTGGCCCAGTGATCCATATGAGTAAGTCCTGCATTGAGTAGCATTTTACCAATGAGTTTGTCTAAAACTTAAGTGCAATCTTGACACACCCCGAGCTTAACGGTGAAAGAAAACATCGCGAGGAAACGGAATCTACATAATTGTATGTCTGAGAAGAAATTCAAAGAATACTCTGGCATTGATAATCTTCTGGCAGGCGAAAATTTAGCTGATAATAAAGTTAAGGAAGGCATAAATTTGATGAAATAATCCTTAAACCAATAATTTATTCTTTTTCTAGCATTATGGCAAGAAAACTCCGTTGGAGATCAAGTGGGCAGTGAAAGCGGTTACTTAAGCGGTGGTCACGCCAGTAGCAGTACTAGCAACACTTACCGCGGCCAGAGCGGCAGCCAAGCTTCTAACAGCCAGGGGCAGTTCAGCCAGAGTGGACAATTTGGTCAAGGAAGTACGCAATATGGCCAAGGTAGTACGCAATATGGTCAGGGTGGTACGCAATATGGACAAGGTAGTACGCAATACGGACAAGGTTCTCAAAGTTCGCAATATGGCCAAAGCAGTGGACAATACGGCCAAGGTAGTACCCAATACGGGCAAGGTAGTACGCAATACGGTCAAGGTAGTACGCAATATGGACAAAGTGGTGGACAATACGGGCAAGGCAGTGGGCATTACAACCAGGGTGGAGGTCAAACTTCTGGAAATACCTACAGCTACAACAGAACTTGGTCAGGTGGTGAAGGTCTTACTGCGGAGGAACAAGAGCAGATAAGGAGGAATATTTCCTTAGCCCTTGCGAATAACCAGGGTGGATCTGCCCAGGGCTTTGGCCAAGGTGGCCATGTCATCGTCAGAAATAAGACAGTACTCTACGACAGTAACCATAATGTGATTTCCCAAACGGAGTCCAGTACTGAATATGGCATTCTTGGTCATGAAGGTGAAGCAGGCAGCTCTTTCAATGTGTAAGTATAATTTGTCAGTCTATTTCATGTATATTTGATTGCTGATCGGAATAAAGGTGATTCCATCCTCATACAATTTGACACGGAAATCTTCTTTATGTTTTTTGTAACGAAACATGCTTTATTCTGCGACAATATGACGCTCTTTACGTCTTTGCATTTAAAGACATTCCGAAATTTAGCAAAGACTGTTCAATGACGAATAGTTATAAACAGAGAGACGGAAAACAAATTCACTAATAAGATGGGGCCGTGACATTCACACAATATATTCTTAATGATAATATTAATATACTTTAATTAATAGGTACGTTTTGATTTAACATTTTCCTTTTGGATGAATGAATCACAGAAAATTAATATTTATGTCATTTTAAATTTCAGCTATGCCAATCAGGGAAATCAACAGCATTCAGGTCAGTTTGCCCAAAACTCCAATCAAGGATACGTTCAGGGACAAAGTTCTGGAGGCTTCAGGCAAGGTTCAAGTGGATATAACCAAGGATCGGGAAGCTATGGACAAGGGGGGAGCTATGGAGGCTCCGGATCTTATAATCAAGATTCTGGATCTAGCTACGGAAACTCCGGCCAACAAGGCTTCGTGCACGGTGCCTGGGCTACCACAGAAACTGTCAACTCTGACGTCATGAACGCTGGTTCTTCAACCTTCCGCGGGGCTTCACGAGATACCACCGTAGTTGGTGATGAAGAAGATGACAAAATTGAAGGCTTCGGAGCATACGCTGCTCATAATCCTAACAATGAATTCAGATATGGTATTGCTGATGTGACGAATAGTCAGGGCGGTTCTGGTAGTTCAAGTTCGCGAGGTGCTTATCAATCTGGCGGAGGATCTGTCCAATCTGGAGGCAGTGGCTACCAGACTGCCAGTAGTGGATATTCCTATTCAAGAACAGGTAAATGGCCCAAGAAAGAATATTAAATTAGATTTAATCTTGGAGGTATAATTTTGTATTAATGTTCTTTATTATTCTCTTCTAGGTGGACAGATGTACAACTCTCATACAGGTGGCAGCTTCGGCTCTTCATCAGAACGACGGGAGAGCACCAGGCGACGAAGAGATACTGAGGTAAGGAAATAAAAACAATGTTAATCGTTATATTCTATCGTGAAGCTATTAACGTACATGTTCTATCTTTTGACAGTTTAAACCTTTTTTTTTGTAACAAGGACTTGATAAACAGAATACAAACGACAAATTATATGTATATAAATCATACGTAATTAATTAGTTGTAAGCAGAGGTGTTGTGACAACAACACCCACATTTCACCGAATATGATAAAATGCTAACGTAACCGGTGAGTCCATCGCCGTCTCATGCACTATACATACGTCTTTGAATTACTTCTCAGACATATGCAGACTAACCGTATAGTATATTGTCCATCGCTCTCTTTGCATAACATAATACAACTTACTAGCAGTTACAAAAAGCAAACGGCCCACGGCCTCAATAGTTCGCCATGAGGAAATATCTTGTCATGACCTAAATAAATTAAGCTCTATTCAATCTTTCAGCAGGTAGACCCGGAGCTGAAGAAGATCTTAGACAAATGCGAGGCAAAGTACAAGTGCGAAGTGCTCCGGTGCTCCACTGGGCGGCTGCTCAAGGGACAGGAGGTCTGGTTCGCGTTCAGGTCCAGGATCAACGCTTCTGTCTTGAATGAGGTAAATATATTATAATAATAAAATAATAAATAATGTTTGGATATTATTATTATTATTACACTTAGCGACATCTAGCCATGCAAAGCTTGTATAATGGATACCAGACAACATATACTTGTATACTTTTATATATACACACACATACATATATGCTCACGCCTATATTCCCCGAAGGGGTGGGCAGAGGTGTTGTAAGTTTCAACACCCACATTTCACCGAATATGATTAAGTGCCAACGTGACGGGGTGAGTCCATCGCCGGCTCAGGCACTATACATAAGTCTTTGCATTATTTCTCAGACATATGCAGGTTTCCTCACGATGTTTTCCTTCACCGTAAAGCACGTGGTGTGAAATCACTGTACATAAGTTTTTTTAAAAAACTCATAGGTATAGGCCCCACTGGGATTCGAACTTGCGTCGCTTGCGTAGCAGGCGAATGCTCTAACCCCGAGGCCACCACGGCTGTTTTTATATATACTACAAATATATAATACAAATACTTACTTGTCAACACAAAACATAAAGACATAAACACAAACGGTCATAGGTGTAACATGTGTAGACATGACGTGTCTTTACAAGCAGTTGGTGTTCTAAATGGGCTGTGTAGAATGAGACAAACGCGACATCGTCCGCGTAATAAATAACTGGCACTTTAGCATTCACAACATCTCCTAACCGAATTTTGGTCACGGCGGCCAATCAACATCAACGGGGATCAGCCATCTGCACAGAAGATATTATAGTGCACAAGTGTGTGCGCAAACACAGGTGCACTCTTTATTCCCTCACTCTCATAGTCCGATGGGAGGCAATCCGACACGACCGGAGAGAGATCAGACGTAAGACTTAAAGTGCTTTCCCAGGGGGTGTAAGCACCGCTAACTTCCAAACTCCGGGCATTTATTGTGAATTTATAACATTAGTATAGAAGTAAATGTTCTCCTAATCTGACAAGAGTCTTCATAATATTAATAATATGAACTTGAATGTTTTAATTTCAG
Source organism: Watsonalla cultraria (assembly GCA_964035505.1). Lineage (NCBI taxonomy): Eukaryota > Metazoa > Arthropoda > Insecta > Lepidoptera > Drepanidae > Watsonalla > Watsonalla cultraria. The sequence continues at coordinate 11,861,680 of OZ037714.1, forward strand.
ATCTCAAAAGAGCGTGCCGTAATCCTGTCAACGTTAGCAGCGACGCGTATCTCCCGGATGCCGATAGTGGGCCGCGCGAGCGACCCGTCGTGGCACACGGCGGAGGCCCAGACCATCGTGACCCCTCAGCTGGAGGCCCTCGAGTCGGGCTCCATCCCGCTGTGGGTCATCATACTAGCCGCCGTCGCTGGGGCCTTACTGCTTCTGCTGCTCATCTTCGCTTTGTATAAAGTAAGTTTTTTTTTATTTGTTTAATTAGTGGATGAGAGTTCGATGAATCACTGTCTTTTAGGCTTATTTGTGAAGATGGAATATAAACGAATATTTTACCTTTATATTTTGAGGAATAAGATTAATTGAAATAAATGTTTTTGACAGATTTAATCGCCTAATAATTACGTTTTGTTCTTCTTAGAGTCCTCTTCTGAAGATTAACACACAATAATATTTATTATGGTACCTAGAGTGTGGTATGGTATTAGTTTTGATACTTAGGTTACGATTTAAAAGTTATTCATGCGAAGCATTTTAGATAATAATGTTTTCATCCCACCATCTCGGAAAGAGTATTTTTAATCAATATCTGAGTTGAAAAGCCGTTTTTATTCTCTAGAGGATAAAGTAAATTGAATTTAGAACATCGTGTGCACTAAGTTTGTGAATTAAAAAAAACATTAAACCTATTTACTGCTACCTCTATGGTGCCGAATATATCATTCAACTTTTTTTTTTGCATTTAGTCATTTCTTCGCTGAGGTGGAATGAAAAGTAACGTGTTGCCCTCGAGTGCGAAGATTTTTCACCTCGTGCTCTTTTGATTCCCTCGCTAACTCTCAGGATTCTCAAATTGAATCACGAGCGCTTGCTCGGTCATCAAAATTGAACACGCGGTTAAAAAGCTACTTTGCACTCTTGTATAACAAATAACTATTGTTAAATCTAACCTTACAGTGCATTGTGAAAAAAACGACCCACCTTAAAATCAATACTTTCTTAATTCCAGTGCGGCTTCTTCAAGCGCAACCGTCCCTCCGACCACACTGAGCGCCAGCCCTTAAACGGCCACGACGAACACCTTTGATATCCAACCACTGATTTAGGCATCACTAGCGACACTGGTGGTACGAGCGACCTCGGCGTCACCACCGTCACAGATGGTGCCACCGACTCCAGCTCGTCCACTGACGCCGCCAGTGACGTCACCAGCAGGGATTCCACCAGCTTTGATAGATACTGACAACGGAACGTTGTCTGGTATAGATTTTAAACTGTGCGCGCCCTTGATCTAATTAGATGCCTAATATGAAAATGAAGTGCCATTTTTTGCATGTCTGTGTATTATTTGGGCCAACTGTTTCAACAATTAGTTCTTTTTGAGTTCTAAAAGCTTAATGCGAAGAAAACAGTATGAAAGAAAGACCTTTCCTCTTAATTTTGGCACGTATTTACTAACCAAATATGTTCGCGGCATCTATTTAGATCCATATTGTGAATGCACTCGAAGTCTCTATTATTATTCTATTTTAAAATGTCATTTAGGGGTCATCTTTTGCCTTTATGGATGGCAGTATCCGCTTACCATCAGATGGAATATGCGTATCATAATGTTAGTATGTAAAATCAAAAATGGTTGACATATTACAAAATCAAAACCCGTAACTGAATGGATTTTGATCTGGAATGTAGTCCGTACCTTTCCTGTTATTACGTTTGTATAAATTATGTGTAAAAATCAAGGAAAGTGTACTTAATTCATCCAAAACCTCATGAAACCCGACCATAGTGCCTTCAACGATTTTACTATAAATATGTTAGTAAGGTGTATTCTGAAATTATGTATAAAACTAAATTTCTATAATAATATATAACTAGTCACGATACGAAAGTATATATTCACGGTACATATAGTTATACATATAGATAAAATATATATAAATGAATGTGTGATACTATAGTGTGTCATTTTATGGAAGTTATTGAAAAATGTGATCTAAGTGGTTAAAATTAGGGGTTATATTACTAAATTCTAATAGTTAACATTGAAGACTAGCTTACCGTACTAATAAGTGTGCTTTACTTTAATAAATAAATGTTTAGGAGGCAGCATCTCGTAGGATTAATCAAGCCGGTAAGAGCCAAAGGGCCCAGTTATGAAACTATAGCAATAATTTTGTGTGTTGTGTAAAAAATTGCATTGAAAAAAGGCTTGGTGCTAGTTTTCGACGAAGATAATGCAGTTTTTTTGCAAGTAAGTGTAATTTTGTATCATACACTTGTAGGGAAATTTGGATATTTTTAGAAAATCATAAATTTAGTGCCTTAGACATATCTCTATAGATGAAAAAGAAGCTTTTTAAAAGGATGATAAAAGCACAGACGTAGTATTTTTATGTCTATGGATGAAAGTATTGCTTGGGTTTGTATGTGTGCCTTCTGAAACTGCCAGTTACTAATAATATAAATAAATGTAAATAAATACTTTTTGGGTAATTTGCGGGATGATTTTCACAGAAAAGTCAATGTTTCAACTTTTATTTATTTTGATATTAAATAACGGCGTGTGTTTATTTGTACTTAAAAAAATGTGAGTGGATTACAGCGTAGATAAATTCATTAAAAAATAAGATATAGGCAGTTATCAATCTTTACTGTAAGCATTTTAGATGCATCATCATCATCTGCCTGGCCTTATCCCATGTATTTGGGGTCAGCACTTGATTCAACCCGATGTGGCTGATTACCTGATTTTTATACGAAGCGACTGCCATCTGACCTTCGTAACCCCTTTTTCGAGGAAAATCGGCAATCTGGGTTAAACCAGTTGTCAGACTTTCTTAGGCCTCTGAATGACCTGTAACGATTGCCAAAGATGTTGAATTGGCAACCGGGACCGACGGCTTAACGTGCTCTCCGAGGCACGAAGGGAACTCGGGCGGTCACTCATCCAACTACTGGCTAGGCGTATGGTTGCTTAACTTTGCTGATCGCATCATATGCGCAATAGCAACAGTGCCACGAGCCCCTCAAGCATTTTAGATGCATATTTCTTTGAAATGTTTCGTATTTGTATTTCTCTAATAAGTTTATTCGTGAAACAAAAAGTACTTACCCACTATGACTGTTATTTTATACTGGAACCGAACATGTTATCTACCTACTATAATATTAATGTTTTGTTTCTCGTAAGTGATTTGTAATCTTAGAGAAATAATAAAGATCTTAAACCATAAACCATAAAATGCCACACAACAAGACGCTAAAGTTTGAAACATTTTTTCTGTGAAAAAATTAAAGTCCCCGTAAGCCAATTGTTACATTTTTGTAATTATTTTAATTATTATTTATTTGGGAGTAATTATTAATAAGATACAGCTTATATTTCTAGTTAATTTAATAAACAATTAAACATACATAGATGCCATATTTTTAATAAATATGTAATTTTGGTTGTAATATAATATTTTAATAACTATTACTTTTGCATTTACCAAAAAAACCTTGAAATAAAATTTTGTTTTTAATTATTTTGTTTTATTGTTAGACAAAATTATTCATATCTTCAACAGACAAAATATATACAAAATCGGTATGTAAATCGGACGGGACATATATCATACTAGCTGTGCCCTGCGGTTTCACCCGCGTAGATTTGGTTTCATGGTTCATGTCACGGAACCCTAATATTTTTTATAAATAAAAGTAGCCATGTTACTCCTTGAAACATCAGCTACCTGCCAGTGAAAGTCCCGTTAAAATCGGTCCAGCCGGTACGGAGACAGACAGACAGACATACCGACAGACAGACAGACAGAGAAAAAATTAAAATCTGGTTTTTCTATGTCAGAACCGTGTCTGTGTATTATCATATGAATTTAATGAAAAGTTCTAATTTTAGAATTACAAACAAGCACTTCAATTTTATTTATCTGTATGTATAGAAGATGTTTAGATATAGATGTATAGATGTATGTATACATTATGCTCACGCCTGTATTACCCAAAGGGGTAGGCAGAGGTTTTGTAGTAACCACACTCACTTTTTACCGAAGACGATTAAGTGACAACGTGACAGATGGTGAGTCTATCGCCGCCTCAAGCACTATGTATACGTCTTAAAATTGCTTCGAGACGTAAGCAACTGCATTTTTCACTAAGATTTCTCAGCGTCGAACTCGACGACGAGCGTTGGTTTCAATCATAGGAAATTGATACATAATACATAAAGAATAAGGTTTAATTTCATATCTTTAAAACTGACACTCGATGACGAGTGCGACGCTAATAATCCTTATTGAATAACCTGGCAGGTTTCCTTACGATGTTGCCTTCACGTATATCACACATATTACCTCTGAAAACATGAATTATTTGCAGGTATACACGAGCAGAAATCTAATTAAAATTCTTACAAATTCACACAAAGGATTTCCGCCTCGCAAACAATGTTCACACACAAAATAACAGTAAAACATAAAAGAAACTAATGCAATTAACCCGCGCGACTATAAACCAGGGTCCATTATAACCCCTCCGCCGCAAACAAGGTTAATTATCCCTTGCAATGGCTCTCCTGGTCCTTCCGACCCCGTTATGGACACTATTGTTGATTTGTGCTCACCCTTTAAGATAAGTACTTTTTTTGTTATGGCATTATTTGACACAGGTGTAGTTGTATCTGTTTCCGAGTCTTATTATATACTAGTTGTGCCCCGCCGTTTCATGGATGTCCCGCGGAACCCTAATGTTTTTTTTTTATATGAAAGTACCTGCCTTAGTTACTCCTTGTAAAAATAGCTACCTGCCAGTGAAAGTCCCGTTAAAATCGGTCAAGCCGTTTCAGAGATTACCCGGAACAAACAGACAGACAGACAGACAGACGGATAGACAGACAGAGAAAAAAATTAAAACTTGGTTTTTTAGTGTCAGTAGCGTGTATACTTTCATATGCATTTAGTGAAAAGCTGTTATTTTGGAATTACAGACACTTCAATTTTATTTATCTGTATGTATGTATAGATGTATAGATTAAGGCTCCATTGTGTCAAGGCTAAGACAGTACCTAGATATACCAGTAATTGACACCTGTTCAATGAGGGTTGAAATCTTAAGACGCCCAGACTGAAAACAAATGACTAGTTCAGGTACTGCTAAACTACCTACCCTTCAAAACCACCAATAAAGTACTAAACCACACATATACATTATTCATTTCTCTGCGCGTCTGTCTGTTCCGGCTATACGCTGTGAAAAAGCTGAGTCGATTTCAACGGTACTTTAACTCGCACATAAGTGATGTTACTTAGCCAACTTTTATTGAGTGCGATTTATGCACAAGAAATTAAGTCTACGCAGGAGAAACCGCGGGGAGGTACGGTGATAAACTATAATTACTTTGTACCTCAATAAAACAATACCCTCATTGCCCTCTTTAGTGAGGGCGTGATCAACCCTCTCAAGATACCTACTGCCGAAACTTGCCACTTGTAAACTAAGTGGAGCGATGTCACTGAATGGTACAGATAGCAAAAACAAAGGTACAGGGGACACATAAAGTTGTCACAAGCGGCGCCACACCAGACACGGAATGGCCATAAATCATATCCAAATCTTATTGCAATATTGCTTTTGATATGCCGTAAATATACCAAGGAGTTTTTGTTCAGCTTGATATTTTTGTTAACATGCATGTGAAAATTGTATGTAAGAAGGGAAAGTAAAACTGACGTGGTTATTCAGGTTTCACCCACGTAGTTCCCGTTCCCGTGGGAGTATGGGGATAAAATATAGCTTATGTTACTCGCTATGATGTAGCTATATATTGCTGAAAGAATTTTCAAGATCAGTCGATGCAAAATTCAATGCAAACAGACAAACAAAAAAACAGTCAAAACTTTTTTGTCTATACAGATAAAAAAATTGAAATTTACAAAATCCATGATTACAGCTTTTCACTAAATGCATATGAAAGTATATACGGTATTGATATAAAAAAATGTTTTTCTCTGTCTGTCTGTTAGTTTCGGATAATCTCCGAAACAGCTAGTTAATAATATTAGCGTAGATCTCTTTATAATACTAATGAAGATGTATCCTTCCAGGGAGTATTCGAAAGGATACACAGAGGTGTTGTAACACCTACTATTCACCGTAGACAGTTAGATAGTTGCTAAAGTGACAGATGGTAAGTCTGTCAACATGTCGTATTTAAGGTGGTCTACACTCACCATGTTTCTATTGTATACCTACATGCACCTGAGTTTTGAACAAAGTGTTCACCTAATCGATCATCATGGCTGTTTTGAATACAGATGTCAGTCTAATCTTATTAACACATACGCTAGACTTTAATCTGGGACTAGTCATGAAATATTGAGGTCCATAGAGTGCTAAAATAGGACTTAAAATAGGATTAAATCAAATTAATTTATTAATAATAATAAGTATATGGCATGCTACGAGTATATCGCCATCTCGTCCCAAACTAAGCAAAGCAAAAACTATGGTTTCCAGACAACGAATATAAATTATTGTAATACAAATACCTTGAAGAATGAAATACACACAAATATTACATATCAATTAATTTAGGGTTTGACGATCCTTCTTAATAAATCAAACTACACATTAGTTTCCACTTCAATACAAATTCACTTTCTGATGAAAATCGGTGGAAGTCCATGCGGCACATTCTGGTTTATAATATAGTCTGATGCAACTAAGCGGTCTCTGGGCATCGCTATAGCACTCAAATCAGCCGGCACTTCAAAATCCCTATCATTCTTAAACTCAGCTTCGTCTCCATATATTGAATCGAATAATTCCGCTATTTCTCCTCCATCGAACAAACCACCATTGTGAGGTATAACAGTTTCCAATTGATTAGGATCATAAGTCACCATCCCAGTATGAGAATTATAATCAATAGTCGGATATGTCAGTCCATTGGTATTGAAAAGTGGATTGAAAACAGATGTTATTTGGCATATTCTGTCCAATGAGCCCCCAAAGCCCATCAATTAGGTCTCTTTTCTGTACTTCATGGATGGATGTATCATCACGGTGATTCGTCACTTTGTGCTCTTCTGTATTTGGCTTGACATCTGTCCCGAAATCGTTTTCACAAACACTTTTTGTTACTAAAATTGAGAGTACTATTGGTATTAAATAGTTCATTTTTTATACTCAATTATAAAGTCTACGTGTTCAACAGCTGCAAGCCTCTTTCGGATAACTGAATGTGACTAATCGCTAAACTAATTACTAATCTATTAACTAATTGCTGTTGACAACATATTGACGTATTATTTGGGCAGCTACTTATCAACTGAGACCAGAAAGAAGTACTGAATTTAATAATTTGCTTCAAGCAATTCAATCGCAGTCAAATAATATCTTGGAGTAATGTTGTGTTCCTGTCCGAGTAAGTTCAACACTATAATTATTCTAAAGCAAGTAATCATTGTTCTTTGAATGGAAATATTTATACAATTTTAATATTAACTAGCTGTGCCCTGCGGTTTCACCTGCGTAGATTTAGTTTCATCCTTATTATTTTTAATGAATAAAAGTAGCCTCAGTTACTCCTTGAAACATCAGCTCAGAAAGCTCATCAGAAAGTCCCGTTAAAATCCGTCCAGCCGTTTCAGAGATTACCCGGAACAAACAAACAGACAGACAGACAGAGAAAAAATTTAAAACTTGGTGATTTAGTGTCAGTAGCGTGTATACTTTCATATGCATTTAGTGAAAAACTGTTAATTTAGAATTACAAACAGACACTTCAATTTTATTTACCTGTATAGATATAAGTTGTAGAAGTAATTTTTTAGCAACTTGTATGCTTGGTTTATGAATTGGTGTAAATTTTTGGGAAATATTAGGAAAAAATTATCTTCAATTTTCTTTTTTAGATCAGCTTGGAAGCAATTACTTACGTCCACGCCAACGGTTTCCTTATATATGTACACGCCTGAAGGTGTGGGCTTTATACTTTTTGAACACACACATTTCGCCAATCGCCATTAGCCGGGAACTAATCCAGATTCCAGTCTGCAGGAAGTTACAGAATATAATAAAACCTAATAACATTTTGTCCAACCCGGGGTTCGAACCCAGGACCTCGTGTTCAACAGAAGCTCATGCGACCCCTAGAACACCGTGACAGCCAACTGTTTACGGAAGCTATATCATACAATATTATTAAGAGCTTGTTTGAGATTCTCGTTGTGTTGTGTACCTACGTGTTGAGGTCCTAGCTCCATTGTCATCAGAGCCTAGTGCGAGTTTTTTACTGCCGCCGTCACAAGTCACCGCGTCGTCGTAAACGCAGATTTGTATAGGATCGAAGCAGCGCCTCAGTCGGCCTAAAGATGACACTATTGTGAGCCCATACAAATCTGCGTTTACGTCGACGCGATGACTTGTGATAGCGATTTTATGAAAACTCGCAATAGGCTAGGCCCTCCGATACAAAATATTTAAACAAAAATATACCTACAGTGATTCCATTATTTATAAAAGTAGCAAATTCGTAAGTGGTATTCTAGTGTTACTAGTTTTGTAGTATATTATATTAAAAAATACAACCAGAATGTTTTGTAGATATTTTGATATGATACAGGTACGTAGTAATAGGCCATTTCCTTTGCATATAGTATTTCAATTGTCACATTATATTGTAAATAGCTGTGCCCCGCTGTTTCACCCGCGTGGATTTAGTTTCATGTTTCATGTCTCGGAACCCTAATATTTTTGATAAATAAAAGTAGCCTAAGTTACTCCTTGAAAATTCAGCTACCTGCCAGTGAAAGTCCTGTTAAAATCCGTCCAGCCGTTTCGGAGATTACCCGGAACAAACAGACAGACAGACAGACGGATAGACAGACAGACAGAGAAAAAAATTTAAAACTTGTTTTTTCAGTGTCAGTACACTTTCATAGGCATTTAGTGAAGAAAAAAAAATTTGGACTAACAAACAGACACTTCAATTTTATTTATCTGTATGTATAGAGTATAGATGTATAGATTTTAACACAGTTTAACCTTCAAACTTTGTAATTTAAAACACCTTTAGTGAACATTTTCTAATTTAAGGGCAAATGCATGCAGGCAAGGGCATGGTAGCATAAAACAGCTCCGCTGCAAGTTGAAAAATAATTTAATAATACAGGGGCCCTACCATGAGCTGTTATTGCCATGACAGTTTCACTCATTTATGAGACAGATGTATGTGACGTGCATACATCTGTCACTTTCGCACAACTGAATTATCATTACAATAAGAGCTCATGGTTGGGCCCCTGATCTAATTTTGATTGTATTTGACATACATTTTTTTACTACCCTCAATTTTAAGTGACACAACAAACAGTAAGATCACCTGACGCCATTGCATATTCAGTCACAGTCGCGCAAGGATGTGTCTCTTGTGAACATAGAGCAGTGTAGTGCAGTAAGGTAAAATTGTGCGGTAAAAATTTCATATGATTAATATTGTTTCGATGATATTTACATGATGCCTGGCTGAGTTTCTTGCCGGTTCTTCTCAGAAGGCTAGTTTTCGAACCGGTGGTAAATTCTTGCCTTTCATAAGTGCCTTACCAGGGCCTGAACTGAATAAATATTTTTCATTTTCATTTTCATTTTCAAGGATCCTATTCTGGACCGAGCTTAAACTGTCATACTGAGCAGAGAACGAGTGGTGGGAGTTACACAGGTAAGTGGTAGAATAGTTATTGGTATAATTACTGCTAAAATAGCAAAATCCACACTATCTTAGTCCTTGTAACATCTGCTATGTTCGAGTGAAGTGTGCCTTTTAAAATCAAACGATATAAAATGTATGGAAATGACATAAATCAGTCACGTGACATATGTCATTCCCGTACATATATCGTCTATATATATCGTCCCGTGGTCGTCCATACAATGGACCCACGCCACCCTATCACGCATTCAAGTCTCGCTCAGCCTCTCGCCGTGTAGTTATTGTGTTAATATACTGAGCCCAGCAGTGGGCATCTCTTACGCACGAGCACCATATTTAATGACGTCACGGATTTAGGCCCCCTCTAAACGTGTATTGATACTTTGCCTTTTATTAATAACTGTTTATTACGAGGAAGCTTATTGAATTGGGTAATGAGACGATTTGTATTCTTGGAGTGGTTGACTCATTATTATTGTGTGTTTATTGATTTGAAAACATCGTGAGGAAACCTGCATAGGTCTAAGAAGTCATTCAAAGACGTACCTATGTATAGTGCCTGAGACGGCGATGGACTCACCCTCTGTCACGTTGGCACTTAATCATATTCGGTGAAATGTGGGTGTTGAAAATTACAACACCTCTGCCTACCCCTTCGGGGATGGCTTGAGCATATTTATATTTTACTAGCTGTGCCCCGCGGTTTCACCTGCGTAGCTTTAGTTTCATCCTTATTGTCGCATAACCCTAATATTTTTGATAAATAAAAGTAGTCAAACACCCCTCAAAATATCAGCTACCTACTAGTAAAAGGCTCGTTAAAATCCGTCCAGCCGTTTCAGAGATTACCCGGAAATTAGACAGACAGACAGAGATTTTTTTTTATACTTGGTTTTTTAGTGTCAGTAGCGCGTAAACTTTCATATACATTTAGTGAAAAGCTGTTATTTTGGAATTACAAACAGACACTTCAATTTTATTTATCTGTATAGGTATATGTATAGATAAATTTTTTTAGCTCTTAGCAGCTAAGGACACGAAGTCCTGGGTTCGACCTCCGGGTCAAGTCAAAAGTATTATTGGTTTTTCCATCTGTAATTTGCTGTTGCAGCCCGGAGTCCGAATTAGCGCTTGGTTGATGGCAACCAAGTTAATGGTGTTTTTTTTGTCTTTTTCTACCCTTTGGGAAATACAGGCGAGTAATGAGTAAGTTCCAATTCTATGCTACATTGTATTAGATAGGTACTCAGCAGATACCTAAGTTATAATTAACTAAGTCGAAGTTAAAGCGATCCTTCATGCATAGTGTTCCAAGTTAAGTTATGCTTTAGGGAACTAATGATAGTTGGCTGGAGTCTACACTATTACCAAGGTCTTGGAGACTGAGACTGGATTGACAATTTAATTTATGACTAGACTAGAGCCGTGTTGGCCGTGGGGTTAGAACACTCACCTGCTATACAAGCGACGCAAGTTCGAATCCCGGCGGGGCCTGTACCAATTAATTTTTAAAAAAATTTTATTTATTTTTTAAAACTTGTGTGCAGTGATTTCATAGAACGTGCTTTACGGTGAAGGAAAACATCGTGAGTAAACCTGCATATGTCTGAGAAGTAATTCAAAGGTTTATGGAGACGGCGATGAACTCACTATCTGTCACGTTGGCACTTTACCATCTTGGAAAAGTGGGTGTTGTTGTTACAACACCTCTGCCTACCCCTACGGGGAATACAGGCGTGAGCACAGGTATAGATGGCGTGAGCATATGTATGTATGTAGACTAGATACGGCTGTGAAGTTTCATCCTTATGGTCGCGGAAACCTAATATTTTTAATAAATAAAAGGTAGCTTATGTCCTTTCTCAGGGTCTAAAGATTGTCTGTGCCAAATTTCATCAAAATCGGTTGAGAGGTTTAAGCGGGAAAGCGTAACAGACAGACAGACAGAGTTACTTTCGCATTTATAATATTAGTAGGGACTAGATACGGCTGTGAAGCTACGCACCATTTTCCTAAAGTAACATAGTTTTGCTTTATAAAAAGACACCTACCTTTTTATCGGTGCTGTCACGATTTATGAGCGCTCAGCGAAAGCTTTTAGAGGTTACTGCTCATGTAATTTATTTGCGGACAGACAGTTGGACAGAGACAGTGTCATAAAATGACTATTGCATCTGTACAAATATTTTACTAGCTCTCGTAATTTCATATAGAAATATTCAACCGCGATTTTACCCCCATAAAGATTTTGAATAACCTTTTCTGTTTATCTATACCTAGGGTATACTTCACCTAGAATACAAGTCATGTTAAAATAAAAGTACGTGGACGAAGCACCGAACAGAATATTGTCTGGTGTCCCAGGTTAAAGCCAATTTGTACCCAATTCATGTCGGTGAATAGGGTACACGGTTATATTATACCGAGATATTTATTTTACAAACTTTTAGGAAACCAACGATTTGTACGATATCTTATAAATATTACACGTTAATTATGTCTGAGAAGTAATTCAAAGATATATGTATAGTGGCTGAGATGGCGATAAACTCATCATATGTCACGTAAAAGTGGGTGTTGTTATATATAACTCAAAGGTGACTGACTGACTGACTGACATAGTGATCTATCAACGCACAGCCCAAACCAATGGACGGATCGGGCTGAGATTTGGCATGCAGGTAGATGTTATGACGTAGGCTAAGAAAGGATTTTGATTAATTATAGGAGATAAATACGGGATGAAACTAAATTTACGCGGGTGAAACCGCAGGGCAGAGCTAGTAAATAAATAAACCTTTAAACCTTTAAATAATACTTCGGGGAATACAGGCAAAGTATGTACGTTATTTATACCAAAAACCAGTATTTTTAGTTTGTTATGAATATTTTACTAAAAAACGACGCGTTTTCTTATGTTTTAAAATATAAAACAAGTATAACGTCTAATAGTAAGTCTAACTGTAACCCAATTATTACCTAATCTCGTCCCTTTCGCGTTTTTAATGCGATGTGTTACAGCTAATGCTGTAAAACTTCAGTGTATTGTAATTTGTTATGATTTTCCTACAAAAAATCACAAAACAGCGGCAGACAATTGTGTAAACATCTAAATCTTTATATTGTAGCATTAGAGAGATCCCATCTTTATGAGAGGACGCGGGTAATACCAAACACTGCGATATAAGATGCAATAAAATAAATTGGACACAACACTCGCTCTCGCAACTCAGTACACCAACTCGATCTGACTTTAGAACATTCAAAGCTTTTTTAATTTGTGTCTGTTTATGGGATCAAACTTATTGCTTTATTATCTATACATCTATACATTTATACAGATAAATAAAATTGAAGTTTCTGTTTGTAATTCCAAAATAACAGCATTTCACTAAATGCATATGAAAGTATACACGCTACTGACACTAAAAAACCAAGTTTTAAATCTTTTCTCTGTCTTTCTGTCTGTTTGTTCCGGGTAATCTCTGAAACGGCTGGGCCGATTTTAACGGGACTTTCACTGGCAGTTAGCTAATTTTACAAGGAGTAACAAGGAGTTTTATAAAAACATTAGGGTTCCGCGGGACAACCAAAAAATTAACTCTATGCGGGTGAAACCGCGGGGCACAGCTAGTATAGTTATAAAATAGTATAAAATGTTACAATTTTACAGCTATACATAAACATGGCCTTCCGCAATGTAACTCCTGATTCTATTCAATATACATCTTTATAATTTACACGTTAAAGTAAGCACGACCGACGTAAGCGTCGTAATAAGATTCTCATACACTTTCAACCCCCATTAGACCCCTTGAGAGTGGAATTTAGGAAAACTCTTTCTAAGTGCATAAGTACCTGCACTTCACCAAGCAGACACCTCTCAAATTTTATCTTGTTAGGACAATCGATTTAGGTTGTGTTGATTTTAGGCAGTCAGAATTTTAAATAGATTTTAGTTCAACCACGAAAAGGTACCGGACAGACAGACATCTTATTTATCCATAAAAGGGCTCTACACTTCGTCAGGTAAATCGCATAAATTATTTCATCTTTTGAATCTGTGGCAAGTTTTCAGGCCGACTTTGACGTGATTTCAGTGATGGAATTTATTTATTTATTTATGGATCTCCAACAAAGGATACACGTAAATATACAGACACATTTCTTAAGGTTCTAAGTAAGCGTGTCCCTTCAATTACAGGAGACCACAGCGTGCGTTAAAATATAATTTAAAGCAACAAGAACAAAACACAATGCACCTATGTATATGAAAAAATTTTTTTTTTTGAAGTTATTTGAATACATATCAACATAAAAAAGAACCAAAAATAGTAAAACAAAATGCGAAAGTTAACAAAGAGCTTAACAATATAAGATATCTTTTAGTTTTTTCTTGAACATTGAAAATCGGTCGCAAATATCAAGCTCATATAACTTGGACAATGTGTTATACTGCCTACATACCCTTGGAACAGCGGCGTTATGACCGAGGTTAGTACTTGAAGACTTAATTTCGAAGAAGTTAAAAACTTGTTTCCGTGGGAGTCTTGATGGATGAATGACACTCATTCCATCCTCATTTCAGACTTTACATTATTTATTAAGGTAGGTAACACACGGATGACTGGTATCTATAGTGCTGGTCAAGTTCAAAGACAGCAGTATAGTACTTACTTCTAATTTTTTATCTATATCTATACAGATAAATAAAATTGAAGTGTCTGTTTGTAATTCCAAAATAACAGCTTTTCACTAAATGCATATGAAAGTGTACACGCTACTGACACCGAAAACCCAAGTTTTAAAATTTTTCTCTGTCTGTCTGTCCGTCTGTTTGTCTGTCTGTCTGTCTGTTTGTTCCGGGTAATCTCTGAAACGGCTGGACCGATTTTAACGGGACTTTCACTGGCAGGTAGCTGATGTTTCAAGGAGTAACTTAGGCTACTTTTATTTATTAAAAATATTAGGGTTTCGCGACATGAGGCATGGAACTAAATCTACGCGGGTGAAACCGCGGGGCACAGCTAGTATTAAAATATTACTTAATGTCTATATTAGTTAACCTTATTCAATTATTCGTAGTACTCAATAAATACGATATTCTATTCAGTACTTCACAGTTACTCTACTGTCCTTCGTGATAGTGTGGCACAAGAGGGCTCTGACTGCTGTGCGAGTTGTATCATAGCACAAGTTATGTATTGTTGTCCGTTTACCCTGACTACCCAGGAGATCATCTCATCTCGCTAACACTGATAGCGGATTATAGAGTTTACTGCTATCTATTCACACCACGTGCTTTACGGTGAAGGAAAACATCGTGAGGAAACCTGTCTACGTCTGAGAAGTAATTCAAAGCCTTTATAGTGCCTGTAACGGCGATGGACTCACCATCTGTTACGTTTGCACTTAATCATCTTCGGTGAAAAGTGAGTGCTGTTATTACAACACCTCTGCCTACCCCTTTAGGGAATACAAGTGTGAGCATATTATTATTTATAGAAAATTATTATTTTCTTTTAACCGTCCCCTAGACTGCTAGGGGTCGGAAAATGATTTTCTCCATATGCCATTACATTAAGAGAACACTCGAACGACGAGCTCTGCCTCTCAGAAAATCAAATATGCCTCGGCTTTCCAACTTAACGTAAATCAAGGCACTTCGCCAAATCGATTTTTCCAATTGTGGACAAGTACGTCAGTTTCACCGTCCCTTTGTTGTGTATTATTATTGTTTACGTAAGAATAATACAGATATTTTGAATTTTAATATTTAGTCATCGTTATAGATGCCGTCATGAGTTATGAGCGCGCACCGAAAATAGTAGGATTATAGAGTAAAAGCAACCTTCCGAACCCAGCGGTAGCATGTATTAATTCTGTATAATCATTTCATTCTGACGATTTGTAAGTACTTTGTTAAAAGTCTAAATAATTTTTGAACTTGAATACTGCGCAGTCAGGGATAGACTCATAAAACCTGTACTATTTATTTATATTCATTATACTTCCTGCATAACATTTTGCGGGAATTAATACCATAGGCATATATGCTAACGTACTAAGGCCCGTGGAAATAAGGACCGATAAATTATCTCTGAACTAAAACATGTTCCTAATAAACGTCGAATTTAGGTTCATCAGGAATTATTAAATAGATTCTAGAGACACTATTTGATACCTACATCTTACCTACCATCATCATCTCCCTGGCCTTATCCCATACATTGTTGGGGTCGGCACTTGATTCAACCCGATGTGGCTGATCACCTGATTTTCATACGAAGCGACTGCCATCTGACCTTCGCAACCCCATTTAGGTGGAAAATCTGTGATCCGGGTTAAACCAGTTGTCAGATTATTTTTAAGCCTCCGACTGATCTGTAACGATTGCCAAAGATGTTAAATTGTCAACCGGGACGGACGGCTTAGCGTGCTCTCCGAAGCACGGAGGGAAACCGGGCGGTCACCCATCCAACTACTGGCTAGGCGTATGGTTGCTATGAACGGAGGAGAACTATGATGGGAATAAGAGCTCATGTTAAGGCCCTTGGACATGATTCGCTTGTATGTACTACGTATTGTATATATGTACTTAGCGCCACGGCTCTTATCATGAAGATTATTTAAATAAATAACATTAACTTAAACTCCTAACCGCAGTAATCAATGTGAAGCAATCCCGCGGCGAAGCCAATTTCGAGACAATCTTAAATCTCTGTTGACAACGTCGTAAATCAGGGAGAGCCATGCTAGTTCAATTCCACAGTAAATTAAACTTTTACATTTAATTAAGATACCTACAGCTCCTGACTTGGTTCGTCAGCTACTTACTTGAGAATACTACTTCTTTGACTCATCTTTATATCTATACGAATAAATAACTATATATAAATTGAACAACCTGACACTCTGTTTGTAATACCAAAATAATAGCTTTTCACTGAATGCATCAGAAATTATATATATACAATTATCGGATTTATTTCTTATGTAGCCTAAGTTACTCCTCGTAGCATCAGCTATCTGACAGTGAAAGTCCAGATTAAATCGGTGCAGCTATTACGAAACCGTATTCAGATATTTTTTTAAATTAGTTTTGTTATGTAAGTTTAGTAGGCACATACTTTTTACTTACATGTTTATGTTACATATGCTCACGCCTGTATTCCCCGAAGGGGTAGGCAGAGGTGTTGTAATTTTCAACATCCACATTACACCGAATATGATTAAGTGCCAACGTGACAGAGGGTGAGTCCATCGCCATCTCAGGCACTATACATACGTCTTTGAATTATTTCTCAGACATGCAGGTTTCCTCACGATGTTTTCCTTCACCGTAAAGCACGTGGTGTGAAATAACTGTACATAAGTTTTTAGAGAAACTCATAGGTATAGGCCCCGCTGGGATTCGAACTTGCGTCGCTTGCGTAGCAGGCGACTGCTCTAACCCCGAGGCCACCATGGCTCTTATTTTATATTTATATTATTTTGATGTATAAGCTTTATAATTGTAATGTTTTATCCATTTAGTAGTTTTTGCGTGAAACAATAATCGAAACTAAAAAACTTTCGCTTATAATTACAAGGAAAGCGGAAAGCTGAAACAGACACTTAATTTTTCTTTATCTGTATAGATAATCCATGTTACTTACCGTTACAAAAACCTTGAGCAGGATCCGAGATCATTAATTAGGGCTCCCTTGTCTTGGCTAATGGATGTATTGAACTTGCGGAACCCCAAGTCACGTTACTTAATAAACAAAGGTAACTGCTACATCATGTTATAGATGAGGTGTGTTATATTTTGTGACATTGCTTAACGCTCAGCCACTCGGATGATATGTGCAATATATTTTGCACGAGAGTTTCAAAGTCGAAAATATTGACCTACTTCTTCCCGTATTTAGTTGCGTATGTGTATAGGGTCTAAATTTTAAGGCGGACTAAATTAGTTTTAAAAACTAAAACTCTTTAAATATAAAAATGTATGAAGAGTCGCTTAACAAGTTTTTTTACTTTTTTGTTGTATATTTTGTTAATTTTTTAGACATTTTAGTTTTTAGTCTTTCATTCTACCACAAAAATAAGCTGTGTCTTATGTTCCACATATCATCCAATAAGCATCGAACCTTTTAGTGACCTCTAACAGCCAGGGGTATGCATTCCATATAAGCAGTGCTTACCATTCGTAATGACTGAATACAGTTGTGTCGTGTGTGCGTGTGTCTATACCAAAACGTATGTACCTACGCCGCGTCACATTGGCATGTACTTTACCTACCTACTTATTGTTTATGCTAACCCCTCTGAAAATCCAAACGCCCTTGCTAACTGCTGCAATTTATCAAAAAATAATAAGTGAAACAAAATAATAAAGTTAAAAGATTATTTATTTAATAATTAAATAGATATTTCCCACTTACCGCCAGCCGATGCTATGTGCCAAAAATGTGCGCCAAAAAAGTGTCGACTCTGTATTTCATGTGGTGTCATTGAATTTATCACTCTACCATTAACTATTCACCCAGCCAAAGGTTCCGTATTTGTGTAAAATGCATCCAGGCACTTGTGCAATAAGACATCGCTGACAAATTTAGTGATTCTAGGTCTTCTAGATGCAGGTAAATACCTATTAGGGAAATCGTTCTTATAACAAAACATGTCTTAAACCAAAAGTAGACCAAACTGGGAATAAAACTATATCCATCCCTTTTTAAATCCGTATCACAGTAAGAGGTGGAGCTAATTTGAAATCAAGGACTATCTTAAGCGAATTTTTGTTATAAGAGGGTATTCCTTTGCATGTGAATTTTAGTTACTTGTGGTTAGAGCAGTCACCTGCTACGCAAGCGACGCGAGCTCGAATCCCAGCGGGGTCTGTAGCAATGAGTTTTTCTATAAAGCTTATGTACAGTAATTTCACACCACGTGCTTTACGGTGAAGGAAAACATCGTGAGGAAACCTGCATATGTCTGAGAAGTAATTCAATATACAATATAGTATAGTGCCTGAGACGGCGATAATTAAAATGAAAATGAAAAATAGTTATTCAGTTTAGGCCCTGGTAAGGCACTTATGAAGGTCGAGAATTTACCACCGGTTCGGAAAGCCTTCTGAGAAGAACCGGTAGGTATAAATATTCACTCATATCTTCACATCACTGATAGACTCACCATCTGTCACGTTGGCAGTTAATCATATTCGGTGAAATGTGGGTGTTGTTATTAAAACACCTCTGCCTACCCCTTCGGGGAATACAGGCGTGAGCATATGTGAATTTTAGTTTATATCTAAAAACATCCGTACCTTGGATTACGTTCACTTGAAATTTGATATTTGCTGCTCGAAGGGCTCTGCCAGGCTCCTTGAAGCAAAATCCATAATTTTAATCCCCATCCCCATTTCATCCCCTTAGGGGGGGGAATCTATAAACCCTTTCTTAGTGTATACCTAAATATCACCAAGACCACACTCGCCAACTTTCTTGTGTCTAGAACTAATGGCTTAGGTTATGCGTTGTTATAAAGGTCAGTCAGTCAGTCAGTCATTCAGGACTTTGAATTGTATATGTATGATAATATAACGTACACTTTTATATGTAACAACTCTTGTTAGCACACTTCGTCAATATATCAAGATGTCAAAGATTCTCCCCAATACATAAGTGTCCGCCAATTTTTTATAGGTAAGTACTTTCAAACTTCCGAATACTTCCCCAGTCAGCAAATGTTTGGGAAGGATCAAACTTCGGGTCGCACCCGTCATTTGTCATTCGACACGCGATAGAATACTTGACTAAGTACTGTAACTCTGGGGAAGTTACATTTTTCAAAGATTTTTCAGTACGTCCTTTGCTGTAGGCGAAATTGAACTCTATTCTCCAACTTGTAAGGTGCTATTTTGTATAATTTTAAACTTATTAATATTCTTCACACCTGCCCCCGGGTATCATATTTTGTACTTACTAACTTTTGCCCGCGACTTTTACCTTAAGGAAATTGTTCTGAATTTGTTCCCATCAGATGTAATACCATAAGGAGCTCGTGGCACAGTTGCTATTGCGCATATCATTTGATGAGCGAAGTTAAGCAACCCTAACCCAAGCCGATGATGGGTGACCGCCCGAGTTTCCTCCGTGCCACGGAGAGCACGTTAAGCTGTCAGTCCTCGTTGCCAATTTAACATCTTTGGCAATCGTTACAGTTAGTCGGAGGCCTAAGAAAGTCTGACAACTGGTTTAGCCCCGATTACCGATTTACCTCGTAAAAGGGGTTACGAAGGTCATATGACAGACGCTTCGTATATAAATCAGGTGATCCGTCACATCGGGTTGAATCAAGTGCCGACCCCAACAATCTAACTATATATAACTCGAAGGTGACTGACTGGCATAGTGATCTATCAACGCACAGCCCAAAACACTGGACGGATCGGGCTGAAATTTGACATGCACGTAGATGTTATGACGTAGGCATCCGCTAAGATAGGATTTTGATTATTTCGCTCCCCAAGGGGATATAATAGGGGATGACATTTTGTATGAAACTATATCTACGCAGGTGAAACCGCGGGGCACAGCTAGTGTATTATAAAGGCAGGGAGATGATAAGGATATAGAAAAAAATTAAAAAAATAAATATAGAAAAATATTAAAATGTAATCACAATAAGTAGGTAACTGATATGTTAGTGTCGATACAATAGCAATACTTACAACAGTATAATAACATACATTTATAACATATTCACATTACACATTAAATGCAATATAACATTGGAAATAATTCATTTAAAGCAGGTTTCTTTATCTATTAAATATATTAGACTTAAAATATTGATAATTAATTTATGCAAAGGTTAAGCAATTGATAACCAAGTGTTTGAGTAATAAAGCAATATGTTATCTATATCTATACATCTATACAGATAAATAAAATTGAAGTGTCTGTTTGTAATTTCAAAATAACAGCTTTTCACTAAATGCATATGAAAATATACACGCTACTGACACCGAAAAACCAAGTTTTAAAATTTTTCTCTGTCTGTCTGTCTGTCTGTTTGTTCCCGGTAATCTCTGAAACGGCTGGACCAATTTTAACGGGACTTTCACTGGCAGGTAGCTGATGTTTCAGGGTGTAACTTAGGCTACTTTTATTTATTAAAAATATTAGGGTTCCGCGACAAGAAGGATGAAACTAAATCTACGCGGGTGAAACCGCGGGGCACAGTTAGTTTATAATATATATTTAAGTATTAGGTTTCATGATATTAGTAAGTAATCAATATTCGAGGAAACATTATAATACCAGTTCACTATTATTCTGTACCCCTATCACGGGTTTGCCACCGTTTTCATAATCTCGCTATACTCGCTAGCGTCTCCGTCGAATATTTGTATGAGACATTGTACAGCGCCTCAAAGCGGTGACGTGAAGAACTAAAATACGTCATACTAATATTGCCGGAGACGCTAGCGAGTGTAGATTACGGACATGGTGGCAAACTCGTTATAGGGGTCCTGGTTAACTAAGAGAGAAATTAAAGAGAGACTAATGAGTGAATTAAAATTACTTATTAATCAAGTATTTGGCCTATTAGATACTTTACTAAATACTTGTTGTATATAAGTAAGTATTTTGTTCGAAGATGGATTGGATTCCGGGCCCTTACCATAAGCTCTTATTGCCATCATAGTACCACTGTGTGACAGTGACAGACTTATACACGTCATATACATCTGTCTCATAATAAGACTTAAACTATCATGGCTATAAGAGGTCGTGGTAGGGCCCCAGATCCGCTTTTACAAAGCGTTATCGGACCGAAAATAATGTTATAACAAAACCGTTATTTTATCCAGTTTGGAATGGAATATATCCAAAACATTGAATCTTTATGAATTACAGATTAAAATTGAAGTGTCTGTTTGGAATTCCAAATGAACAGTTTTTATTATACGGACGTATTTTATTTTTTCTGTCTGTTTGTTCTGGGTAATCACTGAAACGGCTGAACTGATTTTAACGGGACTTTCACTGATAGATGGTGTGACACGGAGTAACTTAAGGCTATATTTTCCAAAGAAAATTAGGGATCCGTGAATAAAGCCACCCGTGAAATCAATTCTAAATAAATAAATGCTAGTTCGCAATAAAATGTCAAAAATCTACGATAAGCTAACAAATATTTAAAAAATACGTTCTAATGACTATAAAAACTTTGTCAAACAAAAGTATACCTTAACACTCTAATTAAAGCTCATCTTTCACTTTGGCTTTGATAGATTTCTTCTTCATAGACAGGTCATCTCGTTGGAACCAAGTGCCGTAGACCCTCATAGGTTCGGGAGACGAGTGTCGGTGGAAAGACACCGGGCGGTCTTGAGCGAGAAGCTCGCGAGTGTAGTCTTGGGGACGGGCCTGAGAGTGAAAAAAATACAATATCAAAAATATTCGAATTTTTACAAAGTACTTGCAAATCGTCAGAACAATACAGGATTATACATGCTAGCGCCAGGTTCGGAAGGTTGCTTTTACTGAGAAGAACCTGGCAAGAAACTCAGTAATTACTCTTTTCAAAAGTATTATACAATTTTAAAAATACATAAATGTCGTTAAAAACTAACATAAAGAAAAGTCTAGTAGTTGTACTTATATCTAAATGCGTAGCTTGAGATGACCAGCCGAGTATGACTCGAATGCCAGCCATTGACCTCCTCAACCATCGTAGAGGGAAGTGGACAACCCGTCATCCATACAATTTCATTCAAGAGTGGTAGCAATGAGTTTATTTTGAAAATTAAAATGATTCAGTTATTTTAGACCCTGGTAACACACTTACGAAAGTCGAATAATTACCACCTGTTTAGAAACTAGCCTTCTGAGAAGAACCGGGAAAAAATAATTCAGGAACCTTGTAGATTTCATTTTTTTTCATATTTCAAAAAAGTTATTATGTAGGTGAACGTACTAATAGATACACCAAATTGGATACGAGTTGATATATCATATAAAATCAAATTTGATTCATTTTTTTTTTCATTCCTCTGTATCAGCCGTCATAACTGTATTCACTCCCTTTCTAGAAATATAATCATTCACACAATCCATCCATCGTTTCCTAGGTCTTATCTCCCCTTGTCACCCACATTTTTAAAGCTAATATTAATATATTTTCGACGTCATACCTGATGGAATAGAGGCGAGTGTAGGAGGGAGATATTGAGTCGATGTGTGGCGCAGGCGCCGAGCGTCATGTCGTCGGGCGCGGCGAGCGATGCGCACGCGCAAGTACTGAGCTTCTTGGCCGCACCCACGCTTAATACTGTGCCCCCACCGCCAGTTATATAGTCGTAACCTAGGAGACACACACAATTTAATTGTAATTGTGAGAACGAACACACTCATCCCCAGCAAAGGGCAGATCTTCCAGCCAGGCGGATATCATGGGGAACGTTAATGGTAACTGTGAGGAGACCGATCATGCTCATCCCCTGCAAAGTAACGTTACTACAGTAATAATTTCATTTCTATATTGTGAATATACTGTCTGAAATAAGCTAAAATGTCTCGAGGAATTAGACGCCAAACGTCACCAACAGTAAAATTGAAGTATTTATAATTCCAAATTAGCTTTTCACTACATGCTTGTGGAAGTATATACGGTACTTACTAGAAAAAAACTGCCTGTTTGTTCCGAGTAATCTCTGAAACGGCTCGACCAATGCGATTGAAATTTAGTCCCGTTAAAATCAGGACTACTAAATCAATAAAAAGATTAAATCAGTTGCTAGATTCATCGTCGAAGATTAGAATTGCACCGTTGAATGACACCCTACCTTTGGCAGCGGTTTCTTTCTTCCCGTACCCGTATCCGTATCTCTCGCCGAGGACTGTGATGTGTTTACCTCCACGGAAACAGCTTAGCACCTCACAAAGCCTCTTCACTCTGTAAAAACACAATTTTTTACAGCACATCAAAGATATAACACATCCGTAGTTCTGTTTACTCTGTTGCAGAATTTGCGCAATGTCATTTGAAAAAAACTATATGCTTACGGCATCCCAAAAGTAGAAGTGTTATGACAACAACACTCATTTCACCGAAGATGAATAAGTGCCAACGTGACAGGTCTGTCTCCGTCCCAGGCACTATTAATACGTATTTGAATTACTTTTCAGACATATGCAGTTTTCCTCACGATGTTTTCCTTCACCGTTAAGAACGTGATGTGCAATCAGCACATACATTTTTAGAAAATCCCCATTGGTATTTGATCATCCACGGCCATCTCAGCTTTTCTTCTTCTCTCCCCCTCCCTCTTCTCCACTAAATCTATACGGATCCAAATATAGCCCACAGTATATACAAACTGAAGTTGGACTGCTATCAAAGTAGTCCCCAGTCGAGTAGCTCTAAATTGCGAATGGGAGACGCTACGCATACCTCTCCTGACCCTATTTCTTATTGCATTCTTACCCTAATATGGTGTCATCATCAGCTAAGAATATCCACTTGATATGCGGCTTGCTGGCTACTTTCTGGACGGCTTGTTTCAATATCGACACTGTTTTGATGCAATGCCCGGTTTTGCTGTTTGGCACTCCCGTGTTTATGGCGGGGAGAGATGCATCTGGTTCAAATAAACGTTCTATAAATCCTTTGTGATGAAGTAAAGTATATAAGCGGATTCTCTAGTCAATACACGCTTGCAACACCAAGAGTGTCACTCGCGGATTATCTATACATCTATACAGATAAATAAAATTGAAGTGTCTGTTTGTTATTCCAAAATAACAGCTTTTCACTAAATGCATATGAAAGTATACACGATACTGACAATACGAACCAAGTTTTAAAAATTTTCTCTGTCTGTCTATTTGTTCCGGGTAATCTCTGTAACGGCTGGACGGATTTTAACGGGACTTTCACTGGTAGGTAGCTGATGTTTCAAGGAGAAACTTAGGCTACTTTTATTTATTAAAAATATTAGGGTTCCGCGACAATAAGGAAGAAAATAAATCTACGCGGGTGAAACCGCGGGGCACAGCTAGTCTACATTAAAGTATGAAAGCGTTGTTTCAAATCGTCCCATAGTGTAAAAGTCAGGTTCAGCTCGGTATAGTAAGAAGGGGCCAGACAAGCCAGTGACTGGGGAGGTCACGATGAAGATAACACGTGCCTCCGCCCTGAAACTCACCGACTAGGGGGCAAACTATGATCATTTAATCAGCGCGTATTAAGAACTTCTTGGCTTTGACGTTTAATTTTACGGTACAGAAATGAAACGTCAAAGCTCAGAACTTCTTTATACGCTCTGCTAAAACCGATGATGGTAGGCCCTCTGGAGGAACACCGTGGAATTTAGTCGGTGCGAGTCCGACATAACCCTTCCGCTGCCCCCGCGGCCTTTAGTGAATCTAGAACGGATTCTCTACATTAAAAAA
Organism: Watsonalla cultraria; assembly: GCA_964035505.1. Taxonomy (NCBI): domain Eukaryota; kingdom Metazoa; phylum Arthropoda; class Insecta; order Lepidoptera; family Drepanidae; genus Watsonalla; species Watsonalla cultraria. Next base: position 11,886,838 of record OZ037714.1, read on the forward strand.
CAAGCAACGAAACAAAAAAAAACAGGTAGATTTTATTTATTTTGGGGTAGCGATGGAATGAAAAAACTCACCGGGTTGATCGCTGAAGAACAGTAAGTTAGTGACGTGTCGTCCCCAGGTCTTCTTCACCACCTTGGCCCTGGTGTCGTGGTTCTCATGCCAGGTCTTCACCGCGAAGAATATCGACTCCTCAGGCACGGCACTGTCCTGCCGGGAACGACACTTATAAAAAATCAGTACCCTTATATCCAGTTTTACACCATTTCCTCTATACTCGCTAGCGTCAACGATATTTGTAGGTATATAAGTATAGCTTCTCGTAATTCGGCGGAGACGCTACCTAGTAAAGATTAGGTGAACGATATAGTGGTACAGATCAGCCTCCCCATCAACTCCTATTCAGACGACCTCAACATGAAGGCTTTATCATCAACTATACTAGACTCCCTCGTTGGTCTAATGGTTCTAAACGCTACTGCGGAACACGTGATCCTGGATTCGCTCCCGGGTCAGGCATAGTGTTTTAGGGTTTTTCTATCTGTAATTTATTAGTAGCGGCCTGGAATCTAGATTTTTGCCCTGTCTTAAATTCAATATATATATATATATAATAAAAATAAGAAATAACTACTTTCCTAATAAAATACTTACACATGCTTCAAATTTCTTGGGATACGTGGCGCAGTGATCTCCTTTAAGTATACAGAAGGCCAGTTCTGCTGTGAGCAGCGGGCCTGGTACGTTCTTATGACCGTACACCAACTGGGCCAGCTCGTATGCTGGGTCTATTGAGAAATCCGCTTCGAGCATCTTACGCTTGCTTGTTATGTCGTCCAGAAGGCTAGTGAAGAAAAAATACAGTATATATTTATGTTCACACCATCCAAGAAGGTTCTCCACAGGGGTAAGAGATTTTGTAATTTTCAACACCCACATTTCACCGAAGATGATTAAGTGCCTACGTGACAGATGGTGAGTCCATCACCGTCTCAGGCATACGTCTTTTAATTACTTCTCAGGCATATGCAGGATTCCTCACGATGTTTTTTTTTCACCGAAACCAAACCAAAACTCGGGGTGCGAAATCACTGCACATAAGTTTTTAGAAAAACGCATTGATACAGGTCGCTGGGATTCAAACTTGCATCGCTTGGGTAGCAGGCGACTGCTCAAAGCCCACGGCACTTCAGCCTCCACGGCTCAAAACAATTGTTATTTAATACTTGTTTACTTCTACGAGAGAACCGAAGATATTCTAGACTTACTTCTCCATAAGCTCCAATCTCATGGCGAAACCACTGGCAAAGTTGGGGTATAGGAACCCTCCCTCCTCCTCGAACTCCTCGTAAACCTTAAAATGGTGGATGATTGTCGGCTCCTCGTCGCTTAGAGGGTAGCCTATCCACATCACTTCCTGTATCAATGTATGTATTTTTTTAGCAAATGCATGCTCAAGGTTGAGAAGATAAAATGAAAACATCGTAGGCAAACGTTACAGATTAGTCGGAGAGAGTCTGATTTAACCCAAATTTCAAATTTTTAACGTAAAAAGGGTTGCGAAGGTCAGATGGCAGTCGCGTATAAAAATCAGGCGATCAGCCTCAAGTGCCGATACAAACAATGGATGGGATGGAGACGGAGACGATGATGACATAAAGTTCGCAAAACACATTAAATAAGATTAAAATCCCTTACCGGTTGATCATCAGCGTGATCGATAGCATGCAGCACCTTCTCCCAATTGACAAACGTATGGGGCTCTAGGAACATGATCCATCTGACGTCTCCGCCCTTATACTTCTCGGTCAGTGGGCCCAGCAGTGGAAGTATTGTCCACGCCCCTGCTATTGGGAAATCTTCGTGTGTCAGGTGGACTATTGGCGTTCGCTGGATAAAAATTAGACCATTAAATTTTATTTTTCTTAGATTGTTTAAGAATTGGGAAAAAAAAGATTATATTAGAAAATAAAAAAAAAAAAAAAAGTGGAAGTTACTAATGGCCAACTATTTCTTATTATTTTACACTTGTTGTATTTGGCTGCAAATAAATTGATTCTGTTTATTTTCAATCAAAAATTTAATGTGCCAGTCAAAAACAAAATTTGAACGCTTATTGTGTTTCATGTAGAACAAACCATATTCCATTTGTAAATCGAATTGTTTATTATATTTGGTCACATAAACATTTCCCGTGAGGGGTTCCGAAAGTAATTCCCACATCAAAGTATTTGTCGAGTCAAAGCACTCACCCCATCCAGCCGGTGCACTTGGTTTTCAATGTCTTGTTTGAGCCGGGCGGCCTCGCTCGCGAAATAGGGCTCCGATTGACTTACTATTACAAACACTACATTCTTCGAACCTGGAACAAATCGAAACCACAAAGAAAACTATTATCTGTGCGTTGAATACAGAAAACAAATTCTACACACTGTTCATCGGTTAAGGATCTATCATGGCACAGAGGTTAAAATAGTTATAAATAAACGACTGTTTGTAACATTAACAGCTTTTCACCAAATGCACTTGAATGTATAAACGGTACTTAGGTACATGAAAAAATCCGGTTATTCTCTGAAACAGCTGGCCCGAGATTTCCTAAGCTAAGTGACCTACCTGGTTTCGAAGATTATCTCCACATTACAACTCACAAACTTCTTTTTATAAGAGTTACTCAATTCTGAAATTGGTTTGTATATTTTAAGTCCAAAAAAACATAATAAATGATACAATTTTAATATATCACGAAATACATCTAAATTTATTACCTTATACCTAACACATTAGAGGGTAGGTGCACATTACCGGCGACTAATCATGTAACCGACGCCTATATATGATTGATGGGCTGCGACGCAGCAGGATGCTATTTGTCATAATTTGACGGTAATGTCGTTAGCCTGGTGTGACACGGTGATTAGATTACGTCAGGCTGGTATTGATCCGTGTTAACGATATGGTTGATGATTTAATATCGTTGTTGATGCGCGGATTTAAAAAAAGAATATTTAGAAATTTTATTGGAAATGAGGGTATTTTCACCTGAATTTCCAAACGATTAGAGCTGAAGTATGTTTACTGAAACACATCTACATCTATTCACTATCACGCCACCCCAGAAGGGTTTCCGAAAGGGTAAGCAGGGGTGTTGTAATGACAACACCCATATTTTTCCTAAAATGATTAAGTGCCAACGTGTCAAATAGGGTGAGTCCATCGGCTATCTAACACTGAAAGAATTTTTCAAATCGGTCCAGTAGTTCCTGAGAGTAGGGCGTTCAAACAAACTTTTAAGCTTTATATATTAGTATAGATTAGCCCACACGTGCGCGAGTTACACTCTTGGGGTTGCAAGCGTTAATATCCTGCAGTAGCTGCTTACCAAAGTGGCACCTCTAGTATAAAAAAGCCCATAAAACTCCATATAGATAAATTCCAAGTGGGTAATGACGTGGCACGTTAGGTGGCGTGTGAATAATTCAACGGGAGATAAGTTCGAGACCCGCGCTCGCGAGAGATTATGCGCGCAAACTTTGATTACTTCACATCTGCGAGAATGGAATCCTATTACACCTCATTATCAGGTACTTTAAGACTTTGTTCGGGTATTTGTTTCCATACCCTTTTGGGCACTGGAAGTATATGTATACTTTTTATATAATTATAAGTAATTGATTTGTCTCTCCAGAACCTACATTGGCACAACTTTTCATGGATTGCTTTATGTTGCAGAATCCATTTAAAAAAATGATAATATCTCTACTAGTCCTACTATCCTGCTAATATTATAAATGCGAAAGTTTGTAGATTGAAATAAAATAAATAGGAATGTTTGAAAGGAAACTTCTTAATATCGTCTTCTTTATCTGATAACTGAAATAAACATCTTAAAATAGTAAAATAATCACACGTCTTACGTAGTCCGTCTTTCACGTCGTCCACCATCGTTCTGTCATCCGTCACTTCATACTTCTTCCTGTTCTAATCTTTCCGATCACACGTTGCCTATCATTCTTACATACAACCTTTTTCTAAATGTATGTTTTTTACACTTACACTCAAAAACTACATAAAGGATTTTAATGAAACTTTACAATAATATATATTACTAGCTGTGCCCCGCGGTTTCACCCGCGTAGATTTAGTTTCATCCTTATGGTCGCGGAAACCTAATATTTTTATAAATAAAAGGTAGTCTTTCTCAGGGTCTAAAGATTGTCTGTGCCAAATTTCATCAAAATCGGTTGAGAGGTTTAAGCGGGAAAGCGTAACAGACAGACAGACAGAGTTACTTTCGCATTTATAATATTAGTAGGGATGCATCAGAATAACACATAGGATATAAATTATAAAGATATTGTGTGAATTGTCCTAAATAAAAAGATACGCGGATGGAGTCGCGGGCACCAGCTAGTTGGATAAAGTCTTCCCGCCTTGCATATTACATTAGCTTACTGAGATGCTCAAGAAAACTTAAGCGTAAATACGGCTAGGTTCACAGGTTCGCGAACAAATTTTTACCATGAATAATTCAAGCCCGCGATCACCTTACGAGTGACACATTAAAATCGCATTCGCCTTTATGACGTCCCCAAGCGCTGGAAGACATATTGCCTCGCTAAGCGAACATAAAAGGGTAACCGTTTAACTCAGTGTATTCCAAAGTAGGCGATTACTCCCCTTTGTGGGCGCTGGAGGCCTAGAGGGGGGAGGTACGAGGCCCTGAAAGAAAAGGGGGGCGAAAGTAAAATCAAGTTGAAATTTCAAAACTAGACGTGCCCCGCGGTTTTACCCCCGTAGACTGATTTCATGAGTGGCCCGCGGAACTCTGATGTTTTTTTCAAACAAAAGTAGCCTAAATTACTCTTTGTGACATCAGCTAACTAACAGTGAGTCCCTTTTAAAATCGGTCCAGCCGTTTCGGAGATGACCCGGTAAGACAGCCAGACAGACAGACGGACAGACATGAAATGGACACTACGCGAGCAAAAGCGCGGGGCATAGCTAGTACGAAATAAGTCTGGGAACCTAGGCTCTGGTTTAACTGATAGTATCGCTCTCAAACGTGAATAGGTTGCGATAATGCTCTTCGTAACTAAAAGATGTAGTATCAATTGAGTGCGCTTGCTTATCGTATACGGACAAAGTGTGATTTACCCGACTGCATGGCTAGATTGGGACACAGAAAAGCAAAAATGGGTTATGAGTTAGACTAGTTCCTATAGTTGCCGTCATGAGTTATGCCCACTGATCTTGAACGCGCAGTACTTATTTATTGAGTGTAAGTTAAGTTTGACAATTGATGTATTGTTGGATGTGTGTAAAATGACGTATAGGAGATGGCATTTGATAGGGATGAGTGGAAAAAATTGCATCGGTTACACCGACAATCTGGCAATCTGGATAAAAATGGAAGTAAACCTGAAAAATCAAAAAAAAATATTTCTTCTACCGATCACCGAGCTTTCTAGATCAAAAATCGTATATCTACATTTTAGACATGCTAAAGCTTCTACTCTTATAGCAGTCTTCTATGGGATGTTACAAATTGACTCGATACGTGATTTCGAATTGAATCCTCGGTCTGTATAGTCCACATATTGAACTTTAAAACCACTTCATAACGAAGGATTTGTGTAATGTGCATTTTCCGCAACGCAGCTTACCAACCCTCGTTCACTCTGGCTTGCAATAACCTCTCTCGCAGTCGTGAATATTACATACGCCTTATAGGAACTCTAAGAGATTCTATTCCACTTCGATTGAGCAAATCTTCAGGGACGCATGAAGTATGAAGGCTTGAACACAAAATAAAAAGACTGACAGTAGGTCAGCTTCCATTACATTCGAAATATCTTAACTTGATTAGGCTTTAATATTATCGGAATGACGTGATTATACACGACTTTACTTGTCAAGGTCGGGTTCGGAAGGTTGCTATTTGCTATTTTTAATTCCATTTTATTTTTACTGAAAAGAATCTCAGCAATATCCTGTTCCAAAAAAACATTTTATTCATACTAAATCTTTCATTAATGAAAATATAAGCACTGCTACAATTCCAATTTTTTTAAATATAAAGGATTATCACAAATAGCTAGACAGCTATACAAATTTGAAGGCTCGAGACGACCAGTCCGAACAATCGGCACCTGCCCTACCATCGTTGCTTTAAGCAGAGCGTATTAAGAACTTCTTAGCATTGACGTTGCGCTTTGTGATACCAAACTTAAACGTCAAAGGTAAGAAGTTAGGAAAACGTCACGGCTAACGATTATACTAGGCCCCCTGTTCAAAATTTTGGTATAAATTCAATGGCGCACACACAGACGCTTTATCAAGCATATTGGTCTTTAACTACAAGTGAATTAGTCCAACATGATCCTAGATTCACTTGCTTTCTATCAACGTAAGAAGCCGACTTCGTGTTACCCTTTCAATTTGCGATTCCGTGCACCTCAAGGCTTAACGCGTACCCATTTTCACATTCTATTTGCAATCATAAGTTCATAACTAGAGAATGTAGGTAATAGCCCAGTAGAAAAACTGCCCAATTTCCCACGGGTGCATCAGTGGGCATGGTCATAAATAATTCGTGACCACTTCACAGCGAATGGACGGGTTTCAATCCGAATCTATTGGGATCGGACTGCGTTTCAAGTAACCACTTTGTTCTCATTTAATATTTATTATTTAAAGAATAAAAACTTTACCGTTTGTAGGTAATAAAAAAATCCATGACTTCACGCGCAAATAGTTTCTAGATTTTACCAACTAGAATTTGTGAACAACATGCTACACCGAATGATTTTATATTTCCCAAAATTATCATGTCATATGTGCTTTAAGAAAAAGTTTGTTGCGAGATACCGCTGGGATTCGAAGCTGTGTCGCTTACGTAGGCGACTATTCAAACCACTTAGCAAACACGATTGTTCTGTCTAATTATTATTATTGTTCTGTTTTTTAATACACTTTGTCCTTGCAAATCTTTCAGACAGATTTATCTTCTCTTCTTTCAATATATTCAGGACTGTCTCGTTGCTTTTGTGGTCGCAAACGCTACGAAATTATGGGTTCGATCCCCTGGTCGGGCATTATTGTTGGGATTTTTCATCTGCAAGTTCCCAGAAACAGCCCGGAGTCTGGATAAGTGTCAGGTTAATGGCAAATAGGCTCGCCTCTATTAATTGGAACTTTAAGCATAACTGGCAGAATGTGGAGGTTTTAACTAAGTTCATATTTGCCTATAATAATGGTCCTAACGAATTTCGATTACGGCTGCTAATCTCAACGAGGATCAGCCATCTACGCAGGAGATATTATAGTGTACAAGTGTGTGCGCAAACACAGGTGCACTCTTTGTTCTCTCACTTTCATACTCCGATGAGAGGCAATCCGACACGACCGGAGAGGTAGCAGGCGTAAGAGGCAGGCAGCATTGGGGTGTAAACACCGGGTTCCAAACTACGGGTAAGTATTTATTGTAAAATGTCTTCACAGAAAAACCCAATATCTATTTTTGAACAGACTCGGGTTCATTATTAACCACTAGACCAACGAGGCACACATTTGCCTACCCCTTCGGGGACTACAGGCGTGAACATATGTACTCAGATAAACAAATAAAATGAAACAAACATTATTTATATAACCGAACCTAATATTGACCTGTCATATCCGGTCAACAATATTTACGAATATCAAATAGCATGAATGTGGAATAGAAAAAGCGTTTACTATTCAGCGAAGTATATTAGAAAGGGAATATCTGTCGGTAGTGTCGCATCAATAATTCGGTATCACATAGCACGGATTTCAGGCAATCCTGAGGGATTGGTCCGATCTCGAATTGCTGTATATCGGAAACCTAGGCCACAGTATAAATACGCTAACTATGCAGTATGGAAACTAGGCTTAATTGATTGATGACATTGATGACATGCGAACTTTTTCTCTATTGGAGAAAAATTTATGTCAAAGTAAGTAATGTAGATTTGCCATTTTGAAGTTTTGGATAATGACGATAAAACCTGTGAATAACGTACAACTCATTCGGACACGACGTGACACTTCTGACATTACATTACGCTTGGATCGCTAATAATCTCGTAGATGCGTTACTGTGTGAGTGTGTCATGTAGAACGGTTTGTTCCTAGATTCCGTACTGCTTAGTAAGCACATTATATACTGGGGCTGGCGACACGACAGCTTCGATTTTGCGATGCGATTTATCACACACTAAGTTCTGTGACCATGATCTGTTGGATTGGATCAGTCTGGCTTAGCTGAATTAACTATAGTGTTAGAAATACTGATGGCATTGACGCAATTCGCGGTCGGAGTAGTTTTAAGTATGTAGATAGGTGCCCTAGTAGTAAGAAGATAGAAAATATACCCTTGCCAGCCATTCCATCCCATGGTTGTCTGTAAGACATCGCCGTGAACGATAAGACCGCCATATGTATACCTACTTAATTTTAAAATTTAATATACTTTACTATTAATGTATATCCATACAGGTAATTATATTATTGATGTGTCTGTTTGTAATTCCAAAATAATAACTTTTCACTAAATGCATATGAAAGTACACTCGGTACAGACATGGAAAAACCAATTTTTTTTTTCAGTCTGTCTGTGTGTGTATGTTTTGGCTAATCTCCGAAACGGCTGGACCGATTTTAGCGGGACTTTCACTGGTAGATAGCTTATGTTAAAAGGGGTGACTTAGGATATTTTTATTTAAAAACATTAGGTTTCCGCGGGTCTCATTAAATTAATTCTACGCGGGTGAAACCGCAGGGCACAGCTAGTAGTGCATAAGTAGCAGTACCTAAGCTGACAGACATACAATTTTAAAAGAAAATAACATAAATCACAAGTTGGAAGGAAACTAACAGATCAATCCTTATCGGAGACTTAAAAGTTAAATCTGATAAAAGGAGTGTGTTTAAGTCCGTACGTTCAAAGCTTATGCAACGAACCTATAAGTCTACTTTGTATTGAGACGTCGCGAATGGCATAAAAGAGGTACGAACTATAATATTTAGGACTGAGAAATTTATTTATTTTATTAACACCAACAAGATATACACTGCTCTTAGGATTATAAATCTTATACAATACGGTTTTATACAAAGTGAAATCTTAATTATAGGTGTTACACGCTAGCTTATATTAAGAAGTACGTCTAATTACAAAGTAAGTATAAATTACCTGAATTCTTATTGTAGTTTAATGAACGAAATTAATATATAAAGAAAAAAAATATGTATTTTCCCATAGAGAAAAAAAAACGTTTCGAACTGTTTTATATACAGACCAAGGACACCACTTTGCAGGGGACAATTATTTACATAATATAAATTGAAGTCGCGTACGCTGTCTGTTCGCTTATGAAATTTCTCCACGGTTTTATATGCATTTTTCAGTAGGTTCAAGTGATTCAAGAGATTTATTTATGTGTATAATACAAAACTCGAAATTAAGCAAGAGCGGGTCGCTAGTCTAGTATATAAAATTATCATGTCGTGGTGTTTGTTACAAAACTCATCCGAAACGGCAGGATCAATTTTAATAAAATTTTGTCTGCATACAGGGAATGTCTGAGTATCGGCCAACATCTATTTTTCATACCACTAAGTGGGTGGTCCACTCCAAAAATGTAAATGGCAAAACAACGTTACCCTATAAACCACAGCCAATTAAACCTACTATGGTTTTGTAAAGCGTAGGTATTCATCAAGGGTGTGAAGAGATTTTTTAAAGAACCTGCAGCGTACAAGAGATGCCTTTGGTATTGCAGGCGTCCGTAAGCTGCGGTTACCCGCATACCATCGGGAGAGGAGCGTATATTTTATTGCGACCTCTGTGGTACAAAAACTGATGATTTTAGACTTCGAAGCGGTCGAATAGTCTACAATGAATAGTAAAATGTGACGCAATAACATGTTTGTTTGTTCGAACAAACCACAAACTAGACAATTAGGCCACGATTGAACCAATATTTGTTCCAACCTGTGGTTCCAATATTATGCGAACATTTGACCCGATTGAAAATTTAATTCAGAGTCCGTATTGGAATTTACAAATAGTGCCCAGTTTACTGGTTTCTGCTGCGATATTCACCAAGGTCTCTTAGCGTCGAACTCGACGATGAGCGTTGGTTTCAATCATTGGAAATTGATACATAATACATCTATACAGATAAATAAAATTTGAGTGTCTGTTTGTAATTCAAAATAACAGCTTGTCACTAAATGCAAATGAAAGTATACGCTACTAACACTAAAAAACCAAGTTTTAAAATGTTTCTCTGTCTGTCTGGCTTGACGGATTTTAACGGGACTTTCACTGATAGGTAGCTGATATTTCAAAGAGTAACTTAGGCTACGTTTATTTTTTTAAAACATTAGGGTTCCGCGACAATAAGGATGAAACTAAATCTACGCGGGTGAAACCGCGGGGCACAGCTAGTATAGAATAAGGTTCAATTTCATATCTTTAAAACCGAAACTCGAGGACGAGTGCGACGCTGAGAAACCTTAGTGACTAACGCGGCTGGATAAAGTTTACCTGGGGCCTAACCATGAGCTCTTATTGCCATGATAGTTTCACTCAATTATGAGACAGATGTATGTGACGTGTATAGATCTGTCACTGTCGCACAACTGAACTATCATTGCAATAAGAGCTAATGGTTGGGGCCCTGATGTTGTGTCAAATTAACCACGAAAGAAGCTTAATATAACGTAGTCAGTACTTAACCATTTAAGTTAGTAACATTTAAATTATACGTCTGCCCTAAAGTAACAATTTGAGGTAAAATGGGTGGAAAATTGGTCGGCGGTCAATCCTTCCACGTTGGAAGGTATGCATGCTGTAGTTATAATTCCGATAACTTTCCGGTAGTTATTCACACAGGGTATCATTACAAAATACTTCGGCAATTTGTTTGTTTTCATAACTGTTTTGGGTGGTTTAATTTCATGGTTGTTAAAGTTCGGAGGTAAAACATTCGTTGTAATCTATACAGATAAATAAAATTGAAGTGTCTGTTTGTAACTCGAATATAACAGTTTTTCACTAAATGCATATGAAAGTATACACGGTACTGACATAGAAAAATAAATTTTTAGAATTTTTCTCTGTTTGTCTGTCTGTTTGTTCCGGGTAATCTCTGAAACGTCTGGACCGATTTTAACGGGACTTTCGCTGACGGATAGCTAATGTTACAAGAAGTAACTAAGAATACTAAGATTTTTTAAAACATTAGGGATCCGCGGGCAACCTTGAAATTAAAATCTACGCGGGTGAAACCGCAGGGCACAGCTAGTAAATAATAATATTCTGTTGAAGGAATCTCTTGATTGAATAGACTGAGAAATAAGATGTTTCTAAGCTCATTAGCTTTAATGGATTACAGGGGTTGTAAATAAAGTAACATTCTCTTCGCGTTTGCGCTAATAGAAACGATACAAAATGTAGGTACGGGAATTACATCAATCAGGCACGTGACATATTATGTCATTTTGCTACTTATTCAATTAGAACTCATGGTAAGGCCACATAGTCCTTCTTATATATAAAGATGAATCCCCATTTCCCTTGGTCACGGCACCACGCGTAAACGGCTGGACCGATTCTACCGGGAATTTTACTGGCAGATAGCTGAAGTTTCAAGGTATGTTTCAGACATTTTTTTTAAATGGAACTAAATCTAGGCGGGTGAAACTGCGGGGCACAGCTAGTGTATTTATATTATTCAATGTACTTATTGTTTTTTCCTGAGCAAAATGGTATTGTTATAGTTATCATTATTTTGACATGTTATAGTTGACATACACACGTACACGTTGACACAGATATCGAAGTGATTCGACATTATTTTTACCTGCCTCTTTTATCCTTTTGGAGTACGAAAAACCAATACGCCGAAAACCAATTAAGTTGCCTTTTAATAAAAGTTATCGTTAGTCAGCCAACCTCCGTGTAATAGAACACAATAAAAACGTGAATAAAGCCATAACACTGTTGAAGGAGCCAACAACAAACTACCAACAATAACACCCTCGCTCCTTACTCTATGGTAAGTTTATACGCGTACAATACTTGGTACACTCGACGTTAATACTTTGTGAAGCGAACTGGGTAAAAAAAAAACTTGCCCGTTATTTTTTTAAATTATAAATATGTATAAAATTAAAGTGTCTGTTTGTAATTGCATATTCAAAAAGAGAGAATAAAGAATATAGGGGTACTTAAAAACAAAACGTTTTTTTAAATTTTTCTTTGTATTTTGTTATTGAATATTTGTTCCGGCTAGACTTTCCGCGAAATAAAGCATTAAAATTAAATCTACGTGGGTAAAACCGCGGGACACAGCTAGTCTTTAATAATATCTTTATCTTTTGTTGAACTCCGATAGGTTTATAGTAAAACAAATCCATATCAAATTCATCGATAAAAGAAGATGAAAAGTATAGATAAGTCAACTTTCTTTAATAATCCTAAAAAAACGTAATCCTAAGATGTCGTAATATAAAAAACATTAATTTATTAAGGGTATAGCTCGCAAATCGTGTTTCAACGAAATCTCTTCAAACGAAATAAAACCGTTATGTCAAGAGCGGTCACTATTATGCAAATATTTCATAAATATATAAATAGAATTTACTCCTGCACGCCTGTATTCCCCGAAGGGGTAGGAAGAGGTGTTGTACCCACATTTCACCGAAGTTGATTAAGTGCCAACGTGACAGATGGTGAGTCTATCGCCGTCGCAAGCACTATACATACATCTTTTGAATTACTTCTCAGACATATGCAGGTTTCCTCACGATGATTTCCTTCACGGTAAAGCACGTGGTGTGTAATTATTTACGTAAGAAATTATTAGCTCGATCTACGCTGCTGACTGTACTCTTGCCGGTGAGTTGACTAAGTACACACTTAGTAAATTATGTACGCTCTTGGTAGGAGCTTTAAACTTTTCTGGGTACAATCCTTTTTATTACACGTGGCAACATGTACCTACATAATAATATAACAAAGCGATGTAGGCGGTATAGATATTCATGAACAATATAATTTAAAAGCATATCCTAGCTTATGTTCACAACATTTAGGTATAAGTTTTAGGGACTATGAGTATTCTACGAGTACTCAACTCAAACTCAAAAATAACTTTATTCGAATTTCATAATTATACATGATTATTCATGTTACTGCCAGGTTTGCAAGGTTTTTTTTTACTGAGAAGTAACTTTACTACGAGCCTTCTTTGGGTTTAAGGTCAGTAAAATCAGTTTAACAGTTTAACGACAGAGATAATACTTTGCTTATTTAAAACTATAAGTAGTGGATTAATTTTATATTACGAGCTTACGCAGAAGGAAAAATCGTGAAGATGCCTGAGCCTGCATATATCTGAGAAGTAAGGATCAATGAGGTATGCATAGTGCCCGCGACGCTGATCTGTCACGTTGGCACTCAATAATCTTAGGTGTAAGGTGGGTGTTATTATTACATCACCTCTGCTTACCCTTTCGAAGACCCTTCTGGGATAGCGTGAACATATTTATAACAAACTCTTCCGTAAGAATGAATGGAATTTTATATTGCTAGCTAGATTGTTGTTATGTTGGTTCTTTGCACGCAAGGTTCTAAGGCATCAATGATTTTAAATTTGCATGGACTAGGTATAAAAATGCCCCAAGAGCACTGCTGGAGACCGGTATGAATTTTTTTATAGAAAAATATACACGTCATATTATTTTTGAATCACATTATTTTAAGGTACATATAGCCGTATTCAGTCATTGAGGAACCGGTAGACAAAACTAGTACCCTTTATCCCTAAAATATCAATATTTAAGCCTGTCCCACACACCCCAATTAGTGCTACGAACAAACAATTAGCTGCTAATTAAACCTCACACGGTCCGAATTTATTTTAATTCCACCCGTGCAGCAACCAACTGCTGTGACCCTTCGAGTGAGGCGTATTCTCTGTGTCAACCTTACTTCCCGTTTTTACCAAGGACTTTGATAATTTGGTTGAGCCCGGGGCATGTCTAACAAGGGCTGGCAATTAAATAAATTAGTTAACACACGTTTGATCAGTGTTAATAGAGGTACAAAGGCTTCTGCAGATGATATTTTGTGGACCTGATTGTAAATTTGCGAATAGTCTCTCTTACCTACAATCATATTCAAATTCCTGTTTAATATTGAATTGAATATTATTTTATGTGTAGTTTTTGGTGCCTGAATTTGGTTCAATGCTATGCAATCGTGAATTTTAGGTAATCCAGTGACAAAAGCTTGAGATGTATCGGCAAGGGAAAAATGTATTGTTTTAATCATTAATTTCTTAAATAATACTAGGTATACCTTGTCACTAATAATTAACATAATGATCGTTAAAATATAATTAGATTTTAAGAATATAAACCATAGGACCACAAAGAGGCGCAGAAATAGGATATTCTCAAACTACAAACTTTGAAATAATGAAGACTTATATATCACTGAAACGGTGATCGACTCATCATCTGTCACGTTGGCATTTTCGGTGAATAGTGGGTGTCTGTCTGCACACCCATTTTGGAAAGCGTGTTTTGAGTCTGTTTTTGTCTGTCAAAAATTATTACCTATCTATCGTTTGAATACATAAAGTCACACTCAACGAGACGTGCAAATCGCGCGATAACTTCAAAGTGATATCAAAGAGAGATTTATTGGAGCAAAACTTCAGATCAATCTGCCAACTGTGGCTAATCGTTTGGAAGTAAAAACGTTTCACTGCACGTTACGTGGGGTGTAAAATGTCCTTAATCGTAATGTGTCAAAAGATTTAAAAGTTTGATTAGACGTAGGAAGAAATGCAAATATATGTGGCTGATTATACAGATTTGGAATCAATGATTTGTTAAGGCGCGGAATAAATACATTTAATTTTTTTTTTTTCTTCATAAGGTAATGTATTTATATACTTTGAAATTTTCACCCACATTTCACCAAGGATTAGGTGCCACCCTAATTGATAATCCATTACCGTCTGATGCACTATACTATGCTTGAGAATGGAAAAATATAGTGAACATAAAGATTCTGACCCAACGAGAACCTCCTTTTTCTGAAGCCGGCTAAAAAAAAATTCCTTAAAATGATATGATTGATCACGTATATTGGAATAACAAATTACTGATTTCAAAATTGTAAGGAACAAATCATTGAAAGAAGAATAGAACCAAAGAAAACAAAAGTAATACTCACTTAAACTCGAAGCACATTGTAAGCACGCGAAAATTAGCACCAACGTTGTTACTGTAACAAAATAAACATTTCCTACTAAAATTCAGGAGAATTGATTGCATTAAAAGGCATCACTAAAAAAAGAAAAATATTTTTTAAATAAAGAACGCACCCGTACCTCGCGCGTACATGTTCGCGAGAAACTTGGCGATCATCGACGTGCACCACCCCCGCTTCACAAATGGGTACTGACGGAGTGACGGATAACTAGAGGGATTTCCTTCGTATTACCACGAGTTATCGTTTATATAACTGGTGCACATGCGGATGGGGTTTGTCGGTTTATCATATTTATACGTTGAGATATTGACAAACAATCTACAATAACGATACACGCATTTCTCGCATTATATTCAAACTATTTCAAAACTTGTAAATGGAAAAAGAGATAAACGAACGCCATGTGTTAAGAAGTTAAACATTCTTAATGATAAAACTAAGAAGCTTATTTTAGCATTTGCGGCCCAAGTATAGGTTTTTACACGTTCTACGATATAGTATCTATTGCATTGGATGGGTGACCGCCCGAGTTCCCTCCGTTTCTCGGAGAGCACGTTAAGCCGTCGGTCCCGGTTGCCAATCTATCATCTTTGGCAATCAATGGCTCATTTTTAGGACAGAGCACACGCTTCTATAATAAATTACCAACAAAAATTGTAAACTTGCCCTTCAACAAATTTAAAGAAACAATTAAATCAGTTTTGCTTGAAAAAGGATATTATACTGTAAGTGATTATATTTGTGATAAGGGAGCCTGGGATGTACCTGATAATGTTTGTAAATAATCCCATTGGCACTGTACTTTTGCTACAATTAATTAATCTTAATTTTGCTTTGACTGGCTGGAATTTGCCATGCTCACATATATTTGTACTATATTTTTAGTTTTTATTTTTGACAATTGAGCATTAGAACTGTGTCCATGGGCTTATAGTTGCTTGAACAATTTATTTTGTATTTTTAAAACTGTATAATATTCTTTAAAAGAGTAATTACTGAGTTTCTTGCCAGGTTCTTCTCAGTAAAATCAACCTGGCGGTAGCATGTATATATCCTGTGTAATTGTGTCATTCTGACGATTTGAAAGTACTTTGTATGAAGTCTAATCGAATAAAGATATATTTGATTTTGATTTTGATTTTGAATCGTTACAGGTCAGTCCGAGGCCTAAAATAATCTGTCAACTGGTTAAACCCAGATCACAGATTTTCCTCGTTAAAGGGGTTGCAAAGGTCAGATGGCAGTCGCTTCGTATAAGAATCAGGTGATCAGCCACATCGGGTTGAATCAAGTGCCGACCCCAACAATGTATGGGATAAGGCCAGGGATGATATATCCATTGGGTATTTTCCTCATTTTGTATGGGAACGTAAGAGCGCCCCAAGCAGCGAGTGTATGTAGATTTACGTTCCCATACACAGTGATTAATACGCAATGAATATAATCAACGTTAAACATGTTAAAAACTATGGCTTGGGGTATAGTAGACATGCTTTCGCAAACTATTTGACAATAAGGATACATGTTTTGACCTAAATTCTGGTCCAAATAGGGAAAGAAAATACTGTAAATTGTGAATATTTAATGATTGAAATATTAATTACGTTACTAAATGTGGTTTGGATCGAAAGCACATGCATGAAGCGTCTAGAATCCATGAGCTTCGGTATTCGCTAACGGTCACGTTAGAGTTAGGTAAGTATAACCATTTTTCGTACCACAATCCTCTTTATCTATTTCTTTGAATACAAATGCAAAGAACTACAGACAAACCACAATCAGAGTGAATCAGAGTAACAAAGCCGGCTTTTTGTAATTACGGAGTAGGTTTTCAATTGTCTGTGTCGGGCGGTCGGGTGTTGGCTCTATTCAGCTCGTCGAATGAACCTCACTGTGAATAATCCCAACTATAGGGTAATTTTGTCAATAGGCCAATCAGAATGAGTGCCTTTATTTTATTCGATGCTTTTTAAATTACGACTTCCAATTAATCCATATTCTGAGGATATCCAGCGGAAATTATTCAATCTATACAGATAAATAAAATGTAAGTGTCTGTTTGTAATTCCAACTTTTTACGTTATTATAACCATCATTATAACCGTGGTCTCGTACCCATATTACGAGCTTCGATTAGTTTAAGACACATTAGCGGACGTCACGCGGTTTCACCCGCGTAGTTCCCGTTCCCGTGGGAGTACGGAGATAAAATATAGGCTATATTAATCAGTGATAGTGTAGTATTCAAATGGTGAAAGAATTTAGTCCCGTACTTTTTGAACCAATTCGTAACAAACATACTTACACACAAATCATTCCCCTATATAATATTAGTATAGAAGTAGTGCTCACTAGTATCTTATTAACTAGCACAAATTTCAGAATTTCTAAGAGATAAATCTCCAGCGATTTTTCCAAATAATCTAAAACAAGTATCTATGCCTATAAAACTTTCAAGTGCTACTGTAAAATACTCCCGTATTTTCCAAAGAGAATATCCCTAGAGCAAAAACAAAGCGGAGTCTTTGGAGAACAAATTTAGCCCAAGAAACGGAGTCTATAGGTAGTAAGATTTTAGGAGTATTTTATCGGATTGAAAAGGTTTGATGTAAGGTTCATCATCATCAACAGCCGGAAGACGTCCACTGCTGAACATAGGCCGCCCCTGGACCGCCACGCCGAAGGTTATCTAAACGCTATTTCTGAATCTCAAGGTTCTGTATTGGTTAAAATTTCATTTGTGTAAAAGATTTTAGATACCTAAGTATGATGTGACACAATTATTAAAGTTTGCTGATGAAATATGATGAAATATCTGGAGCATTTTCAGGGAACATGGAAATATAACATACATACATATGCTCACACCTGTATTCCCCGAAGGGGCAGGCAGAGGTGTTGTAATTTTCAACATACACATTTCACCGAATATGATTAAGTGCCAACGTGACAGAGGGTGAGTCCATCGCCGCCTCAGGCAATATACATACGTCTTTGAATTATTTCTCAGACATATGCAGGTTACCTCACGATGTTTTCCTTCACTTTTTTTTTAGAAAATATCATAGGTACAGGCCCCGCTGGGTTTCGAACTTGCGTCGAATGCGTCGTAGGCGACTGCTCTAGCCCCGAGGCCACCACGGCACAGCTAGTGTCGAAATAAAATTATTCATACGTTTGACTCTGTAAGAAGCATTATTATTATTTTCTTCCGCTTCAGAACGAAAACGTTCACTCCATAGATACAGTACGTAAGTAGCGTTATGAGAATGCTCTGCAGAAGTAAAATAGGTGGATTGGTACATAGAATTAAGCTAAGCAGTGATTGTATTGTCTATACAGATAAATTAAATTGAAGTGTCTGTTTGTAATTCCAAATTAACAGCTTTTCTGAGTTGAAAATATACACGCTACTTACATTTAAAAAAAATCTAAATATTATTCTCTGTCTGTCCGTCTGTCTCTAAAATCACTGACGGCTGGACCGATTGTGACGGTACTTTTACTAGTGGATGGCTGATGTTACAAGGATAAATTTAGGCTATTTTATTTAAAAAAACAGTAGGGTTACGTGAAAAATTGCGTTGGCTACGCAGGTAAAGCCTCGGGGCACAGCTAGTTCTAGAATATAATACAGCTAACGCAGACTGCAATTTGTGGTTACTACGTGCTAGTGCAACCACGTTATTGTGCAAGTTGGTTAAGGTCTTTTAAATATTATAAAGAGGTAGAGTTTATCTCACTTATTACAAAATATGGCTTAAACCACGACCACCCTGGGAGAGGCAGGTCAGGGTGTGGGATTTTTACCGCACTAAAACCCCCCCCGGTGGCCATCCTCAGTGCTCAGGGGGGACCCCGGGTACTCTGATAGATCGCACCGGTGTCCCCCCACATTTTGCCGGGGCAGCTGTATTGGCGCCCCTGGAGACCTCGCTGTGCAAGGCAGCGAGAGCCACATCGCGCTGCCACCTTCCCGGGCCCGCGGCTTGGTGGTCAAAGCTCAAACCCCGACCACCGCCAGCAGGCCCTCCGGCCCCCTTTTAGTCGCCTCTTACGACAGACAGGGGATACCATAGCTAAATTCTTAGACCCTGGCTATTGGGTAGAAAAAATCTATACCTATCTTAACTTTCAAACAGTTATAGGTAGATTGTGGAAAGGTTTATAAAGGTGAGAGGCCATCAGCATTGCAGTAATTCTGCAATCCTAGAGTCTCCAATGCAAGTGTACAGTTTACGTGAATATTGCATCGGTTCCATTTAGAGATTGCGTCCCTAAGTGGTCCTTTAAATGAGTGCAGTTTTTGCGCCGTTCGCTTTAATGGGCCTTTTAATCGAAGTGTATCGAATAGTCGAGTACTTTAAGATAATTAGAATTTAGAATGGCGGTTGTTTTTGTTTGCTTTGGTTTTAGATAATACTAATAAGTTTTAATTGTATTTTTTAATCTATGATACTTATTTATTATGGACTATCTGCGGTTAATTTCATGGATGGCCGGTAGAACAATAATATTTTTTTTTTAAAAAGTTACTTGTTGTATCATTAGCAGTCTGCCAGTGAAAGTCCTGTTCAAATCGGTCCAGCCATTTCGGAGATTAGCCGGAAAAAACAGACAGACGGACAGACCGACAGACAGACAGAGAAAAAAACATAAAATAGTTTTTTTTTTATGTAAGCAGCGTTTTTACTTTCATAATATGCATTTAGTGAAAAGCTGTTAATTTGGAATTACACACAGACACTTCAATTTTATTTATACGTCTTTATAGATATCAGATTAACTAATTGAGGGGTATAGGTGACATAATAATCAAAAGAGAAAGTTTAAGTAGTCCTAAACAGTCTTTTAAGAAGGTCATCAAAAATTAAAATTACTAAATAACTGAAGCACTTGGTACATTTTATAATTTTTTTGTAATTTGTAGTGGGTAATTTTTATTGAACCGTAAAATGATTGATATTGCCCCTCTGTCCTTATTTTTCCCACTCTTAATTGTATTTGTCTGCCAATACAAATAAATAAAGAAATGGTTTCTTTCTTTCTTTCTTAGATGATGATGATCAATATACACACCCATTCTTCATTAGGATAAAGTAGCAGTGTTTCTCTTCTCCCTACATAGATGGCGCTACTTGCCAACAATTGCAAAGTTTAAGTACAAAATACACAAGAACCTATATCGCACAATAAGAGTTTTCAAGCACATTGCAGTACTAGATTCCAAGTAGAACAGTTAGATCTGCGGTTCCCCATCTTCCCTTTGCCGGGGATGAGAATGATCACTCGCTCACCCCACAAGACATAATTAAATGTCTACCTGTATAATTATGATTGGGAGAAACCTGGTGGGTAGTGTATTGCATATTAGAAGCCCTGAGTATGAGAGGACCTGCAGTTTGTAGACATTCAGAAGTATAAATATAAGGGTAACAAATAGAATAAAATTTAGTAATAATAGATAATGATATAGACGGACAGGCAAGTCTGAATACTTAGTAGACGAGGGTAATTGTCTTCAAAACAAGTAATAAAATCTTTGTTTTTTACAAAATATAATATAGCAAATATTAAGGGTATAACAGTTCAACCAAAGATTCAAAACATTATATTCTTCGCGTGTTAAGGAATTCTTCATGTAAAAATCTTATTACTATTAGTAAGAGAACAAGAGCTGTAAAATTAATAGAAAGTTTCTTTAAATACTAGAATTAGCTTTGCTCAGACTTAGTTCAAAACTTTGTTTACATCTTAAACATAACCTACAAATAATGTCTACTGAACTATTTATTTTATTTCTAATAACTATAAGTAAATCAAAATGCTTACCGAAGTCCATTTGTATTAGTTAAGTAGGTATTTAATCTGAATATAAGTCATGAATATCCAAATCCTAAATCTAAAACTTTTAAGTTGAGTTTGTTTGTTTACTAAAGTTTTCCTTTTTTTTTGTAAAATAGACAAATGTTCTTATTTTTTGACATTGCGTTACTGACCTCTATTATACAACTGGAACTTGGTGGACTGGCTATTCTATACAAAATGTGTCTATGCCCACATTCTGTGTCGATTTGAAGCGCCCCTAGCGAGAGAGTCCGAAATAAATTTGACACTGTGAATGAAATTATTTCATGTCATGTCATGTCGGTCGGTCGGTCGGCAGTCGGCACGAATCATTTATTACATTCATAGTTGAGCGAGATAGACCACTGTCTGTCACAGATTATAGATTGTACCATTATCAGTAAAGTTATAAACATTTTTTAATAATTAATGCAAATATCGGCAAAAAGGTGATAAGTTATTTATCTTTATGATATCTTTAAGCTTTTGTTTGTGTGTAGTTTGTACCTTGATCGAAGTAAGACCGAAGTTCAATAGTTAATTTCACTTCCCAGAACTCTAGTTGAAGTCGTTGAAGTTACATCTCGTAAATAAATTAATCAAGAATATTGGAATAAAATACTAATAGAAATGGGTTCGGAAAATAAATCCGTGAGTGATGAGCAATTGAAGCAGCTCTGTCCCGACCTGCCTTCTGGACCATTGGATATTTATAGGAAAAAGGCAACTTTCGATTGGCGCCGGATGAAATTAGTTTACGAAACTTTGAGCACTATTCAATTGAAGGTGAGTTTACTTTCATAAATTTGTGCCTGATTATTTATTTACTTGTTGGAAAAGTTTAAGAATAAAAATTTTAATTAAATTTTAATTAAAATTTTTAAATAAAAAATTTAAATTTTTCGTTGACATCCTTAAATATAAGTTCGAGGATGAATGATTGCCCCTGGCTCCTACAGGATGATTCAACCATATTGCGGGAACACAATACTTCTTACTTTAAGGTAGCATTACTGGCTAGTGGTGTTGCAGTCCAGTATTTCGAAAGTCATATCTTTAAATGAGCAATGCTTGAATATAAAAAGTTTAGTTTTTTTATGAGAAAAAGAAACCGAGCTGTCAATGCTAGTTTCCGAACCGGTGGTCAATTCTCCGCCATTCATAAGTTACCAGGGCCTAAAATTAATCGTTTTTGTTAAATAACATTAAAATCAATAAAATTTTTAGCAAGAAATATGGTCATTCATGGAAAGTCACCCCTTGTTCCATCACACAGAAGACACGAGGCCATTGGATGAGGAGAGGCAAATTGCTACCAAGAGGATGTATGTCATCTTCAGCAAGAACTATGTTCCTACGGAGTGGGTATGACATGAACTTTTCATTTTCAATAGCATGACTTGTGTTTATTTTATATTATCTAAATTAGGTATGCCAGTCTGCATTTCGAAACAGGAATGGAATTAACGAATATTCATTTGTATTAATTATAATCATTATCATAATTATTTAAATGGAATAATATTAAAATCCCAGAAGATTCCCTGAAGGGTAAGCAGAGGTTGAAACAACATCACCCACTTTTCACTGAACATGATTATGTGCCAATGTGTAAGAGGGTGAGTCTACAGGGTGAGATACAAATTCTTTGTCAAAAACCTTCACCATATAGCATGTGGGCTGATATAACTGCATTTAACTTATTAGAAAGTAAATACAAGTATATCACATTAAGTATATACATCTATATCTATAGTAGAGATAAATAAAATTGAAGTGTCTGTTTGTAATTAAAAAATATCAGCTTTTAACTAAATGCATCTGAAAGTATACACGCTACTGACACTAAAAAACCAAGTTATATAATAAAGTTACATAACACTATCAACTTTTATTAAATTTCAAAACATGATTAATTATAAATGTTAGTTACTGAAGTAAGGTACTTACCGAATATTGTTTTTTGTCTTCAAATCTTGCCTATACTATGATAATTTTGTAATGAGTTGTAAAGGACGTGGAGACCTACCTTGCCGTCATACAGTTGTTTACTAGTACGGAGGGTAGAATCAAAACTATTTGCAATTTATTATCAAATCAGTACGAAAGTAGTTAAATTATGAATATCTTTGTAATTTGTCAGCATGATTGTTACTGTTCATTGAAATATTGTTTGTTATCACATACTTCTAAGTGATTATTGTGTTATGAATGCCTGCCTGTCATTGTCATGTAAGTACAATATCTGGTTTGATTACTTAAATTGTATACTTCTTTGTATGAAATAAAGTTTATATTATATTATATTATAAGTTTTAAAATTATTCTCTGTCTGTCTGTTTGTTCTGGATAATCTCTGAAACGGCTGGACCGATTTTAACGGGACTTTCACTGGCAGGTAGCTGATGTTTCAAGGAGTAACTTAGGCTACTTTTATTTATTAATAATATTAGGGTCTCGCGACAATAAGGATGACACAAAATCTACGCGGGTGAAACCGCGGGGTACAGCTAGTTTATCAATAAGTCAGTCAAAATATATTTAGAATTTTATTCCTAAACATGTTTTTATTAGTAGTCAGATGTCTTTATTGGTACAGTCATTTTTTGAAATTGGTTAAAATGAGATAATGAAG
Organism: Watsonalla cultraria; assembly: GCA_964035505.1. Taxonomy (NCBI): domain Eukaryota; kingdom Metazoa; phylum Arthropoda; class Insecta; order Lepidoptera; family Drepanidae; genus Watsonalla; species Watsonalla cultraria. The sequence continues at coordinate 11,910,639 of OZ037714.1, forward strand.
GTAACTGAACTTAGGTACAGTTACTTGATTTTCTTTATCTTCAACCTATTAACTGTTTGACCTCCTGTAAGCATTGAATCATCGATAAATAGGCTAGTTTAGAATGGACTTGATACAATCAAGTTTGCCTTATTCACCCGACTGCAAACCTATGCAAATGAGATTTTAACCAACATTTTTCTGTGTTTTGAACTCACGAGATGAAGGGTCTCCGAATTTGTTTTCAGAATAATTTAAAAAAAAACAACATCTATTCATCTATATCTATACATCTATACGGTCTATACAGATAAATAAAATTGAAGTGTCTGTTTGTAATCTCCGAAACGGCTGGACTGATTTTAACGGGACGTTCACTGGCAGATAGCTACTGATTCAAGGAGTAACTTAGGCTACTTTTATTTTTTTTAAACATTAGGGTTCCGCGGCACAATGCAATTAACTCTACGCGGGTGAAACCGCAGGGCACAGCTCAGATAAAAAAATTAAATTGAACTTCAGTGGCAAACAGGAGCCCTACTTACCATGAGTTCTTATTGTCATGATAGTTAGAATCCGCGCAGAATTCATTTCTTGGGTGACCAGTGTTATGAGTGTGTCACAGCACTAGCAATAGGTCAGATTGGCGGGAAGAGATAAGAAAGATGGCGTCAGGGACTAGGATTACAAACATTGTCATACTTAATTAACATTATAATAAAACCACATTAGTTCAATGTTATTCTTTATTTAATTCCCAGTCTACACCGACCAACACATGGTGTCAGTAATTGGGTTCGTAATCTACGTGTCGTATAAGCAGTCGGTCAGTGAAAATTTTCATGTGAGTCGGCGTCATGTCTGATGAAAATCAAAAACCTAAGAAACATGCAGGAATGTCCAGCCCACAGCCCATGGCGATGAATGGTAATTTGGCTCAACAGTGGAAGAAATGGGTGCAGTCATTTAAAATTTATTTACGTGCGTCTGGCATGGATGAAGAAAATGATGGCAGAAAGGTAGCATTATTTTTACACGGTATTGGAGAAAAAGGAGTAGACATATTTAACACGTTTGGAAAAGATGAGGATATGATTAAATACGATGATCTCATAACGTTATTTAATAATCATTTCGCCCCAAAAGCGAACCTCACATATGAAAGCCATAACTTTTTCACATATAAACAAAGTGAAAATGAAACGTTAGACGACTTTGCTTGCACACTTAAATTAAAGTCTCAAAACTGTGAGCTAGGAGAGCTGCAGGAACGCCTCGTGAAAATAATGTTTATATGTAACATGCATCAAAAATACAATTTTATCAGAGAAAAATTATTGCTTGAAGATAAATTGAATCTTGATAAGGCCTTAGAAATGGCAAAGGCCATGCTTGCATCCAGACACCAAACAGATGAATTATCAGCAGAACAAAGTTCAGTATTGTATAATATGAGTCAGTCACGCTCAAGATCAAAATTTAACACAAGAAATGTCAGTCAATATGGTAACCAGTCAAGACAGGAAGTTTGTACAAGGTGTGGGCAGGTGCATCGTTTTAAATGTCCAGCATTGGGTGTTAAGTGTAAAAAATGTGAAAAAGTTGGTCATTTTGCAGTTTGTTGTCGGTCAACTCAGTCAAAGTCAGTAAAATATGTACAGTCGGAAAGTGATATGCATCAGGTACAGTCAGAACAAGATGATTTATTCATAGGTCATATTCAGTCATCCAACTCAAGTGAATGGACAATTAATGTATACATAAATAATTCACAAATAAATTGTATTATTGATACAGGCAGTGATGTCAATATTATGTCAAAAACTGTTTATGATTCACTTAATACAAAAAGTGAACTGTCTAAAACTGATGTAAAAATTAAGTCATACACTGGTAATAGTTTAGAGGTATTGGGTCAACAAATCTTAGAGTGTAAATTCCAATTTAATGACCTCTTTATGACAAAACAAATTAATTTTATAATTGCAAATGTGAATTCTCCAACTGTATTAGGTAAACTTACATGCTCACAAATTGGGCTAATTAAAAGAGTTTTCTGTGTTGACACTACAAGTGTACAAACATTGAAAGGTGATATCAGTCATAATGAGTCAAGTTCAAGTCAAGTAACATGTCCTAAAGTCACAAGAAGTCAGTCACAGTCATTTCCATTACAGTCAAGTCAGTCTCAAAATATTAATTTAAATAAGCTTGTTGAATGTAATAATTATCTTTTTACCGGTCTTGGTTGTCTTCCTGGTGAGTGTCACATAAGTACAAATCCTGAGGTACAGCCTAAAGTTGATGCTCCGAGGAAGGTACCATTTGCATTACATCATAGACTTCAAGAAGAACTTGAGAAGATGGAAAAAATTGATGTCATTACCAAGGTCACAGAACCTACTGAATGGGTGAGTTCCTTAATCTTAATAGAAAAAAAAAATGGTCAATTAAGGGTATGTCTAGATCCCCGCAATTTAAATCAAGCCATTAACAGGACTCATTATCCTATTCCATCAGTAGACATGGTCCGCGCCAAGGTGGCTGGTGCAAAATTTTTCTCCACCTTGGATGCAAGTAGTGGATTTTGGATGTGCAAATTAAATGAAAAGAGTTCTTACCTCACAACTTTCAATACACCTTTTGGCAGATACCGCTTTAAACGTCTTCCATATGGAGTTAACTGTGCTCCTGAGTATTTTCACAGAATTATGACGGAAATATTTGGTGACATAACAGGGGTGGCAGTATATAGCGATGATATTCTAGTAAGCGGTAAAACATTGCATGAGCATAATGAGCGTCTTAATATGGTATTTAAAAGAGCAAAGGAAAACAATGTCAAGTTTAATAAAGAGAAATGTACATTTGCTAAGGAGAGTATAAAATATCTGGGTCATATTTTTTCAGCAGATGGAATCACAGCTGATCCAGACAAAGTCAGAGCAATCAAAGAGATGCCCTCTCCTACCTGTCTAAAGGATTTACAACGATTTCTGGGCCTACTTAATTATTTAAGTCCTTTTATTAAAAATATGGCAGGTGAGACAGAAATTCTACGCCAATTATTAAGAAAATCTACTGATTGGCAGTGGACTGCCAACCATGAAATAACATTTTGTCATTTGAAGCAATTAATATGTCAAGTTCCAGTGTTGTCACATTTCAATGTACATGACCCTATTGTTCTACAAAGTGACGCTAGTAAGAGTGCTGTCGGAGCAGTGTTGTTACAAAATCAACATCCAGTATATTATGCTTCAAAAACTTTAACGGATACACAGCAAAAAATGGTACAGATTGAGAAAGAACTTTATTCAATAGTTTTTGCCTGCATCAAATTTCATCAATTTATATATGGACAAACTGTAACTGTTGAAACAGATCATGCTCCTTTAATAACATTGTTTAAAAAGCCTTTAGCCGAAGTTCCTACACGTCTCCAAAGAATGATGTTAAAAATTCAACTCTACAGTCTAAATGTAGTTTACAAGAAAGGCAGTCACATGTACATTGCTGATACCTTGTCAAGAGCAGCACTCTCTGAAACAAGTTCAGATGAATTAGATGATGATATTATTGTACACGTCAATTTACTGATTAAGTCATTACCAGTCTCGTCAGAACGTCTACAGTGGTTAATCAAAGGGACTAATGAAGAAGAAAGTTTACAGATTTTGAAAAAATACTGTATCGAAGGATGGCCATCAAGTAAAACTCAAATTCATGAAGGTCTGCATGAGTATTGGCAGTATAGATTTGAGTTACATACAGAAAATAATTTAATTTTCAGAAATAACAGTATTGTCATACCTAAAAAATTGAGGCCCGATATTTTGAAAATAATACACAGTGGGCACTTGGGAATTGAAAGGTCAAAAGCGTTTGCTAGAGGACATGTATTTTGGCCATTTATGTCAACTGATATAAAAAACAGTGTTCAGTCATGTCATATTTGCTTGTCACATAGAAGTGCAAATGCTCCAGAGCCACTTATGCCACATGATGTTACATCACTTCCATGGGAAAAAGTTGGTGTTGATTTTATGGATTATAAATCTAGAAAATACATAGTACTACAAGATTACTACTCAAATTATATTGAATTAATGACAGTGGCAAGTACTAATGCCAAAACTGTAATAGTTTGTCTTAAAAGTATTTTTAGCAGACATGGTATTCCAGTTGAGTTATTCTCTGACAATGGACCGCCATTTAATTCAATAGAGTTTAAGAATTTTATCTCTGAATGGGGAATACATCACAATACATCTAGCCCTTACATACCAAGGTCAAATGGGTTGGTAGAGTCGGCAGTGAAGATATGTAAACATTTTCTTACCAAGGCAGAGGAGTCTGGAACAGATCCATATCTTGCTTTGCTTCAATTCAGGAATACACCTAGAGGAAATCTACCATCACCGGCACAGTTATTAATGTCACGTTCACTTAGAACACAATTGCCAACAGTCACAAAAAACTTAAGACCAAGAACAGTCAAATTTCAAGAATATGTAAAAAGTAAGGAAGAAAATATAAATAAAATGAAAAATTACTATGACAGAAAGACTAGATCATTATCAGAACTACAAGAAGGAGATAAGGTCTATTTTAAGAAAATGCCAGATACTCCATGGATTACAGGCACAGTAAAGTCCAAATGTGATCAGCCTAGGTCTTATACTGTTGAAGGGTCAGATGGATTTACAGGAAGGAGAAACAGACAACATATATTGAAGCCTCCGCTGTCACCTCAAATGGTATCTCAAGACATGGTACACCGAAGTCCAAGTATCAAGACATCTCCCAATTCTCATGCAGTAGCACCATCTATTGAAGAGCATACAACTCCAGTTGAAAGGCGCACTAGGTGTGGAAGAGTCGTAAGAGCACCAAGACGGCTAGACTTATAAAAGCTATTTAATTAATTGATTTATTTATTATGCTTATTAAGCAAACATTTAGGCAATGGCTGTGAAGGGCTGATTAAGTTACTTAAGTCTAGAATATAATATAGGTAGAGATTTAGTTACTAGATTGTCTTATTTTAGTAAATTAAAAATCTGTTGTCAGAAGTTATTGTTAAGAGTTTACTCAATCTTTGCGGAACTGACTCAAGCTGTAAAATTATAATAACTTAAGTTTTTGAATAAGGAGGATGTTATGAGTGTGTCACAGCACTAGCAATAGGTCAGATTGGCGGGAAGAGATAAGAAAGATGGCGTCAGGGACTAGGATTACAAACATTGTCATACTTAATTAACATTATAATAAAACCACATTAGTTCAATGTTATTCTTTATTTAATTCCCAGTCTACACCGACCAACACAACCAGCGGAACTAATCTTTTTTAAAAGTTTTAAGTTTTGTAACATTAGCTATCCGCCAGTGAAAACCTGTTAAAATTGGTTTAGTCATTTCGGAGATTAGCCAGAACAAACAAACAAACACACAGGCAGACAGACGGTAAAAAATTGTTTTTTGAGTGTCAATACCGTGTATACTTTCATATGCATTTAGTGAAAAGCTGTTATTTTGAAGATGGGTCCATCGCCGTCTCAGGCACTATATGTCTTATATCGTCTTCCAATTACTTCAGACATATGCAGGATTCCTCACTATGGTTTCCTTCACCATATAGCTCGTGTTTTGAAATCACGGTACGTAAGTTTAACACAAAAAAATGTATGTAAATATAAGTGATGTAACGAATATTCGCATATTTTTGGATATTCGTATACGCACTCGCATTCGCAAAATTTCTGCGAATGTTTTGCGAATATGAATATCAGGAAAAAAAACAATTTGAAGATAATGGTAGGTCAGTAAAATCAAAGTCCATTAATTTCTTATGTTTTAAATGCAAGAAAAAGTAACCTTATAAGCACATTAACAGTCTTCACTATATCATTTTGGTATTATTTATTCATTATTTTACTTTGGGCTTAATAAATAAATTTTCATTAAAACTTACATTCGCATTCGCGAATGTTTAAAAATGACATTCGTTCCGTCACTAGTAAGTCACAGGGGCCTTACCATAAGCTCTTATTGCCATGATAGTTTCACTCATTTATGAAACAGATGTATGTGACGTGCATACATCTGTCACTGTCGCACAACTGAATTATCATTGCAATAAGAGCTCATGGTTGCGCCCCAGGTCAAGACCAATTGAGTATCATGGGATTATGTCTAGTATCTATTGTTCTATGTATTGTTTTCTTTAACTGTTGTACTTTTGAACTTTCTGCCAGTCCCGTATATTTAAGATTTTTTTTAGTATCACCGTTTCACGTCTGTCATTTATTTACTATTGTTATGTTAATTTAACCTTGTTTCTGAACTTTGATACTTACGCCGACACGAAATTTAAATTTGTTGTAATTAGTGGATGTTATAATGAAACTCATTAATTTCATGAACTTCCATTCTGTTTATCTATATCTATACAGTACAGATAAATAAAATTGAAGAGTCTGTTTGTAGTTCCAAAATAAAAACTTTTCACTAAATATGATGCATATGAAAGTGTACACGCTACTGACACAGAAAAACCAAGTTTTAAAATTTTTCTCTATCTGTCTGTCTGTCTGTTTGTTCCGGGTAATCTCTGAAACGGCTGGACCGATTTTAACAGGACTTTCACTGGCAGGTAGCTGATGTTTCAAGGAGTAACTTATGCTACATTTATTTATTAAAAATATTAGGGATCCGCGACATGAAGCATAAAACTAAATCTACGCGGGTGAAACCGCGGGGCACAGCTATTATATTATATACATCTATACAAATAAATAATATTGAAGTGTGTTTGTAATTCAGGAGTAATTTTCACTAAATGCAAACAAAAGTATGTATGATACTCACATAAAAAACAATTCAATAATTTTTTTCTGTCATCAATACGAATTAACCAAGCCCAAACATTAAGTCGCCATTAAGATTTTTCATGGATGCAACCATCTAAACTGAACCAAATTAAAATGGGACCACCTTGGAGGCATCACCTTTCAAATAAAAAAAGACTAATCGAAATTAAAAAAAACATACATACGATAGCAATTCCTTTTTTTGAAGTCGGTTTAAATGCTTAAGTGCAGTGTTCTCTATGCGGTGAAAGAAAAACATACATACATATGCTCACGCCTGTATTCCCCGAAGGGGTAGGCAGAGGTGTTGTAATTTCACCGAATATGATTAAGTGCCAACTTGATAGAGGGTGAGTCCATCGCCGCCTCAGGCACTATACATACGTCTTTGACTTATTTCTCAGACATATGCAGGTTTCCTAACGATGTTTTCCTTCACCGTAAAGCACGTGGTGTTAAATCACTGTATATATATTTTTTTGTGAGAGTAAAAATCGTGAGGAACTAACTCTGCATAGGATCTGAGAAGTAATTCAAAGAGATGTATAGTGTCTGAGACGTCGATGGACTCCACCATCTGTTATGGTTGCACTTGATCATCTTACAACACCTCTGCTTACCCTTTTGGGGACCCGTCTGGGATGACGTGAGCATATCTATTTTTTACTAGCTGTGCCCCCGCGGTTTCACCGGCGTGGATTTAATTTCATTCTATATCGCGGAATCCTTTTTGAATGTAGCTAGCTCGCTAGCTTAGAGATTAGCCGGAACAAACAGACAGACAGACAAAGGGACAGGCAAAATTATTAATGTTGAAAAACTCATTTTGATTTTTTTTTATTAATTATATACTTTGATATCGTATATACTTTCATATGATATGCATTTAGTGAAAAGGTGTTAATTTGGAACTACAAACTACCGATAAATAAAATTGACGTGTCTCAATTTTATTTATCGGTATAAAATATTTTATTTTAATTACCTATTAGGTGCCTATGTTAATAATATATGATGTATACGTAGGTTGATAATAATGAACACAGATGGTGGTAAAGAAAATATATACTTCGTCATGTAAGTATAAATACATGTAAACTAGTGACTACATATGTAAACTCTGGTAGTTTTGTTTGAAAAATATGTTCGTAAATATTGTTCTATGAATTAATATAATACTTATTATTTATTGAAACGCTCTAAGTATACATTTATTAGCTTGTACACCTATCCAAATACGCGACACATCACGCCATACATATAATATTTAATTCTACGCATATCTATACTAATATTATAAAGCTGCAGAGTTTGTTTGTTTGTTTGTTTGAACGCAGTAATCTCAGGAACTACTGGTCTGATTTCAAAAATTCTTTCAGTGTTGGATAGTCCATTTATCGAGGAAGGCTATAGGCTATATTTTATTCTAATAAAAATTAGGGGTCCGTAAGTGAATTGCAATTTTGTAACCTAAGGTGTAAAATCGAAATTCTATTTATTGTCTATGTATGGTCTATTAGGTTTTCGATTATACACCTTAGGTTACAAAATTGCAATTTACTTACGGTCCCCTAATTTTTATGAGAATAAAATATAGCCTATAGCCTTCCTCGATAAATGGACTATCCAACACTGAAAGAATTTTTGAAATAGGTCCAGTAGTTCCCGAGATTAGAGCGTTCAAACAAACAAACAAACTGCAGCTTTATAATAATAGTATAGATTAGTGTAAATGTGTATTCCCCGTAAGGTAGGCCGAAGTTTTGTAATATCAACACCCACTTTCCACCGAAGATGATTAAGTGCAAACGTGATAGATGATGAGTCTATCGTCGTCTCAGGCACTGTACATATGTCATTGAATTACTTTCAGACATAAGCAGATTTCGTCACGATATTTTCTTTCACCATAAAGGACGTGGTGTGATATCACTGCACATAAGTTTTTAGAAAAACTCATTAGTTCAGGCCCCACTGGGATTCGAACTTATGTCGCTAGCACAGCAGGCTACTGCTCAAACTCCAAGGTCACCACGGTTCTTTGCTTATTGGTAGAATTATAATTGAACTCTTTATCTATTCCAGATTGCAATAGACCCAAAATTGTTCCAAGCCGAGACGGAGGCGTTATTCATGTTTGACAGTTCATTAGCCGTCAAAATTTCCCTCACTTTCCGGATGTTCAGCAACGTGATCCAAGGCAGCGGGAGGGCCCATCACTTTGACCTCATAGAGGACTCGGCTATGGGTAAAATTGGGGGTTGTTTTGCCCTCACTGAGATATCGCACGGGTCAAACGCTAAGGGGATGAGGACTACTGCCACTTATGTCCCGGAAAAAGGGCAGTTTGTTCTCCATACGCCCGATTTTGAAGCCGCTAAATGTTGGGTCGGATCACTAGGTAAGGAGATAACTCTTGATATTATTTGTGTATTCTTATACTAATATTGTATGTATTTTTTTATTATAACTATCTTTTGCAAGGGACTTTGTCCACGTACTGACTTTTTCAATACCCTATGTCTATCCTTGGATGCGAGCTATATTTCAGACTGAGACACTTTCGCACTAATAATATTATTATAGATCACGCCCAATATTTTAATACATTACGTATTTATTTTTTCTCCTTACAATTCGATAGAAATGTCGAGGCAAATCTTCCACTTTCTCTCTATACAGATAAATAAAATTGAAGTGTTTGTTTGTAATTCCAAAATAACAGCTTTTTACTAAATGCACAAGTATAATATACGGTACCGACATTAAAAAACACAATTTGTTAAGTTTTACTCTGTCCGTTTGTTTGTTCTGATTGTAACGGGACTTTCACTGACAGATAGCTAATGATACAAGGAGTACATACTTTGATTTAAAAAACATCATTAAAGTTCCGCGGGCCACCCATGAAATTAATACTATGCGGGTGAAACGGCGGGGCACAGCTAGTAAGTAATATTATCTGTGTTCTACGTCTTCCCCCGCGCCGACTTAATGGGTTACTTAATTTCGCGAACCTCGTATTTTTTTTAATTACTCCTGGTAACATCAGCTACCTGCCAGCGAAGGTCACGTAAAAATCGGTCCAGTCTTGTCATTGATTAATCGGAACAGATAGAGATTTTTTTTTCATTTCAGTAGTCAAGTCAAAGTCAAAAATATCTTTATTCGATAAGACTTTATACAAAGCACTTTCAAATCGTCAGAATGATACAATTTACAGGATTATACATGCTACCGCCAGGTTCGGAAGGTTGCTGAGAAGAACCTGGCAAGAATCTCAGTAATTACTCTTTTCAAAAATATTATACAATAAAAAAAAAACAAAATAAATCACTTGAGAAATGTAAGCCCTTGAACACAGCTGCAAGTACCATATATACTTTCATATTTAGTGTAGTGAAAAGCTGTTATTTGAAATTACAAAAGAACACATGTTGAAGAATAAATTGCTTACCTACAATGTAACTCTTAGGGGATTATCACGCAGAATATAACTAATTCAAGCCAATGTAATTTCAGGTAAATGTGCGACCCACGCAATAATCTACGCGATGTTGATATCAAAGGGCAAGAACCACGGCTTGCACGCGTTCGTGGTCCCTATCAGAGACACCAAGACCCTGAAACCCTTCCCTGGTGTCACCGTCGGCGACTTGGGGGAGAAGATTGGACTCAATGGTGTTGATAATGGGTAAACATTTCGATAAGCGTACAGAAGACTAAGGGGCCAGCTAAGATCTTAGCTTTGACGTTTCTTTGTACCTAATTTAAACAGGTGCTGCTTGTGGGGGCTGGTTATCTCAAGCTACGCTTTTAGATATAAGTAGAACTACTAGACTTTTCTTTATGTTAATTTTTATCGACATTTGTGCATTGGGACTGTGTCCATGGGCTTACATTTCTCAAGTGATTTACTTTGGTTTTTTAAATTGTATAATAATTTTGAAAAGAGTAATTACTGAGTTTCTCGCCAGTTTCTTCTCAGTAAAAGCAACCTTCCGAACCTGGCGGTAGCATGTATAATCCTGTAAATTAATGTCATTTTGACGATTTGAAAGTACTTTGTAAAAGTCTAATCGAATAAAGATATTTTTGACTTTGACTTTGACTTTGAAACGTCAAGTTCCTAATATACTTTGCATAAAACGATCATAGTTGGCTCCTCGATCGTAGATATTGAGCGGTACACTTGTCAGCTCTAAATCTACACAAATATATAAAAGCTGAAGAGTTTGTTTGTTTGTTTGAAGGCACATATCTCAGGAACTACTGGTCTGATTTGAAAAATAATTATGGTGTTAGATAGCCTATTCATCGAAGTAGGCTATATTTCATCACGCTAAGGCCTATCGCGGGTAAAAATTAGCGCGGACGAATTCGCAGGCAGAAACTAGTGTATAATACCTATATTGTGTATGAAAAAAAATATTTGTTCTGCATCTCAAAAAGTAGTATTACTGTTTAATACAGAAGAAAACAATTTTTTAGAAGACGTCTATAATCCAACTAGCCTTCTAGCAATTTCGCCTGCGTGACTTACATTTCCCATACAAACTTTCAACCCCCATTTCACCCCCTTAGACGTAGGTATTTTGAAAAACACTTTCTTAGTGTATACCTGCACTTTACCAAGAACACACCCTCCAAATTTCTTGTCTTTAAGACCAGTAGCTTATAGCCTGTGCGTTGACTTCACTCAGTCACTTTGAATTATATAAATAGTATGTTTCATACAGTTTCGTGATGTTCAACAACTACCACTTGCCTAAAGAGGCGGCGTTGGACAAGTTGGGCGGTGTGGACGACAACGGGGACTACCAGACCCCCTTCAGAGACCCTAGCAAGAGGTTCGGGGCTTCATTGGGTATATTGTCTGGTAAGTACACTAAATAGAAAAAGGTTTTCTGCGTTTAAATATGAATTGTCTTATCACAAACATTTTAATTTAATATATAGTACTTCGAAAAAGTACCACTGGTTTTGAAACTAGCTATCTTAAAAAAAACACCATAGAAATGTTCACTCACCTCTTCTGGGAAGCGGTAAGCAACGGTGTTACAGCACCCACATTTCACCGAAGATGATTAAGTGCCAACATGACAGATGGTGAGTTCATCGCCATTTCAGGCTCTAACATACGTCTCAAAATTTATCCTCAGACTTACAGGTTTCCTCACTATGTTTTCCCTCACCGTAAAGCTCGTGGTATGACATTGCATTTAAGTTTTTGTTAGAATTCATTAGTAGCTCCGTTTTGAACAAGCGTCACTTGCGTAGCAGCGACTGGTCAAACCATTCTTCCATCACATTTTTGGTTCAATTTTTTTTTTAGATAATAGTTCTGTTTACCTCGTAGCTCGTGGCACAGTTGCTATTGCGCATATGATTCGATCAGCGAAGTTAAGCAACCATACGCCTAGCCAGTAGTTGGATGGGTGACCGCCCGAGTTCCCTCCGTGCCTCGGAGAGCACGTTAACCCGTCGGTCCCGGTTGCCAATTTATCATCTTTGGCAATCGTTACAGGTCAGTCAGAGGCCTAAGAAAGTCTGACAACTGGTTTAACCCAGATTGCCGATTTTCCTCGAAATAGGGATTACGAAGGTCAGATGGCAGTCGCTTCGTATAAAAATCAGGTGATCAGCCACATCGAGTTGAATCAAGTGCCGACCCCAAATACATGGGATAAGGGCAGGGAGATAAATAGTTCTGTTTACCTTCAAGCAATGTCTATTGTTTATCACCAGGTGGTCGTGTCCATATAATGTCGATATCCACTAACTATCTGGTGAAGGCGATTGTGATTGCTATCCGCTACTCGGCTGTGAGGAAACAGTTCGGTCCTGAGAATGCTCAGGAGGAAACTCCAGTCATCGAATATCAACAGCAGGTAATTTCATGCTATATCAGAATTGATGTATGTTTGTCACTATTTAGTAAGATACTTGAGTAAGGTAGCGATCCTTGGAGGGGAGGAGTAGGACTGGAGATACTTACTCCTTGTAATATCATCTATCTGCTTATGAAAGTCCCGTTAAAATCATTCCAGTCATTTCAGAGATAATAGGCAAGAAAAAATTAAAATAGTTTTTTTAAATGTATGTAGCGAATTAATTTTTTCATGATTCATTTCGTGTAAAGCTGTTTATTTGGAATTACAAACAGACACGTCAATTTTATTTATCTGTATTTAGATTAGAGGAACACTAGTGTTTTTTTAAATCTACCCTCGATATGAATATTAAAAAAAAACATGTTTTATTTTCAGCAAATAAGACTGCTACCATACCTAGCAGCTACTTACGCGATGAAGATCTTCTCAGTGTGGATGTCCGATGTACACATTCAAATGACTATCAACAACATGATGGGTGAGTACCCTATGGTGTAGTGGTTAGTGTACCTGACTGCCAAGACATTACTTTTAGGGACATTACTTTTTTCGTGAATCTGGGTGTTTAGTATACTAATGTTATAGAGAGGAAATAATTGATTGTTTTTTTGTTTGTTTTTGATTGATTGGATAGGCTCCGAAACTACTTGAGCGATCTTGAAAATTCTTTCAGCAATGAAAAGCTACATCATCAGCGAGTAACATAGGCTATATTTTATCCCCGTACTCCCACGGGAACGGGAACTACGCGGGTGAAAGTGATCCGTCCTCACTTTCCTTGGGTCATGTTATAAGATCTTATATGACATAACATTCACTTTTGTCTACCATCTAATAAATACTTATGTTATGATTTTTAGCTAGAAAACTACCGGAGTTCATCTCCTACAAGTAAAAACTGGATCATTCCGTAACATAAGTTTCGAAGAGCGATACGCTCAAATAGATAAAATTATTGAGTATCGAAATGGCGACTTTAATTTTAGTTCTTGTTTGAAATACCATGGTTACATGGCGCTTCGCTATTTTTTATAACTAAACACTACACTCACTCACACTACACTCTTTCGTCATAAGAAGTTTTTGCTTCTAATGATTCTGTACTGATATGAAAGTTTATTTTTCGATTCAATGGGTTGTGGATTTCTGGGCATAAGTCAATCCATTAATACTACTGCCTTAACGGCTTACCATCAACCCTAACAAGACCTTAGATTTGTAAAAGAAAAACACTTATTTATGTACTAGCTGTGCCCCGCGGTTTCACCCGCGTAGACTTAGTTTCATCCTTATAGTCGAGTAAACCTAAAATTTTAAATAAATAAAAGGTAGCCTATGTCCTTTCTCAGGGTCTAAAGATTGTCTGTGCCAAATTTCATCAAAATCGGTTGAGAGGTTTAAGCGGGAAAGCGTAATAGACAGAATTACTTTCGCATTTATAATATTAGCAGGGATTAAATCGTTACGCTAACTGACAATAAATATGTCCAAACAACTAGTATTTGATAAGATATATATGTGTTTGTATGTAGGAGTGGATAATAATGCAGCCGGCCGAGGTATAGAGTTGCATGCGATTTCGTCCGCTGTGAAGCCTCTGTTCGGATGGACGGCGCGAGACGCCATTCAGAACTGTAGGGAGTGTTGCGGAGGACATGGATATCTTAAAGGTATGTTTATATTTACAGAGCCGTAGTGACCGTGGGGTTTGCGACGCAAGTTCAAATCCTACCGGCCTGTACCATTGCAGTTCAGTAGAAAGTTTTCACACCACATGCTTTATGATAAAGGAAAACATCGCGAGGAAACCTGCATAAGTCTGAAGCGTAATTTACAGACATATGTATAGTGCCTGAGACGGCGATAGATCTGTCACGTTGGCACTTAATCATCTTCGGTGAAAAGTGGGTGTTGTTATTACAACACCTCTGCCTACCCCCTCGGGGAATACAGGCGTGAGCATATCACATAAGTTTTTAGAAAAACTCATTGCTGCAGGCCCCGCTGGGATTCGAACTTGCGTCGTTTGCGTAGCAGGTGACTGCTTGAACCCCACGGCCTCCACGGCTATTAACGTTTAAATGTTTTGTAATAAGGAATACCACTTTACCTGACCCAGGGATTGATCCTAGAAACTCGTATCCCGCAGTAACGGTTCTGCGACCACTCTCCCAAGTCAATTCAATTCAAAAATATCTTTATTCGATTAGACTTATGTACTTTCAAATAGTCAGAACGACACGATTACACAGGATACCAACGAGCAGTTAACAGTATTCAATCAAACGGACGGGTCGCTCACTTCCCTCTATAATGGTTGAGGAGGGCGATGGCTGGCATTCTCGTCATACTTGTGAACAGGTGCTGCTTGTGGGGGCTGGTCATGCTACGCATTTAGATATAAGCAGAACTACTAGACTTTTCTTTATGTTCATTTGTGCATTGCCACTGTGTCCATGGGCTTACATTTCTCAAGTGATTTACTTTGTATTTTTAAAATTGTATAATATTTTTGAAAAGAGTAATTACTGAGTTTCTTGCCAGGTTCTTCTCAGTAAAAGCAACCTTCCGAACCTGGCGGTAGCATGTATAATCCTGTAAATTAATGTCATTCTGACGATTTGAAAGTACTTTGACAAGTCTAAATTTAATGTCCATTCCACCTCCCCAGCATCAGCAATTGGTGATCTTCGCAACGACAATGATGCGAATTGTACATACGAAGGAGAGAATAGCCTGTTAGTACAGCAGGCTAGCAATTGGCTGCTCACAGTGTGGAAACGACGAGGAGAGATCAACGCGGCTGACTACCCTCTGGGCACCCTCGCCTTCTTGGAGCGAGCTGATGAAGTGCTCAAGGACAAGTGTCGCTGGACCAACATGGAGTTACTGGCACCTGATAGTAAGTTATGTTCAAAATAGAGCAAGAGCTATAGATCTATATGTATACAGATAATTGAAGTGTCTGTTTGTAATTCCAAATTAACAGCTTTTCAATAAATGCTTATGAGTATCTATGGTAGACATAAAAAAAAAATATTTTTTAAATTTGGCTCTGTCTGTCTGTCTGTTTGTTCCGATTAATCTTTGAAAAGGCGGGTTTAATTTTAACCGGACTTTCACTGATAGCTGATATTAGAAGGAGTGAAGAGTGTCAGAGATTACCAGAAACTTACTGGCAGACTTACAGATAGACAGCCAGAAAACACTTGTAAAAATATTTTTTTATACAAATAAACACTTTGTTTATCTGTAAAGAACATAGAATGGATTGTCCCAAGTTATCTATACATGTCAAACATTTTAACCACTAATAACCACAGGCCCTAATCTATACAGATAAATAAAATTGAAGTGTCTGTTTGTAATTTCAAAATAACAGCTTTTCACTAAATGCATATAAAAGTATACACGATACCGACACTAAAAAACCAAGTTTTAAAATTTTTCTCTGTCTGCCTGTCTGTTTGTTCCGGGTAATCTCTGAAACGGCTGGACGGATTTTAACGGGACTTTCACTGGTAGGTAGTTGATGTTTCAAGGAGTAACTTAGGATACTTTTATTTATTAAAAATATTAGGGTTCCGGGACAATAAGGATGAAAGGTTCTTCTCAGTAAAATTAACCTTCCGAACCTGGCGGTAGCATGTATAATCCTGTGTTATTGTGTCATTCTGACGATTTGAAAGTACTTTGTATAAAGTCTAATCGAATAAAGATATATTTGATTTGATTTGATTTGAAACTAAATCCGCGCGGTTGAAACCGCAGCTAGTCAAAAATAAGAAAGAAGCCTTCTGAGAAGAACCGGCATTAAACTTAGCTGACATATTATAATTTCAGATGTGATGTACATCTACAAATGGCTGACGCTGTACGTCCTGAAGCAGACTTCAGACAAGGTCACCAAGTTGAGGGGTGAGGGCAAAGATACCTTCCAGGCCAAGAACGAGTCGCAGTCTTACAACGCCGTCACACTCTCTGTGGTGTATGGTGAGGTGAGTTTACCACTGCCTACCCTTGGCGTGCATTCCATATAAGCTGATAAGCAGTGCTTACCATTTGTGATGGCTGAATACGCTCTTGATCAAATAATGTTAAATGCAGTCGCCTGCTACGCAAACGACGCAAGTTCGAATCCCAGCGGGGCCTGTACCTATGAGTTTTTCTAAAAATGTATGTACAGTGATTTCACACGACGTACTTTACGGTGAAGAAAAACATCGGGAGGAAACCTGCATATGTCTGATAAATAATTCAAAGACGTATGTATAGTGCCTGAGACGGCGGTAGACTCACCCTCTGTCACGATGGCACTTAATCATATTCGGTGAAATGTGGGTGTTGAAAATTACAACACCTCTGCTTACCCCTTCGGGGAATACAGGCGTGAGCATATGTATGTATGTATAAAAAATATTAGGGTTCCGCGACAATAAGGTTGAAACTAAATCTACGCGGGTGAAACCGCGGGGCACAGCTAGTTAATAAATAAAAGTAGCCTAAGTTACTTCTTGAAACATTAGCTACTTGCCAGTGAAAGTCGCGTTAAAATCGGTCCAGCCGTTTCTGCGATTACCCGGAACAAACAGACAGACAGACAGAGAAAAAAAAAAAAAAATAGTTTTTTAGTGTCAGTAACGTGTATACTTTCATATGCTTTTAGTGAAAAGCTGTTATTTTGGAATTACAAACAGACACTTCAATTTTATTTATCTGTATAGATGTATAGATTATTGATAATTTTAATCTATGCACAAAACCCTTAATGCGCGTATCCGACTCGCACTAGGCTGGGATTATTCGGTTCAACTTTTTGAATTCCACAATTGGATTGTTTTCAGAATTTCGTGTTGAATAAGTTCTACCAAACAGCGCTGGAGTTTGAAGATGTCAGCTGTAGGAAGGTCCTTCTCAGGCTCGTGTCTCTGTACGGTGCTTTCTTACTTGAGAAGCATATGGCCACATTGTACATTGTAAGTTAATACTTCTAATTAATTTAAACCATAACTAAAATTATAAATATAGGCTAGTCGACATCACTGGGGACCGAAGAGCTGGCAGCTACCTCGGACAAAGAATTAGTTTAGCTATTCAAAGGGGGAATGCTGCCAGTATCTTCAAAATTCTTTCAGCAATGAATAGCCAAATTATCAGCGATTAACATAGGCTATATTTTATCCCCGTACTTCCACGGGAACGGGAACTACGCAGGTGAAACCGCGTGAGGTCCGCTAGTGTTTCATATTTCTTAACATTAGCTATCTGACTGTAAGAGTCCTCGTCGGTCCAGCCGTTTCGGTGCTTAGCCGGTACAAACACACAGAGTTTTTTACGGTCATAGACTCACCATCTGACAATCATCTTCGGTGAAATGTGTGTGTTGTTATTACAACACCTCTGCCTACCCCTTCGGGGAATACAGGCGTGAGCATATGTATATTTGTAACAACTTGGCACAAAAAGAACTGGACCGATTATCTCCATACTCTCAGGGGAACGGGAACTACTCGGGTGAAATCGCGTGACGTCTGCTAGTATGTATAAAAATATTTTTTGAGTTGGAGTTCCATGGTCTTCCTTCTTCCCAGGGTGGTTTCTTCACGGGCGAGCAAGGTCTCCACCTCCGCGATGGCATATTACAACTGTGCTCCCAGCTGAGTGGCGACGCTGTAGCTCTAGTCGACACCCTGGCTCCGCCTGACTTCTGCATCAAATCCGTACTCGGCAGAGCTGATGGAGAGGTGAGCTTTTTGACTAACAAGCTTTTATTAACTTGGTATGTAAGTATCTATCTAACAGAATCTATAAACGTGATTTTCACTCACCGCTTTGAAATTGACAGATTGATTTGAAATTTTGGACTTATGAAGGACGGATGACACCGGAATAATTTGTATTGTTTGTCCCATAATCCTTATTTGAATATACGTAAGGCGTTATTAATTTACAAAGATTATTTTATTGGTCGCGAGTAAATACCGGAAGTATTGCATATTTTGCAGGTGTCTTGTAGACGATTTTCATTTGGTAGACTACCTGGGGCCTAACCATGAGCTCTTATTGCAATGATAATTCAGTTGTGCGACAATGACAGATGTATGGACGTCATATACATCTGTCTCATAAATGAGTGAAACTATCATGGCAATAAGAGCTCATGGTAACGCCCCTGGACCTGTAGACAAAGTAACATTATCGTCACGCTTCGCTCGTAGAAACGATACAAAATGTACGGGAATGACATATGTCACGTGACAAGTAGTCACTTCAAACAAAAAAATCCAATGATAAGCTACATCTGTTAAATTAAGTACTGATCACAAAGATGGATGTAAGATCACGACGCTGTTCAAATAACACCTGTCTGGAGCCATTGAAAATGAAAATGAAAATGAAAATGAAAATGATTTATTCAGTTTAGGCCCTGGTAAGGCACTTATGAACGTCGAGGAATCTACCACCGGTTCGGAAACTAGCCTTCTGAGAAGAACCGGCATTCTGGTCCGACCACCTCAAAATAAAGTTGACATACAAATTATATTGTTGCCAGGCTTACAAACACATACAGAACAGTGTGATGACGTATCCTGGGGCGATGCAGCGGCCGCATTGGTGGCGAGACGTGGTCTTCTGGCAGAGTTATACACCCTCTAAGCTGTAATCATACAACGTTCATAAAATACTGACAAGAGAGTGTAGAGTAGTGCGAGTTTTTCACTGCCGCCGCGTCGACGTAAACGCAGATATGTATAGGACCGAAACAGCGCCATCTGTTAGCCCTAAGAGGGTATTTGACGTGAGGTGACGATTTTAGAAAATTCGCACTAGGCACTCAGTATTTATGCAAAACGGTAACATAGAGTAATTATGTTAATGGACTGCGTGAGAATATGTATAACTTCAGAGCTGTATATCTTATTTATTAACAAAATGAAATTCAAATACATTCAAGGACAGGAAAAATACTTAAGAACTTGATACAAACGGACATCAAAGAATTATAACAGCTATATTGTGAGATAATTTCCATATAATAATGAATGTTTAAAGTCCATTCTTGAGGTCACTTCATATTGATTATGAAATTTATTGTATAGAAGAACATTATTTTGAAAATTCACTTTAGTCATCATCTCCCTGGCCTTAATCCTATGTATTTGGGGTCGGTACTTGATTCAACCCGATGTGGCTGATCACCAGATTTTTATACGAAGCGATGCCATCTGACCTTCGCAACCCCTTTTTCGAGGAAAATCTGAAATCTGGGTTAAACCAGTTGTCAGACTCTTAGGCCTATGACCGACCTGTAACGATTGCCAAAGATGTTAAATTGGCAACCGGGACCGACGGCTTAACGTGCTCTCCGAGGCACGGAGGGAACTCGGGCACAGTTGCTATTGCGCATATCATTCGATCAGCGAAGTTAAGCAACTATACGCCTAGCCAGTAGTTCGATGGGTGACCGCCCCAGTTCCCTCCGTGCCTCGGAGAGCACGTTAAGCCGTCGGTCCCGGTTGCCAATTTAACATCTTTGGCAATCGTTACAGGTCAGTCGGAGGCCTAAAATAATCTGACAACTGGTTTAACCCAGATCACAGATTTTCCTCCTACATGGGGCTACGAAGGTCAGATGGCAGTCGCTTCGTATAAAAATCAGGTGATCAGCCACATCGGGTTGAATCAAGTGCCGACCCCAACAATGTATGGGATGAGGCCAGGGAGATGAATGACCTATATTTTATAGTTGTTTGACATTCCACAATTATATTATTTATTTACTATATTTTTCTTAAAAATAATCGTGACATATGGTACCTAAGTACTTGAATAAATCCTTTACAAAAGGAAAAATGATGTGCTATGTAATAGAATCATACAATAAAATAAATAGTTTTTAAGTAAAATTATTTCATAATAATGGGTTTTAGGAATTTATAATGTTTAAGATTATATACATGTTAAATAATATTTTTATACAATTTTACACAGATATTTTTTAAGAAAATCGTGATATCAATTTATTGATTCGATAAATTGTATTTATTTAAATGTTTTAATAGAAATAAAAATTATGGGCTTTATGGAATTTTAAGGGTGGAGTTTAACGCATTCACTGCTAACGACGCTCCTGCGCGTTTATCCGAACTTTCCTATATGCTAACGACGCTTATGTGAGTCCATACAAATTTCTGTGCCTTCACTGTGTGCTACGGCCGACTCTGCGCGTCTATTGTTTAAATAAGACCAAATTGTTAAGGCCCTTACCCACCATTGCTATTTATAACAAATACGGGATTTTCCTACGGTCTACAGTCATGGGATACATTTTGTTAATATTTTTTTTTTATTAAAACTAAGGTACAGTACAGTAGGGACGTAACATTATTTTAACGGTAATTATTCTTGCAGTAATACACACTCACGGATAAACGGTTAATAATATTTTTTTTTATTATCTGTGAAATAAACAGCAGAAAGTCTGTATAACGTTTAAACTTATAATAACAATATATCAGATGGCTAGTGTGTGTGTGGGTTTACGAATGTGTGTAATAAACTAAATAATATTGGTAGGATTGTCACATTGACATATCGTTCGTTCTTAAGTTTAAATTCATAATCCTACTGTAACTTACACTATCGCCATCTACTGATGTAGGATTGTACTTTTTTATTGTAACTAAATAATGTTTCACACTCACAAGAACTAGTAGACAGTAGGTAGGTACATAGGTACCGACCCTTTTCCTTTTCGCATGTTTTTATTACCTGTCATAAATAAGCGAGTGTTTTACGACCCGCAATAACAATAGTCAAACGCGCAGAAGCACCGAATAGCACTGGGGAACACCTTACGTCGACGCTATGTTGAGGTTTTAGCACAGAGCGAAAGCGTATTTGTACAACGATATGCGTTTGACGCATTGGTGTAAGGTCCGATTGTGTAGCACAGGGTAATGACTTTTTATTTAGCTTCAGCAGCGAACGCGTTAATGTTAAATAAAGACTATTTATTTATTTAATATGGTAGTTTTATTGTATTTTTCTCATCGTAAAGCACCTTATACAATATTTACTATTTCCCAATGTGTGTTTCGTTCTCTGATTGGTACCGTAATTGGTTTTTACATATTCAATTAGCATGTCAATCAATCTAAACGAAGAAATACCGATTTAGTTCAGTAGAATGTTGGAGTCATGTCGAAAACACTGTTTTGTTGCGTATTATTGGTCGCTTCGTGAGTATTGTAACTTCAATCCATTTTTTATTACTGACTAGCTGTGCCCCGCGGTTTCACCCGCGTAGATTTAGTTTCTTCCTTATTGTCGCGGCACCCTAATATTTTTAATAAAAGGTAGCCTATGTCCTTTCTCAGGGTCTAAAGATTGTCTGTGCCAAATTTCATTAAAACCGGTTGAGAGGTTTACGCGGGAAAGCGTAACAGACAGACAGACAGAGTTACTTTCGCATTTATAATATTAGTAGGGATTTTTTATTAGTGATTTGAACGATGATTGAACCTTGAAGATGTTTAAATATTTAAAAAACAAATTAAGGTGTTTAATAGTTGCTGCCTTTCGCGGACACAATTTTACAGTATAGTCTAAACATAAGGTAGGTATCTAGCCTGACCTAGAAGCCTACTGGGTAGTACCTTCCTTCTACTACCTTCTGGGGAGATCCAGCAGGGACCTGTACACTTTTCAAGAGTATTAAGTGCCCACGTGAAATATTGACCTCATCGCGTCTCAGGCACTATACATACAGTTTGGAATTTCTCAGACATTCGATATTTCCATTCACCCTAAACTTCGGGGTGTTTGGGACTTGGATCTTGCATACCTACCTAGGCCACCCCATCTATCTCAACTCTTACCATTCTTCCAGCATCAATGCAGACCTATCTCCAATATTAAGACAGCTGACAGCAAGCAAAGACCTCGAACACGTTCTGATAGACCTGATCAATGGTGTCATAAGACGCCATGACGTCACTTGCATAGCGTTTGTATGTGATGCAGTCTACCTGAATGTCTTCGAAGGGGGATTGTTTAAGAGGATATTTTCTGTGCCTTATGTCATGGTAAGTGAAGCCTTGATCCTGACCATCCTTGATTAATACATACTTACATATGCTCACGCCTTTATTCACGAACTAGCTTTGCCCGCGGTTTCACCCGCGTAGATTTAGTTTCATGCTTAATTTCGCGGAACCCAAATTTTTTTATAAATAAAAGTAGCCTAAGTTACTCCTTGGAGCTACCTGCCAGTGAAAGTCCCGTTAAAATCTGTCCAGCCATTTCAGAGATTAACCGGAACAAACAGACAACCAGACAGAGAAACATTTTAAAACTTGGTTTTTTAGTGTCAGTATCGTGTATACTTTCATATGCATTTAGTGAAAAGCTGTTATTTTGGAATTACAAACAGACACTTCAATTTTATTTATCTGTATAGATGTATTATCCGCCGTGGTGGCTGTGGGGTTTGAGCAGTGGCCTGCTACGCAAGCAACGCAAGTTCGAGTCCCAGCGGGGCCTGTGCGAATGAGTTTTTCTAAAAACTTATGTGCAGTGATTTCACACCACGTGAAGGAAAACATCATGATGAAACCTGCATATGTCTGAAAAATCATTCAAAGACGTATGTATAGTGCCTGAGACGGCGATAGACTTAATCTTATTCTGTGAAAAGTGTGTGTTGTTATTACAACACCTCTGCTTACCACTTCGGGGAATACAGGCGTGAGCATACCTACATCTGACTGTAATCTTCAGTCAATCTACGTAAGTAATAAGATTTGATAGACGAAGAAGAGTATATATTTTCTTTTAAAGATAGTTGTTGAAGAGAACGAGGACCTCCTATCGCCAAACTTCCTAACATTGGAATCGCTCAGAGAAGTGAGGAAAGACGGATGCAATGTATATATCATATTGCTTGCCAATGGCTTCCAGGCGACCAGGCTATTGAGATTTGGTGACAGGTAAGATTGGGTCTTTTATAGAATTAACAGGGTCTTTTATCCTGGCGTCACGAGTTTTACGCGCTGGCCTTGAATGCAAAGTATTTTTTTAATACCTTATTACCTAAACTATTTTCGCTAAGCGCTCAAAGTTCGAGACGGCATCTTGGTTTATAAATTTCGTCTCATACAAGCTTGGCTGGTAATGTGTTGTTACTTTATTGAAGGTTGAGGTTGGATTCCAAATATCATATCAACGCTTTTCACAGTTAAACTACCTATATTCTACCTACTAACACCTACCAACCTATTTTAATTAGGTCCTATTATATACCTCTTAAGTAAACTCCTAACGAAATTTGTCAACGTATAAACATGTAAAAATGTATACCATCCAGTAAGTAGGTAGGTATACCTTTAATAAGGTAGTAACCAGTTAGTTTACTACCTTACTAAATATATACCTAGGTAGTTAGGTACCTACTTGGGATACAATTGCTAAGTTTTACCTGATAGTAAGCCTGATGGCAAGCTGAAGACAGTGCGTTATGGCACTCATTAGGGGAGGCCTATGTCCAGCGGTGGACTAAAGTAGGTTGATGATCATGACCTGATAGCAAAGTTACCTACCAGGTATCACTGAACTCTAACAATAATCTCCTTTAAATTCTTTCCGCAGGCACAGACTGCTAGACACACGAGCGAAATACATAATGCTCCACGATTTTAGACTCTACCACAGCGAGATACACTACATTTGGAAGCGTATAGTCAACGTGGTTTTCCTCAAATATCATAGAAAAATAACGGATATATCAAAGAGCAAAGCCTGGTTCGATATCTCAACGGTACCGTTCCCGAGTCCAATTCATGGAGTTTTAGTACCGAGAAGGATTGATATCTGGCGGAATGGAAAGTTTCACTACAATAGAACTCTGTTCAGGGATAAAACTAGTGATCTCAACAGCCAGGTTTTAAATGTGGTATATTTGGAACACGTGCCTTCGGTGACTGTTGTGGCTACAAATGAATCTAATACAGTTGGAGGTGTTGAGATTGAGGTAATTACCTAAACATATTTGGATGCCGTATCTTTTGAAATAATACAAAAACTCCCTAAGTACCGAGTCATCATCATCTCCCTGGCCTTATCCCATGTATTTGGGGTTGGCACATTATTCAACCCGATGCGGCTGATTTTCTTATTTCTGATTTTTTTACGAAGCGACTGCCATCTGACCTTCGTAACCCCTTTTTCGAAGAAAATCGGCAATCTTTGTTAAACCTGTTGTCGGGATTTCTTAAGCCTCAGACTGTCCTGTAACAATTGCCAAAGATATTAAAATAGTAACCGGGACGGCTTAACGTGCTCTCTGAGGCACGGAAGGAACTCGGGCGGTCACCCATTCAACTACTGGTAAGGCGTATGGTTGCTTAACTTCGCTGATCGAATCATATGCGCAATAGCAACTGTGCCACGAGCTCTTCCTAGGTATCGAGTGTTAAAGTTTTTTGGACCCGAAGGACCATCTCTTTATTGTACTAAATACCA
Organism: Watsonalla cultraria; assembly: GCA_964035505.1. Classification (NCBI taxonomy): domain Eukaryota; kingdom Metazoa; phylum Arthropoda; class Insecta; order Lepidoptera; family Drepanidae; genus Watsonalla; species Watsonalla cultraria. The sequence continues at coordinate 11,935,908 of OZ037714.1, forward strand.
AATGTTTTGTGGGCTGTATTATAAGTAGGAGTTTGGTAAATATTATTAGTAGGTGCCTTTGTGTTATCTAGATATTTTCTGGACCTACTCAGATCCAGGCATAAGGTCCCAATATAATCTTAATATGTTATGAATATAATATACCTCAACTTTAACCAGCCGCGTTATTCACTAAGGTTTCTCAGCGTAGCACTAACGCTTGTTTTCGCTTATTTCACAGATCCTCAACACATTAGCCGAAAAGATGAACTTCAAACCAAAGTTATATCAACCAGCTAACATAGACCAGCACAAATGGGGTCAGGTACAGGCCAACGGTTCCTTCTCTGGCCTTCTTGGGGAGATGGTCAACGGCCACGCGGATTTAGCCCTCGGGAACCTTCAGTACAACCCTTATCACCTGGCGTTGACTGATCTAAGTATACCATATACCTCGCAGTGCTGGACCTTCGTCACTCCCGAAGCTTTGACTGATAACTCTTGGAAGACATTGATTGCGCCTTTCAAGTGAGTTCACTTTCTTACAAACCAGTCTTACGTTTAAATTGCGCAATATCTATACAGATATATAAAATTTAAGTCTGTTTGTAATTCCTAAATAACAGTTTTTCACTAAACGCATATGAAAGTATACACGGTACAGACATTAAAACACAATTTTTTTAATTTTTCTCTGTCTGTCTGTTTGTTTGTTCCGGGTAATCTCAGACCCTGCTGGACCGATTTTAACGGGCCTTTCACTGGCAGGTAGCTGATGTTTCAAGTAACTTAGGCTACTTAAATTAAAAAAAAATTAGGGATCCACGAAATTAAGCATGAAACTAAATCTACGCGGGTGAAACCGCGGGGCACAGCTAGTTCCTAAATATGGGAGCTAACTAACTACCTACTACTACCTACTAATCTACTTCCAACGAAATGTAGCCTACTACCACCTAACTACCCACACTCATACCTATTTAGGTAGGTACCTAGGCACCAAGATAAATAGCAACTTAAGTAACTTCTATAGCTTTGTGTGAATTTCCTTCCTAGGCTTAACATGTGGATCGCGGTGCTCCTAGTGCTGCTCATAACAGGTTCGATCTTCTACGGCCTGGCCAAGTTTTACCTCCACCTGCAGGATTACAGGAGTGAGCATCCAGCTGCTTATATCAAAACGAGCAAGCAGGTGAAGGAAGGCATTGCTGTTGGTGACAATGGTTTGTTTTCCTTCTGACTTTGAATGCGCAGTAGTAAATATACAAATTTGTCTGCATGGCGCGACGCGAATATATAGGTACCTACTGCAGTTACATACCTCCCATTATTTTCGCTGAGCGCTCATAATTCTTGACGGCACCTGTACAAACTATGTATTAAGTTATTAAATATGTGTTTTTTTTACTTAGTTACCTAGTAGGCATTTGACATATTCCTATAGCCAGGTACTAACTTGTTCAAGTAAAGGGTTCGATTGCCACGCAGAATAAATGTATAGGTAGACAGGGGTATCTATCAAAGCTTCAGGAATGCGAAGTCTTAGCTATTCATTATGTTGATACTACGAAGCTCTTAAAACTGATACGAAACGTGCAAGAAATGCACCTAATAAGTACTATACCTAATGCAAAACGACCACTAATTTAAAGTCAACACACCGCCGTTTGAAATACCCAGACACTGATGTCATATTTGTTTTACAGATGAGAAGCCCGTCGGCCTGTATTTGTTTGGTGAAATAATAAACAGTATCCTTTACACATATGGAATGTTGCTCGTCGTGTCTCTACCTAAACTACCAACTGGTTGGTCCATTAGACTCCTTACTGGCTGGTACTGGTTATACTGCATCCTTCTAGTCGTCTCATACAGGGCTAGCTTGACCGCTATCTTAGCAAACCCTGCTTCAAGAGTCACTATAGACACATTAAAAGAACTTGTCGATAGCAAAGTCATTTGCGGCGGATGGGGTCAAGAAACCAAGAAGTTTTTCGAAGAATCCCTTGATGATATAGGCCAAAAGATAGGAGAGAGATTCGAAACCATAGACGATCCTTTTGAAGCGGCTAATAGAGTCGCTAGAGGCGTCTATGCGTATTATGATAATGAGAATTATTTGAAGTACCTTCGCGTGAAACGCAAGAATGTTTTCATGGATAATTCCACAGTTAATGAGACTGAGGTCCCAGATCAAATCAACATGGAAAGAAATCTGCACATAATGTCAGACTGTGTGGTAAACATACCAATTTCGATAGGCTTTCATAAGAATTCACCTTTGAAGCCATTGGCAGATATTTATCTGAAAAGGGTTGTAGAAGTTGGTCTGGTGGAGAAGTGGCTTAATGATGCCATGAATAATATAAGGTCTTTAGATGCAAATGAAGAAGAGATCAAGGCTTTGATGAACTTGAAGAAGTTGTATGGAGCATTTATTGCATTAGCTATTGGATACTTTATGAGCCTTGTATGTCTCATAGGAGAGTTCATACATTGGCATTTGATTGTGAAAAGGGACCCCAGGTTTGACAAATATGCACTTAATGAGTATTATATTAAGAAACATAATAAAAAACAATAGTTTTAGATACTAGAAACAAATGTATTATAATTATTTACAGTAATACATGATTGTCTATTAAATTTGTGAAATAAATTAACTATAGTGTCATTCAGTCATAATTCTCATACAATGGCTTTTTATTTACTTTATTTAAAATTGTTGCTATTAAAATTATTCCTAAAAGAAGATCCAAAGAATAACATACATTGTGACCATTCAAATTAATTTAAATATTAAGTATCATTTCATAAACTGCTTCCGAAATTAAAGACTATTTTACAACTATTTTTGTTCAGGATTAAACACCGGGAGCTGAGCACCTTCCGGAGCATTCTCGAGGATCCACGGATGCTGAAGAACATTCGTCAACTGCAATCTTTGCTCTGGATTTATCACTAACAGCTTCCCCATCAAATCTTTTGCTTTCTCAGAAACATACTCCGGATACTTAATTATTACATATCTTATCTTCCTATATGTCTGATGGGAGTCTTTGGCATCAAATGGTGGAAGCCCTACCAGCAATTCGTAACAAAGTACACCGAGACTCCAAATATCCACCGCATAGCTATGTGGTTTGCCTTCGATCATTTCCGGTGACAGATAATCTAATGTTCCACACAAAGTCATCCTTCTAGAAGACGGAGAGTGTACAGACCAACCGAAATCTGCAATTTTCAACTCCCAATTATGTCCAATGAGCAGGTTTTCAGGCTTTATATCTCTGTGTATCACTTTCTTTGTATGGCAGTACACTAAAGCCTTTGTTAAGTCTCTGACGTAGATTGCTGCCGTTTTCTCATCAAACCGACCCCTTTCCTTGAGTAATTTATACATTGCACCGTGCTTCGCGTATTCCAGAATTAAATAAATTCTCTTTTCGTCATGAAAGTAGCCATACATGCGCAGGATATTCGGATGACGCAAACGACACTGTATTTCTACTTCTCGGCGTACTTGGTGCTCTATTTCAGAGTCTAGGATCTGACTCTTGAACAATACCTTCAGCGCGACGACGTAGTGAGATTCCTTTTCACGAGCGAGGTACACATTACCGAATTTTCCCTTACCAAGCGGACGACCCAAGTCGAAATCGGAGAGCGACCAGGATTTTTTCTTGTCATCTTTTTTCATCATCAGTTCGTTTTTAGTTGAAGACGGCTGTTCTTTCTGTTCGTTTACGCCAGCTTTTGTACACAAAGGGCGAGTTACGGGCACAGCTGGCACTTTGAAACTATCTACAGGCATTTTTTGTAAGTTCATAGAACACCCACACGCGGGCCGACCAGCAGTCGGTGGGCGGTTTTCTTTACAAGAACATTTCGTTATGTTCATTGTTTCAATTTAAATACACTGAATACGGACGGACAAACACTGTGCTGTTTTTATTTTTCTATCTCCACCCTCCTTCAAATTCAAACATTTGAATAACGTCTTTTCTTCTTTCAGTGAAGTTTCAATTCAAATGTCAAACAAAACTAAAATCCAAACTCAAGCTTTCATCCGTCAATTTACAGCTGACTTTCAAACAATTTCAACTACTGACCTCTACTATACTAAGTGTACAAGAAGTTTTCCTACTTTTCGAAAATATTGCAAAACTAGACCGTCAGATTGACACTTGGCATATATTTGTAAAAAAAAGTTATAAAATCCAGCTGATTTGTTGTCTTGTCAGGATTGGAATTCAAGAAAGAAAATGATTTAATGCATTTAATTGAATCAATTTATATGCATATTTGTAATGAAATAAATTTGTACGAATCAGATAATCAAGTATAAAGAATACACTTGTACTATTACTTACGCTTTCGTAGTGAAAGGGCGATTCTTGATCGGTAAGTTTTATCATAAATAAAAACTCTCTTACGACTGTGCTACTGATATAAACTAGTAAATATAATGCACAAATACCACTCGAATGATAATATTATCTTTAATATTGTATTCGGTTTGTGTATTCCATAAATCTTAAATTTTTGAGGTTAAAATTTTAATAGGCAATAGTTGTCACTTTGTCGTATTATATCTAAGGTATCTGTATGAATACTGATTAATCGTTATAACTAAGTACTTCAAAACGTGGAATAAACTAGAATTTAGTAGCATATTATTATGTAAATTCGACCAGTTTAAAATTACTTTTCTTGCCCCTCATTCATAACCTTCTTATGTACTTAAGTGCTTGTTGTTGAACATACAACATACCTCACGTATGTAGGGTTGCTAGGCACCAGATAAAGCCGGACATTTTCTTGCATTTCCGGCTGAAATAAACTGTGTCCAACTTTTGTGAGGCTTTTTACATTAAACAAGTGAACCTTGAGTGTGGTTGAGCTGATGACTTTGAGGGATAAAGAACTTGAAGTGATTTGGCATTAGATCCTTTAATATTTCATTCCAATTTAATATATATTTATAGTATAAAATACAATATAGATTTATGGTAATAATAAAAAAAGCTAATTTTTTAGCCTAACATATCATGTTCTCAATAATGTAGCCTGTCTGGTCTTTAGTCCAAATGTCCAGCCAAAGTGACTGGTCTGTCCAGCTATTATATTGACCTAGCAACCCTAGCTATAGGCAAATATTCTTAAATTATTTGAAGTGAGGACAAAGTTCCCTTCAACCTACAGTAGGTACAAGTCTTTCAGGTCCAAGAGTGTAAATCCACAATGTCAGATGATGCAGAGCAACAGCTTGAGGAGATAGAAGTATTGAAGTCAATATATGAAGGAGATGAGAACTTCAAACAGGTTGATGCTAAAACTTACCATTACAAGGTAATTGTTACAATATAAAATACTTAAGAGCCATAGTGGCTGTGGGGTTTGTGCAACCGCCTACTACACAAGCAATGGTAGTTTGAATCATAGTTGGGCCTGCGCCAATGAGTTTCTCTCAAAACTTATGTACAGTGATTCCATGACGAAGGAAAAAATCGTGAGGAAACCTGCATATGAATAAGTTATCCCAAGATGTATGTACAGTACCTAAGACGGCTATAGACTCAGCATCTATCATATTGGCACTTAATCATCTTCATGTATATAAAATACTTACCAATAAATACCAATACTTCATGCAATGGTGATAGTTCAAAAGTTGGCATTACAGAACAATACTCAGTAATAAATATAGTAATAAAACAATCAGACATAGGTTGCAATAGCCCCACATCATTAGGCAGATTGGATGCTTGTTTGCCATATGAAAAAAATATTTTGTAATGAGTAGGTGATATCATATTGGAACTAATAGTTTTTTCATTTTTGTTTTCAGTACAGTGAAGGTGAAAAATCATTTATTGTGGAAATAATCTGGGGCCCAACTTACCCCACAGAAAAGCCAGGTTTCAATTTAGAAATATTCTATAACCAGAATTTGTAAGTAATTTAATTATTGCAAGTACCTATATTCATCATGTACCTATATCATTTGATATTTTATGTAAAGTCCAGAGTTAACAAACATACAAACATGAGCATAGCAAAAAAGTGTTTGTATAAAAACCTTCCCTGAAATGGCTTGTGGTGTTGGGGATGACGAATGTGTCGGGTCCCCGAGTGTGTAGTGGCTTGAGGTATTTGCAGGAGCGTCCAATCAAACCACAAGTCTTTCACCACAGTTTATTTGCACAAGCACAAAGTAAAGCACACACTTAAAGTTATCGTCCAGCACGCATGTGCAAGCAGAAGAAATTACAGAGCAAGAAGATAAGGCGATAGCAAAAGTAAAATTAAATTTACGTAACAATATGGATCGTGGCGGAACACAAAGAATCATAGGTGTCGCGTCGTAAGGTGATTTGGACCGACTGTCCGAGTAAAAACGAACTCCCTCCCGAGACGGTTTTTTTGGGTCTGTACTCAGTAGGCCTGTTTGAAGCATAGGCCTTAAACATTTTTTTACACTCCTATGTGTTAAAGGTGGTCATCCCCAAAAAATTTATTATGGCAATGTTTGCCAGGCACAGCTAAAAATAAGTAATAATTTTCGTTTTTTAATTTCAGATTACCGAACGTCAAAACGAAAATATTAGAAATATTAAATGGGGAGGCTGAGCAATGGCTGGGCTGTGCGATGACGTACACACTCTTCGAGTGTCTCAAGGAGAAGGTCTCGGAGGTTCTTGCAGACCAGGTTGAGGAGGCTGTGGTGTCTAGGGTTGAGAAAATTGTCATAGAAGATCAGGTATGGATTAAGATTCTACTCATAGTAGTCATTATTCAATTAAATTAAATTCCAAATATCTTCATTTGATTAGACTTTTAACCAAGTACTTTCAAATCATCAGAACGACACGATTACACAGGATTATACATGCTACTGCCAGGTTCAGAAGGTTGCTCTTACTGAGAAGAACTTGGCAAGAAACCCAGTAATTTACTCTTTTCAAAAAAAGTTATTTTACAATTTTGAGTGAAACAATATAAATCATAAAAAAATATACATATATAACCCCATCGACACAGTTCCAGTGCACAAAGTCGATAAAAAATATAAAAACTAAAAGAGTTACTTAATCTGGAAGCTAGCTTAATTATTGGGTATCATTAAGCCACAATGAATTTTGGGGTCTAGAATGCGGAAGCAGTTTGTCAACTGCTTAATATTAAACACTAGCTGTGCCCCGCGGTTTCACCCGCGTAGATTTAGTTTCATCCTTATTGTCGTGGAACCCTAATATTTTTAATAATTAAAAGTAACCTAAGTTGCTCCTTGACACATCGGTTTTTTGTCCTCATAATTGATTTCTAAATTTGTTCTTTGTAATTCCAGTCGGACACATCAAAAAAAGTTGAGAAGAAAGAGCACCTAACGAAAGCCCAGAAAAGACGTGCGTGGGATAAAGCCGAAGTAGGGAAAGGAGGGGAGAAACCCCGCGGGTGGGACTGGGTGGACATCGTCAAACACCTGTCACACGTGCCCCACCAACCACAGCCCACGTGACATTTACAAGAAAATTAAAAATTTTTTTTAAAAATTATCTGTGGATCTCTATGGTTTATTATTTTTTTAAAGTAAAATTTTCATAGACAAATTATTCTGTATTTTAAACTCGTAACTCGAGGGACTGGAATATTAACATAACTTTTTGCTAGTCTAACGATAGGCAGTTTGCAATACCATAGATTACACAATAAAAATTGCTGAAGTATTTCTTATCATCATCTCCCTGGCCTTATTCCAAACATTGTTGGGGTCGGCACTTGATTCAACTCGATGTGGTTGATCACCTGATTTTTATACGGAGCGACTGCCATCTGACCTTCGCAACCCCTTTAACGAGGAAAATCTGTGATCTGGGTTAAACCAGTTGTCAGACTATTTGAGGCCTCCGACTGAAGTATTTCTTAGATTATATTATATTTATATCTATTATTTCAGTTTGACTATGGAAATTTAATTGGGGGAAATCCGTAGGCTAATAATAATTTTATGTACCAACCATAGTTATGTTGTCAAAAAAATAACCTCACATCTAAAGTTTCATGATTATATAAAAATTATAAAACTAGATCTTGAGAAAAAATGTCATAAAATATTCCAGTCTCTAGCGTCAATATTTTGGTGCTTAATTAGAGCAGATCTTATCAACCGCTTAAATATATTAATTGCTCTTATATTTAAAAATGAGAATGGGATCTAGGGATCGCCATTTTATATATCTGTCTCGCTCACACGTATTAAAAATGGACAAGATGGAAATACTAAATGCCGCCATACATATATCATTTTTTTTTGAAAATTTACTGTTTAAATAATTGATAATGTTAATAATAAATATTAAAATACTTGTGAAAGTAAGTATAATAATAATAAATTATAGTCAAAGTATCCTACACGAAAAAACCTGCTGAAGTTTGTTCTATAATTTTAATCTGAGTTATGTTTACCTATTAAAAGTATATATTATAGGCTGGGCAAGGATTAGTTTTATTTTATTAAACGTCCAACACAAAGATAGAAATAGAAATAGAAATAATATCTATTCACATGAAATATGGTACAATATAGGTGTTATAAAGGTCACAAGAATCACATATTTCACCCAATTGTAGGGCATGTAAATATTTACTTAGTTGTCTACTTAGCTACTGCAGTTACATTTTAACCACATATTACATACTAGATAACAAAATATATTACGGTACACAGCAATCAAATGTACACTAGGATGTAAAGTCTAACTATTTTTTGTGACTTCTTAATTAATGTAAACTCATTTACCCAAAAAATAGGGAGATCAAATTAGTGTCTGCCCGCATCAGATTCACAGGAATCTAACTTTTCTGGCAAATATACAAAGTAGCCCATAATAAACTATTTATGTGCCAAATTACCTAAAAATCTATTCAGCCCTTTTTTTTATTGAAGAACTAACACATCCAAAAAAAAATCTAAAATTTAAAAGCAAGATATGACAGCTGTCAAAAAAGACATCTCTCAATTCCTCCGAAACTTATTTATCCCGAAATCAGATTAACAATAAATATAAAAAATAACCCATGATTTACACGAAACAAGAATGGTACACACCAGCAGAAGTCGCGGTGCACAACAAACCGTCCGACTGCTGGGTGACCTTGAACGGCAAGGTGCTGGACCTGACCTCCTGGCTCCAGGACCAGTTTAGGCTGTGCAAGTGTACCAAGACTTGCTCCTGCGAGGTCAAGAATTGGTTCTGTGGAGACGATTGCGTTGAATACTGTTCCTGCTTTAAAAGGGGGTTTGTTTACTGCGATGCCAGGAGGGTAAGTGGACATAGATAGCTCTGTGCCCTAATGGAACCTTGAAAAAGAATTATTAATGTTGAAATTGAGGTAGGGCATAATATTAAGGGATTTCCCGTTCGAAATTCGGACTTGCTAGACTACTTTCACCTTACAGAAGAACTAAGCAATTGCTCATAGCTTTTTAGTTGTTTTTCTTACAGAACTTGCGTTAGGGAGTGTTGTGTTCCTGCGGTGAGTAAGGTTGCTGAATTAGGATCCTTGCGTCTTACATTTCCTACTGACCACTTGATACTAAGCAACTACTGTAGCCTATGAAAGCTTGCTACACCAAGAGAGTCACACAAGCTTTACTATTTAACTACCGTATATTAATAATGGAATCGCTGTGGTAACCGTAGTTACCTAAATAACAGCTCATCTTCAATCTAATGAACAGTAGAATTCTGCATCACATCCAACAGCTAGCAATGACGATAGTGGCCTTCGCCGGCAAAGACGTAAGCCATTGGTTCAAAGGTGACGAGTGGGTGAAGTACACCCACCCGGTGGTCGGTGTGACAACCACTTACCATCAGCACGGTCACGGACACCGCGAGCCCGTGGTACCTTCCACCAGGTGGCGGCCGGTCACCAAGCCCTGGTGGCTGAATGAGGACTTCGTGGTCGGGAAGGTCACTGCGAGGACCAGACCTATTAGGATCACCAATACTCACACAGGTGAGATATTTTGAACCTTATTCAGCTGGCATCATATTCCTACTTACGTACATTTAATTACATAGAAATTGAATGTTTTATTCCGAGTATTACATAAAGATGATATCTAAAAACCTTTAAAAAATATACTATATTAACTAAAATATATTATTAAAGGGAGTCCCTGTTGGCAAGGTTCCGAAGATACTGGCAGCATTCCCCCTTTGAATGGCTAGACTAATTCTTTGACCTAGCCAGCTCTTTTACATACTAAATACTTACAATAAAACTCATATAAAATCAATCACAGTAATGAAAATTGTATCAACTGTAATCTATAGTAGGAAGAAAGTATTACAGATTCAATAAACGAAACAATAATAGTGCGTTCCAAATGACGTGTGGCGCCATCTAGTGTTTAAACGATCAAACTCTCGTTCACCTCGTTTACTTCCTAGGTTCAACAGTAACGTTAGAAGTGTGTTCCGAGGAAACCCTGTTTCAAATAATGATGCGTTACCTACCGCACAATAGTCACATGATGTCATACTCCTGGCGGTATATGGGCAAGGGTCTGTGCTACAACTGGACCTTGGCGGAGAACGGCATTCCCGATGAGAGGGACAGGTTCAGTGATGTAGCCTTGCCGGAAAACTTGCACATACCCGCCATTTTGATCTATTATAACGATGACTTGACACAAGGTTAGTTGTAGCTGTAGCTTTCAATTTTATGACTGTGATAAAAGATGTGATGCTCAAAGGGCAGATGCAGGTTTTTTTTTCTGGGAGGGGCAAAAGCAGTGGAAATTATATATTTGAACATCTCTGATAAATTGATTGTGCCCCCGTGACTCCTTAAAGCCGCCCTTGGTCAAGCTCTTTAATATTTCATCATTATTATATTAACGGCTTTTAGCCATAAGAACGTAAGTAGCAGTGACACTTCGTCGCATTTATATTAGAAAATTATAAGTTTTACCCTTGACTTCGCCCTTGTAATGTTTTTTTAATTGGGCCTTTTATGTTGGAATGAAAAACTTTAATTATTTTTCTCTTCCTAGACCCACCTCGAGATGACTGCTACTGCCACGACCTCACCTGCCTCAAGAAAGGAGATGAAACGTGCCACAACTTTTTGTAAATTGCCTTATGGAAATATATATAGATTTATTTCTATTACTTGCCTTATACTTTTGACCCACTAGAGACTCGAAAAAGGTGTAACAACCCCTAGTTTGCACCAAATAAAATTAGGTATCTACTGAAAGTTTTCATCATCCTCCTGCCCTTATCCCATGTTATTTGTGGTCGGCGCAATGTGTTCTTCTCTTCCATTTCTCTCTATCAGCCGTCATATCTGTATTCACTCCCATTCTAATCATATCATCTTTCACACAATCCATCCATCGTTTCTTAGGTCTTCCTTTCCCCTTGTAACCATCCACATTCATAAATTGGTATCTACTGAAAGTATGGTCATCGTATCGACTTCAAATACCGTTGAATACTTTATCAAATTCATAGAAGTAAGCTCTTACCTGTTTAGTAATATGGTTGCCTTAAGACACTGCTTTTCCCACATTTCGCCGAATATGATTAAGTTCCGTGACTGAGGGTAAGTCTATCGCCTATAGTCTATTCTCAAGCACTAAGTATATATTCGTCTTTGAATGACTTCTCAGAAATATGCAGGTTTCCTCACGATGTTTTGACTTTCACCGTACAGCATGTGGGGTGAAATTACTGCACTTAAGTTTTTCGAAAAACTAATTGGTGCAGGCCGCTGGGATTTTAGCTTGTGACTGCTCAAACCCCAAGGGCACCCCGGCTCGCTGAGGTTTTTGTAATATGGTTCTAGTAAATAATATAATCTCGGTACCTTCATTTAAATAAAAAAGTAGTCGAGTAGTTATTGAAGTCGCTGTTCCGTTTCATGAGCACACAGGGATAGTTTTTATACCTGGCTCGTGCCAAAGGTTATTGCCAGTTTTTATTGGATTGCAATGAACTTAAGAGTATTTGAATTGATAATATATCGCGCGCGTGTCTAACTATGATTTTGAATTGGAAATTAATACATGTAGGAGGGAAAGGGCAATAACTATTTTCATAAGTGTCAAGACATCTTGTTCAAATTAGCTGAATACTTGTTACCTATCTTCTTTCTTTGTTTCGGGGTGGTTCTTCTGGGTGACCGGCACCAAAGAAATATCGGAACTTCTTTATCTAAAAATTGTAGCGTTAAAGGGTCCGATGATCCGAAAGCACGGGTATAAAACACCTACATAATAATATTGCGTGTACAGGTTTCGTCAGGAGTTATGGGCGCTCAGCGAAAATAGTGGGTGGCTGCTCATATTTTATTGACAGACAGAGACGGGACTTATGCTAGGGGATACCCGAATCACTCTTGAATGTTTAGCTAGAATTTCGGTCCGTGAGCCCACAGAAACTGACATATTGAAAAGGATAAATTAAAACTAGAGCAGTGGGTCTACGGGTAAAAAAAATTACTCGTGAACCCACCGTGGGTCAATAGCAGTGGAACCACGGTTAATACGTCACAGAGACAGACTCATAAAATGACTGCTGCGCTCATAGCTCGTGACAGCACCAGGGGATCTGCTCTCTTTCTCCGTAAAAAAAAACGCAATCGAACGAAAATTAAACGTAGTTTCAGTATAGGTACTTTTGTTTTCATCAAACTCAAGTTTTCTAGCAGACCACGATTGGATGTAATTTAAGAACGAATAAGAACCGTGGTAGGAACTTTGCGAATATTCGACCGAAGCTTCGTTTTTTGGAGACAGCGAGTAGGCCCCGAAGATTATTAATCCAAATATTTATCATGGTAATAAGAACATATTGTAAGGACTGTGGTATCTATTAGACCATCAGAAGCACGAGTCTTTTGAACTTTGCCCTTATAAACAACAAATCATTGCTTCAGTCACAAAAACCCTTATAAAACAACTTAAAAGGTAAGGCTAAGGTAGACGCGACTGGCAGGAAGCATGCTCGACGGTGCGTCTCGGGCCTTATGGGATATAGGTATGTGGCTGGCTTTTTGTTATTACTTACTCCATTTGATGTACATTAAGGTGGATTAAATGAGGTGTGAGTCGTTGGAAGAACGATGTATTTATTTTTTAAACTATATTATTGTAGCATAGCAACACCTAGGAGCTAACTAGGATCGTTTAAGCGGCGGGTATTAAAAACTTCTTGGCTTTGACGTTTACTTTTAAGCTGCGAAAAAAGAACCGTCAAGTTCAGAAGTTCTTAATACGCTCTGCTTAAACCGACGGTGGTAGGCCCCCTGAACTGATTCACCAAAGTGCATTAAACATACTTGTAGTAAACTTTAAACACCTTTATCGTTTGGCATACACTTTGTTGTAAACTGCTTTGTGTAATTTATGGTTTATGTTTTTTAATTGTTCGTCTTTCTTTATACCTTTCAAAATATACATTATACTTACGTATTATATATCAGCTGCTTCTTCCTTTCTCTCACGAATTTATTTCACATTTAAGCTATCGTCTATACACCTTAAGGCATATAGTGATATTTAAAAGTACAAAATACCGATTTGGCTGTAATTTGGTACCTATGAACTACCCCCGTTTTGACCCCGACGGTGAATACCCAGGTGTTAAAAGTTTACTATAACTGAACTTAAAGCACCCAGGTCAATCAGTACAGGAGAATTAAATTTACGAAGTCGCAATTTTAATTTTTTTTAACTCAGTACCTACTGCGGATATAACGGTATTTATTTCTATCGCTAACGCTCGAAACCACGTATAATGAACGTATTAATTAAAGTCGTACCTAGATTGATTCGAAAGTTTGCTAAGCTAAGTGAGCGCTACACAAAGTATTAATTTCTGCCGATTTCTAATACCCCACGCGAAATGGTTATTTCTGAATGACACTGTATTTGCGTACTTACGCACCGAGACCACCACGCATGCGCGGATAGTGTAATATCACTTGTTGCCTCAAATAATAGAATAACAACCCCATGCAAAGCTTCATTAAAAATAAACCATCGGACCGAACGATTTCGTTCATAGAACTTTTGAGTCTTGTGACGCGCGCACCGTGCGATACCAAGTTACATTTGCCGCGCGTTTTTGACGTTTCTAGCTTTTTAATTTTGAATTTTTTTTATTGTGTCGGTAGAAAACCAATATTTTGACAGTCGAATTGAGAAAACTGGTGCAGTGAAATTGTGTGATGTGCACTAGATTGTGTTATTGGATAAAATATATTTGGTTTGTATATTAATTAATTACCTACATTGATTGATGTTTTGAAGGGTTTCTACCTATTATTGTAAGTCATATTTAGATCACAATATGTTCTTGTACCAGTCAGTCATGATTGTTTTTGTTATTTAATTATTGTTGTGTTTGGTGTGGTATTTATAATATTACTAGCTGTGCCGCGCGGTTTCACCCGCGTAGATTTAGTTTCATGCTGACTTTTTCATAAAATTAGCCTAAAACACTCCTTGAAACTTCAGCTATCTGCCAGTAAAAGTCCCGGTAGACTCGGTCCAGCCGTTCACGCGTGATGCCGTGACCAAAGGAAATGGGGATTGATTTTTATATATAAGATTGCAATTATGCATGTTTCAAATATATTTACTAGTTTCTTCCCGCTTAGCCCGCGTGGTATTCATTTACCGATACCTTGATCCTTTTTTTATCGACCCACTCTCACCCTTATGCGGTAGGCACTTTTGGTCCGTTTTGTATTAAACATCATGTAGGTAAGTAGGCACTTTTCCAAAGTGTAGTCTCGATCTGCGAATCAATAACATCTCTCCCTAGGTACGACTCCCCTTTATTGATTCTGGGTACGATTGGGGTTTCTAAAGGGATTCATCAGGATAAGGGAGCGTAATTGCATTCCTGGATCCGAAATGCGTTGTGAATAGAAATGCAGTTACCAAGATTATTGTGTCCCTTACTCGGGTGCGATAGTTATAGCGAATAACTTCGATCAAAGAGCTTTTAATACTTATCGTTGCTTGTAATGAATGCTTTAGAATTTGAATGAAGTTTTAGGAAGATGATTATAGGTGACAGATGGTGAGTCCATAGCTGTCTCAGGCACAATATTTCGTCATTGAATTCCTTCTCAGTCATATTGCAGGTTCAGGAAGCTCGTGGTGTGACAATATTACAAATTAATATGTTTTTTTTTGGAAAGTAATTAGTAACGTGTGTTGCAAGGACTGTTTAAAATTTTAAATCTAAATTTAAAAAAAAACATACATTTCTGAATTACAGTTAGTGGTCTTTAATAAAAATCAATTGGGCCCAACTATGCAAACATGAAATAGATAAAAAAACACGTCACTATTGTGTTATCTGAGTCGTAACAATAGATAAAGTGCTTATCGAATTGCTCTATTGTCTGTGGACCCGGCGCATGGACACCACATCCGGTCACCAAAATGGTGGTTCAATTACGAAAAGCCCGACGGATTGGATAAGGCGATGAACTTTAATTACTTAAGATGTCATGGTCTGATTTACCCGATTATTTTTTGAACTATTTAAATGTCAAACAGAGATACAGTCTAACTCATGCTAAGCGGCTACCTTAAAGATGATGGCTGTGATATTGGCGTTGTGCCCCAAAATATAGGTTTTGACACATTCAAACGTCATCACTTGATCTTGCGTTATGCATTTTTTTGTATGGAGACGTAAAACTACCTACACTCGCCGCTTGGAGCGCTTTTTAACGTTCCCATATAAAATGAGGAATCTACGCAGACCATATCCTTAACGTAAAAACATGCTAAACCTATACTTGGGGCACTAATGATCTTTTTTTATGAATTTTAGAATATCATGATTCTTTACTAGCACAGCACCCTTCAATAAAATTGTGAAATTAATTATGTTTTTTATTTTTTAGATGGTTCCTTATGATGGCAACACTTCCAATCTTCGTGTCATTGAGCAGGTAAGTAAGTTAGATAGATTGGTACTTGATTAATTACTGATGAATATTTGTTTTCCTTAAGTATCTCCTAAGAAGCTAAACTTACCTTACCTGCCGTACATTTCATTACCTGTGTACATGATGCCAGCTGAATTTCTTGCCGGTTCCTCTCAGAAGGCTAGTTTCCGAACCGGTGGTAAATTCCTCGACATTCATAAGTGCCTTACCAGGGCCTAAACTGAATAAATCATTTTCATTTTCATTTTTCATTTTCACCTCGTATCGTGTAATACATAATTTCTAACATGCATAACATTATTACCAATCTTCAATTTAGTAGAGTTAATGATCAAATAATTCATAACTATTCATCGTCAAACTACAATATGACATAAAAAATAGAAGCTTTTTCGGACTTAATTATGACTGGCGTTTCAATAATTATTTAGTCGTTCCCAAGTTCAATACTCCAAGTATAGCTTTTTAACATATTTTTACGTTAATGATATCACTTGCGTATTTTCGTCATTTTGAATAGGAACGTTAAAAAGCGCCCCAAGCGGCGAGTGTAAGTATTACGTCTCCATACAAAAAAGTGCAAAACGCAAGGTCAAGCGACGACGTCCGAACTTGACAGAACCACTTGGGGCAAAGTAACAGGGGCCCAACCATGAGCTCTTATTGCAATGATAATTCAGTTGTGCGACAGTGACAGATGTATAGACGTCACATACATCTGTCTCATAAATGAGTGAAACTATCATGGCAATAAGAGCTCGTGGTAAGGCCCCAGTAAGCCTACATGCTAGTATGACAGAAGTATATCTTTTGTCGCTCTCTCCTCCCTACTAGGACAAAAAATTCGTGACGTAGCCCTACCAAAGAAGAATTAGCTTACACGTTGTCCCCATAAAATGTAAATAAAAGCGGACTTAAAAGACGTTTCGGAGTTGCTCGTAAAACTAGTATACTTAATTAATAAACTAACAATAATTTAACGTTTATTTACAAGGTGCTTCCTGGGGGACTGTCGACGTATCAATTAACAGGACCCGCCTTGCTCGCAGTCGTTAAAACCGCATAAAATTACTTTATGGCGCTGAAATAGGATTATCTATGGGCCCTTTCACAGAAGTCAAATTTAGACTGGTGATTTGTGATACAGAAGATGTAAAACATAGATACAACAGACATTATAATGGGCTGACGCCTGTATTCCTCGAATTGGTGGGCAGGTACACCTACATTTCGCCAGTGACATGCGCCATGAGTTTTGAGCGCTCATCTAAAATAGTGAGGATATCTACGCTACTCAAAAATTATTATTTCTTATCGCGCTCGCACAATAAAAGATCCAAAAAATAAGTTAGCACTCAAAACTCATGACGGCACCTAAATGTTTAAGTCCTATTTATTGGGAGCGAGCTTCTCGTCTTCCGCAGTAGAGCTTGCGACCATTAAACCAGGCAGGCTAATATTATCATCTACTCGTAACTTTTATCCGTGACATCATCAGCGTATTGATTTTTTAAGAGAGAGATAAGATTTTGTCTCTTGTTGGGGTTGGAGTTAGGTAAAGCTATCACAAACTTCAAAAATTTGTTTCACTGTGCGTTTTGCTTACGTTAACATTTCGGGAAAATTATGTGTACGTTTACACAGCTAAGCTGCTGAGCAATTTTTCTTGTTCAGAAATATAGCTTTAACCGAGAATAGACAATACGGGTACATTTTTCTTAGACGTGAAGAATCCATTATGGATACACTAAGGGCCACGGGGGCAGCGGAAGGGTGTCGGACCCGCACCGACTAAACTCCACGGTGTTCCTCCAGAGTGCCT
Source organism: Watsonalla cultraria (assembly GCA_964035505.1). NCBI lineage: Eukaryota > Metazoa > Arthropoda > Insecta > Lepidoptera > Drepanidae > Watsonalla > Watsonalla cultraria. The sequence continues at coordinate 11,953,702 of OZ037714.1, forward strand.
AGTGCGAGTTTTTCACTGTCGTCGTCACAAGTCACCGCGTCGACGTAAACGCAGATTTGTATAGGATCGGAACAGCGCCTCTGTCGGCATAGTATTTTCTCAACCCAGGACCGAACCCAACACGTCCACCGATAAAGCTTCCATACAATAACTGTACATTTATTCATAAATAAGAATGCCCTGTTCATAAATAAGAAGGTACAGAGCTTTCGTCCGCCGTCCGGTCAAGCTTCCTGCCGTCTGATTAGGAAGTAAATACCGAGACGTGCTTACTTACAGGGCTGTCACTCTATAGAAACTCAGCAATGCATGAGCTTTTTGATTTGATTTCAGCATTTCATTTTCGCGATATAGCTTGAATAGATTAATTAACCTTTTCATTTCATGAACTAATACAATGTCCCAGAAAATGCGTCTACATTACCGGCTATTATTTTTCAATAGGATTGCTACCAATTATATATATTTTTTTGATTTTTGATAATTTTTTTATGTATAATTAGTTATCTAAATTCAATAAACACGTTGTCTATCAATTAAATCACATCGCATAATAACAATCATACACGTCCAATAAATTCTCACATACAAAATTTGGTAACTCAGAAAAATAAATTTCCGTGTCGAACTGTTGTAAAAAGTTATTCGTTGTTAATTCACGGGTGGTCGAACCTCCTTTTTTTAGTAGGTAAAAAATGCCTTACAACTAACATTTATACCAGCCCTAATAAACAAGCAATTGACATAAAATTATAATTCCAAAGAGGTCATACTTACTGCTAACTTCACGTACTGACAAATGGACACGTGTCGGCGCATTGTGGCATCGATTGTCTGCCCAAATAGGAAGAGCATGGCGTTTATTGAATATCAAGTGTAACTCGGCAACTCCTGGGAACCAATCATTTACAGGCATAACACGTGGTATTACCAAATTCGCGTGTTGTGGAAGATTACAAATGAGCTAGGACGTACGTAACGTTACGTTTTTTTTTCATGTTCTTATCATACATGTAGCACATCTAGATCTATACAGATAAATAAAATTGAAGTGTCTGTTTGTAAATGCAAAATAACAGTTTTTCACTAAATGCATATGACAGTATACACGGTCCTGACATAGAAAAACCAATTTTTAAAATGTTTCTCTGTCTGTCTGTTTGTTCCAGGTAATCTCTGAAACGGCGAGACGAATTTTAACGGGACTTTCACTGGCAGATAGCTAATATTACAAGGAGTAACGTTAAAAAGTAGCCCATACTTAGATTTTTAAAAAACATTAGGGATCCGCGGGCAACCATGAAATCAAAATCTACGCGGGTGAAACCGCGGGGCACAGCTAGTTATGATATAAGTGCGGAAAATTAAATTTTACAGCTGAGGCGATATTCCTACAACAAATTGCGAGGAAATAAATAAAACTCGGACGAAGAGATAAAGCTCGCGGAATAATTTTTGACTTGTTCACAAATTAGCGATTCATCAGCGCTTTTTTTGAGGCAAAAATAGTTAATTAATATTTATCTTCCTAAGTTAATCTATACAGTCTATATCTTTATCTATACAGATAAATAACATTGAAGTGTCTGTTGGTAATTCCTAAATTACGGCTTTTCACTAAATGCATATGAAAGTATACACGCTACTGACACTAAAAAACCAAGTTTTAAAAATGTTCTCTGTCTGTCTGTCTGTTTGTTCCGGCAAATCTCTGAAACGGGACAGATTTTAACAGGACTTTCACTGGTAGGTAGCTGATGTTTCAAGGAGTAACTTAGGCTACTTTTATTTATTAAAAAAATTAGGGTACGCGACAGTAAGGATGAAACTAAATCTACGCGGGTGAAACCGCGGGGAACAGCTAGTTTTATTCATAAAAATATGTTGACCATGACACATATATATCTGCCCTATTACTAAAGTCGTTCGTAATTCTTCACTTGAAGCAAATGCGGGCTGCAAATAAACTTCATGGTGTCACATAATACAATGTTCTAACAAAATGACTGCCTCGGCGCATCCAGGCGTTGCTATTAGATCTAATCTAGTGATAATCTACGATAATGCTCTTTAAATGAAGCGTGAAATGATCTCATATACCAGCGCTGCTATTACAATAATTGGTCCATGTAATTTATAGTCAGAACAGAAACATTTCTTGTGAATTCATTGTGAATTATGTGCATTAAGCAGGTATTAATAATATGGTTTGGGTAGTAGACTTGCATGTAAAGTGAACACTCTATAACATGCTTTTTTTTGCTTAGCTGTGCAAGCGGTTTTACATGTGTAGATAAAATACATGACATAACAGCTTCTTTAGAAACGTAATAGAAGGAATGGTTGTGGGAAGAGAGGAAGAGGAAGACCAAAACTAACATACATGGGACAAATTAAAGAAAAGGTGTCTGTCATGTCGTATAAGGAGGTCAAAGAGCTGGCACTGGACAGAGACAAGTGGAAAGAGTTGCATCGGTTACACCGACAAGAGTCTCATTACTCTTAAATTCATGATGATGATTCATACATATTCTCACGTCTGTATTACCCGAATATCAACGTTGTAATATCAGCACCCACTTTTAAACGAAGATGATTAAGTGCCAACGTGACAGATGGTGAGTCTATCTCCGTCTCAGGCACCGCTTTTAATTACTTCTCAGACATATATAGGTTTCCTTCATTGTAAAGTACGTGGTGTGAAATCACTGCACATACGTTTTTAGAACAACTCATTGGTACAGGCCCCGCTGGGATTCGCAATTGCGTCCCTTGCGTTGCAGGCAAGACTGCTCAAAGTCAAGTGTCCCGCGGCCACCACGGCTCTAAAATGTATCATTACCGTAAATAGTTTAAAGTTTACAACAACAAGTATTTACAGTAATTACAGTAATGAGAAGTGATGGTATTATGCACGCAAGAAGCGAGGCAGCCGCGATCGCATCGCTCGTTATTTTCCGTCAGTTTCGATTATACAGACAAAAACCGTGTAAACACATGGCCCTAAGGAATTTATGTTTAGTGACATGACGGTGGTTAGTATACAGATTGGAAAATAATTACCTTATACACTAGCGAACGTCACACAGTTTCACCCGCGTAGTTCCCACTCGTGTGGGAGAGCGGGAATAAAATTTTAATACATATAACCTTTGTTACTCGCTGATAATGTAGCATTGAAATGGTGAAAGAATTTAAAAAAATTCGTTACCTACAGTTCTTTTTGAGCCAATTCATTACAAACAGCACTTACATACAAATCTTTCCTTTTTATAAAATTTATTTAGAAGTATAGATAATACAACAAGGTCAAGGACAAAGTAACATTATCCTCTCGCTTCGCTAGTAGAAACGATACAAAATGTACGGGAATGACATACGTCATGTGGCTGATTTATGTCATTTCCATAGATTTTTTATCGTTTCTATTACCGCAAGCGCGAGAGAATGTTACCTTGTTTAGGTCTACAGGCTTTATTGTTTATCCTATGTGGCACAGCTAGTATATAGTATTTGTACCTAGGTATCTATCGAACTCAGTTAATTGTAGCCTTTATTACTCCTTGTATCATCAGCTATATATCGCAGGAGATTAGCCGGAATAAACAGACGGACAGAGAAATAAATAAAAAATTGGTTTTTCTTTGTCAGTACCGTGTATACTTTCATATGCATTTAGTGAAAAGCTGTTGTTTACGAATTATGAACAGACACTTTTATTTATCTGTCATGTAATGTATGAACTAAAAGGCTATCATTTAGGTGGTCTTACTTTATGTCAAGACTTATCTGTGCCATATGTAGTAGTGAGATGCATTTTATGGTAATGTCTAGATAGTGTGAGAAAGGGGTACACGTGTTCTGCACGTGTCTGATTACATTTTCATATGTATTGGACTATAATGACATCATAATTAATCGACTTTAATATAGTTGGGTGACTTAAGTTTTTATTACGAAAGCCACAGAGTTCAATGTCTACACTTTTGTCTTCAATAAGATTAGCTATGATTGATAGAACACTAATTATTTTTCTAAAATGAAAGCCTAGTTCATCTTTAGCATCAACTATACGTGTCATTTAATTTAAAGCCGTCAAAATCGGCTCAGTAGTTATGGATATCGTGATCGAACACTCATTCTTTCATATTCATTTCTTTAATTCATTCATATTACTGTTGCTCCGAAACGGCTGGACCGATTTGTATAAAATGTTGTGTGCATATTGGGTAAGTCAGTCAACATCTATTTTTCACACCGCTAAATGATAAGGGTGATCGACCCAAAGATTTTTTTGTCAACGCAACGTTTGTCACATTTTATCGCCGCATTTAGTGAATGAAATAACGGATGGAGAATTTAGTTTGCAGTACTACAACTATGATCGCTTAAGCAGTGCTCAGGTACTCAACGATGATGGTAGGCGCCCAAGAATAGAAAATTCAATATTTTTATAGTAACTTAGGTGTAAATAGTTTCGAAAATGTGCCTGCATCACACCATTGCCATCAAAATACAATGTACCAAAGCAACCTTGACGAAGCTCGCCAATTCATCCAAGCTTTAAGTACCATGTCGACGATGTTTTAATAAGGGCCCATAGCTAATTATAAGAAACGAGACCAGTACCCAGATATTTATCCAATTTGGTATGTGGTCGAGCCTCGAGGTGTATGGAAAAACCTGAACGGTACACCTGGCTTCCACATTGCTACGATAATTCTCGTTCGTCCTTCGACAGATCAGCCTTATAAGGGCGGTATGCCACACTCATTAACGGATTGTATATCGGTGGATTGTTCAGATTATAATCGACGTGTCAACGACAGAGTTTATTTTAAAGCATGGCGTTTTTATTTAAGTGCGTTTCAAGCAAAATTATGTTGAGGGTAAGATTTTAATTTAATTCAAAGGGTAAGAAGAAAAAGGGTTTCGAAGTGGGCTTTAGACGAAATAAGTTTGGCAATCTCTGCAATAGTGGAACCGCTTGTACGCCCTAAGTATAAGTGACACGTTGGAACGTCGTCACTTGACGTTGCGTATTGTGCTTTTCTTGTATGGAGACGTAAAACTTCCTACACTTGCCACTTTTGCTACCCTTGTTTATAAGATACAATTTTATTAGGAGCGAATCTGAATTCTTGATAATAACTAACAAAAGAAGGTTGTATATCTAAAGTAGAATTTAGTTTATCTTCAGATTTCATTCACGACGTAGAACTAGGTATATAGAGGTAGTCTGTGAGAAGTCAAAGAATGCTACAGAGCTGAACAATTAAAGTGATATGCGAGTAATGCTACGGTGACAGTAACAATGAGTTGCCTACTATAACTGTCTCTGTTCGTGAGAACGCTAGGGTATTTACTAGTAATGACAAGGTTGAGACACATAATATACTATGTCTAAGTAATAAGGACCAGTTTTGAACGGAACTGCATAATGAACGGCCGGACGTGGTCGAGGCGCTCCGCAGACTGTGTGGAGTAATTCGCTAATAGGGGCTTGTATCGTAATGGGCGTTTGTATGTATGACTTGGTTGGTACGTAATATGCACGATGTGTCCGGGAATACCTTGGAACGAATGTGAATGCCAATACACCGCTCGTCTATTATGTCAAAGATCCGTGTTGCGACGAAACATGTTGATTTTTGTTGGAAAACAAATCTTACGTCAATTCTGTAAGGGTTTTTTGTTTACTTAAAACGAAACTTATTAATATTTGCTGAAAAATAAGTCTTAAGACTTCTCTATCAGGTTTTTATTTACTCAAAACGTAAGTAGATGAGCGTGCCAGCTCAAACAGAGCAGAAGTTAATATTAATTTTAAAACTGATAGTTAATTAGGCCTAGACATATTTAAATTCTCTCGCGCTTGTGCAAGAAAAGACGATAAACAATTTAAGGAAATTGTTTAAATCAGTCACGTGACATATGTCATTCCCGTACATTTATATTGTTTCTACTAGCGAAGCATGAGGATAAGGTTTCTTTGTCTACAGGCCCTGTTCAGTAAAAGAACCGTCACCGTCTTATTTTCATATGAATCAGTCAGGCAAAATTGACTCTCTTTTTTGTATCTTTGAATTTCTGGTAGCAGACCATATTGGGTAAGATCGGGTGCCCAACAGCCTTTGGGATGGGACCCTACAATTGTTTCAATCACTGCTTTAAGTTCACTCGCCCACGCGTGCAAATTCATTTTATTGGAAACAAATCCGAAATAATTTGATATTTCTGTATTGAGAGCATTAAAATGTTTGGATATGGTTTTCTCACAATCTTCAATCCGCACGGGGTTTGGTAGCTGCCATGTCTCAGTCAGGATGTACCGAGGCATCTATTCTATACGCTAGCCAAAGAGGAAGCTTTCCGTTATACATTCTTCACTTCTTAAGGTAACCAGCAAAGTGAAGTAGGTCTGGGTGCTTGCAATACTAGGCGTTAATTAAATTATTTTCTCACTCAGAGAATAAGCATTCCTATTCAGTATAGCAAATGAAAATGAAAATGATTTATTCAGTTTAGGCCCTGGTAAGGCACTTATGAATGTCGAGGAATTTACCAAAGCTTCTTGGCACACTCCCGAGTGTATATTTGGGCCAAGTTTTAAGACTATTTCTTGTCCCTACGTGTAATTCATTAAATTATTATGCAAAATGAACAGATTTTTGAGTCCGAGTTCGTATATCCCTTGAAGGAACCTATTTTGAGAAAGCCACTTCGTTTCCCATGGATGCCAACTCCAATATTTCAAATCTCCGAGTAAGAATCCTTTCATGATCAACCCACGCACGATTCGGTACCCAACGCATTAGGATCTCACCATATTGAGCGACATTTATCGATGCGTACCGGACATATTACCAGTTATCTTATTTTATTGCAAATGCATTGATTTAGAAGTCTACGAGAATATGTATTGTGATTTTATTTGAATCATGCTTGTTGTGGGAAATTTACTGTTGCTTTTCGACGATACGAACTTTAGAAGAATTAACTTTTTTTTCTATTATTCTTCCATACGTACATATGTATGTGTGATTTTTTTTAATTAGCCGAGTGGGTTGGTCCGCAAGCTATCAAATCCTAGGTCTATACTTATTTCTTAATTCCATTGAGTTTTCCTAAAAATCCAAGAGATCAGTGATGTCACACGAGCTTCACAGTGTATTGAAACATCGTTAGGAAACCTGCACGTGTCTGAGAATTTATTAAAAGACATTTATATGAATTAGTGATTGGAACATCTGTTTAATTGCCAATTGATGAAAATTTTAAGCCTCATCATGTATAAAGTGCTACTCGGAATAATTTTGGTACGGTCTCGTTTTGATTGCATCGATTTAAAATTAATAATTGATCTTTGCCCAAATCTGTCAGGCATTTCAAGATACTTAGGTCTCAAATGGTCTGAACAATGTTTAATTTAATTTCATAGCTCGGTTTTTAGGTCCGGCGAATAATTTAAATATCATTAAGAAGTATCCCTCCATGTGCTCTTGCTTCTTAGTGCTTACCTCAGGGGCCTTACCATGAGCTCTTATTGCCATGATACTTTCACTCATTTATGAGACAGATGTATGTGACGTGTATACATCTGTCATTGTCGCACAACTGAATTAACATTGCAATAAGAGCTCATGGTTGGGCCCCAGTTCTTTGATTTTGAACTGACTTCTAAAAAGGAGGAGATTATTATAATCTCATACCTTTTTAGGCCAGTATTGCTTGTATTAAATGTCGTTCGCTAATGTTTCAAGTTCCTAGCCTTTGTTATTTAGGATTGTAGCTATCTATTCCAAAATCGGTTTAGCGAATCAGCCGTGAAAAAATACGTAGATGCGAGCTCATCATTTAATAATGCTACTTTAACATAGCATAGAGAATTATTATTAGATTTTATGTTAGTTAATATGCCTATAGACAGTAGATAAGTTTGCTGTAAATAATTTCTAGATTCTGATCGTATTTGAAAGTAATTATAACGATGTAGGGCTAACTTTCGACAAAGAACTATGTAATGAAATCCAATTAAAGAGGACATAAAAAATTGTAAGCTTATATGAATCTTTGACCGATATTAAGATACCGTACAGTACAAACGTTATTACTAGCGATATCTAAGGCAACCAAGGTGCATAATAATCTATCAAAGCATAATATAAGACAATTGTTCCCTCCGAAGGCAATAAAACGGGTATTAATAGTGACTCAACGGACTATTATTATAAATTAATTAGGTTCACCTACCGATTTGAATATGTTACACGCTCCGCCGACACCGAGGTATGAGATAACGCTGGTTTTCCTCTTGTTTGTGTGATGCTTGACTCCAGTAATGAGAGATTACTTATCTTATCTTGGGAATAATATATTTATGTGCGAGAAATAGTCGTCATTATACTGTATGCTTATAGTAATGATGCCACTTAAATTAAAATCAAATTATCATTCTTTGTTTCGAATTTTAACAAAGTACTTTCAAATCGCCAGAATGACATAATTATTCTTACATGCTACTGCCGGGTTCAGAAGGTTGCTTTTACTGAGGAGGACCCAGCAAGAAACTCATTCATTACTTTTGTCAAAAATGTTATAGGTGCAATTTATAAATGCAATATAAATCTCATGAAAAATATAACCCCGCAAGCAACACCTGTTCACAAGTATGACGCGAATGCCAGTATTTGCTATCTTGTAAATCATACCTGCTTGCATTAATATGTCTGAGAATGAATTTAAAGACGCCTGTCTCTGAGCCTTAGAAGGCTGTGATGGACTCACCTTCTGTTACGTGGGCACTTGATCACCCTCGGTGTAAAGTGGGCGTTGTTATACCCCTTACTTAGCTCAAGGAACCGTCTGGGAAGGCGTATCAAATAACTAGATGTAATGTCAAAACTGAGAGCTGGTTCTTCCAGCTATAAGTAAGTAAGTAGGATGAAACAAATTTGATTTTTTACTTTTAAGTACTCACTCACATATGCTCACCCTGTATTGCCCGAAGGGGTAGGTAGAGGTGTTGTAATTTTCAACACCCACATTTCACCGAATATGATTAAGTGCCAACGTGACAGAGGGTGAGTCCATCGCCGTCTCAGGCACTATACATACGTCTTTGAATTATTTCTCAGACATATGCAGGTTTCCTCACGATGTTTTCCTTCACCGTAAAGCACGTGGTATGAAATATGTACATACGTTTTTTAGAAAAACTCATAAGTACAGGCCCCGTTGGGATTCGAACTTGCGTCGCTTGTAGCAGGCAACTGGTCTAACCCCGAGGCCACCACGGCCCTTCTACTCACTCACAAATCTGATAATTATTGCAACTTATAAATTAATAGATACTACGTTGGATGAAATCGTAAACATTAAGGTAGGTAAGTATTATACGTAAATAAAGCAACTATACAATCAAGAATGATTATCATCAAAGTTTAACACAAGGAAGTAAACTATAATTTAACGATTATTTTAATGCACTGCTGAACAATAAAGAGATACCCATGCATTTAAGAGTTATTATAAATTACCTTTTCCTCGATAATACATGCGCAAGCGCACACAATGGTCGTGAGAACTGCATTAGCACACAAACACCTTTGTTATTTGTCTACGTAAACATATACCTCTTAGATACTGCTTGTTCATTTTTTCGTTGGGTTTAGTTTACAAGAAGTGCTAGGTTTTGTATTTAATTAGTGTCTTTGGTTTAGTTGTGAAGATCATAAATTAAATGGTGTACTGTAAGGCCTTACTTAGGGACATATGAATGGAAGAATATTATGTCTATAGTCAAAAATATCTTTATTCGATTAGACTTTTACAAAGTACTTTCAAATCGTAGGAATGACATTAATTAACAGGATTATACATGCTACAAAAACTGTATATATGTTTGGAGTTGTGTGAGGAGACTGCATAAAAGTGTTCCCCTTTTCCCATAATTTTAAGGGGCTTCAAGCTAATAATAAATAAATAATATTCATATTCATAAACTAGCTGTGCCCCGCAGTTTCACCCGCGTTGATTTAGTTTCATCCTTATTGTCGCGGAACCCTTAAAGAAGCCTAAGTTACTCCTTGAAACATCAGCTACCTGCCAGCGAAATTCCCGCTAAAATCGGTCCAGCCGTTTTGGAGATTACCCGGAACAAACAGACAGACAGACAGACATGCGGACAGACAGACAGACAGAGAAAAATTTTAAAACATGGTTTTTTAGTGTCAGTAGCGTGTATACTTTTATATGCATTTAGTGAAAAGCTGTTATTTTGGATTTACAAACAGGCACTTCAATTTAATTTATCTGTATGTATAGATTTATTGCACAAGTTGGTTACATTTACACACATATATAAACTTAATTATAATGTTTATAACTTATAACTAACTACCCTGTTAGGGCACAGCAATGTGAGAGGCACTATTATTATATCTAGTGTAATAATCTCAAACATCTTTCGTCAAATTTAGTTAATTAAATCTTAAACGAATTTGAAATGAAATAAAAATTACATGTCAGTGAGTGTAAAAGAACTGGGGCCCAACCATGAGCTCTTATTGCAATGTTAATTCAGTTGTGCGACAGTGACAGATGTATGCACGTCACACACATCTGTCTCATAAATGAGTGAAACTATCATGGCAATAAGAGCTCGTAGTAAGGCCCCTGAAATACAAGATAGTAAATACAGGTTTAATTCTAAAAAAGTAAAAAATTATTTCATCCACACTAATATTATAAAGACGAAAGATTTGATTGTTTGTTTGCATTGAATAGGCTCCGAAACTACTTGACCGATCTTAAAAATTCTTTCAGCAATGGATAGCTACATCATTAGCGAGTAACATAGGCTATATTATATCTCCGTACTCTCACGGGAACGGGAACTACGCGGGTGAAACCGCGTGACGTCCGCTAGTAAATAAATAAATATTCAGTGCATGACCCTTCAATTTATCACAAGTTTATTAACAGTGATTTATGTAGAAATAAAATGTATATAAAACAGTGATAAAGTGAAAGGGAAGTAATGAATCACTGTTTATTGCACCGGCAACCTATTTCATCATTGTAATTAACAAATTATATACGTGATAATGACGCAATGCTGGTCCTTTGAGTGCAGACTAATTGCCGACTTACCAATAGATTCTTAACCCTTTGGACTTAGTATTAGAAAGAATAAAGAAGGAGAAATATTCTTTATTACACGCGCAGATAATAAAATAAAATAAAAGTGTTGCAATAACACACTATTATATTTTCCCGATTTTACAGAATTTCCCGGAGTCCCCAAAACACCCATTTTCCACCAAAGATGCTTAGATGCTAACGTGACATATTATGGTGAGTCTCAGGCACTTTACAAGGAGGAATCACAAGTGCATCATATTTTTTAGTATTTTATATCAACTTGTCTATTCACTCTACCCCAGCACTCCCAGCAGAGTCCCAAGAAGTATATCTTTTACCTAGTACTCTTTGTACCAGCAAAGCATGGCATCGCAAAATAACTTTATAGTACGACCATGACCAGCAATAGCGATTATATTATCAGACAGCAGATTCTGCGTGACAGCTGCTGTCAAACAATAGGTAGTTATTGTGTGACAGCTGTTGTCAAATAGAATAATAACATTTTTATTATGACTTTCATAAGGTTTGTAACACCTAAAGTCTATTGAATTTTAGAATCATTCCCGATAGGGGAAATATTACGAATAGTTTAGGAACATAGTTTGTCAAAGTCAAAGTCAAAAATATCTTTATTCGATTAGACTTTTTACAAAGTACTTTCAAATCGTCAGAACGACATGGATTATACATGCTACTGCCAGGTTCGGAAGGTTGCTTTTACTGAGAAGAACCTGGCAAGAAACTCAGTAATTACTCTTTTAAAAATATTATACAATTTTTAAAAACAAAGTAAATCACTTGAGAAATGTAAGCCCATGGACACAGTTCCAATGCACAAATGTCAATAAAAATTAACATAAAGAAAAGTCTAGTAGTTGTACTTATATCTAAATGCGTAGCTTGAGATGACCAGCCCCCACAAGCAGCACCTGTTCACAAGTATGACGAGAATGCCAGCCATCATTTGATTGATTATTCTCTCCAGACTACTAAAAATTACTATACATTTCCTCTTCTCATCTTTTCGAGGGTAAGGCAGTTCGATTGCTCACTTGTCCCATACAAATATGATAAAGCTGTCTAACTTTAACATAAACTGGATTCAACCGAGAATCGATTGCAAATTGCTATTCTGCTGTTGCAAAGAGTAGTAATAAGTCGTAAAGTAGATACACGCTAACTATGTACCCGATAATGACAATAATCATGAGAGAGCTTGTAGTGACGATAGAAAGTTTTAATGGAGTATTGTTTATCGAACATGATTTCTCATTCAGGGTTCTTTAAACTTCCATGAACTTAAATGCGTATTTTTAACCGCCTTGGGGTCATGTAATTTTTAGATCCTGAACGGAGCCAAACAAATACAAGCTCAGTAATCTATACATATATACATACATACAGATAAATAAAATTGAAGTGTCTGTTTGTAATTCCACAATAACAGCTTTTCACTAAATGCATATGCAAGTATACACGCTACTGACACTAAAAAACCAAGTTTTCAAATTTTTCTCTGTCTGTCTGTCTGTTTGTTCCGGGTAATCTCTGAAACGGCTGAACCGATTTTAACGCGACTTTCACTGGCAGGTAGCTGGTGTTTCAAGGAGTAACTTAAGCTACTTTTATTTATTAAAAATATTAGGGTTCCGCGACAATAATGATGAAACTAAATCTACGCGGGTGAAACCACTAAGTCCCTACTATTTTCGCTGGACGTTAAAAACTCTATTACAAAAGAGGTCTAGAAGCTGATTACATTCGTTGGTTTCAGCCTCGATATGCTATAAAAGCACCATTTGTAGTGTATAAACAGCAGTTTCAAGGAGAGTACAACGGGATGTGCTACGAAGCAATAGGAAGCTACCTTTCATTATTATCGCAACCATATGATGCTGTTTTATATAAGGTTCCTTCAGCTATATGATAGTTTGCGTTACACTTACCGAATTCAGTCAGATCATGATGATTTCATATGATTTGTATCGTATTGATGAAATGTACATGATACTTGGCTGAGCTTCTTGGCGGATCTTCTCAGAAGGCTAGTTTCCGAACCGGTTGTACATTTTCGACTTTCATAAGTGCCTTACCAGGGCCCAATATGAATAAAAAATTTCATTTTTATTTTCAGAAGATACTGGTCTGTGGCGTTTCTGTGGAGAGTAAGGTTTCCATAGGTTGGATAAACAGTACCATCTTCCAAAACATGAGCAGTTTGCACCCAAAAATATTACGGCCAAATTGCTCTGCTCTATTCTAGTATTATTTGCTGTAAATTGCAATGAGACCATAACAAACCCTAAAGTATCCAGGAACTAGGAAGCGCGTTGGCTTTGTTTGTTATCGTTCACTCGCGAGTTCGATTCCTGTTTGCATTCCACCGGCTGTCGTAAAACCGAACAATGGCGGTTCTACCGCTGATGGATCCAATCTAGAGTAAAACTCCTTGTTGCACTGTTTTACAAAAGGTAATTTGTTTTACTGCAGGCAAATAAGCATGTGTGAAGATTATAACAAAAGAAAAGTTATAGATAATCAGGGTTTGGTATATTTTAATAAGCAAGCGGTGTACGCAGAAAATCATAAGAGGAGGAAATATGTAGACGCATGAGTAAAAAATGTATATCCCTTTGAAACACTGGGGCCAAATACATAGGTAAGTCCTTTTGACGTCTCTGGTGACGGTCGAGCTGTTTCTTTCCTCGGTCAGAGGAGTTTAGCGTTCGACCGAGGCTACGTAGCCAGCTTGCTGGGCACCGCTCCCACAGACACAAATGTAAATTCTGTGATTAATTTATAATTTTCTTTTACATAGTAACGGCCTCCCATGACTGTGGGTTGCAATTTTTTGAAAACGACAACGTACACAAAAACAAAACGTTTACTTTTCTCATGGGTTTACCTAAAAACCCATCACACTTTAACTCCAACATGTTAGTAAAACCGTATCATGTTTAGAAGAACGATGCGTTCAAACAAATATAATAATTTTGGATGGAAATAGCGACTTCAAATTTATAGCATACTAGCTGTACCCGGCAAACGATGAATTGTGATATATTTTTTTGGTCACCCACATCATTTAGGTGTATGAAAAATAGATGTTGGCTAATTTTCAGACAACATTTCAAACAAATCGGTCCAGCTGTTTCGGTCGAGTTTGATAACAAACACGCAACACGAGACTTTTATACCTTAGATAAAGAAGTAGGTATCGTTTCTTATCTTACCTTTGTAAGAAGCCTTAACCTGCAGAGTAGCACAAACAGCCTTATGAATAGCAGTTGCAGCATCAAAGGCACAATGTAAACACGTCCGCATTCCTGTGACAAACGCACTTGTGAGCCCAATGGTGTTGCAAGGCCGTTGCGGTGTTTGCACAGCGCCGGTCGATGACCCTGCGCAGGAGTTCACAGGAGTCGCTGATAAGGTTGGTATGATATGGAACTAGCACACTCGTGTGGAACTAAATGTACTTGGGTCGATATAAGCGTTGCATTTATGCAGTCTAGATTCTAGAACATGCGATTTTGAAGACGCATTTGGTATTGTGATTTGAAGCGCTACTGTAGAACACGAGGTTGTGGATCAAATTGTATTTGGGATTTTTATCAAAACATAATCCTGGGTGTTTTGATAGATTGATGGCACTCGTCAATGCTAGCACGATGATACATGCATATGCACCTCGCTCAGCTGTCTGATTGACCATCTCTTATTTTCAATCAATCAATCAAATCAAATATATCTTTATTCGATTAGACTTCATACAAAGTACTTTCAAATCGTCAGAATGACACAATTACACAGGATTATACATGCTACCGCCAGGTTCGGAAGGTTGATTTTACTGAGAAGAACCTGGCAAGAAACTCAGTAATTACTCTTTTAAAGAATATTATACAGTTTTAAAAATACAAAATAAATTGTTCAAGCAACTATAAGCCCATGGACACAGTTCTAATGCTCAATTGTCAAAAATAAAAACTAAAAATATAGTACAAATATATGTGAGCATGGCAAATTCCAGCCAGTCAAAGCAAAATTAAGATTAATTAATTGTAGCAAAAGTACAGTGCCAATGGGATTATTTACAAACATTATCAGGTACATCCCAGGCTCCCTTATCACAAATATAATCACTTACAGTATAATATCCTTTTTCAAGCAAAACTGATTTAATTGTTTCTTTAAATTTGTTGAAGGGCAAGTTTACAATTTTTGTTGGTAATTTATTATAGAAGCGTGTGCTCTGTCCTAAAAATGAGCCATGCACTTTTTGTAGGCGATGCGCAGGCACTACAATTTTATGTTTGTGTCTTGTGTTTACGTTATGCACATCACATTTCCTTTGAAACGATCCAATGTTTTGATGCACAAATAATAAGTTAGCTAAAATATACTGTGAGGCCACTGTCAAAATTCCAATTGATTTAAATTTTTCCCTTAACGATTCTCGCGGTCCCAAATTATATATAGATCGTATAGCCCTTTTCTGTAGTGTAAATATAGAGTCTATATCAGCAGCTTTGCCCCAAATTAAAATAGCATAGGACATAACGCTATGAAAATAAGAAAAATATACAAGTCGAGCTGTTTATTTATCCTGTCATACCACTAACATTAGAACTGTTAAGTTAAAATTGTTATTAACCACTTCATGGATCACTATTGTCTGAAATAATCTGTAATTTCCTAGTAGCAGCCCAGAGTCTGCATTAGTGCATGCGCATACAGTGTTTTGTACCTGACTAGTTACCACACAAGGTTTTCCCACTCTACAACCAGGATTTTTGGCAATAATATCCTTGTCTGTTGTATGAGGCGACCAATTGGGAGCTGGCGGACTTGCTGGCTTTGGTTACCTCATACAAGTCCAAGCAGGCGGCAATATGATCAGGTTCGTGTTGTCGAGAGCTAGGATTCATGCCTGTGGAGATGCCCCAGGGAAGTGTTCGCGCAAAGGTCGCCAAGGGGTTCTTAGTGTGTATAAATTAGACATGACCAGGCTTTTCCCCTAGAACTCTTTCTTACGCACTAAATTCTCGTTTTCTCCCTTGAAAATAAAAGATGTTGTCTTAAATCCTCTCACACCAATTCTGAATTGCACTAAGATTGTAGTACCATTTGTAGCCCTGAGTCCTTGAAAACTTTGGATCGCCTCACCCTAAGTTATATGTACCTTAAAAGAACGATATAAGTTCATTGCTATTATTATTGATATTGCTAGGAAATGCGGATACCATGGTGTCATGGAAACTACAATTTACAGACTCCACTTGGGCTATGAATAATGTGCTTTATACTTATAGATATAAAAGCTACCAAATGTGCATAATAAGTTGGTTGTTGTTAACATCCTGTGGTGAAGCGTGCTCGGATGTGGTGCGATGGAATAAAACCATAAATATTAAGTTAGTGTTTCGTGGCTCGGTGATTGACTTGAGGCCACGAAGACTTGGGTTCTATGGAAGCAATTATTTTATTGATTTCTTTATGTAGAGTTCTAATGAACATTAGTAAGAGTGAAGAGTGCGGACAGAAATTGACTAATAGGTATGTTAATGAAAAAACAGGTCAAAAGACATTTTTTTTACATAATATGTACATATGTTCACGCATGTATCCCATGGGGATTGTCATGAAAGTAAATTTGAACTTGAAATTTTTTTTTATTTTTTATTTTAACCTAAGACGTTTAGTTTGTTTTTTATCCGGAACGTAGCAATGATAAAGCTAAGGTAAATTATAAGGTCAGACCATACTTTAAGCACTGATATGGAAAATGACACGAATAAATTTTTGATTCAGCATTTTACATACTTTCTCACAGCTTGCAATTTCAGCTAAATATGATTATGCCCTACCTATCCAACATTCCTTTCCCGAAGTTAATTTGAAACTCTTGACAATGTACTTTTAGTACCTGTTGCTGCGACGCTGTAATGTAATTAGTCGAAGCTATTGTTTGTCACTGCCGCAGACGAAGCCCGGCCGCCGTTCAGAAGCCACGCGTACAATCGATCTATCTCTCTGCCGTTAGAGCGATTTTGAATCGATTTAAATATTACCCAATAATTAAAAAGTAATTTAAAAAACGAACCAACCTCAATTCCAAATATAAAAAAGAAACAAAACCATAAATAAAAACTTATTAAACTTTTTGCTCCATTTCCGAATTTGAATTTAAAAACAATAAACTTATACGAATACGTGCCTTTTAGTTTTGATTTTTTTGTAACTTTTTAAAAGTAGTGTGAGTTTCGAGTAGTGAAGTGTGTGACGGAGTTGCAATGACCCCCGTTGGACTGCTGTTTAAAGTGAATAGGTGAGTCTGTTTAACGTGCGTTTGTTAAGTGTTCAAAGGTGTTTTAAATATGGCAGACATTAGTATTCTGGTAGCGAGCTTATTGTAATGTTTTCGTCTTACCGGCCAGCACCGCGGCGGGATGAGCTCGGCTGGGGAGCGATTCTGAATCGACATGAATTAATTATTTTTATATTGTTTGTAGTCTAGTAACTGATACTTTTAGAAACATAATATCTTGATATTTGTGCAAGTACCTATGTTAGATTTGAGTTGTAGTATATTATTGTACCGATAGATGGGGTAATTATTTTATGAATCGCGCTGAAGAGATTCTCCGCGGCATACGTATATAGTAACTAGGATACCAAAACAAAAATAAAAAGTAATTCTCTTTGGTCATTCAAGTCACTACTATTTGATCCCAAGTAACTACTCGAAGGTCAAAGCACTGGCTTGTTCAGTATTAGTGAACAATTTGATTGAGATAGTCAAATTTGGTTCATGATAAAGGTTGATATGGGGCCTTACCATGAGCTCTTATTGCCATGATAGTTTCACTCATTTATGAGACAGATGTATGTGACGTGTATACATCTGTCACTGGCACACAACCGAATTAACATTGCAATAAGAGCTCATGGTTGGGCCCCAGGTAGTGAAGTAAATCGCCTACTACGATTCAGGGTTTAATTCGCGGATGCAGAGTCTAATTTGCGTAATATAAATAAATATAATGCAGTAATGATACTATAATGTATAGGTATAACGTAATCTATATATCTATATCTATATACATCTTTACAGATAAATACAATTGAAGTGTCTGTTTGTAATTCCAAAATTACGGCTTTTCATTTAAAAAAACTAGTTTTATAATTTTTCTCTATCTGTCTGTCTGTCTGTTCCGGGTAATCTCTGAAACGGCTGGACGGCTTTTAACGGGACTTCACTGGCAGATAGCTAACGTTTTAAGGAGTAACTTAGGCTTCTTTTATTTATCAAGAACATTAAGGGTTCCACGGGAATCAAATCTACGCGAGTGAAACCGCAGGGCACAGCTAGTATTATAATAAGCTTGCTGACACAGTAGGTTTAAATAGAATGGAAATACATACGTGCTTAGATTAAATGTAAGTCTTCATTCACCATTATGATCAGGCTACCATTTACCAATAGAGAATATATATCTCATAATAGTTTCTAACATCGCAATGAGAATTGACCCCTTAGTTGACATTGTGTTTTCTGATTCCAAATGCATCGATAGCGACAAATCAATTTATCATCTACGTAGTAGGTATTGTTATAAAGATTTTTTATGCAAATTTGCGTCGTACATTGACTTTATGAAAGAACAAATGTCATGCGGCTTCACCCGCGTAGTTCCCGTTCCCATGGAAGTACGGGGATAAAATATAGCCTATCTTAGTCGTTGATGATGTAGCTATCCATTTCTGAAATAATTTAGAAGATCGGTCAAGTAGTTTCGGAGCCTATTCAATGCAAACAAACAATCAAATCTTTATATTTTATAATATTAGCGTAGATTACTTTTGTTAATAAATTCCCACGGATGTTAGCTTATCTATACATCTATACAGATAAATAAAATTGAAGTTTGTAGTTCCAAAATAACAGCATTTCATTAAATGCATATGAAATTATACACGCTACTGACACCAAAAAACCAAGTTTTAAAATTTTTCTGTGTCTGTCTGTCTGTCTGTTTGTTCCGGGTAATCTCTGAAACGGCTGAACGGATTTTAATGGGCTGATGTTTCAAGGAGTAACTTAGGCTACTTTTATTTATTAAAAATATTAGGGTTCCGCAACAATAAGGATAAAACTAAATCTACGCGGGTGAAACCGCGGGGCACAGCTAGTAAAATATAATGTTGTGTATGCTTGGTAGATATATTTGCAGAAAAATAAAACAAAAAAAGATAATTAGTATAATTTAAAATGTAAATAAGTAGTTGGGAATCGTAAATCGTAAAATACGTTAATTTACATACAATTCGAAATCGGTTGTCTAAGAAGTACTTCTACTTCAACTGCCGTTTGACCTTCACAACCCTTTTTAATTTTTCTCGGTAAATGAAAAGGAATTGTTGTCAGACTATTCTAAGTCTGATGGGTGACCGCCCGAGTTCCTTCCGTACCTCGAAGAGCCTGCTAATCATTACAGGTCAGTCGGAGGCCTTGCATAATAGCTAAGTATCAACTATCTACAGTAAAAGTGGCGGTCGTCCCCAAAATATGCTTTGAAAGTTAATGCTTTTGTTTATAAACACGATACAAGCCTGTCTTTTGTCTGATGATAGAGGGATTCAAATGACAATAAACAAAGGGAGTTAGTAAATAATTCGATTGATGCTAAAACAATGGTATTTGGGACACCTTAAAACCAGGTCTTAAAGCAATACTAAATGACTAAGGTATTGCACAATTTCTCACAAAGTAAGTAGGTACGTTACTTAGTCATGGTTTGGTTTTATTTTTCGTAAGTCCACATCAGTTTTAGAGGTATCACTTGTAAACAGAAGGCTAGTTTCCATCGTGGTCGGTTCACCGACGTTTCTAAGTGACTTTAGGAGTCATCCTTAATTGATTTCATTTTCATTTTTAAACTTTTTAAGGTTACTTTCACTGGCAGGTAGCTGATGTCACAATAATTTGGCTACTTATATTTCAACCCAATAGCCAGGGTCTAAGAATTTGGCTATGGTGCCCCTGCCTGTCATAAGAGGCGACTAAAAGGGGGCCGGAGGGCCTGCTGGCGTTGGTCGGGGTGGGAGCCTTGACCACAGAGCCGCAGGCCCGGGAAGGTGGCAGAGCGAGCCACGTCGCTTGCACAGTGTGTCCCCCCTAAGCACGGAAGATGGCCACCGGGGGGTTTAAGTGCTGTAAAAATCCCACATACCCCGACCTGCCTCTTCCAGGGCGGTTGGGGACATTTTGAAGGTACCTACTTATATTTTAGAAAAATAATTAAATTTCTGCACGAGGGTCTACGAGGGTGAAACGCACTAGAATGATTACTATTCTACATTTCAAGTCGATAACTTATGTTATGTACTTCTAAAGATATAAAGATGTGACAGACAGAGAAACAAGACTAAAAAGGTTCCGTTTAACTCTTTTGGCACGAAACCCTAATGGATGACGAGAAAATATAACCAAGCACGAACCAATGAACGTCACAATAAGGTTAAGTTACCTTCATGTTAGGGTAAGTTAGCCATATTAGTGTAACTGGCTTAGCTGGCTCCAATTACAAACAAGTTAAAGTTTATGCAAGTGACCGCACAGATCGAATGTCAGGTTAAGTATCTTTAAATAGGGCCAATTTATGGTGCTCTTCCTCTTAAGGCGTCTTAGATTTGTTCGTAACTTTAACTTGGAAAAGGCTCTGTAGGTCTAAAACGGCCACTTTGGGAGAATCATAATGTGATCCGAATATGATTCAACACCAACATGACAAAATGGTCACTTAAGTGCAATTCATATTTATGATTACAATAATTGTAGATGTTAGTCCCTATGTAACTTTTTATGGTTCTGCTATTTGTCACAAAAGCAATTTATATTTTGTGGACCATTTTAGGAATCTTCATAGGAAAATGTCAAACAGGTGAATTGCGAAATATGAATCATTCCTGAATCATATTCGGATCACATTATGATTCTCCCAAAGTGGCCGTTTTAGACCTACTAGTTTTCAAACTATAACCTCGTTATTACAATAACATTGCCCCGCGTAAAGTTAATTCTATGAGTGACCCACGGAACGCTATTTGTTTATTAAATAAAGGTAGCCATACTCTTTGTGGCTTTAGCTATCTGCAGGGGAAGGTGAGTCCCGTTAAAATTGGTCCAGCTGTTACGGAGTTTTTTTTTTCTTTTCGACGTTATACTTACTGTTTATTTTAGTGGTAAAGTGTAGAAGTTACAGGTTACTTAAGAACCATTGCTTAGATGGCTTGGATGGCTTGGATGGTATATCGAACATAACGCTTATTTTTTTGTTAAATGAATTGATTTTAAAACGCTGTGCCCCGCGGTTTAACCGTAAATTTAGTTTCATACAAACTTTCATCCCCTATTTTATCCCCTTGGGGGTAGAATTAATCAAAATCCTTTCTTAGCGGATGCCTACGTCATAACTATGTCAGTCACATCTATACTTATACAGATAAATAAAATTGAAGTGTCTGTTTGTAACTCTAAAATAACAGCTTCTCACTAAATGCATATGAAAGTATACACTGACACTAAAAAACCAAGTTTTAAAAAATTTCTCTGTCTGTCTGTCTGTTTGTTCCGGGTAATCTCTGAAAGGGCTCGACCGAATTTAACGGGACTTTCACTGGCAGGTAGCTGATATATCAAGGAGTAACTTACTACTTTTATTTATTAAAAATATTAGGGTTGCGCGACAATAAGGATGAAACTAAATCTACGCGGGTGAAACCGCGGGGCACAGCTAGTTTGAGTATATACTTAGATTCAAATTTTAAAAAGAAATGTTTACGGATTTTTAAAATTCATATACCACTTGTGCCTAATATGTGCGCCTAAAAACAGCATATTCAACAGCCTGTATCACTAAGAATCAGTATTATTTATCAAGTACTTTCAAACTACCCGTTGACTTCCTGTACTTTATTTAATACGCCAGCAGTTTAAATGTCTCACAAATTAAGGTAAAAGCTACAGTAATCGCTTGTAATTATCTCAACTATATTTATATTGTTGGCGCATTAATTAACTAAGTATATCCTTTGGCAAAGGAAGTTAATAAATCATTGTGACTTACGTGTACTTAATTAAGTAATTTAACTTAAGATATGTAAGTGGAGAATAATAATGCTTTGGGATATGTACTTGATATTTTTTACAGTATTAGTTGTCAATTTCTTGACAGAAAACCCCAATACATATAAATTATTGACCTGACTCGGGAATCGAACCCCACGCTTCGTGATCGGCAGGCGAACTTACTAACTACGAGACCATCGAGGCAGTCTAAATACATACATATGAGTTAATCAATGCTAAATTACCGAAGCATATATTCTTCTCTTAAGATCATTTCAATAGAATATCAAAATTTAATACCTACTTAAAGAAAACCTTTATTGATTTAAATTTTTGAATGGTTACCATGTTAAATAAGAGAGTGTAATGTGTTATATACCACCAAGCAGTTAGAAGCAAAGCATGTAATTATTCACCTTCTCGATAATTACTGTGGTGAGGTGTTATGCATCTTCCGAGTTCAATACTTCGTTATATTGCTTATTAATTAATGATTACTGATAAATGAGCGTAATTTACACATAATATTGCGTTACAGCAAGTTTGATCACTCGTCTGCTACCTACGAGTCATCACGCCATCCCATAAGGGTCCCCGAAGGGGTAAGCAGAGGTGTTGTAACAACAACTCCCACATTTCACCGAATATTATTCGCTAGTGAGAGAGGGGATGAGTCAAGCGCCGTCTCAGGTACTATACATCTTTCAATTACTTCGCAGACTACGCAGGTTATAGATGTTTTACTTCACGGTAAAGCAAGTGGTGTGAAATCACTGCACATAAGTTTTTAGAAAAACTCATTGGTACAGGCCACTGAGCTAATAAAACCAGCAATAAACAAATGTAAATCACGATTGCACCAGCTTGTACCTCGCTCGTCGCAATGCTACCACTCAAATACATAATGCATTTTATTTTGCATGTATTTGACACACATTCACCGCTTGTTTTCTCGTTTATTTCAATTATAGGAACACTCTTGCGTAATTGTGTTAATCTACTATTTATTACTTACTGGCTGTGCCCCGCGGCTGCACCCGCGTAGAGTTAATTTCATAGATGTCCCACGGAACCCTTAAGCTTCTTTTAAAATAAAAGTAGCCTTAGTTACTCCTTGTAACATTAGTTATCTGCCAGTGAAAGTCCCGTTAAAATCGGTCCAACCGTTTTGGAGAATAGCCGAAACAAACAGACATACAGAGAAAAATTAAAAATTGATTTTTCTGTGTCTGTATCGTGTATACTTTCATATGCATTTAGTGAAAAGCTGTTATTTTGGAATTACAAACAGACACTTTTAATTGTATTTATCTGTATGTATAGATGTATAGATGAACAGCGTAGTATGTTAGTTATATGTGGATCTTATCGTTTTGGCATTTTAATTTATTTTCTTAATTATAATTATTTACAAGCCTGGTGGGCGATTTTACGGAGTATTTACCCTATACATTTATTGTTTCCTAATCAGGGCCCCAACCATGAGCTCTTATTGCAATGATAATTCAGTTGTGCGACACTGACAGATGTATACACGTCACATACATCTGTCTCATAAATGAGTGAAACTATCATGGCAATAAGAGCTCCTGGTAAGGCCCCTGGTAGGTAGGTTAAAATAATAAAACCTTATTCGAGAATAAAAATCGCCTTATTGCAAGAGATTCGTTAAATAGTTCGAAGCTCGAAATAGTTCGTTCTTTGAAACTACTTAGAATATTTTTCTCCAACTTGTTGCCAGTAGTTTAATAGGCGCCGTTCAGGGTTTTTCGATTATAATTATGATTTTAAGAATACTCGCACTAGGCACACTGACGTAACTACAGTCAATCATATAAAATGAAACATTACATGTTTAGATTATCCCTATATGACATCTTTACCAATCATTACAGTCAAACAATACATATTCAGATTATCCCTATATGACATCTTTACCCGACTACGGTGAAACAAAAAGAAGCTTAATGTGAACAAAATACATTGTCTATGCATACATGTTAAATTGTGAAAAAAAAATATGTCGTTTTCGGGGTATTTTGGGATTAGTACGAAATTCACCTATTTCAAAGTCGGTGGCAAAAACTAGTTATTTCAATTAACCTTTCTACCTACTTATGAAGATAACTGACAAATACCACTTTGAGACTGCTGTTAATCAATTATCGCAATTAATTTAGCGGTTTATTCATTTTATAATTGTAATCTTAGGTAAGTACAGTTACAAAACTGTAAATGCATATTTGTATATTGTAAAATGTATGATCGATGAGAATATTGGCATGGTTTATTTGCATGGTTGGTGCAACAGCCATTCCATTCTATTACTTGAGGGTTTGAGTCCCGATCATGGCAGCAGCTTCTATTAATCTATACAGATAAATAAAATTGAAGTGTCTGTTTGTAACTTCAAAATAACAGCTTTTCACTAAATTCATATGAAAGTATACACGCTACTGACACTAAAAAACCAGGTTTTAAAATTTTTCTCTGTCTGTCTGTCTGTCTGTTTGTTCCGGGTAATCTCCGAAACGGCTGGACGGATTTTAACGGGATTTTAAACTTTCACTGGTAGGTAGCTGATGTTTCAAGGAGTAACTTAGTCTACTTTTATTTATCAAAAATATTAGGGCTCCGCGACAATAAGGATGAAACTAAATCTACGCGGGTGAAACCGCGGGGCACAGCTAGTTGATAATAAATAAATTTAAAAATACTTAATAATAAACGTTTATTGATTACAATAAGCAGCAACAAAACAAATAAAACTGATACAAAAAAAAATATACACAAAAGAAATAACTAGTGTTTTTATGGTGCAAAGTGGTTCGCACCAGTACATCGGGTGTTGCCGCACATTGTCATCAAAGGGCCACAACTCAACTATACCCGCAGACCTAAATGGGGTCCAGTTCAATCTAGCGGAGCTGATTTTCAGTGTGACCCACCATGTTGCGGGTTTTTGTATGTAATATAAAATCCACAGCTCTTAAAAGTATTATTTCAATCCATTATCATTATTATAGACAATCTTAAGCCTTATACTCTTACAGCCAAAAAGGGTTATTATACAGATATTTCTTCAGCTGGCTTCAGTGGCGCCATTCAGATACTATATATTATGTATATACAGAGACACACTCATAAAATGACCTAATTAAAACTTCACGTGTTCTTTACTCATGACGAGACTTATAATATTTTTTATTGAAGAGCTTGGAAAGCTAGCATTGTTTAAAGATTTTTATTTTCGTCCTGAACTGAACAGAATTGCATGACGAAATTCTAGACATTTAAGACATTGCATTATAGCTGAGTATAATTTATCAAAATTAAATCCCACACAATTTTTCTATACAATCAGAAAATATACTTACCAAATGTGATATAGGTCATATCATATACATCCCTACTATCCCTACTAATATTATAAATGCAAAAGTAACGCTGTCTGTCTGTTACGCTTTCCCGCTTAAACCTCTCAACCGATTTTGATGAAATTTGGCACAGACATTTTTTAGACCCTGAGAAAAGACATAGGCTACCTTTTATTTATTAAAAATTATAGATTTTCGCGATCATAAGGATGAGACTAAATCTACGCGGGTATAACCGCGGGGCACAGCTAGTTAATGTATAAATACGTGGTAAATAAACAAACTTGGTTGCACCAGATAACCAGCTGTAAGTAACACCGATGGGAAACCGCATGCGCGTCCGTCTGGGACCACCTATTTTTGGGTTCCCTATTATTTATTTCCATCTTAAACCCGTGAGTTCGTCCGCGTAGGTATCTTTTAAGTATAGGGTCCAAAGCTACACTGCAAAATCTGTTCAGCGGTTTTTTCAAAGTCAAAATTATCTTTAATCGATTAGACTTTTTACAAAGTACTTTCAAATCGTCGGAATTATATTATTTTACAGGATTTTACATGCTACTGACAGGTTCGGGAGGTTGCTTTTACTGAAGAACCTGGCAAGAAACTCCATTTTAAATTATTCTTTTCAAAAATATTATATACAATTAAAAAAAAAACAAAATAAGTCACTTGAGAAATGTAAGCCCATGGACACAGTTCCAATGCACAAATGTAAAGAAAAAGTCTAGTAGTTCTACTTATATCTAAATGCGTAGCTTGAGATGACCAGCTCCCAAAGTTGAGCTGTCAATAGGTAGTACGGAGACAGAGACACTGTTGCATTTATAATATTAGTTACTAGCGGTGGTCACGCGGTTTCACCCGCGTAGATCCCGTTCCCGTGGGAGTGCAGGGATAAATTATAGCCTATATTAATCTGTGATAATGTGACATTCAAATGGCTTTGGACTGCTTTGACTTTTTTAAATCGATTCAAAATTTTGGGCCCAATTCGTTACAAACATACACACAAACCCCTCTTTACAATATTAGTATAGATTCACATGTGATTATATAAGTTACTAGCTGTGCTCCGCGGTTTCACCCGCGTAAATTTAGTTTCATACAAACTTTCATCTCCTATGTTATCCCCTTGGGGGTAGAATTAATCAAAATCCTTTCTTAGCGGATGCCTACGTCATAACATCTACCTGCCACTTTTCAGCCCGATCCGACCAGTGGTTTGGGCTGTGCGTTGATAGATTACTGTCAGTGAGTCAGTCAGTCACCTTTGAGTTATACATATTTAGATTATATAATCATATGTGAATCTATACTAATAATGGTAACCCCTTTTCCGTAATTTCCTTGTAATCACAACACCTCTCTGCCTACCTCTTCAGGGAGTACAGACGTGTTCATGCATCATATACATAGGAATCCAAGAAGGATTTTATCAAACGTTATAAGTTCACTTACAAATCGCCTCAATGGAAAAATATATTGTCGGGAACCCTCGCTATTATGATTGTAATTATACTTAGCGGCTGTAGTCTATTTGTACTGACGCCGATACTTAGCTATCGCATTACTTTCTACCATGTTAGATTCACTGCATTTCACTCATGATTTATACAAACAGACGTTTTAAATTACATAAAAATTAAATAAATAAATATGCTCACGCTATCCGTGAAGGGTTCCCGAAGTGACTATCCCCTTCGGGAACCCTTCTCGGTGTTGCCAAAGTCAAAGTCTAAGTCAAAAATATCTTTATTCGATTAGACTTTCTACAAAGTACTTTCAAATCGTCAGAATGACACAATTTACAGGATTATACATGCTACCGCCAGGTTCGGAAGGTTGCTTTTACTGAGAAGAACCTGGCAAGAAACTCAGTAATTACTCTTTTCAAAATGATTATACAATTTAAAAAAAACATTATAAATCACTTAAGAAATGTAAGCCCATTGACACAGTTGCAATGCACAAATGTCGATAAAAATTAACATAAAGAAAAGTCTAATAGTTCTACTTATATCTAAGTGCGTAGCTTGAGACGTGACAGAGGGTGGAATTATTTTGACCTAATGTAGTTTTATTTCTCCTCAATTATTAAACATAACATTTTATCAACTGGAAATAATCGATCATTTAACCAGTTAAAAGTTATTTAACATTGTATTCCTGAGAAAGACCAATATATCGATTAACTCGCATCGTTCGATGCCGAATCGAATCCCATTTATTAACATTTACGTTTGTATCGATGTATCGATCACGGAATCGAGTGTTCATAGTCTATTAACCGATTTAATAGTCTCTCACATATACATATACATACATAGATATTATTTAACTGTGTGTTACGTGTCGGGTTACAATTATACGGTACTTACCCGGCTTTACTCGATACTCTTGAATATTCATCGGGTGTTACTCTAAAATGACTATTTTTTGTCAGCTTCGGTGGAATTTTGCCGTTATCTATACATCTATATCTATACATTCTATACAGATAAATAAAATTGAAGTGTCTGTTTGTAATTCAAAAATAACAAATTTTCACTAAATGCATATATACACGCTACTGACACTTAAAAACCAAGTTTCCGGCTAATCTCCGAAACGGCTGGACGGATTTTAACGGGACTTTCACTGGTTGGTAGCTGATGTTTCAAGGAGTAACTTAGGCTACTTTTATTTATCAAAAATATTAGGGTTCCACAACAATAAGGATGAAACTAAATCTACGCGGGTGAAACCGCGGGGCACAGCTAGTCTTTTATTAAATGATCATTCTGTGTTCCTCACGGAGTATATTATGCACCAGTGTTTTATATGAAATATTTTTTCACTTAAAAAAGTCGATATACAAGTGCAAGTGAAAAAAAACTACGATTGTGTTTCAATTCGCCATGGTCAAAAAGGACATTGGATCGCGAGAATTGAACCTGCTTCTTTAGCTACTTATAAGTCAGCCACCTAACTACTAGGTACTTTATAACAATGGAAAGTTACACTATGCAAATTTCGATAGAAAAGCAAATATGCAAATGCATGCGAAATTACTTTATATCATGAATCATGACATCATGTTATATCACCTTCATGATGATCATGATTTATTGCCATTAAGTAATGACTCGATACATCTGTATAATAAAACAATAAAACTGTCTGTCTGTAACACATTGCTTTGTTTTACTGCCAATGTTGTTGGATGTGGATCAACTTTGTGATTTATTGCGTGTTAGATATTATGTATCGTATGTTATGTATTTTTAGGTTAAGGTTATTTGACACTGATATAAAGAGTTCAAAGTAACTTATTTTAGAATTGTAGATTTGAGAAAATTCTAGGCTTAAATTTTTCTTTTTTTTTCCTAGATTAATAATATCACTATCCCCACTTTTAAACACAATCCCTCTTATTACAAAACATGGTTTAAACTAAAAATAAAATCTATCCCTTCTGATATCCGTATCGCAGAAAGACAAGGAACTAATTTAAACCAACGACTATCTTAGTCTATACACAAACTCTCGCCTGTACTCCCCGAAGGGGTAGGCAGAGGTGTTGAAATAACAACACCCACTTTTCACCGAAGATGATAAGTGCTAACGACTCACTATCTGCCAGCCGGCGACACCTGGAATTGCTTCTCAGACATATGGAGGTTTCCTCACGATGTTTTCCTTCACCGTAAAGCACGTGGTGTGTAATTACTGCACATACGTTTTTAGAAGCTTTATATTTTGTATTGAGGGGAAATAAATGTACCGCAGCAATATAAATCTAACGATCCAACGCATCGATTATACCGCTTATTAATCAACACGATCATCCGGAAACATTGAGATCATCTCGTGACAAAAACGTCCATATTTAAGCGCACGCGCATACAAAGAAGCATACCATAATTTCCTCTCATTACCAGTTAATTACAAACAGCGATGTAAAAAGGCATTTTTACTAGTACATAGGTAACTAACTAACTGCGAATTATATTCACTAACACGCAATTAGTTATAATGGTCTTCGTTAACACGCTGGTAATGAGATTAATTGCAATATAGATTGCACTACGATAAAGTTATTGTGTTGGTCAGTATCGATACGCGATCTTTAAGTTATTTATGCTGTTATATATAACGTTTATTTTTGTTCCAGCGAAGGATTGTTCACGTGTCCAGTGAATGCGTCACCCGTGGACTACGCTAAGGTGAGCTAATTTTCACATATTTTTATCACGGGAAAAATAAAATAGAAAATTTTTTACTAAAAAATATTATGTGAAATAAATTACTTACTTTCGACATTGGTGTTTGATACCGAGTTTGATGCTGAAGGCGTTACTATTTTTGTAAAAAAAATATTATTGCGCTTTTCAGAGACTTGCAAAGTGCACCTAATCCGGAATCTAGAGCTTATGTACAAACAATTCGGACAAATTGTTATTACAGAACGAATAGCGAGGTGTTATAACATTTAGCAAGCAATTAGGTGCTTTGAAGTATAATGTTGTAGGGCGGAGGTCACTCCCTCGTCATAATCTTATAAACGCAGATGAAAGCTTTCGCGCCTTCACGCTGCGCCTACGCAACTAGTGGCGCAAGTCTCATCGTAGTTCAAGCAAGTGACACTAGATGGCGCTACGAGGTGTTGTTATTAAAATATTCTAAAATTCACGTATTACCTTGCTTTCTAGGCATAGACTATCATATTTATACGTTTAGTATTCGAGGCTGTTGTAGAATAGAATTTAAATTATTTTATGAATTGTGGAGGGCTTTATGTTTGGTCTATGTAAAATGTTGTTTTGGTATCTATACATCTATATCTTTACATACACAGATAAGAGTACATAAGATTCATAAATATAAAAACAATTTATAAAAAAAAAACTGTCTCTCTGTCTGTCTGTTTATTTGTTCCGGCTAATCCCCGAAACGGCTGGACGGATTTTAACGGGACTTCCACTGACAGGTAGCTGATGTTACAAGGAGTAACTTAGGCAACAAATTAGAAATCAGGTTTCCTTGAAAAAATCCACCCATTCTATTAAGTCTACGTGGGTGAAACCGCAGCTAGTATTAAATGACTTTGTTGCTAAGTGCAAGAATGTCACTAATACACAGTCTGTGAATCTCAGTATTTTATTGAATCGATTTCATGATTCACGTAAGTAATTCAATAACCTATCGTATAACGTGTTCCATTAACAAATTCCGGGTGCATTTTCGCACGCTGCGCCGGCGCACGACGGGTAGTCAATTTAGAAATTCAATCATCTGATGATTCGAAGGTATTTGTGGTTTGTGTATATATATTGACTAGCTGTGACCTGCGTAAATATAGTTTCATAAAAACTTTTATCCCCTTGGGGGTAGAATTAATCAAAATCCTTTCTTAGCGGATGCGTCATAACATCTACCTGCATGCCAAATTTCAGTCTATTCCGTCCAGTGGTTTGGGCTGTGCGTTGATAGATCCCTATGTCAGTCAGTCAGTCACCTTTGAGTTATATATATTTAGATAAGTACATATGCTTACGCCTGTATTCCCAGAAGGTGTAGGAAGAGGTGTTGTAATAACAACACTTTTCACCGAAGATTAAGTGCCAGCGTGACAGATAGTGAGTCTATCGCCGTATCAGACACTCTACATATGCCTTTGAATTACTTCTTAGACATATGCAGGATTCTTCACAATGTTTTCCTTCACCGTAAAGCACGAGGTGTGATATTACTGCACATTTAAGTTCTTTAGAAAAACTCATTGGTTGGTACAGGTTCCGCTGAGATTCGAACTTGCGTCGCTAGCGTAGCAGACGACTGCTCAAACCCCCGTCCACCACAACTCCATTATATAAGTATTCTAAAGGAAAATGGTTATGGTCCTTCGAGCCAACCACTAAAATTTTATAGGATTCAGCACAGCAACAACAAAAATTTCACGGTGTTATAGTTCCATGGATAACGTGGCTAATCGAGTACTTAATTGATTAATAATGTATCGATTAAAAATCAATAGTTAACTACCAGCTAAAACCAAAACA
Source organism: Watsonalla cultraria (assembly GCA_964035505.1). Taxonomy (NCBI): domain Eukaryota; kingdom Metazoa; phylum Arthropoda; class Insecta; order Lepidoptera; family Drepanidae; genus Watsonalla; species Watsonalla cultraria. The sequence continues at coordinate 11,985,405 of OZ037714.1, forward strand.
TAGCAGTTTGGCACGCAAAGCGCGGTCTAGTCTTTCATAATGAACTCATGTTGAACGAAAAAGAGCCTTATATATATAAAGATACAGTTCAACCTACCTGCAAATATGTTAGTGGTTAATCGGTGTCACTCACCTCACGGGACGACCTTGCAATGCTAACCGGTCACGCGACAATATCTCCGTCCTACTCCAACGACTTGTAAATTTGTCTTCAGGTGTTATCGCTATCTCAGTCTTATGGGAAAGGTGTTATTCGGTTGTTACCTTTGCACAATGATAACTAAGGAGCGAAGTGGACTTTTCTTTAGTTCGGGATTAAATCGATAGATGTCGTTTGTACCATAGTTAATTACTCAATTGATCATCATTGAATGTTGGACACACGTTGTCCGGGATACAAAATTAGTCTCATGCAAGCTGCTTGTATTATTTGTCTAGACAAATCCTAAATCTGTGAAAAACTTTGTCAAAAATATCATAATTATTTTAAATTATTTTAACAAAAGCACCCAGTATTTATAAGGATCTGATAATTAACTAAACATTGATTATAACCAGACATGCATTTTCTATGAGTCTTTCTCGCAAAACGAGTTTAATGATGCTTCAAACAAAACAATCTTAATCAAGTACACTTGCTGTTAATTTGGAATTACAAACAGACACTTAAGTTTTATTTATCTGTATAGATATATAGATAATTGACCGTCTCACTCCTGTGTTTATCGCCGTGTAAGCTCAATGCGCGCGCGCAGGTCGTGAGAACCAACAAGTGCGGATCACATTGTATTGTCTCTAACATCTATGATGCACAACTGAGTGACTTATTTTATTTATTAAGATTATTAGAAACTAACAGCAGAGGGCCTAGTGTGAGTTTTCTTAAAATCGCCGTCACAAGTAATCGAGTCGACGTAAACGCAGATTTCTCACAATAGTGTCATCTTTAGGCCGACAAAGGCGCTGCTACGATTCCATACAAATCTGCGTTAACTTAGACGCGGTGACTTGTGACGGCGGCAGTGAAAAACTCGCATTAGGCACTCAGAGCAGTGATTGAGTGCTGGTATTGCAAGTGAAGCGGCAGAAAAAGCTAAAGCTAGCAAATACAGGGGTCTGGGCTCCGAATATGATTTTGTCCCATTCGGTGTCGACACCCTTGGCCCGTGGGGTCCTAGCGCTATAATGCTTTTTAGTGAAATAACGAAAAGGTTAGTCGACATCACAGGAGACCGAAGAGCTGGCAGCTACCTCGGACAAAGAATTAGTGTAGCCATCCAAAGGGGGAATGCTGCCAGGAGCTTCGGAACCTTGCCTACAGGGACTAACTTTAATAAAATATTTTAGGTATCAGGTTATATTTTTTTAAGGTTTTTAGTTATAGTTAGTGGTTAGCTATATATCTGTTTCGTAACTGAATAAAACTGTTTTTATAATTTATACATTTCTACATCTATACAGATAAAATAAAATTGAAGTGTCTGTTTGTAATTCCAAAATAACAGCTTTTCACTAAATGCATATGAAAGTGTACACGCTAATGACACTAAAAAACCAAGTTATAAAAATTTCCTCTGTCTGGCTATCTGTCTGTCTTTTTCTTCCAGGTAATCTCTAAAACGGCTGGATCGATTTTAACGGGACTTTCACTGGCAGGTAGCTGATATCTCAACGAGTAACTTAGGCTACTTATTAATAATTATTTATTAATAGTTATTTATTATTAATAATAATTAATTATTATTAATAGTTATTTATTAATAATATTAGTGTTCCTAAATCTACGCGCGTGAAACCGCGGGGCACAGCTAGTAAATATTATAAAGAGGAAAGGTTTGTATGTATGTTTGTAACGAATTGACTCAAAAAGAACTGGACTGGAATTTTCTAAGAACTCTGGCATCCTACACAGTATAAACATAATTATTATATTGGTCTATTTGCTTTTAATACTTCTAGGAATATAATTACGACAAACTAGTATTAATTTCCAATTAAACAGTAATTCAGTAATGAGCCAACAAACGCATCTGGGGCCGTACAATGAGCTCTTATTGCCATGATAGTTTCACTCATTTATGAGACAGATGTACGCGACGTGTATACATCTGTCACTGTCGCACAACTGTATTAACATTGCATTAAGAGCTCATGTTAGGGCCCCTGGTAGCCTATTTATGAATTTGCTGATGATTGTAAATATTTATTGGATTTCATTACACAAACATACTTGCAGTAGTTATTCACATATGTTTGAATATAAATGAAAATGAATACGATTGCATTATGTTATGTATTAGCTGTGCCCCGCGGTTTCACTTTCATGTCACGGAACCCTAATATTTTTAATAAATAAAAGTAGCCTAAGTTACTCAATGAAACATCAGCTACCTGCCAGTGAAAGTCCCGTTAAAATCGGTCCAGCCGTTTCAGAGATTACCCGGAACAAACAGACAGACAGACAGACAGTCAGATATTTTTTTTAGAAATTGGTGTTTTATTGTCAGTATCGTATATACTTTCATATGCATTTAGCGAAAAACTGTTAATTGGAATTACAAACAGACACTTCAATTTTATTTATCTGTATAGATGTATAGACTAGCTGTGCCCCGCGGTTTTACCCGCGTAGAGCTAATTTCATAGGTGGCCTGCGGATTCCTAATGTTTTTTTGAATAAAAGTAACCTAATTTTTCTGGTAACATTTGATATCCACTAGTGAAAGTCCCGTTGAAATCGGTCCGCAGTTTCGGAGATTAGCCGCAACAAACAGACAGACAGCCAGAGAAAAATAAAAAAAAATAAGAGATTTTATGTCGGTACCCTATATACTTTAAATGCAAATAATTCATTCCACAAATTATATTCGCTTTTTTTTCACAACCCAATATAGCCACCCAAATCGGTCCAGCTTTGAGTAATTTGTATGCATACATAAAAAAGTTAACGTGACGAACACAGAACCTCCACCTTTTGAAGTCGGTTAAACAGCGACTAAAGATCAGTTTACAGAAACCTTTTCAACCTAGTATTTTTCAGAAAATTCCTCATAACCGAAAGAAGTGTATAAAGTGATGCATGAATGTGTATGAAGCGAAAGTATGTAAGGATCGTAGCATGTGGCAAACGGTGGTCTCTGCCTACCCCCGTGGGATACAGGCGTGGGCATATGTATGTGTGTTTTCTACTTAATAAATAATGCATTAATCTAACCTGTGTTCCAAAAACGTTCAAAGAACATCCATCACACGGATATCAGACAAATTTGAATAAACTACAATAAATAGATTATTATTATAAACGTAACTTGATCCCTTACAAAGGAGCCTTAAGAATTCTATTCACTCCCTTTGAAGGGCTTAAGAGGTTCAATCATCCCTTAACTTTATCTCTTGTCTGTAAAACATCCGTGAAAATAGGGGTAGGTTAGTAAAACCTGTTTGACATCCCACTGTATGAATTAACGTATTTTGGACACCCTTATGCAAGGGCTGTAAAGGGTAGGTCATGTTCAGAAGCTCCAATTCTTAAGGGATTTTAATACCTGTTTAACATGACACTTTTCAGCATGAGAGTATAATAATATCATCTACACAATTAAACGAGCCGTGCTGGCCTTGGGGATAGAGCAGTCGCCTACTACGCAAGCGACGCGGATGCCCACGTCATAACATCTACCTGCATGCCAAATTTCAGCCCGTTCCGTCCTGTGGTTTGGGCTGTGCGTTGATAGATCACTATGTCAGTCAGTCAGTTACCTTTGAGTTATATATATTTAGATTCTGTACTACTGCACTTATATCTAATTGGCTGCGATCTCAGTAAGCCCTCAGTAAGCTATAAATGTAATAGATGTAAGTAAGCCAGAACGGGATCTTAGGTTTGATATTTGACAAAACAAGCTTCTGTAAAAGAAAATATTCGAAAATCTTAGGTTATAACGTTATCTATGACATATCTAGGTTATTTGAGGTTACTAGGTGTGCCCCGCGGATTTACGCGTGTAGAGTTAATAACATGGGTGACCTGCGGAACCCATCAGGGTTGAAGACATAAGTCTTAAATGTTAAATAAAAGTAGCCTTAGTTAGGTACGCCTTGTAACATTAGCTATCTGCCAGTGGAAATCTTGGTCAAGTCGTTTCGGAGATAATTTTTTTAATGTCAGTACCGTATATCCTTTCATATACATTTCGTGAAAAGCTGCAACAGTGGAATTACAAACAGACAATTTATTTATCTGTATAGTATGTATGAATGTATTTATTTGAAATACACTTTACTAAATAGTTAAGACAGAGGATATAATATGTAAAATGTATTTGTATTTTAGCCCGCAAAGTTTAACTATTACTTGTATATGTTTTCATGTAAGTGAAATACTGTATTTCTTATGAGAAATAAATCTTAAACCATAAACCTAAAATGTATAGATTACGTTGGACTGCGTCTGACAGACATAAGTCCATCGTAGCTAAACTTAAACAGTACCATTTAACTACTCGATACGGAATCCTAAAAAATATAATAGAAGCGCCTTAGCACTTTCAAATTCCTTTTATATAATTGAACCCAATAACCTATTCTATTCAATACGGGAACAACTATAATTTTACGACCCTCAAAGTATACCTTTCAATTCTCAGGACCTCAAGATCAATTCATTATGTAGTCAAACAGGACAGATGCTATCTATACGTCATACGTTTGTAAAGGCATTTATACACGAGATTAATTCCCGAGATCAGATCAACGACCTCTGAAAAGAAGTAATTTGAGGGTATTTATGTTTTACATAGCTTTGTGTACAGGGTGGGCTTAGATCGGAGTGTGATTAACGTATTTAGTGCGCTCTCCGTTTCTGATAATAATTAGCGTTCTTTCCATTTTGAGCCGCGGTGGCAGTAGGGTTTGAGCGGTCGCCTGCTACGCAAGCGACGCAAGTTTCAATCCCAATGAGTTATTCTAAAAACTTATGTGCAATGATTTCATACCACGTGCTTGGCCAGGTTCTTCCCAGTAAAAGCAACCTTCCGAACCAGGCGGTAGCATGTATAATTCTTTATAATTGTGTCGTTCTGACGATTTGAAAGTGCTTTGTAAAAAGTCGAATTGAATAAAGATATTTTTGAGTTTGAGTAGTGATGTAGAATCACGTTTTTCCTTAGTGTTCCCAAGCGAGAACAGCATGAAGAAAAAAATTACAATGGTACTGCAAGGTTCCATTAGGCTTCACTTACCATCACGTGGCCACACGTAAAAGTTATCTATACAGATAAATACAATTGAAGTGTCTGTTTGTAATTCCAAAATAACAGTTTTCCACTAAATGCATATAAGTATACACGCTACTGACACTAATAACCAAGTTATAATTTTTTTCTCTGTCTGTCTGTTTGTTCCGGGTAATCTCTGAAACGGCTAGATCAATTTTAACGGGACTTTCACTGGCAGGTAGCTGATATATCAAGGAGAAACTTAGGCTACTTTTTTTTTTTTTAATTATTATTGTTTTTAATTAGTAGGGATATAACTAAATCTACGCGGGTGAAACCGCAGGGCACAGCTAGTCTTAAAATAACATGTTGAAAGTGTTAAACGTAACACGCTGTATATCGTTAGTGCGTTTTAATATTGTGAGGAGAATCGTATTATGATGTAAAGCAGATGTAAACAATGGCAGGAGACGTGCAGGAACGCGCTCTGTCTACCGGAATAACTAATAAACCTTCACAAAGATCACCTCGTCAAAGGAGTATTAAACATTATATTAAACTTTTTTGAAGTTTTACGGTTCAGGGGCCTTACTATGAGCTCTTATTGGCATGATAGTTTTACTCTTAATAAGAGACAGATGTATTTGACGTGTATACATCTGTCCCTGTCACATACCTGCAATATCATTGAAATAAGAGCTCATGGTTAGGCCCCTGTTTACTACACTTTATTAGTGTTGTCGTCTCTGTGAGTCGAAGAGGATAAATACGAGGCCTTAAAATCGCTAATCGAATTGACACTATTCTATTATAGAGCCATATGTAACACTAGCTGTGCCCCGCGGTTTCATCCGCGTAAATTTAGTTTCATACAAACTTTCATCCCCTATTTTATCCCCTTGGGGGTAGAATTAATCAAAATCTTAGCGAATGCCTACGTCATAACATCTACCTGCATGCCAAATTTCAGCCGGATCCGTTTAGTGGTCTGGGCTATGCGTTGATAGATCACTATGTCAGTCAGTCAGTCACCTTTGAGTTATATATATTTAGATAAGAGCCGTGGAGGCCGTGGGGTTTGAGTAGTCGCTTCAAAGTCACCCAACGGGGCCTGTACATATGAGCTTTTCTAAACAAATATGTGCAGTAATTTCTCGCCATGCTTTACAGTGAAGGAAAACGTAAGGAAACCTGCATATGTCTGAAAAGTATTTCAAGGGCGTATGTATAGCACCTGAGGTGACGATATAGTCACCATCTGTCACGTAGGCACTTAACCGTCTTCAGTGAAAAGTGGGTGCTCTGCCTACCCCTTCGCGTGAGCAAAATTGTATGTATGTAAATGTATGTATAAAATAATGTATTAATAAGTTATGTTATTGCTATATAACTAATATCTAAACACTAATAATCTATATCTATACATACATACAGATAAATATGTAAAATTTAAGTGGCTGTTTGTTATTCCAAAATAACAGCTTTTCACTAAATGGATATGAAAGTATACACGCTACAGACACTAAAAAACCAAGTTTTAATTTTTTTCTCTGTCTGTCTGTCCGTCTTGCTGTCTGTCTGTCTGTCTGTCTGTTTGTTTGTGCCGGGTAATCTCCGAAAAAGCTGGACCAATTTTAACGGGACTTTAACTGGCAGGTAGCTGATATATCAAGGAGTAACTTAGGCTACTTTTATTTATTACAAATATTAGGGTTCCGCCACAATAAGGATGAAACTAAATCTACGCGGGTGAAACCGCGGGACACAGCTAGTAATAATTATAAAAATAAATATGAGTACGAACGACATAATATAATTGTTTCTTACATAGTTGCATCATATATAAAATACATAGTTCTAATCGTAATTACAGCAAGTATGTATATGTACCATAAAAATGCGTTATCTCAGTAATAACGGTCAGTAGTGGTTTATCATACGGTTCTCACAGAATTATTATTTGTCATGCGTACGGGCATAGGGTGAAAGTCACCTTTGTGTACCGACTTGCCGACTGTAGAGATTAATTTTTAAAATGTAGATGCGGTAATTTAATTATTACATGCTTTTTGAGGTGTTCGTTTATTTAAATTCAGTTATCTTAGAAGTAATTAAGAATTTAAATATTGTTTACTTCAGACTGTTGGTTTTGGTTTCGGTATATGGCTTGCATTGCAGTTTCTACGACACATACATCTATACAGATAAATAAAATTGAAGTGTCTGTTTGTAATTCCAAAATAACAGCTTTTCACTAAATGCATATGAAAGTATACACGCTACTGACACTAAAGAATGAAACTAAATCTACGCAGGTGAAACCGCGAGGCACAGCTAGTAAAGATATATAAAATTTAAGTGTCTATTTGTAATTTAAAATAAATAGCTTTCTACTAAATGCACTTATGTAAGTATATACGGTACGGTAGGAGCTCGTGGCACAGTTACTATTGCGCATATCATTCGATCAGCGAAGTTAAGCAACCATACGCCTAGCCAGTAGTTGGATGGGTGACCGCCCGAGTTCCCTCCGTGCCTCGGAGAGCACGTTCAGCCGTCGGTCCCGGTTGCCAATTTAACATCTTTGGCAATCGTTACAGGTCAGTCAGACGCCTAAGTGAGTCTGAAAACTGAAAAACCCAGATTGCCGATTTTCCTCGAAAAAGGGGTTGCGAAGGTCAGATGGCAGTCACTTCGTATAAAAATCAGGTGATCAGCCACTCCAGGTTGAATCAAGTGCCGACCCCAAATACATGGGATTAAGGCCAGGGAGATGATGATACGGTACTTACATAAAATAAAAAATAAAAAATTCTCTGTCTGTCAAAAAATATGATCAAAAGTTTCGTAAAATAGAAAAAAAACTATATCGTTCTCCATTAACAATTCTTTTAGGGCTAGAAATTGAATAAAACCTAAGCGTACAAAATTGAATTTTCTAGATTTGTCTCAGTACTGTTTAATAGTTCTACTTGAAATAATTTCATATCATGCTTTACCTTTCAGTTCAGAGAGTGTCATATCTACACAAATAAACCTTATATTCTTTGTCTATACATTAAATTCCTGTCGGCTTAGCGCGGACGGACAGACGGACAGACTCGTATCGACTGTAAATCATGGCAGTCAAGGGTCATACTCGGCCGTTTGGATGGACAATGTGGGTTGGTCTGCAACAATTAAGGTAATTCAGTTATTTTATTACTTCAGATATTGTCATTAAAGTATTTACTTATACATAGTGAAATCACTATCGTAAAACTAAATTTTTTTTTCTAACTAATATTTCTAATATGACTAATACTTAATTACTTACATCGATAGTTTACTTAGGTATGTTTTTCCCCCCTAATTTTTATACATATATAAACACATATGCTCACGCCTGTATTTCCCGAAATGGTAGGCAGAGGGTGTTGTAATAACAACGACCACTTTTCACACAAGATGATTAAGTGCCAACGTGACAGCTGGTGAGTCTATCGCCATCTCAGGCACTATACATACATATTTTTATTACTTCTCAGACATACGCAGGTTTCCCGACAATGTACCTTCACCGTAAACCATGTGGTGAGAAATCACTGCATATAAGTTTTTTAGAAAAGCTAGTTGGTACGGGCCCCGCTGGAATTTGAACTTGCGTCGCTTGCGTAGCAGGCGCTCCACCTATATTTTACACTCAAATAATTCACCTGCCAGCCGACATTAAGAGAATCACCCAAATAATTTTGGTCGATCATTCTATCTTTAACTTGCACCAAGTATGACTGATTATGATTACGTACCTTTTGGGCTTCGATGTGACAATGTGATGTATCCCTACGATCACGGCTTGTATTGTTTACCTTGATTTATACCCCTGGTTAAGTGATGGCCACTCTTTCTTAAAGTTTTATAATGGCGGTTTGATGTTCCTCTCAATAGAACTCGTTAGTATTTTTATTTATAAGTTAGTTGACAGTTATGGTTATAATAAATGTATTAGTATCTTTTAAATAAGAGCCATGGTTGAGTTGTTTGAATGACTTGGTATGCAAGCGACACTAATTCAATCTAATTTAGTGATGTGACTTGACCAGCTTTAAGAATAAGGAAAACATTGCGATAAGTGTTTGAATTTATTTTAATATCTAAATATATACAACTCAAAGGTGACTGACTGACTGACTGACATAGTGATCTATCAACGCACAGCCCAAACCACTGGACGGATCGGGCTGAAATTTGGCATGCAGGTAGATGTTATGACGTGGGCATACGCTAAGAAAGGATTTTGATTAATTCTACCCCCAAGGGGATAAAAGTTTGTATGACACAAAATTTACGCGGGTGAAACCGCGGGGCACAACTAGTCTATTATAGAAGGTTTCCTCCACTGTTAAGCTTTTGTCCCTACTTAAGTTTGAGGACTACTCATCGGTTGGTATAGAGCGGTGAGTATCGAACGCGCGTCGCTTGCGTTGCAGATGACTACTAAATCACTACGACTCTGTGCTTCTATTTTTTTTTCTATTGCTTTACTTAAGCATCAAACAAGCGTACAGTACGCCTGATGATAAGCGGCTACTGCCTATGAATGCTTGTAACACCAAGTGCTATTCGCGTGCATAATTAATGAAATCCGCATGACTCTCTTAGTAACAACTTTTGCTAGCACAGCGGCTCGGCTCCTACTCCTCCCCTCTATGGAGCACTGACGACCGGAATCACTATAGGAACACGACACTACTCAAAAGTTAGCAATATTTGACTGCGATCTTCTGTAAGGTGGAGGTACAGCTCCCAGTCCCGGCAGCTTCAAATATCGAACGAGAGATACCATTCCCTACCTCTCTTAAAATACCTCCTACCTGCCTCTATATAGGTGAACTAGCGGACGTCACGCGGTTTCGCCCGCATATTTCCCGTTCCCGTGGGAGTACGGGGATAAAATATAGCCTATGCTACTCGCTGATAATGTAGCTATCCATTGCTGAAAGAATTTTCAAGATCGGTCAAGTAGTTTCGGCGCCTATTCAATGTAAACAAACAAAAAAACAATCAAATCTTTCCTCTTTGTAATATTAGTGTAGATAAGTATAATATAATGTTGTATATCTAGATCCTTCGTGGATAATATGTGACACCTGATTACCATACTGTTCCCAGCGACCGTCGGTAATGAATAATGCAGTTGAATTTTGAGGTGTCATTTGTGAATGTCTTGTGATGTGGAGGTTAAGTGTGGGGGCATAATAAGTTTTTTATTGAGTTCTAAATACGCCTAGTGGTTTCTATTTATGTATTCCGTAGTATCAGATACACATTATAAGGATAACATTTTTTCAAACCGTCATCAATTTCTAATGGAGGACCCTGGTAACACAGATTCAAAATGCTTAATACTTTGTGATCATGACATGTCACAGCGATCAAGCTACCCGACTGGAACTTTGGTCCCAGTTTTTCGTGGTCCCAGTCGCCGGAATCTTCGTCCCCAAAAACCGTTTACCTAGATTACCCCTTCCGCTGCCCCCACGAAAGTTTGTGTAAAAAGAGGTTCAAAAACCAGCCTTCTGAAAAGAACTGACAAGAAATACAACAGAGTATGTATATTCCATCAAAACAAAGATACTTATTACAGTGCCTTGAATTCAAGATGATCATTTTCAAAAGGTGAAACTGCTCTGTAAATACAGATACTAAGCCGTAAGAGTGAGTGAATCCACCCACTTAAAATCAGGTGATTAGCCACATCGGGTTGAATAAAGTGACCCCAACAATTTATGGGATAAGTCCAGGGAGATGATGATGTGTAAGTGACTTTACTTCGAGTGATTTCAATATAACCTTAATAACCAATCACCGTGCTCAAACGTAAAACAAAAAGTATTTCACCCAGTGTAAAGGTGCATGTGATTTGATGGGATTGGCGGCAGCTGCGTCACATCTGCGCAAGGTGGCGGCGCACGCCCGACCACCACCCAGCTACGTTTTATTTTAAAATCTTACTTTATTCATCTGTGATTTATTTTCTTTTTAAGTTGGTTGCTTGAGTTTGCACTTGTAAGAGTGTACTTGTAAGTCAGAGCACTTGAAGTGTATACGTACTACGTATACGTCATACTACAGAAATAACACATACATACATATGCCTGTATTCCCCGAAGGGGTAGGCAGAGGTGTTATAATAACAACACCCACATTTCACCGAAGAAGAACCAACTATTTCACAGAAGTGCCAACGTGACAGATGGTAAGTTTATCGCTGTCTCAGGCACTGTACATACGTCTTTGAATTACTTTTCAGATATATACAGGTTTCCTCACGATATTTTCCTTCACCGTAAAGCACGTGGTGTAAAATCACTGTACATAATTTTTTTAGAAAAACTCATTGGTACAGGCCCCGCTGGGATTCGAACTCGCGTCGCTTACGTAGCAGGCGACTGCTCGAACCCAAAGGCCACCACGGCTCTTAATAATAATAAGAAAGAACAATTATAGATTGGTTTAGATACACGCATTGAGTTTTGAGCGTTCAGCGCAAGTACCGTAGTACTTACTTACTTAGATACACTCCCATCATAAAGACCCAACAACTGAAATTAAATGAAATGAAAATGATTTATCCAGTTAAGGCCCTGGTAAGGCACTTATCAATGTCGAAGAATTTACCACCGGTTCAGAAATTAGCCTTCTGAGAAGAACTGGAAAGAAACTCAGCTGGCATCACGTACATTTGATTATATACTAAATATCGATTAATTACAAAAAACTGCGCATTAATGACCGGTGTTCAGAACTCTTGATGGTATCTGTACTCGAATTAAAGTCATTGAATGAATAAAAAAACGTCACTGATATTGTAAAGCCTCTTTAAGTATTTAGGACGTAATTGGTACTAAGAGTACGCTCCTTTATTCAATGGAAGGTGTGAATAAAATCAAAAACCCGATAATTGACACTCTTGTTGGTACAGTGAAGGCACTGAATGCATATTAAGAAACCCGAAGGATTACAATTTACAGCGTGAAAGCGATGGAAGCGTTATAAACGTTTTAAACTTGGACCAAAGCTTTCAATTTTGGATGTGAATGCTCTAGTTTTTATCTTGGTCCAGACTTGTCGAGTGCGTTGAACCGATCCAAGCCTGTTTGGGCCTAGGTCGAGGCAAGGTCGACTCGGAAGCTCGGAACAGGTATTAGCACGTCATGACAAGTTTGCCCATTGACAGGGTCCTTTGTTTGGGAAGATGGTGATGATCGGGTTATATTGGACATACAGACACACAGATTTTACTGGTATTTTTTTAAACTATGGCAATATTATAATACCCATGGAATTTCTTGATTAAAATAGATATGTATTTGGTTTTTTCTATCAAGAAATTAACAATAAATGCCCGAAGTTTAGAAGTTGAAGCTGTTCACACCCCTTTACCTCAGAAAGCACGTTAAAGCTACGCCTTGACTTACTCCGGTCTTGTCGGATAGCCGTCCCATCGGACTATGAGAGTGAGGGAATAAAGAGTGCACCTGTGTTTGCGCACACACTTGTGCACTATAATATCTCCTGGACAAATGGCTAGCCACGTTGAGATTAGCCGCCGTGACCGAAATTCGGTCAGGAGATCATCATTATTTTGGATATATCTAGAAACATTAGTTTGCTACATCGGTAAAATAAAACATGATATAATTGTAATGCGTTCTGGTTAGGGCGTAAGTAAACCTACAGCCAAATACGCAATCCCAAATCCATGAACAAGATTCCACAAAACTTTGTTCATAGATACACAAAGCACCTATTCTTGATCGATGAAACAAGATATATCAGTTTTTGCAACCGTTGCGTTGTTCATTGCACGAGGTATTTTTTGCTTCGTATGACCAGTTAACATAGATCTACCAAACTTGCTTTGTTGTTAACATTGTCGTTGAATTTTGCTATAGGCGATAGGTCATCTTTTTTGGTCGCTATAGGCAAGGCGAATGTGCGGCCTTGCCATGTCATCTATAACATAAAGCAAGCGATTAATGCTCAAATTCGTCGTGTCTGTGGCAACGGTTGGAATCCAGCGATTTGTTTGAAGACGCCGTGATTTTACGGAATCTTATTTAAGATTTGATAGGGTTTTTTTAACGTAGCATAATTTGATAATTGCTGATTGATTTTGAAGCTGCTGAGTAAACAAATCATTTTTTTTTATAGTATGCATCGCCATATCATATAGACGCTTTGTCGCGCTTTTCCATTTTACCCCGTAAAAATCTCTTTACACCCCTTTCCAACGGCACTTGCTGTATACGCTTGGGGTAAATGGGAACACATTAGGGGAGTTTATTGCACAGCTTGAGAAACAAGTATATGCCTCTTTAAAGGTTTCAGTACCTTACACACATTTCTATTCTCCCTATTGTAATGTTTTCAACAAAAAAACTATTATTCAACACCGTAAAATTACCGTAACTTTGCTTGCGAAACCAACACCCTCGGAATATTGCCCCAACAAAAGGTTTAGCTTCCAATAGTGATACATAAATAACTGACGACAACTCTATGCTACCTGTGAGCAAAAATAGTCATTTGGGGGGCCCATTGGGCGTGCGTTTCCATACAAATGTATTACATAATAATTTTTGTTTTCGTTATTCGAGCAATCTTACATATTATTGTTGTATTTTAGCACGCATAGCATTTATCGAATGCCCTAGATCTAAGAGAGACAATAAGAAATATATACAGATAATAAAATTGAAGTGTCTGTTTGTAATTCCAAAATAACAGCTTTTCACTAAATGCATATGAATGTATAGACGCTACTGCCACTAAAAAAACAAGTTTTAAAAATTTTCTCTGTCTGGCCGTTTGTCTGTTTGTTCCGGGTAATCTCTGAAACGGCTGGACCGATTTTAACGGGACTTTCACTGGCAGGTAGCTGATGTTTCAAGGATTTACTAAGCTACTTTTATTTATTAAAAATATTAGGGTTCCGCGACAATAAGGATGAAACTAAATCTACGCGGGTGAATCTGCGGGGCACAGCTAGTTAAAAAATAAAATTAATTAATATACTCACGCCATCCCAGAAGGGTCATCAAAGGGGTAAGTTGTAAAAATTTTTGTAAAAAAACCCCTATTATTATAGTATAAAAAAAATCGTGTTACGTTTGTATGGGAAAGCATGATTCCTGCGGCCTCTTAAGACTCTACTGGGGCCTTACTACGAGCTCTTATTGCCATGATAGTTTCACTCATTTATGAGACAGATGTATGTGACGTGCATACATCTGTCACTGTCGCACAACTGAATTATCATTGCAATAAGAGCTCATGGTTGGGCCCGTGTTGTCTAATTGTTTACCTTAGCTCCCTTTAATATCTTTAAAGCATCACTAATGTATTGATTTATACTTCGGTCTAAAATTGCGTGTAAAGTAAGAATAATAAAATAAAAAGATAATGGCTGCTGTTGGCACTTTGGGCGCGGTGTGGTGTGACTAATGGAGGGGAGGCTAGGGGAGGTTTTGTTTGATTTTCTTATTGACGAGAATTAGTGTTGTCGGGTTCCGTAAGGTTTGGATTTCTAAGAGATTCAATTAGTATTTTATTTTATTTTCGAAGATTATATATTTTTTCAGAAGAAATGGAATATGAGGCTTTCCAATATTATTTGGTTGCATTTTTTAATTAATAACTAGTTGTGCTCAGTAACTACGTAAAAACGTAAATTTCATAGCTGGATTTATAAATAAAAAGCTTTAGTTACTTCTTATAACAGCAGCTATCTGCCAGTGAAAGTCCCGCTAAAATCGGTTCAGCCGTTTTGGCAAACATACAGAGAAAAAAAAAAATTTTATAGTGTCCCTAACGTATAAATACTTTCATATGCATTTAGTGAAAAGCTGTTGTTTTGGAATTACAAACAGACACTTCTAATTTTATTTATCTACTAGCTGTGCCCCGCGGTTTCAACGCGTAGATTTAGTTTCATCCTTATTGTCGCGGAACCCTAATATTTTTAATAAATTAAAGTCGCCTAAGTTACTCCTTATAACATCAGCTACCTACCAGTGAAAGTCCCGTTTAAATCGGTCCAGCCGTTTCAGAGTTTACCCGGAACAAACAGACAGACAGACAGACAGACGACAGAAAGTTTTTAAAACTTGGTTTTTTAGTATCAGTAGCGTGTATACTTTCATATTTATTTAGTGAAAAAGCTGTTATTTTGGAATTACAAACAGACACTTTCAATTTTATTTATCTGTATAGATGTATAGATATAGACGTATTGGGGGTTATATCTTACGTAGAAAGCTTTTCACATGTTAGCTTAAAACAAAAGAAGATATAATGCTTTTCATAAAAACCTCAATAAAATTATAGAATCCAGTTTGGTGGCTATTCTTATTTGAGTGCCACCGAGCAGAGTGTTCGTTTACGTGTAGTGACTATTGTTGTGGTCACTTTACAGCCTCCTGCGGTGGTCGTACGGTAGCGGGGTTCTATCTTTACTGACATTTCAAAAATATTTTTGTACTAAACTCATGAGCAATCGTGGATACTATTGTTTTCATTGTGTCAAAAAAATATACGTTCAAAAAATTATTGGTTTTCGACATGGTTCATACTTATATTTGAGCAAATTTATTGATTTTCAAGTGAAAATAAAAAATATATATTTAATACTGTTTGTTTGGCCCTGGTAACAGCTTGGACAAAGTGTGGGGGGACACCGGTGCGATCTATCAGAGTAAAGGGGGGTTTAGTGCGGTAAAAATCCCTCACCTTGACCTGCCTCTCCCAGGGTGGTCGGGGACCTTTTTTACCCCAATCTATACAGATAAATAAAATTGAAGTGTCAGGTTGTAATTCCACAATAACAGCTTTTCACTAAATGCATAGGAATGTATACACGCTACTGACACTAAAAAACGAAGTTTTAAAATTTTTCTCTGTCTGTCTGGCTGTTTGTTCCGGGTAAACTCTGAAACGGCTGGACCGATTTTAACGGGACTTTCACTGGCAGGTAGCTGATGTTCCAAGGAGTAACTTAGGCTTTTTATTTAAAAACCATTTAGGGTTCCGCGGGAATAAAACTAAATCTACGCGGGTGAAACCGCAGGTAGTAAAAAATATGTCAATAAAAAATTATGGTAACAGCTTGGATAAGAAAATAACCACTGCTCAAGTTGTCTAAGCAGCTGTTCTAATACCTTATTAGTTATTAGCTTAGTCACCGAAGTTATTTAGTTAAATGTTATATACATACTATATTAATTTGTAAACGGAACCCTAATCCCAGTAAATTTTTTTCTCACCTGATCATCATCGGGAACAATTTCATTACCTACCGAGAACTATAAGGAGGTCCCATTAGTTTCGGCAGATACAAACAGACAAACGAACACTGTTTGTGCACTATCTGCCGTGTTTACTGGAAATAACTCTATCGAACCGCCTAACCACCCGCTGATATACACGGCTGAATACAAATAAGGAAATTGAACCTTCTTTCTATTAAAACAATGTTCCGAATTCAAAAGCAACAAAAGTAAATTTAGAAAAAAATTTACAGTAAGTATCCAACTCTAACAGAATTGGTATTAGGTTTAAAATCGATCGACATAAAGTTTGAAAAAGGTGTGATATAGGTAAGAAGTACCACCGGCGGTGATCTGTTACAAACTTTTAAATAAGTTATTGTAAACGTTATGATTATAGAAATAAGAGTCAAAATTGTAGGGTGAATGTAGTTGTTGTCGTTAAGGCGGCGTCGGTAAGTAAAGAAATCAATCGTATGATGACAAGACGTACAACATGGTAAGGGTGCAGGACACAGTTTATATTCTACGAATTAGTTACATTTAATATAGGATGATTCATTTCTTGCATTGCAGTAATAATGTTTATTTTCTTCAACAATTGACAACCAATTTTAGAGGTTAAAATAAAATCAAAGAAATATTAATTATTTATATGATGTCAAGGTTAACATATATGAAAGAAGTTAAAGATAGGTGTCTGTCGTATAAGGATGTCAAAGAGATGGCACTAGACAGGGACAAATGGAGAGAGTTGTTATGCCTTGCCATAAAAATAAAAAAAAATACAATTAAAATATATTGGGACCACTCACATTGATCTAATCCCAAACATTAATATACACAGATAGATCTAGATGAAAAAAGTTAAAATTCTTGTATTACAAATACTTGTCCTAAGTCGGATTATATCCGCCGCTTCTAGGCTCGCAAGCAAGACCACCGATCACTGGGCTATCCTATAAAAACATACGACATTGTAAAAAGACATTGCTACATGATGAACCAGATAGTATAAAAGCAATCCGTTACTAAACAAACAGTTTACCTCAAAGCACCTATTTGTCCATCCATCAAAACTTTTACAGACACCAATAAAATATGATATTTACGAGTGGTCGGATCAATGTTTGCACGCGCCGCGATGCCTCGAGCTATACGTGTAATAATGACTCATAAAGCGGCCGCCTTTTACTAATTTATGGTCAGCTATTGTCGCTTTTACCCTAGTGATTCGAGAGTTTGAGACATCAAATGAATTTTATGTTACTCGATGGGCGGTCAAGAAAATTACGGGGAACTTGTAAAGATTAAGTAATTTCAATGATTTAGTTTACATACGCAATCTTGAAACAATACATACATTACTACATAATTATCGTCAAGCCTGTATTCATGTGTACTCCTAAATACTTCTTACTATCTATACTAATCATAAAGACGAAAGATTTGTTTGTTTGTCTGCAATCAATAGGCTGCGAAACTACTTGAATGATTGGAAAAAAATCTTTCACTAATAGGATACTGAGTAACAGTGTTAATTGAGTTAACGATAGAACCACCGATTCATAAACTAAACTTTAAAATTCAGTCATATAACTTTATGCTATAACTAGCTGTGCGCCGCGGTTTCACCCGCGTAGATTTAGTTTCATCCTTATTGTCGCGAAACCCTAATATTTTCAAAAATAAAAGTAGCCTTAGTTACTCCTTGAAACATCAGCTACCTACCAGTGAAAGTCCCGTTAAAATCCCGGATTACCCGGAACAAACAGATAGACAGACAGACAGACAGAGAACATTTTTAAAACTTGGTTTTTCAGTGTCAATACCGTGTATACATTTAGTGAAAAGCTGTTATTTTGGAATTACAAACAGACACTTCAATTTTATTTATATGTATAGATTTAGTGCTCATCTGTCTGTCGATTCTAGCAGTTGTTTGGACACCTTCCACATAATATTTAAATGCTAGGATTTAAATAAAACGTTCTCCGATAAAGGGGATTTTCACAAACCGAAATGTTATCCATTTCCGTTACGAATTAAAACGTATTAAAAGCCTTTAAGTTGATATTCCAACTTGTCTTAAAGTATTCTATACATATGTTAGTGCTTGGCTTTGTTTTTGGCGGTTATTATCGGTTTAAAACCAAATTTGGCTATTAATTCTCTGTTAGGGCAAGCGCTTATAGCTGTAGTTGTAATCTGTCTTCTACCTCTAAAAGAAGCCATTTGAGACGACTTTAAAAACTATGTGATAAAAAAACCTTTTTTTTCCTCTCCAAACAGACATTTGACTTTCCTCTCTATACAGACACTAGTTCCCGTTCCCGTGGGAGAAGATACGAAGATAAAATAAAGCCTATATTAATCAGTGATAATGTGGCATTCAAATATAGGAATAATTTTGAAAATCGGTCCAGTAATTTTTGAGCCAATTCGTTACAAACATACAAAACTTTCCTCTTAACAGTATTAGTATAGATATCGAATATTAATTCACACATCCATTATAGGAACCAGTCCGTCTGTAAATCAGGGTGGGTAAATCAGCTGTTAACCAAATTCCGTAACGGACGAACAGACAGCGTTGATCTCATAATTAAACCTGTTTTCTAAATAACCTTTCGTATCTTTATGGTGTTGGTATTAAGACTAATGTAGCTTTTTATACTCTCTGCTTAACCTAGAAGGCTACCTTGAAAGGAGTGAAAAAAACCTTCAATAATTAGATACATATCTATGAAAATATAAATGATTTATTCAGCCTCGTTACTCTGTAAGGTTTTGTCGTCAGCGTCGCATTCGACGTCAAGTGTCATATACGATATGTAATTTAACTTAATACCTAAAATATATTAGGAACCTTGCCTACAGGGGCCTTACCATGAGCTCTTATTGCCATGATAGTTTCACTCATTTATGAGACAGATGTATGTGACGTGCATACATCTGTCACTGTCGCACTATTGAATTAACATTGCAATAAGAGCTCATGGTTGGGCCCCAGGGACTCCTTTTAATAATATATTTTAGGTATCAGGTTATATATTTCTTTTTAAGGTTTTTAGTTTATAATTAGGTATTTAACTTAATCGTGTATATAATATTATGCATCAATTTACTATGATTCGACGATGAGAAACCTTATAGAATAACGAGGCGGTTTTAGACCTTTTTAAGGCACTTATGAACGTGGAAAAACTGACCAGCGGTTCGGAAACTAGCCTTCTGAGTAGAACTGGCAAGATTATATGAAACATGACATAATATGGTGAAACCTGTCCCCAGAATATGTTAGATCCTTTTACTGTCCGGAGTATTTAATCCCTACTAATATTATAAATGCGAAAGTAACTCTGTCTGTCTGTTACGCTTTCCCGCTTAAACCTCTCAACCGATTTTGATGAAATTTGGCACAGACAATCTTTAGACCCTGAGAAAGGACATAGGCTACCTTTTATTTATTAAAAATTTTAGGTTTCCGCGACCATAAGGATGAAACTAAATCTACGCGGGTGAAACCGCGGGGCACAGCTAGTATTTTATAAATATAAACTCAGCTACCGTCACTAGGTTTGGCTGAGCAATAATTGTGGCAAAACTGCGCATGTATCTGTTCGCACTCGCTCCATACAAGACCTAAAAATAAATTTTAAGGCTACCGCTCAATACTCAAGATAGCATCTAAAGCACAAGACGTATCTGTCTCTTCAGTAGTATGTAATATGTAATACAAGTTGTATTAATTATAGTGTAATTTGCTAGAAAGGGTGGTTAGATGAACGTAAGTGACTTCAAACCTCATAAGCAATGAGTCGTTATCAGTTTATTTGTTGAACAAATGAATATCTTCCATTATCTAATGGGAATGCAAACAACTAATAAAAGGGACGGTAATGACTCAAGCTTTAGATATTACTTAAAGTAAATACAGAAACAACATTTGAAAAACATTTACGAAATCCCAATGTTCATAGCATTATTATTCAATAATATATTTATATGTTTGCTGTTTTTTTTGCTGAAATGTTGGAATTCAGGTTTTAAGCTATCTCAACCTGAATCTCGGAAACGGCTCCAACAATTTTTATGAAAAACATCAGAGTGCCTAGTGCGAGTTTTCTTAGAAACGCTGTCACAAGTCACCGCGTCGACGTAAACGCAGATTTGTATGGGCTCACAATAGTGTCAAGTTTAGGCCGAAAGAGCCGCTGTTTCGATCCCATACAAATCTGCGTTAACTTTGACGCGGTGACTTGTGACGGCGGCAGTGAAAAACTCGCACTAGGCACTCTGATAGTTTTATTCGCCTCGAAACTCCCTGCGTTGTTACCCGAATATAATTCACTAGCCTCAGTCCATGAGTTCGCCCGCGTACACTTAATGTCCACCATGACAGTCCGTTATGAAAATTGATGTAAGATTTTTTTGTAAATCTTACATACAAACTTATCTATACATCTATATCTATACAGATAAATAAAATTGAAGTGTCTGTTTGTAATTCCAAAATTACAGCTTAAAATGTAAAAGCGTAAAATGTAATAAAGGAAGATATTTTCAAAGTAAACAACGCTAGGGAGGGATTAAAATGTCCGTCTTCGGTAATTTTAACTAGTTTAATAAGAATTTATCGGATGCATGAGTCATAAGTAAGATATAGTCATGTGGCAAGGTGTAATGGGTGCGGTGCCACCTAACTGGTATTAGACTCACCACTAATTAGCCCCGATCTAAACGGAAAGACAAGATAACAAGAGGAATATTGGGCAATTTTGAACAACTGGAAAAATTGCTGTGTCAAGGAATTACTTTTACTTACATGATAGCTTCCCACGACTTTGTCCGCATGTTACTTTGGGCTAAAGCTATCTTTAACCCGCGATTGGTCTTAGCGTGACATATCGTCGTTGCGCGTGCAAAAGTCGCAATGTGTATTTCGTGAACTCTGTGTCAAAATTTCCAGTAATGTTTAATTTTGTCATTATTAATAATAATATTTACTCAACATTAATCTAAAAAAAATTATGTAAATTTGTTATATGTATCAATAATAAGAATATTTTTTTTGAATACTCGGGCCATATTTCGAGAAAATCATTTTCTGTGTCTCCTAAAGTGTGTAAAAACAAATAGCTACTTTTGGACGCGCAACGACGTGTAGCCTATAAGCCTTCCTCCATAAAAGGACAAACTAACAATTTTTTTTTTCAATTCGGTCTAGTTCCGTCTGTATGCCCCGGAGGAGTAGGTATAGATATACTTATAGTACCCATTTATTGCCAATAATGTTAAAGTTCCATGTAATAGGGGGCGGGAGGCTAACTAGACTAAATTTCCGAAAAAGATACCGGGCACTGTAGTCCATATTATAATACTGGATCGATTTTGAAAATTCTTTCAGCAATGGATAGCTACATCATCAGCGAGTAACATAGGCTATATTTCATCCCCGTACTCTCAAGGGAACGCGAATTACGCGGGAGAAACCGCGTGACGTCCGCTAGTTATTTTATAATCATTAAGGCTTATAAGTTCCCAATGGTCTCAAATAACAAGATTCACAAGCATCGTTAAACTTTTGTCTTGGTGTAAGGGAATTGGTTTCTCTACAGTTTTTATCTCCATTGTGTTCCGATGCGAGTCTATGTCAAATTGTTTGAAAAACTTGAACCCTGTGTTTGACAAAAGACGCGCATAATAGAGCAAAGAACTCATAGAAGGGATTTATGTAAGCACAATGCTTCCACCAGCGGAGTGTGGTTTTCGATGCAGAGAATAAATAGTTACTTAGATTAGACCATTTCCCATTTCAGATGTATATGACGTGTATAATTCTGTCACTGTCACGCATACAAACAGTCGTGGCAAAAGAGACGTAATTTTCTCGTGAATGTTTATGAAGCGAAGTAAAATCACTAAAATATTAATACATTTAATTTAAAACCCTAAGTCCTGAATGACTAAAATCAATGCATAACCTAAACCGCTGCTTCTAGAAACATACACTTTGTTTTTGGTTAGAGTGCCTAGTGCGAGTTTTTCACTGCAGCCGTCACAAGCCACCGCGTCAAAGTTAAAGCAGATTTGTATAGGATCGGAGCAGCGCCTCTGTCGGCCTAAAGATGACACTATTGTGAGCCCATACAAATCTGCGTTTACGTCGACGCGATGACTTGTGACGGCGAATTTAAGAAAACTCGCACTAGGCACTCCGATGTAATATGTTATGTTTATACATGCGCACGATATCCTAGATGGGTCCCCGAAGGGGTAGGCAGAGGTGTTGTAACAACAACCCACATTTCACCGAATATGATTAAGTGCCAACGTGACAGAGGCTGCCTATCGCCGTCTTAACATATATTTTTGAATTACTTCTCAGACTTATGTAGGACTAGCTGTGCCCTGCGGTTTCACCCGCGTAGATTTAGTTTCATCCTTATTGTCGCGGAACCCTAATATTTTTCATAACTAAAAGTCCCGTTAAAATCGGTCCAGCCGTTTCGGAGATTACCCGGAACAAACAGACAGACAGACAGACAGACAGAGAAAAAATTTAAAACTTGGTTTTTCAGTGTCAATACCGTGTATACTTTCATATGCATTTAGTGAAAAGCTGTAATTTTGGAATTACAAACAGACACTTCAATTTTATTTATCTGTATAGATATTATAAACCTTTCTAGTTGTTTATCATGACATGACAATATTTAGTTAGATTTGTATCGTAGAATATCTACGAGTGACAGGGTCTATGACACGAAGATGTCTGACGATATCGGAATGTGGTTCCCTATGAACAATGCGTGTATTGGAACAAATATGTTGCCACGCTACTCTCGCTGTGGAGGGTGCATTCGATACACTCTCAGGTTAGAGAATATATTAATTTTGAAGTATTATATTCATCGTGTGAAATAACTTCATTGAACTTGATTAATTATTGTACAAAAAACAGTACAATAATTATAAAAAATCTGATGGAAATAAATCTTTCTAAAAGCGGAAACATCAATAAAAATATTCTGTCTACAGATTTGTCTTAGACCTATCTAATTGTTTTCTTGGCAAGCGCTTCATGTAAACTAAATGAAAACATATGATAATATTAGAGGTTTTTTTTACTGTCAAAAGCTTCGCTTAGATTTTTCAAACTACTCAACGAATTTTAATACAGTTTTCAGCAATATATAGCATGATTCAAGAGGAAGGTTTTTATGTATAACTAGCTGTGCCCCGCGGTTTCACCCGCGTAGATTTTAATTTCATGGTTGCCCGCGGATCCCTAATGTTTTTTTAAATCTAAGTAGCCTAAGTTACTTCTTGTAACATTAGCTATCCGTCAGTGAAAGTCCTGTCAAAATCCGTCCAGCCGTTTCGGAGATTACCCGGAACAAACAGACAGACAGACAGAGAAAAAATTAAAAACTTGGTTTTTCTTTGTCAGTACCGTGTATACTTTCATTTGCATTGAGTGAAAAACTGTTATTTTGCAGTTACAAACAGACATTTCAATTTTATTTATCTGTATATGTATATATTGATACCTACATGTATATAAATTGGTATTTACATTGCACACGTAAAAAGTGCAGGCGGGTCGCTAATAGTGGAATAAAACTCTAAGTAACTTAGTGAAATATTTTTTTACGTAGTATCGAAACTAAAGACATCAACGCGAGCTCACCAAAAGCGACTCCCGCGCAACTCTCGCGACATAATACAGTAACTGACATTTTGTAATTGACGGAGGTCGTCCTAAAGAATTTACTTACCACCTTCTGACGGACCACCCTCGTTTAAATAGTGTTTAATTGGCCCACAGATTACAGAGCACTATTATTAGATGCAGCGTGACATGTTGACAGATAAGATTTTAGTTTATTTTTTATTTTTTTAAATCGTGTCGCTATGAGAGTGATCAATCAAGCTTATTATTGTTGAAGGCTTCATTGGAAGGCAGTTATTGTGATGGGTAAAATATCTACAACGAATCGAAACCTTATTTTTTTTTTTCTTAATTTGTTTTATTTCTTAACAATATTTAATATCTAAGCAAAGAATATTTCATATTAACGTAGGTATATTTTATTTATAAATGTAGTAAACAAGTGTAAAGCCACATTTACAATGCTAAGGGAGTCACATACGAGCTATGAATCTCATGTAGAATGAAAATGAATAAGTCCTCTTAATGTTAGTGTAGCGTCTCCTTAAGAAGGCTTGAGTGACCTAAAATACATACTTATGATCACGCCTGTATTCCCCGAAGAGGTAATTTTTAGTACCATATAATAAGGTGCGTGCCTATTGCCATCAATTAGCATAATCCAGACTCCGGGCTGGGAAAATACAGGAAAAAATGAAAAAAATCCCAATAACCTTTTGCCCAGGGCCCGAACCCGAGACCACAAGACCAGCGAGGCTGTATAACACTAAACTAAAGCACTTTTTTGCAAATATTCGCATATTGAGTCATAATTTGCTTCTAAGCTACATAATGCTACATAATGATATATAGTTATTGTATTTAAGTATGTTTGTATATGTGTTAGTCTCTAAGGTATTTCTTCTAATATTGTTATACCGTTGTTTGGTACCCATAGCACAAGCTCTGCTTAGTTTGGGACTAGATAGCGGTATAACACGTCATGTAATTATTATAATTATTATTAATAAATTGAATTGAATAATATTGTGCAAGGAAATCATTTCTAAATCTAGGTTTATTTTGTTTGAACAAAAACCCAACCATCTCTAATTTCAAGCCTTAATGACTATTATTAACATTTCCATATATGAAAGCAGCCAACCGTAGAGATTAATAATCCATCATTCGAGGGGCGGCGCACGCGCATAACGCTACAATGTAACTGTTCTTATTTTTGCATTGCATGCTCTTCGCGAGTTGTATAATTGATGCTTGTTTACCGTGAGATCGCCAGTGTTGGAGCAAATGTTTGTCACCAACGTTTGTTGTTGGACGTTGGAGGAAACTGTAGACGCCTTTAGCTCATAATTATAGGTTTAAAACTGTCTTACCTTATAAAACATGTTTACCTACCCGTTGGAATACCATTCTAGAAACGCGTGATTAAAATTTGGATGTATTTGTTGATGGGTGACCCGCAACACCCCAATATTTTTAAATAAAAGTTCCCGAAGTTCCTCCTTGTAAAATTTGATATCTGCCAGTGAAAGTCCCTTTAAAATCGGTCACGCAGTTTCGAAGATTAGCCGGAACAAACAGACAGATAGACAGACAGACAGTATGTATCTACAAGGAACAGTACATAAACCTAACAATAGAATAAAACTTGGCTCAAATTGGTGTCTCTCGGGATTGTGCCAAGAAGGCTGGTAGACTAGCAGCGCTGAATAGCAATGGTAAAAAAAATCTAAATACTATCTTTCATTGATTAGACTTCTAACAATGTACGTCAGATGGAGACATAAAAATACATTATATATCTAGCTGTGCCCCGCGGTTTCACCCGCGTAGATTTAATTTCATCCTTATTGTCGCAGAACCATAATTTTTTTAATAAATAAGTTACTCCATGATACATCATACAGTGAAACATATACCATACTCATACCAGTGAAAGTCCCGTTAAAATCCGTCCAGCCGTTTCAGAGATTACCCGGAACAGACAGACAGGCAGACAGAGAAAAAATTTAATACTTGTTTTTTTTTGTGTCAGTAGCGTGTATACTTTCATATGCATTTAGTGAAAAGCTGTTATTTTGGAATTAAAAACAGACACTTCAATTTTATTTATCAGTATAGATAGATGTAACCACCGGGTTCGGAAAGTTCAGCCAATTCCCTAAGCGAGGAAAGCACCTTGACAATTAATTCAGACTAGGTAAGTAGTTACCTAAATGCCTGCCCTTTTGTCGTTTATCATCAAATATCATGGAATGGGACAAAGGTTTGCCGTCAGCTGTGCTCAGCAGATGCGCACACGCCGATACAATGGCCGATACTCTCACCTGGGCGTTGGAAATTGTTATTTTTTGTTATACTCTATAGTTGAAAGCCTTATTTAAAGGTGACATTTGAAATGGTGATGTGATAAGCAACTGCAGAGGAATGTTTGAATTATATCTAACACGCTGGTAAATACAACGGCCTATTTGATGGGAAGTGGTTACCGCGAATTGTAAAGTTACAGGTTTTTGTAGAAAAGCATCATCGTACCTGGTTCGATATGGATATAGTTCGACTGAATTAGTTTGAAGAAAATGAAAATGAAAATGAAAATGAAAAATATTTATTCAGTTTAGGCCCTGGTAAGGCACTTATGAAAGTCGAGAATTTACCAGAGAGTTTGATAAATCGCATTAAAAAATATAGAGACGGGAATTAATATTAAACTTTTCTGAATTATTGAATTAAATTTAAAAAGCAAAATTTTTACTGAACAAAATACTCAACTATATGTAACTATTAGCTTTTGCCCGCGTGGAATGGTTACTTTGGGCTAACGTAAATTTAACCCGATAAATCCTAGTGTGATGGTATATACCCTATAACCCTTCTTCGATAAATGGGCTGAAACTGAAAGAGCTTTTCAAATCATACCCAAAGTTCCTGAGATAAGCACGTTCAAGCAAACAAACAAACTACTCAGTTTTATATATTAGTATAGATATGCGTAAGAAAGCGAACTATAGTTGTTTACTTACTCAGCTGTGAAAAGCAATAAGGTACAAGGTAAGTAATCAGTGCCTAGTGCGAGTTTTCTTAGAATCGCTGTCACAAGTCACCGCGTCGACGTAAACGCAGATTGGGCTTGTATGTATTGGGATTGTATGGGCTCACAATAGTGTCAAGTTTAGGCCGACAGAGGCGCTGTTTCGATCCCATACAAATCTGCGTTAACTTTGACGCGGTGACTTGTGACGGCGGCAGTGAAAAACTCGCACTAGGCACTCTGTGCATGACAGTAGCATAAGTAGTATAGAAACAAATAATTAAGTAAATGCCTATCCGGTTATCGATGTTAAATAAATGTAGGTACCACTATATATTCCAACTGTAAGTAATTGAAGTTCACTTATTAATATTGAACCGAACGGATATTGCCCATTGCGGCCGAAAGCTTCCGCTTCATTCATTATATTCTACCGGGTTTGAATGGTTTCTTATGTCACTTACCAACTGTTTTAGTAACTAGAGGGGTTTTTCAATTAAGTGTTATCTACTTAGTTAATTAAGAATAATTAGCTAAATTAAATAGATACCCATACAAACATAGATACTTAGTATAAATAAAAGTCGCAATTTTCAAACAAAATCTGGTCTGTTGGAACGCATCGTTCTCCTAAGCTACGTTACTGATCTTGATACGGTTTTTAACTAACGTGTAGGAATTGAAATCCAATCGGTTTTAAGCAAAAGAATCCATTTTGGGTATTGTAATGAAATTTTAGAGAAAGGTCTACCGTTTTGTAAATTTCTTAAAAAATCGTCGCTAGTTAATATAATAAATGGAAAGAGTATGTCCTGTCTGTGAGGAGAGCGTTTACAAATATAAGCAAATATTATATTGTGTGATTTAATAGCAAAATTATAAAAAGTCCACTCATTCCCCAGCTTTTATAATACAAATCGATGCACAGAAAGCTATTACTCAAACCTACTAAATACTTGGGCAATCAATGCAAAGGACCGGCAACAAAGATCATTAATCATTCTTGTCACGAAACATTAAAATTAAGCCTCTTAGTAAAAAAAAAATTTTTCGTCAGCCAGTGTCAACCGTGGATTGATAAAAAAAGTTAATCTTGGCGCCACACTTGTCGATGGCATTAGAGATGCGCATTACCTCGATTATGATTACGTCTCAACTGTCAAACGAATTAGTCGACTAATGCTCCAAACCACATTGTCAGCAAGTATAATTAGTTCACTTTGAACCGACGTAATAAAGATTGGAAAAATAAATAAACTCATGTCGTTTTGTGAGGGGATACATAAGGTTTGAACTATTTAGTTTTTTCTAACTTAAAGAGCACCATTATCTTAAAATGTCAAGCTGAATTTGGACTAGCTTCCACTCTGGGCTTCACTCGCAAGGTAAATAATCTATTAAGTAGTTGGGGCAAAAGCATTGCAATCAAGCAAATTCACATTCGTATTAATATAATTTTGCAGATTTTTTTTTGATTCCGTGCACAAAGGGTAAAACGCGACTCTATTACTAAGACTCCGCTGTCCGTCTGTCCGTTTGTCACCAAATTGTATCTCATGAACCGTGATAGTTAGTTAGACAGTTAAAAAAATCACAGATTATGTATTTCTGTTGCTATAACAACAAATATAAAAAAACAAATATTTCGGGGGGGGGGGCTACCATACAACCGACATTATTTTTTTGCGGTTTTTATAGATAAACGGTACGCACTTGACCAGTGTTTATAAAACTATTGTTTCTTTTAATAAGAGAAAAACAAATTGAATTTTTCAGTGGGGATCACATAAAAATACTAGACAGATTTAGAATATGCACGATTTTTCTCACGTAAAAGTCTTATGTCGCCAACCCTACATACATAATATTACATACACACTGACCAAAGTCAAGATAAAACCTTTTATGATGCAACTTACAACCTCTTTGTTCAAAGTGAACATTAAAATCCCTTATTGACCTCAAACAATACCTGATAACAGATCGTAAATTATATTGCTTCTTCAGAGAAAGCTAATTACCCAGTAGCCTTACCGTCGGTGACTACTTAACGCACACATTTGGCTTATCACAAATTAAAGTTTTAAACTTACGAGCTGTCAAATGTAAGTAGCAACTGACAGCCCTAATAAATGTGTCATTGGCTTTATTTTCTTTTTGTCACTGCCTGTGTTGCCACACTATTCCGTGATTTAAAAGTTCTGTGAACTTTATTTGTTTCGATTATTGATATTGAAATTACTTTTAGTTATGTCGTGATATTTTGTAATCGGTTGTCATGAGTGAAACTATAGTTGTCTGACGTCACAATGATATGATGCCACCAGAGTTTCTTGTCGGTTCTTCTCAGAAGGCTAGTTTCCAGGACCTAAACTAAATAAATCATTTTCAATTATTAATAAAATATTATATAACTATTTCAATTAATATTAATATACGCTGTAAGGTATATAATTTAACTCTTCTACGTAATTCAGTGACTGCTTCTTAGTCGCATGTGCTAATTGTCACAATCTTAATCTATGCGAAGAGCCCAAAATTACTCTCCAATTAGAAGGTAAAACTAATTAATAAGACCACCCCTTACAAACCTTAATCACTTTAAAACTATTCAGACCATAAAGTACAAGAACTGTCAATTTTATTGTTGTCTGTGACGCAACGACGTTTGAAAATAGAAGTGTTTACGAATCGAACAAAGCCGGGGTGACGTTACAAATCGTCATAACCCTCTGTAATGGCTGCCGGAGTGACAGCTGATTTATAGAAGCGCGGCAATTTTGACAGTTGTTTTCTCTGCATTTGAAATCGGAATTTTCTTTGTTCCAATATTTTTGAATATTTATAAATATTAATATTTTGGGCTCTACCTTTATATAATTTACTTTTAATAACTGGGCTCTTTCCAATTCCTTCATAAGAATTATTAAATACTAGTGCTTTAACCGGGACCCATTTTTTTAAATAATTGAGAGTCGCTTAAGTAACTCATTTTAACATCAACTATTTGTCAGTGAGTCTTGTTGACATTGGTTCACTCGTTTCAGAGATTAGTCGGAAGAGACACACAGAAAAAATAAAAAAATAAAAAATATATTGGTAGGTATTTAACGTATATATTTTCAAAAAAATATTTTGTATATTTAGTAGTAGTAATTTACAAGCAGACAGTTTGATTGTATGTATCTGTATAGATATATATATCAATATTATATATTTTATTAATATAGAGGTAGACGATAGCGAATATTATAATTCAGAGATAGAGAGAGCAGTGAAAAAAGCAGCTGACATTACCGTATTTATTTGACAACTTACTAACTAACAAGTGAAAGATAAAAAAAGACTAAAAATAAAAAAACATAAATCATAAATATAACAAAATAGTTTCCAACAATAGAGATGACTAATTATCAACTAATTGTAATCAAATAAAAAACAGGTGAATAATTAGCATTATGTGCTTAATAATATTGTATATATCCTAGATCATAGCGTAGCTATAACAGTTTTGACACAAGTCAGCCTTTCTACTTCATAAAGTTACTTAGACATAAAATACATACATAATGCAAGAATGTACCGTAAAAGGCGTGTGTTCTGTCCGTCTGTCGATCGCGTGGGAGTGTCGCAAATTTCACGTCAATAACAACGGCACTCGAAGGTTCCGACTGGTCGGTACCGGTCCCGGATAGCAACCTGTTTTCAATGCTGCTCTAGGCAATGCGGGACCCCAATTTTAAAAGCGTGAATAGAAAGGACTTTATATCAATGAAACGGCTTATCGACTGCTTACCTAATATAACTTTTATCATTAAGTATATCTTTCAAATCGTCATAACTACATGATTGTATATGCTATCGCCAGGTTCGGAAGGTTGCTTTTACTGAGAAAAACCCGACAAGAACAAGACTCACAAATTTCTGTTATCTTTATAAGGTCATTTGCCATTTATAAATAAAACAAGCTGTGCCCCGCGGTTTCACCCGCGTAGATATAGTTTCATCCTTATTGTCGCGGAGCCCTAATATTTCTAATTAATAAAAGTAGCCTAAGTTACTCCCTGAAACATCGGCTACCTGCCAGTGAAAGTCACGTTAAAATCGGTCCAGCCGTTTCGGAGATTATCCGGAACAAACAGACAGACAGACAGACCGACAGACAGACAGACAGACAGAGAAAAATTTTAAAACTTTGTTTTTTAGTGTCAGTAGCGTGTATACTTTCATATGCATTTAGTGAAAAGCTGTTATTTTGGATTCACAAACAGACACTTCTATTTTATTTATCGGTATAGATATAGATGTATAGATAACATTATACGTAATAGTTCAATATTTTCACGCCTTCCTTGAAGGAGCCCCAAAGGGTATACGTTTTTAGAGTATCTCATTGGTACAGGACGCTGGAATTGGAAGTTGAAAATCGCTCGATTAAACGGTTGTTATTTTCCAAACTTATTTCGTAAGAAAATTGCTAAGATTTGGAGCGGTTCCTTAAATTCACTCGATCTTTACGCGAAAGGAACACCTGTTTTGATATATTTTATTTGTGTTTTTAGAAGCAGGAAAGTTCACTCAAACTCAATGTTATTTATTTATCAATGATTGAATGTATAAAGCTTAATTTAAAGCACTTAAATTACGTCAGTCACGTACGAAGCTCGAGCGCGTGCGCACGTCCGCCATTATGGTGGGACAATCAAAAAATAAAATGGCGCCAATGAGGTCATTATTTGTAATTATTAATAGGTAAGTATTTGATTCTCGGTAGGCTCGTGTGACGGACACACGACTCTTCCGATTATGTAATAATGCTGAATAATTTGACATAAAGAATTCTGATGTGTACTTACTTGCTTGAAGAATTTTAAAATAGCTTTGACAGTTTTACAAAAACATTCTAAAGGAAATTAACGGAAAGGCCAAAAGTACCGACGATTAAGTACCAACGTGACAGATGAGTCCATCGCCATCTCAGGCACTATACATATAATACTTCTCAGACATACGCAGGTTTCCTAACGATGTTTTCCTTCACCGTAAAGCACATAGTGTGAAATCACTGCACATAAGTTTCAAGAAGTAACTCATCGGTACAGGCCCCACTGGGATTCAAACTTGCGTCGTTTGTACAGCAGAAGACGGTCCAAACCTCAAGGCCATCACGGCTCCCAAGAATAGTCTGTCATAACGTTTAAAATTGTCAAAGGACTGAAAATTACATCAGAGACATCGACAAGAGATTTCCCATCACAGGAGACCGAAGAGCTGGCAGCTACCTCGGACAAAGAATTGGTCTAGCTATTCAAAGGGGGAATGCTGCCAGTATCTTCGGAACCTTGCCTACAGGGACTCCCTTTAATAATATATTTAAATTGTATGGTTTTTAGTGTTAGTACTATATTTTTTAATCTGTAATATGTAAACTGTTGTAAATTATATTATATAACTAGCTGTGCCCCGCGGTTTCACCCGCGTAGATTTAGTTTCATCCTTATTGTCGCGGAACCCTTATATTTTTGAAAAAATAAAAGTAGCCTAAGTTACTCCTTGCAACATCAGCTACCTGCCAGTGAAAGTCCCGTTAAAATCGGTCCAGTCGTTTCAGAGATTACCCGGAACAAACAGACAGACAGGCCGAGAAAATTTTTAAATCTTGGGTTTTTTAGTGTCATTAGCGTGTATACTTTCATATGCATTTAGAGAAAAGCTGTTATTTTGGAATTACAAACAAACACTTCAATTTTATTTATTTGAATAGATGATATAAAGGATTTAGTAGTAGTAGACTCTTAGTTTCAGTATGACGATTTACATAGATACAAACGTATTATATATTCTCCTGACAGGCTTTCTTTTGGAAACGGTAGTAAATTAACTTAAGTTAGCGTAAGAGAAATGACGTTCAATAAGTGTTCCAAGTGCCCCTTATGTTGAATAAAACTTTTTGATTTGATTTGTATATAACATACAACTTAAGCAAAGTTCCCTTTTCTGCTTTCAAACATGCTTCTTAACACTACCCTTAACGTTATATAAAGTACATTATTAAAATAGCAAAGAAACTTAACCAAGATGCCATGTTTACACACGTGTCCTTGCTGTGGTCCGCCATATGGGGTCCGAGTTGAGGTCATTTTGCCAAAACTATTTACACCATTTTTTAGAGAACCATGTCACACATGGCATCGTAATGCTTTTAGGGCACTGGGCGTCGTTGCCAGATGTATGGGCAATTTAGAACTTTGGTGTGAGAATCTCTTTAAGTTAAGATTTCATTACATTGCCACGTAGAACTATTCTCGACTTCGAATTCTCGACTTTCATAAGTGCCTTACCAGGGCCTAAACTGAATAAATATTTTTCATTTTCATTTCATTTCATTTTCATTTTTTCATTTCATTATGTTTCAAGTAGGTTTGTACACGTTCGCGTGACCTTTTGTCTGAGTGTACCGATTTCGATGATCCTTTTTTTTTTAAAATGTGATGCTTTCCAAGTCGTCCCATTTTAATTCGGTTCAGTTCTAATGGCATCCATGAGAAAGCGAGAGGAAATCGAAAATCTTACTGGCGACTAGTGCGTTTGTTAATTATTTTCATTGAGTATTTAAAGCAGTACAGTTTAAATCAAATTTTTTTATTTATTTATTTATTACAAAGAATCAACAGCATTTAGTAAATTAATACAAGGTTATAAGTCTATTCTTAGTGCCAATTACAGATTCATTCTTAACTAATAGATAATATAATTTTAGTCGCTAAACAGAAAACAGCAGAATAAGTACAATATTGTTTAAAATATGCTTATACAACAAAATATACTTTGTTTAGTGTGTGTGTGTGTGTGTATGTGCGTATGTGCGTGTGTGTATGTGCGTATGGGCGTGTGTGTGCGTGTGTGTGAGTGTGTGTGCCTTTAGTAATTTTTACCTTTATTAACAACAGTTCTAACTTTTTGATCACTAGTGAAAATTGATGTATATTGCTTCTTAAAAGATATTTTATTGTTTTGGAAAATATCTATAGAAGCAAAATCCTTGTTGTAGCTATGTAGTATACGAGAAACCACCGAATTCTGAGCATAATTACTGTGGCCGAGAGGAACTTCAAAGAGAGGTGTATGTCGGGTACGCTTCTTTGGGACCCTAAACTGTAGTAAGAGAGTTGTTAGCTCAGGACAATCAATTGTGTTGAAAAAAAGAAGAATCGTTCGAAATAAACTACTTACTTTTGACGTCTGGACAAATATAGCATCTAACTCGGTGTCGAACAATATATTTTGTATGGAGACGAAAAACTTCCTACACTCGCATTTTATTTAAGTACTAGCTGTGCCCCGCGGTTTCACCCGCGTAGATTTCGTTTCATGCTTCATGTCGCGGAACCCTAATATTTTTAATAAATAAAAGTAGCCTAAGTTACTCTTTGAAATATCAGCTACCTGCCAGTGAAAGTCCCGTTAAAATCGGTCCAGCCGCTTCAGAGATTACCCGGAACAAACAGACAGACAGACAGACAGACAGACGGACAGACAGACAGACAGAGAAAAATTTTAAAACTTGGTTTTTCAGTGTCAGTATCGTGTATACTTTCATATGCATTTAGTGAAAAGCTGTAATTTTGGAATTACAAACAGGCACTCCAATTTTATTTATCTGTATAGATGTATAGATTGAAAAAGGCGAGAGAAAATGACTTGTATGAACTTAAAAAACATGTTACCTACTCTTTTGTGTCAACATCTGTACGAGCACTAATATTTATTTTTCTCACATAAACTATAAGTTGAAACAAC
Organism: Watsonalla cultraria; assembly: GCA_964035505.1. Lineage (NCBI taxonomy): Eukaryota > Metazoa > Arthropoda > Insecta > Lepidoptera > Drepanidae > Watsonalla > Watsonalla cultraria. The sequence continues at coordinate 12,020,439 of OZ037714.1, forward strand.
AATTTGTTATACAAATATATTAGTGTTCAATACAAGTCTCTTGTAATAACGAAGGGTGCATGTGGCCTGTGAAGCACGTGTGCCAAATGGAAGGGTGTCATACCAGGTTTAATTGGATTCAGAAGATAAATTACTTTTCATTGTGCGTTAATTACGATGATAGCCTGGTCACTAATAAGGAAACAGATCGTTTATAGATAAACTAGCTTCCACCCGCAGCTTCGCTTGCGTGGTTGGATCTAATCTATACATCTATACAGATAAATAAAATTGAAGTGTCTGTTTGTAATTTCAAAATAACAGTTTTTCTAAATGCATATGAAAACGGCGGGACTGATTTTAATAGGGCTTTCCCTGCAAGTAGCTGATGTTTCAAGGAGTAACTTAGGCTACGTTTATTTATAAAAAATATTAGGGTTCTGCGAAATCAAGCATGATACTAAATCTACGCGGGTGAAACCACGGGGCACAGCTAGTAACATATAAAATTCTCGTGTCGCGGTGTTTGTTGCCAAATTCCACCGAAGCGGCTGGACCGATTTTAATGAAATGTGTGCATATGGTTATTGGTGCGGACATTTTGTGGGTAGGTCTGAGAATTGACCAACATCTATTTCATACCCCTAAATGATAAGGGCTTTACTAAGAAAGGGTTTTACAAAATTCCACCCCTAAGGTGGTAAAAATGGAATGGGAGATTTTATGTGTCCTACATATCTATCTTATGTAAGTACCTACTAATTGTGAGACCACAAGGTAGAGATTTAGAGGCTTTGATTTAACAGACAAAAATGAATTCGTTTTTAAGTGTTAATCAAAGTTTTTATCAAAATTATTCGCTAGTGAAACCGCAGCCTCCGTTAAGTAAAGATATATTTTAGGGCTCTGCATTAAGTAAAATAATATAGGTAGTAAAATGTTTGACAGGCATGCTCGTCGCATAATTAGCTTATAACCGAAAGGCTGATGTATTTTACGGTGTTGGAAGACAATTTACGAGCCGCCAGGAATATCACAATGAGACTGACGTGAGACTAATTTGGTACATGTTCAACTAGCGTTTTTAATAATAACACCCCTGTGAGTACTGAGGTGATAGGTTGACCACGAAGCTTGGATAATGTGGGATTTCCCGATCGAAATTTGGAGCTGCCCGACTGGGAATTGTACCTCCACCTTACAGAAGATCGCGGCCAATTAATGATGTCTTAGAGAAGTATTGTGTTCCTTAGGTGAGTAAGGTCGCCAATGCTTGATGATGGAGAGGCAGGGGAGGAGTCGCTGTGCTAGCGTATAGTGAGACTTCTTTTATCTAGTAATATGTTGGCACTTTCATTATTTACAATGTGGACAACGCGTGACTAGCTCTAAGGTACATAAGGCTGCAGTGAAGAAGAAGAATGAATGAAGTGAGGGTCGCTCGTGTTTAATAAATTTGAGACGGTTAGAACTTAAGTTTCTAAGGTGGCTTTACAAGAGTCACAACAATAGTATTTTCTTTTCTACGAGTCTTCAATCAAATTTCTGTTATTGAATACCAGGAAATTTGTAATTTTACAAACGCAAAAACTTCATGATGAAAGATATATTAGTTTCTTTACTCAACATATCTTGACATTGTATAGTGATGAGTTGGGACAAAATATGGGGTTGCACTTATCGCACAGTGTTGGTCATGGTACTAACCACTGTATACCTGGTGCAGATTTTAAACATCTTGTGGCAAACATCTTGAGCGACCAGTGCAGCACCAGCTCAACCTTAGCTATCTTATGTGGGAGAAGGGGAAATATGAATAAAAATGAATTAATTAAATTAATGGATTCGCTGAGTTGCCTTAGTGCGAAAAATATAATATTATTTGCATTTCCCTACAGCAGAGGATTGTCACAGAGGGAAAATAATATTAGATATAATTTGAATTGTTGCATGCAAACAATAACCAATTATAATAATTTTTTTACATTTATTGACATAAATAACAATTCAATTATTTCATATTTTAATGTGACAAGTGAAAGATTTTATCTTTCCTTTAGATATAAACGACAAGTAGCAAGCATGCTACATTATTGTATACACGTATTTAATTTGAACACAGCCAAATCATTGGCTAACAAGACTGCTTCTATTGAGCAGGCAAACAAGGACATTATATGTAATGATTCTTTGGAATATGTTCCAAATACTTTAAATTAAGTTCTAAGACAACAGAGACAATCTCTGGCGATTTTATGAATAATAATGCTACTTCCTTTATTAAACTTGTTCATCAGAACATCCAAGGAATGTTAAATAAAGAATTAGAATTGGAGTTGTTCATGGACTGTAATGATATTCATGTATTATGTTTAACAGAACATTGGCTTAGGGACGAGCAGTTCATGTTCAACTTCTGTAACCATCAGGTTGCTAGTGCCTTCAGCAGGAAGGTTGCAATACGAGGAGGCTCCATGATTATTTTAGAAAAACGCATGAAATATAAAGAACGTCTGGATGTTGTGCACCTTTCTGCGGAGAGTACTATTGAGTTGTCATGTATAGAGTTAGAGCAATACATTGTTGTGTGCGTATACCGACCCCCTAGTGGAGCTTTCGAGCATTTTGAACAAATCATGGATGAAGTTTTGGTAAAAGTTTGTAAATCAGGTAAAAATATAATCATATGTGGAGACTTTAATGTCAATATTTTAGAAAATTCATCCATGAGCAATCGATTAAAATGCCTTTTTAGTTCCTCTAATTTATCTTACTTATTTTCTGAGCCAACACGAATAACAAGTTCATCAGCAACTTGCATTGATAACGTGTTCACAAACTTTCGGCCCACTAGTAATGAAATCATAAGTAAATTAGACTCTGACCACTGTGGCCAATTAATAACTTTCAGTAAGAAAAATGTGAAAGCTCCCAAGAAAAGAGTTACTTATATTCCCATAAATGCAAATCGCTTGAGCCGTTTTCGAGGTAATGTCCAAAGTAAGTTTCCTTTAATAAATAACCACCTTGCGTGTAATGCAATGTACAATTCTTTTTTTCAAATTGTACACGCAGAACATAAGCGCATATTTACCCCGAAGACGGTTCTATTGGGAAAGCGTTTGTCGTTTAGTGAGTGGGCTACCCCAGGCATTCACATAAGTAGACGAAGGCTGTATGAACTTTATCAAGAAAAATCTATTAATTTTAATTTGGAATTTACAAATTATGTTAAAAATTACTCAAAATTATTTAAAAAGGTTTGTTCAGACGCCAAGTCTATTGCTGTGAGAAATAAAATTTTGAAGTCCTCCAATGTAACTAAAACAACTTGGGACATTATTAATTCTGAAACTGGAAAAACTTCTCTTAAGAATGACTCAATAACTCTAAAAATTAATGATCATATAATTAAGACTGATATTGATGTGGCAACTACTTTTGAGACATTCTTTGCTGATATACCAGTTTCATTAACAAAAGTCTTAAATTCGTCTCCTGCAGCAGCAGAAGCCATTTTAAAAATGCATGTGGATAAATGTAACGTTGCATTTAAGTTTAAAACTGTTACCCCCAGAGACATTGTCAAAACTTTTGAAACGCTAGATATGAAGAAGTCAGCTGATTTATGGGGACTTTCTGTTAAAGTACTCAATAGTATTATTGATATTGTTGCTACTGATCTAGCTTTATTATTTAATGTTTGTATTGAAAGTGGTGAATTTCCTGATCAAATGAAGTATAGTAAAATTATTCCTTTATTAAAAGCTGGTAGTATTAACGACCCTACGAACTTTAGACCTATATCAATACTGCCAATTTTCAGTAAAATTTTTGAAAAACTAATACTTAATCAACTTTTAGCCTTTTTTAATGAACATAATTTGATGCACACTAAACAATACGGTTTCACAAAGGGTCGCTCGACTACCGATGCAGGTGTCGAGCTCATTAGAAAAATTCTTGAAGCTTGGGAAGCTTCACAGGATGCTCTAGGTGTATTCTGTGATCTATCTAAAGCCTTTGATTGTGTGCACCATGAAACGTTGATCAGGAAGTTAGATCACTACGGTGTAAGAGACCTGTCTCTAAAACTTATATCTTCATATCTAAGTAATAGAATACAAAAAGTCGATATACATGGCGTAACATCTCCGGGGTGCCCAGTAGAGATGGGTGTTCCACAGGGTTCAATTCTTGGTCCGTTTCTCTTTTTAACTTATATTAATGATTTACCTTACATGGTAAGCAATAAACACGATATTGTATTATTTGCTGATGATACTTCTCTGATTTTTAAGATAGACCGGCAAAAAGCTAACTTTGACGATGTGAATAATGCTCTCTCTGATGTAGTACATTGGTTCAGCGCTAATAACTTAGTACTCAATAGTAAAAAAACGAAATGTGTCAAGTTCACTATGCCAAATGTGAAACAAGTGCAAACCAATGTACTTATCAACGACGAAGTGTTGGACCTTGTTGAAACAACAGTTTTCCTTGGAGTTACATTGGATCATAAATTGCAATGGGGGCCCCATATAGCTGGATTGTCGAAAAGACTCAGTTCTGCAGCATTCGCAGTAAGGAAAATTAGACACCTAACTGATATAAACACAGCTCGGTTGGTCTATTTTAGTTATTTCCATAGTGTTATGTCTTATGGCATCCTTTTATGGGGAAATGCTACGGACATCAGTTCTATCTTTGTGCTGCAGAAACGGGCTGTTCGTGCAATCTATAAACTCAAATCTAGAGATTCTCTCAGAGAGAAGTTTAAAGAAATAGGGATAATGACTGTGGCATGTCAATACATATTTGAAAATTTGATATATGTAAGAAAGAATATAGATAGTTTTAAGAAAAATAGTGATATGCACAATATAAATACACGCAAGAGGGATAAACTCCGTGTCCCTGTGACTAGACTGCACAAAACTAGTAACTCTTTTGTGGGGCAAAGTATACGCCTTTTCAATAAACTACCATTAAAAATGTGTGAACTACCATTTTTAAGTTTTAAGGCAAGCATCAAACAGAAACTTTGTGAAAAAGCATATTATAGTGTAACTGAGTATATTGATGATAGCCAAACATGGCAATGAGTTGCTCACTCTTCCATTGAAATGTACTTAAACAACCCTATGTGTATAGAAGGGACACATGTAAAAAAAAACCGGGGAGTTTGTTTCGCCGTTTCTTCTCCTGACAGGCTTACTTTTGGAAACGGTAGTAAAATTAAACTAAGTTAGCGTAAGAAAAATGACGTTCAATAAGTGTTCCAAGTGTCCCTTATGTTGAATAAAACTTTTTGATTTTGATTTTGATTTTGACATGGTCACAGTACTAGAAAAGAACGCAGGAATAAATCATATTGACATTTTACACGTCTTACTTTAACACGGGCTTAGCTTTTAGTTTAACTTACAATTTTCTAATAGTAAACTACAAAATAGCACGGTATTAATGTGACCTTACTGCATACAAATTTGAATAAAAACGATTCACGCAATAGGATTTCTTGTCATCAAAACACTTTTTGGTACTTATTTTCATAGTGATGAAATCAATTTGAAACTTGGAATTATCATACCGAAATCTCTTGAATCAAAGTTAATCCTAGAAGGATCCCCAAAGGGGTAAGCGGTGGTGTTGTGATAGCAGAAACTTTTCACTGAAGATGATTCAATGCCAACATGTCAGATAGTGAGTCCATCGCCGTCTCAGGGGCCATACCATGAGCTCTTATTGCCATGATAGTTTCACTCATTTATGAGACAGATGTATGTGACGTGCATACATCTGTCACTGTCGCACAACTGAATTATCATTACACAGTAAAGATGGTGTGAAATCATTGCATTTAAGTTTTTAGAGAAACTCAATTGTACAGACAGCTGGGATTCGGGGAGGCCTATGTCCAGCAGTAGACTATCATAGGCTGATGATCAGTTACATGGAGTACCAAGCGCACAAACAAGATGTTCATAATTTATAATCCCTTTTCAAAAGAGTTTGCAAAGGGGTGGGATGTATTGTGTCATTAACATTTTCTCAATTAAAACCTACCAAACAATAGTTAATCTATCATCAAATCCAACCCAATCGATTCTAAATTCCCAGCATTCTCCCATGCGGACCAACTCGGCAATTAGAGAAATAATCAAAATCAAAATCAAAATCAAAATCAAATATATCTTTATTCGATTAGACTTCATACAAAGTACTTTCAAATCGTCAGAATGACACAATTACACAGGATTATACATGCTACCGCCAGGTTCGGAAGGTTGATTTTACTGAGAAGAACTAATGTTAATTGCTTTCCAAGTCTTGCACCGCACCCTATTGGTCTTTCTCTAGAGCCCTCGTCTCAAACAAAGGGCGCAAAGGGCAGGGGAGATAAAGGGAGGTCTCTAGGGGTGTTTTGTGCTTTTGTTCAACAAAGAAGGGCATTAATGAGCTTTTTTCAAACGATTTTGAAGACAGGATCTGTTAGACATTCATAGTATTGTCTTTAGAAGGCTTTGTGCAAGGATTGTCATTACTTCATGAAAAGGTACTGGCGATCTTCTCGTGACTATACAGAATTTTTTAAAGTGAATGATTGAGAAAAGTGGTGTGATGACGGGGTCAGTGATATGGGCTGTCTGACCCCCTGTTTTTCGCTCTCGGTAAAAATAAGCTAGCATTAAAAATGTTTCCCCTTTAAGCATGCTCATTACGAGGTTACGAGACGGGGATGTTGAGCGGTAGGACAATCTCGAGGTCTTCTCTCTCTCTCCGAAAACTAAACTTCACAAACGAATGAAAATCAAACCAAATTACAGTATGTTTTTTTTGTATTAAACTCAAGTTGTCATTCGTCAAATTATTTAATTAAAGCAGATTTAAAACGCCACTGAATTTTCTTGTGGACCACGTTCGTATGTAAGTATGTAATTTTAGGAAAAACCGTGGTTGGAACTTTGCAAACATTTGACGAAAACGTCGTATATTCGTCGTATTCATTGAATAAGTTAGTTAGCTAAGTTTCAAATTCTTCACGATCTTTCCTTACGTTAATATATCCGCAAACGCTTTCACAATTGTTTAAAAAAAAGGATGAGGTTTATTGTTTTTTTTGTTTATATATTTTCTTAATAAAATAGAGGACACGTGTATTATAAAAAAGCATGGAAGGAAGTATTCAATAACACCCTTAACGTTAAGAACTATCCCAAGTTCTTGTGGCATGCGCTTGCGCTGCGGGCGTCAGCTGCGCACGCACGTGGCGTGATCGCATTGTTCTTGGGCCACGGGGCCGTAATAAAAAGAATATATTTATGACCTTACGAGGGGAATTTGATGCAAAATTGCAAAGAGCAAAGATAAAACGTAAGATTAACATTAAGCAAGTATTACTGACGAGGGGGCTAAAATGGGTCAAAAGACTATTGCGCGTAAATTATTCTATTCTAAGGTTATCATAGTCTGCAAATGTTAAGTAGAAGCAATTTTAGAAGCTTTTAGCTTCACATCCAAATCATAAATTGTATTATCATGCGATTCTGCCAATTTGAAAGTACTTTGTCAAAGTCTAATCAAAAACTTAAACATTTTCTGCATTTTTTTTTATTAATTGCTGTCGTGATAAGTGTTGCCTACTATAAGAAAATATTAGTATTTATTTCCAATTTGTCAATAACAAAACACTTTGTGGTAGGCTATTTCATACAACAGTTTCTTACAATTATCAACTTTAAATTCGCAATTTGTCATCTGAAACAAACTAAAGGATCTCCCAGCGCTCAAATCTTTGGCATACCTTTGTCCAATCACTCAAATTTTAACGCCTGCATTTATATGACCTTAAGGGCATATTTGCAGTTTTTAATACAGTCATAACATCGAAGGGTGGCACCCTTCGCAGTTATTTCTGCGTTTATAGGGCGTCGCTAATTCTGACTGCATGTGGGTCGCGTTCAGCCAGTTTTTTAGTGCAACTGTCGAGTTATTCCGGTTTTATTACGATTTATTGCATTTGAGTGCGTCTACAAAAGTTTTGGTATTTTCTGAGGTTATATGCAGATCCTTTGTATAAATAATTAACATTTAAATAAAAGAATAAACATTATTTATTACGACCAAATTCAGAAAATCAATGAAGAATTTACTAAAATGTTATTTTATTGACATTATTTAACTGTATTTCCCATGTTTGTTGCAGGTAATTTCACCGTTTATAACATCTTCACATCTTTTATTGGTAAGCACACTTGTTGCGAATTTGCTCTTACGCCATTGGATGTCGTAAGCTATGGTCCTTCGAGAGTCGATTACGGCGGCATAAACAAAAGAGGATCGGACCCGTACCCTATAGGTGGCCTGCATCCGCACTCACACACGGCCACCCTGTGCGTACACACCCTCACGTCCCCACCACGACATGTCGCGACTTGCACAGGCTGTATTGTGTTTGTTGCCCTCTGGCCGCTGTTCCGCCATTCGTCCGCCGACCGTTGTTGCGTGCGCACGTGACGCTCGCGCCAGTTAAGTGAACGAGTGTTGTGCACATGAACAGTCAAGATGGTGCGTAGCTTATCGCAATGGACGAAGACGCTCAGCTTCCCGGCGAGGTTGTCGCCGAACCGTGCTTCCAAGGAGAGTGTTGGGAACCTCCAGGCCAGCTCCCCTGGAGTGTCTCCCACCCCGAGCGCCTCCTCGCTCCCCCAAGGCTCGGATAAGACCGTATCCCCCATCCCGATCACTGAGATCAGCCAAATCGTAAGTGCAATTTTTTGGGGTCTTACCCTTTACATTACTTTGATGAGGGTGTAGTCCCACTGCACCTTCACTTCGCCTCTTGCACACAAATTGATTATTTATCCACACAACTTTACGGTTTGGTTTCGCGGTAAGATGTTTTAAAGCTCGCTTCGCATACTTAAGTGATACTTGTATGAAGAACAAATGTTTCCCATCCGCTGTGAACTTTTGTAACTTGTTACTAAGTCCAATGGAATGTTGGTCAAGTTATAATATCACTTAGTTTAAGTTCTTTGATTTCAACAAGTCATTAAGACTGGAACCAATGAAATTTAGCTAACCCACTTACTTCAAGAGTACAATGATGTTATTTTCATCACCGTAACTTTGTGGGGTATTACACCATAATGACAATATGGTTATATCTTGATGACTTAGTTATGTAACGTAATATTATTGTTATGAAACTTAACGGCCTCTGTAAAGAGCTCCCTGGAGTAAGTATTGTTTACAAATAATTCCACTCAAGCGGAGGCAGTGGCTCTAAAAGGAATCAGTACAGTTACTTCTAACTGCATTCCCATAAACATTAGACGTGTATTAAATTTGAAATGCTTTTATAGCCGAGTACCATATTAGCCACTCATTAAGTTCAATCGTATTACTGAAAGGAAATGAATCGAAAACGTGCCTTGTTTCCGCGACGATTGTAATTCAACAATCGAATGGATACAACGACGTTTTTGCTCGTGAAGAACGTTGCATATTGCATGATAGGCTGTCGATGTATGTTGTGTAAAGCGATAAGTGTTGGAACGTGTTTTGGTATAAGTGGGGACCGGTGCGCCTGCGCAGACGAACCGTTATGTCCCCTTTGCAGTCACCTTGGCAAGGCCGCTACAAGATGCCAGTTTTTGCAAAGCATGAAAGCACATGACTTTCACCTTTAGATTCGAGCACCTTTCTAAATACTGAAGTCTGTATTTGGGTTTGTTACAAACCTAAGTTGTGACTTTATTCAACTTATGTTCTACCACCTTAGTGCACTTTCAAATAGGTTTAACTTAACTTGTCCTCAAATGGGTGAGTAGGTTTATCTTCACCAAAATAAATTATTTCTGGGGTCCCAATCAGACACAAAAATTATGTTTCATAATTCTACAAATATTATGAAAATTATTAAAATAGACTACCCCATTAGAAGTTTCTTACAATTAATCTTGTCTTGAGATAGGAAGGAATATCAGGTTTGTTAAAAATAGGATATGAATAAAAATTTAAAATTTTCACTACATTTTGTATGCAGAGGTCTAAAAAACTTAAAGGCATATTTCAAAATTAATATTAAGTATATCAAAATACACGTAACTTTTGACAAGACCATGAAACCATGATTAAATCTAACAATGCGTGAATAAAAAACCTTTTAAGTCCCAAAAAGTCATACCATCAAGTCGACATGAATTCATTGTGTTATAAATTAAAGATTTGGATTAAAATTTCATTTGCACTCGTAAAAGAAAGCCATCAAAATGCCGGCTATTTTGAATTTATTGCGCGCGCTTTTTTGACGTTTTCTGTAAAAAAAAACATTGTCTCGCGTCATTGTAATGGCCGCAAATAAAGTTAAGGACATTCCTTTGCAGTCATTTGATTTGAGGAGCCTTTGATTGCATACAAAGTTGTCGGCCCGTTAAGTTTAGTTCGCCGCTTGCAACACTTTCAACCAACACACATTCTTCGACTGTTTTATAGCCTTGTCGTAATATAAAAAGGGATTATTATAATCCCAGGAAAGAGGATTTCAAAATCATTTTCATTTATATTTTGTTTCTGCTCTCTTCTGCTGATTTCATCATCAAACCAATTTTTTAATTAGCCCTAAACGAAAAACCAATATTTAAATTAGTATGCTCACGCCTCGAAGGGTCCCCGACGGGGTAAGCAGAGTGTTCAACAACATTCACATTTCACCGAATATGATTAAGTGTCAAGTGTCAACGTGACAAAGGCGATGTCTCTCTGCTCAAATCTCTAATACCAAAATTTTTTCAGTCATATTAACATTCGTTTTCTTACAATAACAAGGTGGCAACATTTTAAAGACTGAGATGATGTTACCATACGCACAGTAACTCACGCATGCGCTAATGGATAGCCCAGCTTTCACGTGTTGCCACCACTTCTTCAATCTGTCAAATTACCGTGACATGACTCACGAGACTATGGAATTTATGAATTGCGACCGATTTATAATCTTCAATTTTAATTAAGTTTGTATATTTTCAGTTTCACTTTTACCGTTAAGAATTTGGTGTCTCTTATTAACTAAAATAAAGGAAAGTAATATAAGCAAATGTATTGTTATAGCCAAGTATGTAAAGTAAGTAATAAGACAGCCTGCACGCTTAATAAATAATCGACATAAACTGTCATTTGAAAATACAAACCTAAAAACAATAGACTAATGAAATAGTCGTCATTATACTGATCACTGAAACGTAGGTGAATAAGCAGTCTAATAAGACACAAACTCATCTCTATTTTATGTTGGGTAAACATAAATTAGGGAAGAAATTCCATGGGCTATAACTTGAATAACCATTAATCCGAAACTAAACATCAGGCGAGTAATGATAATGAATTGTTGATACATTTAATGTCGAGACGCAAATAATTCTCTCCAAAGTGCATGGCCGCCATATTTATTGAGTATTTTATTGTGTCGTTGGCGGAACGAACATCTGCGTGTCAAATTCCTGGGTGCCATGTGCAAGGCTGGTGGGAAACGAACCGTGCACACATGAGAAAAAAAAAGTTAAGTTTATTTGAAAATAGAAGGAATTATACATCGTTATTCGTTGCTATGACATACCTAACGTGGTTCTAAATAACCTGTGGTTTTATATAACCTTTTTTTTTTTATTTGCACCAAGTCTTTTGGATTTTATAGATTGTATTAAAAAATAAAATTCGATTTTCAAAATGTTTTTTCTTTTGATTGTTAGAATTCTTTTCGGTATATATTTAAATAGCTTTAATTGCAATACTCATGCCAAAACAAACCAATTTGCGAATAATATAGTAAAACGAATCATTCATTTAGTTCAACCTTCAAATTACGCATTTGTCAGGCCTGTTGAGCACAATTTTCATAAAAAAAGATCGTTAGCGTAACGCTGATAAATAAAGCATATTGTCATTACCGAAGCGTTGATAATACATTGAATAATCCGGAGCTTATGCGTTGGCGCCGTCACGTCAAATAATTAATTATCGATTATCAACCTTATACTTCATAGCTTTAAGCTGATAATTGAGCATATGCACTAGAAATGTCGTTACTAAGTGTCGCTTGTGGGACTAAGTTAAGCTTAACTATAGTTAAGTACGTGTAAAGTCTTTGAGCTCTTTTATTGAAGGCTCATCAGTTCCAATCTATACAGTATATACAGATATATACAGATAAATAAAATTGAAGTGTCTGTTTGTAATTCCAAAATTACAGCTTTTCACTAAATGCATATGAAAGTATACACGCTATTGACACTAAAAAACCAAGATTTAAAATTTTTCTTTTTCCGTCTGTCTGTTTGTTCCGGGTCATCTCTGTAACGGCTGGACGGATTTTAACGGGACTTTCACTGGTATGTAGCTGATGTTTCAAGGAGTAATTAAGGTTTAACTTAAATTACTTTAATTTATTAATAAAAACCGCGTCAATAAGGATGAAACTAAATCTACGCGGGTGAAACCGCGAGGCACAGTCAGTTAGTAGTGTAATAAAAATTTTTGTCATATTCTACTTAAAATGCGCTTGATGCGACTTCAATGAAATTGTAAACAAGCTTCCTATGTATAAAAATGTAACGGTTAAAAAAGGAAAGTTTACGGTCGAATTTAGAAACCTCTTCCTTTTTTAAAATCGCTTATAAAGACGACTATAAACTAGCACTTCTATTCCACTACAAACAAGATACTTTAGACGAAAACTGCGGTTTACGTCATCACAAGTGGGTGAAGTTCGGAATATGGAATTTAATTTTGAAATTCGAACCATAGATAATATAAAGGAAGAGGGTGGTTTTTTTTGTGCCGTCAGCTGTTGCGGAACCCGGCCCATTCGGCGCTGTACAAAAGCAACAAATAATGGAGATTTAACACAAATGCGACCCTTTTTTATACAACATGTTGTTTAAGGCAACCGAATGAATACTATATGAATGGAATATGGAATTATAATCTTGAATGTATCAATCAATTGGTTTTTATCTAAATTGCTACGTACATAGAGTTCTAGAACTCTTTATATTACTTTTAAAATAAAACATTATTCATAATATGTAGGTTAGGTAGTGAACATACATATGCTCACATTTGTATTCCCCGAAGGGGTAGGCAGAGGTGTTGTAATAACAATACCCACTTTTCACCGAATATGATGAAGTGCCAACGTGACAGGTGAGTCTATCGCCGTCTCACTATACATACGTCTTTGAATTACTTCTCAGACATATTCAAGTTTCGTCACGATGTATTCCTTCACCGTAAGTAAATCACGTGGTGAGAAATCACTGAATAAAATTTTTTGAAAATCTCATTGAAACAGGCCTCGCTGGGATTAGAACTTGCGTCGCTTGCGTAGCAGGCGACTACTCAGACCCCAAGGCCTCCACGGGTCTTCAAAGGCAAATCTATTAAAATTGCACGATTGTAAATCTATGCAAAGAAAATAACAACATTTCATCATAAGCAGGCCACAAAAAGATAAGCAAAACACACTAACAGTTAAATCAGCAAAAAATATGCTTATAAGCAGATATGAACGGATATTACACATGATATGGCATATCGAGATCCTATCAACGATGTTCCAAATCTGAATCCACACGGCAACGGACGGATGTGCGAAAAAAAGAATAAACGAAGATTTAAAAAAACATATCCGGACCAAGTGAGAAAGGATGTTCGATTTGACATTTTTTTAAAGAAAGAAAGAGTAAGCCAGTAATCGAGGAGTTCGATTCATGTTTTGAATATACGAGTACATATATATACAGATATCTAATGCATATGGAAGTATACACGATATTGAAACAGCAAAAGCAATTTGAAAAAAAAAACTCTTTCTGTTTGTTCCGGCTAATCTCCGAAACGACCAATTTTAACGGGAATTTCGCTGGCAGATAAATAATGAAACAAGGAGTAACTTAGGCTTCTTTTATTTCAAGAAAACATAAGGTTTCCGTGGGTCACCGATGAAATTAATACTACGTGGGTGAAGCCGCGGGGCACAGCTAGTAATACTATAAAACGTTCAAGAATGTCGAGTTCCTCATCGATTACTAAGAAATAACATCTACACTTTACAGAAATGCTTAATGCTTATATAACGAAGGCATGAAACGTGCGTTTGCGATTCGATTTTTGAAACTCAAAAATTCCAGAACAACACCTGCCAGTTGACAGATGTTCGTATTTCGAATACATTATCGGAAGGGCATAAATGTATAAAATTTGGGAGATTTTAAACGCACGCGCACGCACTTATTAACAGCTGACGGGGATAAATAAGAAAAAAGTTTTACCTGTTCACTGAGGAATTTTTGAATCAGCTGATGCCGACAGCTGTTCATTTTTTGTATAAAGTTTTTTTTAGTTATGTTATGTTATGTGTAACCTTTGTAATAAGTATCTCATTTTGCGTCAGTTAAGATCGTAAAGAAAATGTAAAATAAAAAAAATAATGGAATTTGCCAAACCAAGTCAGAATTTCGTATTTGCTATCATCACGACGAGTTAATCAGAATTCCATTCAACGGTCAACTTGCGTCACAAACACTATTAAGACCGTTGGCGGTTACATGTTTTTGCTATTTGTCTATTATTAGACAGGAATTTAGTATGTTTTTTTTAATTTTAATTTGAAACGGCCAAACAAACAAACCAGCCTAAAACTACAGTATTAAAGCAACTATACGAAAAGTAATGTAACTCAGTATGAAGGACAAGGGGATACCTCATGCATTTTGATTAAATAAATAGTTGATTGATTAAATAGATAAACACTGTTTTGAATTAGAATCTACATAATTCCAAAATAAAATAAAACTAATAGCCAAAATCGTAAATTAAGGCAAAATTGCGTTATTAAGAAAAAAAACATTTTTCAGAAGAAAATATTTTCAAATAAAGAATAACAATTCGCAAACATTTATACGAACGCTCCGTAAAGAGATCGCCGTTACATTCAAATTTCAAAAGAATTGTCCAGTACATTGAAAAGTTATTTAAAGCTCTATGGTTTATTTATAAGAGTAGCAAACAAAGGGTACTTCCTAGGGGAGCCGTCTGTTTTCTGTCCAAGGGCCTTCTGTTTATTAGCTCTTGTCTATGGCCCTTACGTCAAACGTGCCTTTGATAATTCAGTTGCAGCAAACCATTGTGAACCACTTAATCGATTGTGTTTTCTTTCAAGTTAATTTCAATAGACGTTAGTTATTTTATTTAGTGGGATCAATTACGTTATTTAAATTTATATTTACCCCAATAGAAAAATGCAGAAAAAATACATAATAGCTATGGTATTACAAAATGAATTCGAAATTCGAATCAAATAACATTAATTTTGAATTCCGAAACTTGATTTAACATCTCAAAATTACGTATCCTATGTTAACCTTTTCTGCAATTATTTAAAAAATAAAACAGTATCAATCCGAAGGGTTAGAGCATCGATCAAGCATCATAATTAACAGTCTTATGATACTGGCAGCGTATAATTAAATGATAGCTCCGGTAATAATCATTATTGTGTTTAATTTAATGATACAGGCCAATGATTAATGTGTCAATTGTATTATAATCTCGTTTTCTCTCGCTAAGGATAGTTAAATTGATTATTAGTTGAAGTTAATCAATCTGTTTGCCGAATATATTCCCATGAATCTCATACGTCCATTGTGTTTTGTGATAGATCAACGTAATAGCTATTAATAAGCATATGATTAGATATTGTAATAGGTGGGATACGAACTTTATCATCTATATCTATACTGTCTATACAGATAAATAAAATTGAAGTGTCTGTTTGTAATTCCAAAATTACAGCTTTTCACTAAATGCATAGTCAAAGTCAAAGTCAAAAATATCTTTATTCGATTAGACTTTATACAAAGCACTTTCAAATCGTCAGAATGACACAATTTACAGGATTATACATGCTACCGCCAGGTTCGGAAGGTTGCTTTTACTGAGAAGAACCTGGCAAGACATTTGGTCAATTATTCGACAAGGCATATGAAAGTATACACGCTACGGACACTAAAATACCAAGTTTTAAAATTTTCTCTGTCTGTCTGTCTGTCTGTTTGTTCCGGGTAATCTCTAAAACGGTTGGACGGATTTTAATGGGACTTTTATTTATTAAAAATATTAGGGTTCCGCGATTATAAGGATGAAACTAAATCTACGCGGGTGAAAGAAAGTTGGAATTTGATTAACGGAATCCTAAGTTTAGATCTTGAGGCATTAGCTTTAAATACTTGATGAACAGGCGTATTTAGTGACGGGTAATCGACACAGAACAAAATTATTGCAATTTTATTGACGTAAAAGCCCAAAGGAGTGCCTTGTTCATTTAAAAAAACACACCATATTTTACGAGTTATTTTATGATGGCAATACGGTAGCACTCTTAGTAATTGGTCATTACATAGTTTGGGGTTGGGTTTTACACCCCTTGTGTTTACAACGATATTTCATTGTCTAATATATATAAAAATGAATTGCCGGTCGTTAGTTTCGCTAAAACTTGAGAATGGCTGGACCGATTTGGGTAATTTTGGTCTAGATATATTTGTGAAAGTTCAGGGAAGGTAAAAAGAGTAAGGTAAAGGAAAAGGTGATACGAAGTTCACCGGATCAGAGGCCTTACCACAACCTCTTATTGCCATCATAGTTCTACTGTGTTACAGTGACAGACTTATACACGTCATATACATCTGTCTCATAATAAGAGTTGAGCTATCATGGCAATAAATGACCTCTTATTAGGTAGGGTCCTGGATAGTACTCAATATATTTTTCATGTCTTATCTTGTTTGTGGCATTATTGTTGCCCGGAAGCACGTCGACCCTTGGGATCGTGCAGCCCTTGCCCTAATGCTCTACGTATCTGACTCCTCAAATACTCCCTGAACAAGCCGGCAAATCTTACCCATGGGGAAGAGCTTGTAGTCTTCTGGTTTCGGATACGCCTTACCCAGTAGGTCCACTCGCCATTTGGCCGGTGCGTTTTTCATGTCTAGACTTCAGTCACCTACTTAATTACCTAAATTTTCATTAACAAACATTTTTATTGTGGCTTTTCTAACAACGTTCACAAAGTGGTTGCATGTCAAGAACACTTAGCTGCTCAAAAAGGTTTCTATTTAACGAGGAACATCATACATTATACCATTATGATTTTAATTAGGTAAATGGTCGAGGGGTGATATGATCAGATACCATTGTTAATAGCTCATGTTCATTCGATTCTCGCAATGAGTTTACTTAAGGAAGCGTACATTTTAAATGAGCTGTCTGAACACTTTCAATGAAAAAGTTCTAAGAATACTTTTGATAAATGAATCTTCATTGGTTTAAATATTTAAGCGATGCAGTATTAGATAGATCACGTTTTGCAGAACTTGACTTCGCAGTAGTAAGACCCATAATTAGGTCTAACAATTCTTTCGATTTTTTTCTAATGGCTACAGTTTAAATTCAGCTCAATGCATCCCACTGCTGGACAAAGGACTTCTCATTCTTCCTATGGGTGGAGTTCTCCGTTATAATTCATTTGAATCAAATATATTTTGATATTCTGAGATATTCATAAAGCAGATTAATCTGTTTTTTTTATTTCGATCTTCCAGAAAAACAACCTATACTTTCTCTTTTAAAGATTTTCTTTTGATACCAATGTACCGCGATAAGCTAAGCCTATTAAATTAATTATTATTGGTCCTCAATTGGCCGGATGTGCCGCCATATTTTAAATTTGATCGCGATCCGAATGATTCGACCGCACTTGGTTTCCGGTGTTCTTAAGAGTCTTTCGGTGTGACATTATGAATTGATGTCTTTAGTGGTTTATTGAAGGTTCAAATTTGTATAGCGTGTTTGCAGCATGACTTTTTATCCGTGAGAGAATTTTCTGAACCGTAAAGTACTATCGAATATTGTCTATCTATAGTCTTTTTAGATGTATTTGGAAGTGAAGTGCACAGTTCTCTGAAAGTAGAGGTGTCGAGATTAATTTATCTATATCTATACATCTATACAGATAAATAAAATTGAAGTGTCTGATTGTAATTCCAAAATAACAGCTTTTCACTAAATGCATATGAAAATATACACGCTGCTGACACTAAAAACCATGTTTTTAATTTTTTCTCTGTCTGTTTGTTCCGGGTAATCTCTGAAACAGCTGGACCGATTTTAAAGGGACTTTCACTGGCAGGTAGCTGTTGTTTCAAGGAGTAACTTAGGCTATTTTTATTTATTAAAATTATTAGGGCTCCGCGACAATAAGGATGAAACTAAATCTACGCGGGTGAAACCGCGGGGCACAGTTAGTTTAAATAATAAAGTGTTTATTAAAAACAAACTTATACACTTTTAAACTAAATTACGGCTTTGTCTGCTTGTAGTATATTATTCATACATACATACATATGCTCACGCCTGAATTCCTCGAAGGGGTCCTGAATTCAATCCATAACTTTTGGTGTATCTGACAAACGAATGCAATTAGGTATGGGTAATATATCATTGAAGTACCTACTAATACTTTTCTACGATCGTCATTATAGGGGTTAAGTGAGGATAATTACGTACAAATTGGAGACAGTTCTTAACAGAATTACACGGTCAAGTTGGTAAACACGAATATTTCAATGGCCTGGCCACTGTTATTGACACACTTATAACTTTAAAGCAAGTTTGTAATGCTGACGATTCTACACTTCCGTTTTTAAGTGAATCATGGTTCACTTATTCGTAAACATATTCAGAAGTAGATGTCTGTTATAGGTATATTTACTTTCTGCCGTAGTAGAATGATGAGTTTTCAGGCTTTTGCACCAATCTACCTTACGGCTAACTACACGATTGATTCACATTTAAGTTAAAGTATTTAGGATTTTGCGAGTTCTTAGAACAAGGCTTTATAATAATCCTTCAAATTCCATTTCAGATCTTGACAACTCTGTCATAATTTCACTTGTGGAAATTTTGAAAATATGCAATGGTTTCAAACATTGACCTCTTAATATCAGGTATCACAGCATAACATATTTGACTAACTACAAAGCTACTAACTGGGAGCCAACTATGATCGTTCTTAGCTTTGGCGGATAATATTACGATACCAAAATGAAACATCATAGCTCAGAAGTCCTTAATACGCTCTGCTTAAACCCATGATGGTAGGCCGCAGCTCAGATTAGTCACAACATTGTGGGATAGTCGATAACGTCCAGTGGTTAGTCATCGTCTTGGGCACACGTACAAAGCGTTTAATTTATTACACGTATATAGAAGTTCGGCCATTGAATCACAAATTTTCGCCACGAACTTGATCAAAGTAAAAAAAATAATTTGAATACGTCGCTGACCCTGTCTTGGGAATAGACAATCGCGTCTATCTAGCTCTAGTCTGACTTGTTTCAATGGTTTATTCAATACCTAAGCCTTTTTATATATTTATGATCTAAAATTATGATAAGTAGGTACTTTTATTTCCTCGTAACAAGATTCAAGGCCGCTGAAATAACTTGGATAGACCCTACTCCTCTAAAAGATATCTAAATAATATTTTAATTTTCATTTAAGTTATTGTAAATTAATCGTCTGGTGTGTCTTTAAGGCCTGTTGCTTAAACAATTCAAATTCGAGTCACTACCATAATTACATCCGCCATTTTTTTTGTACAAGACGGTCACATTCGCTTTGCCATTGTGTTCAATGGCCATCACTAGCCTTGTATTAAATACTTTTACACAATCATCGTCAATCTGATAAGTAGATGACGACAAAACCAGGGTGCAAGTTAATCTCTCATGAGCTATGACGGCTCAGAAAAAAAAGTGGGGATAACTTCACATGTTTTTCAAATTCAAATTCAAATTCAAATTCAAATTTTTGTTCTCGCTACCTCTATCAAAGACCCAAAAAATTACTACCTACTGCCCATTCATGGTCAACATGGCACAATTGCTATTGCGCATTTAAGTCGATCAGCGAAGTTAAGCAACCCTTGGGTTACCAAGGGAATTCCTTCATTGCCTCGGAGAGCACGTCGCGTCGGTCCCGGTTGCCAATTTAACATCTTTGACGATCGTTACAGGTCAGTCGGAGGCTTTAGGCAGTCTGTCAACTGGTTTAACCCAGATTACCGATTGTCCTCGAAAAAGGGGTTGCGACGGTCAGACGCTTACTATAAAAATCAGGTGATCCACCACATTGGGTTGAATCAAGTGCCCAACAATATATGGAATAAGGCCAGGGAGATGATGATCCATGGTCATCGCTCATAACTCGTGATTCTTGTGACGGCACCTCCTACTAATATTAAAAATATATAGGTAGGTACAATCCGTCAGTTAAATTCCATAATGCAATTGACTGGATAGTATATCATTAGGACGTAAACCGATATTGTTTTACCGTAACCAAATTACTGCCGTGGGTGTTTCACCGACATTTTTGGCGAGTAATGCCTGCCATCCCCAAAATAATAGGCTTGATAATCCTTTTTATTGTTTCGGCGTTCCCACGGCCGATGCACGCGAGCGGATTTTTTGTATTTACTTTTTTTAAACATCCGTGCCTCGGGCGTTAAGGAGTCGAGCCTTTATTTGATGGTAGTTTGATAGCTGGTTACTGAGGTAGTGAATAGTGATAAAGTATCATTAGGGTATTATTATCTGTTGCTTGGTGCGTAAGCGCATTCGGACGTGTACGTAACTAGCGTGATTTATTATAACGCTCGGATGTACGTCCTCTAATTGGAGTAGTTCACGTTGTTTTAAAATTACCGTTAATTACCTAAACGTTTTTTTGCAGCTAGTTTTAGTGTGTTCGAATTTGAAAGAGTAATTTAGACACTATTTCACTTTTATTTTATGACGAATGAAGTGATATTTACCCTATTTCTAAGACTCCGCTGTCCCTACGTCTGTCTGTCTGTCTGTCACCAGGCTGCATCTCATGACGGTTCACGGTGATAGTTAGACATTAGAAATTTTCACAGATGATGTATTTATGCTGCCACTATAACAAGAATAATACTAAAAAAGCAGAAAAAAAATATATTTAAGGGCGCTCCCACTCCCAAACCTGTTTTTTGCACTTGGACGATTCTTAAGTCTGTTCGAGATAAATGTTTTTGTCATCGAGACATACACCGTTGCATGGATATATTCACCGTACCTAAGACTACTTAACTATATTTTGCAAGCCTACATTCAACCGGTTTGGCGATGATTCGCCGGTCTCGCATACTAAATTGTCGACGAGCCTATTATCTTGGGAAGCATTTCGTTTGAAGTTATGTAAATTGGGATGCTTGAATTTCATTCTAGTTAGCAGTTATGGATACTTGGAAACACTTGGATAGTTTAAAACATACTTTGTATCACATACCGTCATGTTACAATGTAACTAGAAGTTAAAGTACAAAATGATGTTTTGAATTTTTTTTTTTTATATTACTTTGGTTGTTTGAATGATAATATTATAAGAGCGCCAACCTCAAATGCGCAGTAGGTACTCATTTTGCGAGTCTGTCTGTATGGCGTGACGAGGATAAACTACATGCGCAGTTACCACCCACAGTTTTCGCTTAGCGCTCATAAATAATGACGGCACCATAGGTACTAGTTAGATATTATGTCATCATGTGTGCCATCTCTTTGACCTTCTTATACGACATGACAGACACCTTCTCTTTAACTTGTCCCATGTATGTTAGCCTTGGTCTTCCTCTTCCTCTCTTCCCTTATATTATGTTTTTAAAGAAGCTGTCATGAATTACTGTGAACAGAGAATAATGTAATGTTGGATACAATACAATATACATGTAATTGTTTATTACTGGTTGTATTGTGCGTTGACAGCGACATAAAGAAATAATAAAATACCGTCGATTGAAAAGGCTTATAATTATTGAATTAAACAGTTGATTAGTGTCCATATTAAGCGGTACAGGTGTCTAGTTAGTGATGCGTAGGCGATGTAGGTGCGGTAACCCCTAAAGTTGGTTAATTTTACATATTGCCCACTCTCACGTTGGACGGTGGCAAGGCAAGTGTTTTATCTGTGGCTAAATTATTATAATGAGTTACGTTGAGTTTCTTTATGATTTGCTAGAGGTAAGTTTCTCTTTGATTAATACATATTTTGCAGTATGATTCGTTATCAGCAATAACAATGTTTTTTCGTAAAATTAAACCTTACAAAAATTTACGATTAAGGGATCACATGGGAATTTTATTTGTAACTACCTGTGCCCCACGGTTTCTACCACGTAGATTTAGTTTCATCCTTATAGTCGCGGAACCTTAATATTTTTAATAAATAAAAATTACTCCTTGAAACATCAGCTACCTGCCAGTGAAAGTCCCGTTAAAATCGGTGCAGCCGTTTCAGAGATTACCCGGAACAGACAGAAAGACGGAGAAAATTTTTAAAACATGGCTTTTTTGTGTCAAATATGTAATATATCAGTTCAGACGAAATAAAATCTGCGTACAATTGTAAAACAAAACAAAATATTTAAACGTCGATGTACTTATCATTGAAATTACTTTAAACAGTTATTATACCGATAACTTACCTACTTTGCCAATTTGATTATAATAATGTTCAACAATTTATATAAACAATTCGAATATAAAAATGGAATAACATACTTCAAATAATTAAAATTTTGATCAAGTCTCTTTTTTTTAAATATATTTTTTTATTAATACAAAGTCGGATTTGGAACCAAGTCCTTTCGTTTTATCGTGGTTAATGTTTTATCATGATCGAAATGCCACTTAGATTACAGGCCCCCAACAACCATTAAATGCTCTACCCTCTGTCTCTAGGGGTATTAAAGCTAAGCTTCGTTCACTTTTTTTTTTTTTTTTGGATATGGTCTCTCGCAGTTGGTAGGGGGGAGTTACCTCCACTGCTTAACCGGACTATAGGGCGAGACCCAAGGGCCTCCAGCCGAGCTTAAACTTAAATACTAAGCAACACAGCTAAGGGCGCCCCGGTGCGGGGCTCGGACCTCGGCTTAGGGCGTTGCTGGGGGATGAGCTAGGGAGCTGGATCTGAGTTGTATGATTTAGGGACGTGTTTAAGGCTAGTGGCTCGGCGCGCGCCGGCCCTAGCAGGGGACGGGGGGGACGATGACGTAGAGTTCGCGACGAGCCTCGCCGGCGAGGACGGAACAATGGTCGGTTTGGTGTGTGCTTTTGAGACATTGCTTGCTGAAGCAATGTGATATCGTCGTCAGGGTCAAGGAGAACGTGCCTCGGACGGCGTCGGGAGGAGATACGAGATGGGGTATATCGGGCGGCCGATACGATTAGTGGGTTCGGGTGTTTTTCGGCAGATTCGAAAAAGCGCTTAGAGGCTCTTTTCATGAACTGCTTGATGGTGGGAATTTTGAAGTCTACATGGAGTTGACTATTGCGAACATACCACGGGACTCCCGCGGCCTTTCGCAAGAATTTGTTTTGGAGGACCTGCATTCTATGGATGTTAGAGCTGGCCGTGTGTGCGAAAACAACACTGGCGTATGTCATTATGGGACGGATGCACGAGAGGTAAATTCTCAACTTGGACTTAAGTGACAATTTGCTCCGTGCATTTAGTAGGTAATGGAGTCGACCAAGGGCAAAGGAAGCACGTGACCGTACTTTCTTTGTGTGGGATGCAAAGGACAACCTTTGGTCGAGGATGACGCCTAGGTATTTGGCCGTGGATTCCCAGGGAATTGGCTGGCCGAACATGGTTACAGAAGGCGGAGGATCGTGATATCGGTCGCCAGAGCGGCAGAAGAGGACAGCTGCGCTCTTATCTGGGTTGACTTCAAATCTCCATTTCCGAAACCATTTGCCGAGGGCATTGGCTGCGGTTTGGAGATGTTTGGCGATCGTATGACGGTCTCTGCCTCTATAGTAGATAGCCGTGTCATCGGCGAAGAGAGCTAGATCGGCATTGGGACTTTTGGGGATGTCGCTGGTGTACAGCGTGAAAAGTAGTGGGGAGAGCACGGAGCCTTGGGGAACTCCAGCACGAATACGGCGAGGGGAGGATAATGAGCCCTCGATGCGATATTGGAAGGTGCGATTCGATAAGAAGTCTCGTATGATGAGCACGAGTCTGTCAGGCACACCGATTTGGTAAAGCTTATATAATAGGCCATTGTGCCAAACTTTATCGAATGCTTTCGCTATATCGAAGAATAGGACGCCCGTTTGCTGTTTGGCTTGGAACCCCGCACTTATGTGTTCAACGATGCGGTGCACCTGTTGAACACACGAGTGCTTGGTTCGGAAGCCAAACTGCTCATTCGGGATAAGTTTGTGGGATTCAGCGAAGTCCTTAAGTCTTTTGAAGATCAACCTTTCGTAGATCTTCGCGAGAGTTTTAAGGAGACTAATGGGGCGATAACTAGTGGATTCGGATTTGGGTTTACCAGGTTTTGGTATCCCTATGACAACTGCTTCTTTCCACGATTGTGGGAAGATGTTGTTTGAAAGGGCAGCGTTAAAAATGGCTGTCAGGAAAACAATGATGTGGAGGGGAAAGAGTTTGACAACTTTATTTGTTATCCCGTCGGAGCCAGGAGACTTCCTAGGGTTGAGATCTTTGATGAGGGATTGAACCTCATCGACTGTAACTACTGGGAGTGGATTGTCTGGGTCCTCTATTGGGGGCTGAGCTACCCTTCGTTCGACCTCGGCGTCCACCTTTGTGAGATGGGCCATGTCTACTTGTTGGGAGCTGGGAGAACATTGGGATTCTAGATTGTCGGCTAGACATTCGGTCTTTTCGTCGTCGTCGAAGGCGGGACTACGGCCAGGACGATTAAGAGGAGGGATGCCGCAGGCTTCTTTGACTCTGAGCTTGCGTTGCAAGTGCCAGAAAGCCTGGTGATTAGGGGTAAGGTTAGCCAAGAAGTTGTCCCAGCGAGCTTCCCTCATTTCATTCATGCGCCTTCTTACTTTGGCTTGTAAGTGGTTCATGAATGATCGGTTGGCTGCTGTGGGGTAAGTCCTGTAGGCTCGGATAGCCGCGTTTTTCTCCGTCACCAGTTCGCGTACATCGTCCGGCAGCCTCCAGCGATGGTCGTCCATCGCTGGGACCTGCCGGGAGCAGTTGTTGACTGCTGATTGTACGTGACTGGTGAGGGAGTCAATTGCGTTCACCGTGTCTACAATGGAAGTTGGGGTCGGTTCGGGGAAGGGCAAGGGAGTAGACTTGAGGTTTTCCTCTAGTTTCCTCCAGTTAGTTGCCGTTTTCATGGGGGTGGGAGTACTCGAGTCAGGGGGACCTGTGCGGGGGGTAAGACTGAGTACAACGGGACGGTGATCGGAGTCAAGCTCGTCTATCGATTCCATAGAATTTAAACGAAGGTTTATATTCTTTAGAATCGCCAGGTCGAGAACGTCCGGACGGTGGTCTATAATAGCTGGGTAATGCGTCGGATGCATGGGAGCTATAACGTCGAAGTTATGGATGCTACTGAGGTAATTGAGTTGATTACCTCTGGAATTTCGAGTGCGGCTATTCCACGACTCGTGTTTGGCGTTTAGGTCTCCTGCCACGATGACAGAGTTGCCTAAGCTAAGAAGTTTTACGATATCAGGAGCGATATCGCCTTGTTTGTTGGGTGCGATGTATGCCGAAACTATTATGATTGGTTCGTGTCCAGTCATGCCTAGCCGACATATTGATGTCTCGATTTGAGAGAGGTTGGGGGGATCCATAGGAATGCAGTAAAGAGATCTTTTATAATAGATGAGGGTGCCTCCTTTGGCGGAGTGGGTTCTATCGTTGCGTACTATTTGATAGTTCGCAATTTTGGGATCGCGGTTGGAGGGTTTGAGGAAGGTCTCTTGGAGGAGAAAGATGTCTAATTGGTGTTGGCGGAGGAAGGTAGCGATCTCGTCGCGTTGGGTGTTAGTGCCATTGGCATTAAAGAACCCTACTTTGAGGGACCTGGGTTTGATTTTTCCTCCTAGGTTGTGGTTCTCCATTATTGGACCGTACCAAAGAAAGAGGTGAGGGCTGTGGTTACGTGAGCGAACTTGCTCATCGTAGCCATGACGGAGGCAATATTACCGCGTGAGGCGCGGAGTTGCTCGGCCATCTGGTTCAAGCTGTGGATGTCAACCGCGTGGAATAATTGGCTCAGATAAGCCATATTATCGCCAGTCGCGGTGGCTTCCGGGGCTTGGGGAGAGGGACCCTTAGGGGTGGGTGCCAGAGGGGCTGCTGGCGAGCGGGGAGCTGCCGCGGGAGGAGGGCCTTTTGGCTTAGGGGGTTGCACGGTGGGAATGGCCATTAATGGGGGGATGACCGTGGGCTGGGGAGCTCTTGGAAGAGCGAGTTTGGGGAATGCGCGCTGATGGTTCAGTGCGTTCCAGGGGGAAGGTCTTTGGGGACTAAGGCGCTCGGGGAGAGCGGAGGAAGGGAGGTTTTCCCTGGTGTTGCGAGCTTGAACTCGCTTTACCATTTTGGGGTGAGGACGAGGGGCTTTCGGACAGCCGCGATAATTCGCAGGGTGGCCCGATTGACCGCACAGAACGCAACTAGGCGGCTCTGTGCAGAGTGAGGTATCTTTGGGACGGGGGCAATCACTTGTGCCGTGGTCACCTAGGCACTTAACGCACCTGGGTACCGCAAAGCAATTGCGGGAAGAGTGGCCATATAACTGGCACTTGTGACATTGGCCGATTTGGCCGCGTTTGTTGGGGGCTTCGACCTTTAAGCCAGATAAATGGCATACGGTCTTAATATTGTAGATGTTTTTTCCGGCGGGGGAGTGCTTACATACGACAAAAACCATGTCGTATATTGCACTGTTGCGGGCGCCGTGCATGCGATGCACCTCTAGGGCGGGGATATTTTGCGATTGAAGATCGCTGAGAATAGACTTCTCGTCTATTTCCTTTGGGATGCCGCGGATTACGACGCGGAGAAGACGATCTTCAGGGAGGTCGTAGGAGTGGAAGGCTACTTTCCTAGCCTGTAACATTTTGGTCAGAGACCTGAAATCGGTGGATGTAGGCACCGAGACTTTTATGCCATTGGCGGTGGTTCGGGCGTTTGTATAAGCAATGCGATTGGCATTGCACCACGCCGAGACGTCGGTCCACTTCGCCTTATCTTGGATGAAGATAGGCGGTGGGATGGGCTCTTTCCTCGAAGATGAGGCTATGGACTGAGGGGGTGGGATGACGTCAGATCGGTTTCCCTCTGAGGGAGTGACCGTCTGCGAGGACAGGGAGGCAGTGGGCTTTTCAGAAGTCTTGAGTGACTTCGCCGGGGTCTGGGCAGCAGAAGCTTTGGTCTTGAGAGACCGCTTCTTCCTTCGCCCTAGAACGACATTGAAGTCGTCGTCAGCGGAAGAGTTGGAGTCCGAGTTGGACTCAGAGGCCATGTCCGCGTCGATAATGACGGGACGGCTGGGAGGGCAATCGGGACTTGCCGGGGACTCTTCGAACCTCATTGGGTTCGGTTTGAGAGGGACAGAGGGCGCTGCAGGGGCGTAAGTAGAGGGCTCAATGGCCGGGGAGGGGCATGGTTCGCCGCAATATTTGGCGAGGTCCTCTGGAGAGAGGACCGAGCTGGCTACGGCCTGGTTGGCCGGGATCTTTAGAAGTGCCCGAAGAAGGGCATGGAGATTGGGGTCGGCCATTTTGGGAATGGCAACAAAATGGGGGAGCAAAAATACCGCGCGGTATTTATTTTATTGATTTTCGCGCCTAATCCCCAGGTTGGACTGGCCTGGGGTTGTGTGCGTGTGTGTTAGTCCCTCACTGCCGGGGGTAGGCAGTTAGGGTTGAGTAGGGTGTGCCCTAAGCTTGTGATCCCGCTGCCAATCTTAATGTGCAGACGGGTTCCTAACAGCCTTAGTGCAGAGGAGTACTTTTAGCCGAAGCTTAAAGCAACCAAACAACACTAAGGAATGGGATGGTAGGGAAAGGGTAGGGTGGGAGGGAGGAGATGGCTAGCGTCGGCGAGGGAAGCCCCCAAGGCCGGTGGTTCTAGCCCCGTCCGATTTGTGTTTTTGCCCTGAGGGGGCAAAAACGGGTGTATCGGGTCCACACCCCACTCGGCTTCGTTGGCACCGCTAGGTATCCACCGAGGACCACCAAACAGTGGTTTTTACCTTAAGGGTCACAACTAGCGAGACTTGTCTCACACAGAAACAGAGATGGCCGAAACCCGCCTTGAAAAAGGCAAGTTCGGCGAAGGGTTCGGTGCGCAGGTAGCAGCACGCAGGTAGCAGCGGGCGGCGACTGGACAATGGGCAGCGGCGGAGCGCGGCAGGAGAGCGCTTCGAGACGTCCGTACGGGGCGGAGGTCGGAGCGCGAGTGCTTCGTTCACACGGCGCATGGACAATAAAAGTAAACGATTCCATGAACACTATCTTAATGCCCCATTGTGATAATTAGATGTATATAATGTTTTACAATACTGACATATGTATGTGCATATCTATATGTATGTGCATAGCTATAGGAAAAAACTAGCTGTGGTTCGCAGTTTCACCCGCGTAGATTTTCATTCGCGGAAAGTTTTTTTTTAATTAAAGGTAGTCTTATGTTACTTCCTTGTAATACCAACCACCTGACAGTGAAAGTCCATCAATCCAAAGCCATCTGAAAGCACAAACAGACAGACCTACAGAGATTTTTTTACCGTGTATACTTTCATAGTCTTTTATAGCCTTTACTGAAAAGCTGTTAATTTGGAATTACACACTGACACTTTTATTTATCTGTATGTATATGTATATAGATAATAATTCGCCATCTTGAATATTCGTTTTAATAACACTTACTTACCTGCTTACCGTTATATCTTTCACCTTTCTATACCTACAGATTTCCTATGCTTATTATGTTATTAAATAAACCTGCCAAAATAATAATTTCTTACACACGGCCTTAATTAAAAGACAAGTCAAATAATTACCTAAGTAAATAAAATATCTCTTATTTTAAACTAGCTGTGCTCCGCTGTTTCACCCGCGTAGATTTAGTTTCATCCTTATTGTCGCGGAACCCGAATATTTTTAATAAATAAAAGTTACTCCTTGAAACATCAGCTATCTACCAGTGAAAGTCCCGTTAAAATCCGTCTAGCCGTTTCAGAGATTACCCGGAACAAACAGACAGACGGACAGACAGACAGAGAAAATTTTTAATACTTGGTTTTTTAGTGTCAGTATCGTGTATACTTTCATATGCATTTAGTGAAAAGCTGTTATTTTGGAATTACAAACAGACACTTCAATTTTATTTATCTGTATAGATGTAAGTTGAATAATAGCATTTAATAAACACTGCATTCTTTTAACCTAGTAAGTTAAGCTCAAATTTTTCTTCCAAATTAAATCCTTGTCGATTTTTTCTAATCTACGTGTTACAAGAACTCGATCCATCGTGTTCTGTAAAGGGTATCCCACATTCTCCACATAGCTATCATATTCTTACCGGCTTGTAGCGTCACAGTATATCAATACTAACAGTAGCTTAACTACCAGTAAATAACCTATTTAAGGATTAGCTATAGGTATTAGATAGCCTTAAAAAGACAAACAAAAGCGAGTATATTTATTGTTTTTAACCGACTTAAAAAAAAGGAGGATGTTATCAATTCGACTGTGAGCTCATATTTTTTGAATAAAAAATGTGTTTCAGAACGTATTTCTTATGTTTTGCAAGTTTGTTTTTTTAAATGTGAAGGCTAGCCTGGTTTTGGTGATCAGATCAGATTCAGATGAACTCTACCTGTCAATCATAGCTTATTAATCTATACATCTATTCTTCAATACATCTATATTCTTTAAATTCTATTCTATGCACATACTTAAATAAAATTGAAGTGTTTGTTTGTAATTCCAAAATAACAGTTTTTCACTATATGCATATGAAAGTATACACGGTACATAAAAACACATTTTTTAATTTTTTTTCTTTTTCTGTCTATCTGTCTGTCTGTTAGTTCCGGGTAATCTCTGAAACGACTGGACCGATTTTACGGGACTTTCACTGGCAGGTAGCTGATGCTTCAAGGAGTAACTTAGACTACTTTTAATTATATAAATAGAGTGGTGGATTGGAGTATAGATAATAAACTACTATTTAATATTGCTAATTGTTCAGTGATGTCATTCAGTCGCGCGCGCGCTTCTCGGCATCACCAGTATCACATGCAAGGGACACCGCTCCAGCGGGTAACTGAGGTGAGAGACTTGGGGATTACATTTACCACTGATTTAAACTTTCGTAATCATATTGTTCACACATGCAGGAAGGCCTACCGTAACTTAGGGTTTGTATTGAGACAAGCAGGAGACTTTAACAATATTGGGGCTTTGAAGGCATTGTATGAGGCCTTAGTTAAAAGTCACCTGGAATGCAACGCCGTGATTTGGTCTCCGCACGAGGTCAAGTATAAATTGATGTTGGAACGTATCCAGAATAAATTTACCAGGTTCCTATATTCAAACAGTGCGGCATATATCCTGGATATCCACTGTTGTATCCTAATTTATTTGTTCTGGGTATGGTGGGATACTGTAAGGTGGAATTAAGGAGGGAACTTGCACTGGCCACCTATTTACTTCAGGTGATGCGGGGTAAGGTTCACAACCCAGCCGTGTTGGCAGAGCTATGCCTGTGTGTGCCGCAGGCTTTCCTGGATAGGCGACGGAAGCCACCGTTGTTGGATGTCCCTCGTGCGCGCACCAATTTATCGAAATGCGCGCCTATGACGCGGGCGCTGCGTACACTGAATGCAGTCGCATCGCGGGTGGACTTGTTTTCGGGCTCATTGAACGACTTCACATGGGCCACAATATTATATTTAGGTGTAGGTTAAGATTTTATTAGAATTAAGCAATATTATAAGATTATTTTGTATTCCATCGCATTAGGTTCATAAATATCTGTAATGATGGTTTATAAATGATGATGAATAAATAAATAAATAAATTATTAAAAATATTAGGGTTCCGCGACAATAAAGATGAAATTAAATCTACGCGGGTAAACCGCGGGGCACAGCTAGTTTATAAGAAGTTTGTACTCTGGGTACCACAAAACAGAATATAATAAAACAATGAATTACTTACAAACACACAAATATAACAGCTTTGTAGCTATAATATCATAGTTGACTTACTGATCGTTTCAATGTATTATGTCGATACTATTTCTCGGTAACTCCCAAACGGAACATGTTACAACCTGTTAAAAAGCCTTCTCAAGACTAGAATACGTAATGATAAACTACTTCCTACTAAATACTTAAATTTATTCATTAAAATACACCATTCAGAGGAAGTGGTGGACCGTTAAGTCAGTTTTTATGGAATAAATGAGTAGGCACGTAGGTGTAGTACCTGCGATGTGTTTTTGGTCATTAATTTTAACCTTTTAAGGAAGGTCGTATTGGTAAAAAGGCTTCGTTTTCGATCGTTTCTTACCTAGATTAGTCTAGCCTTAACGTATTAATTCGGTATTTGTTCGATAATTTGTCTTTTCTATCCGGGATATAAAATAGTTTTGTAGTCACTGTGCATATTTTAAGAGTCTAACAACCTAACTTACTTTATTTTACACAAGCGGTTTCACCCGCGTAGTTCCCGTTCCAATAGGAGCACGGAGTTAAAATATAGCCTATATTAATCAATGATCAAGTAGCATTCAACTGGTGACAGAATTTTTAAAATCGGTCTACCTTTTGAGCCACTTCGTTACTAAAATACAAACCTTTATAATATTAGTATGGATTTTTATGTGGACTGTAAATGATCAATTTCACTAAGCCAGTTAAGCCACCACCGTCTTGAAATCAAAATGTCAAATTGCGCAACTGATTCAGGTTAAGTTGTAGAAAATGTAGAATGTACATTATGAATGTTGTCAATGCGGCGAAGTTAGCCCATTGCAGTTACTGTTGATGTTCAAGGAAGGAGCTTAATTACTTATCATTGCGTTTGCATTTCACAATTTTGCCTGAGTATTTTTACTTCATACATGTATCCTATATCTACCGTCTTCTAGTGTTATTAACTATTTTATCATTTGAAAATACTCTTAGCTGTGTAGAGAATAAATTGATTGGATTAAGAACTTACATTTTTCGAAAATAGTAAGACTTAAGTATCAAGCAAGAAAGCTAGACAGAGCTTTCAAGTATAACCTATAAAACAAAAACGAACCTCCCCATAGCAGACCTAAATATGTTCACTGTCTGAGTGACCAGTAATTGAAAATGAAAATGAAAATGAAAATGATTTATTCAGTTTAGGCCCTGGTAAGGCACTTATGAACGTCGAGGAATCTACCACCGGTTCGGAAACTAGCCTTCTGAGAAGAACCGGCAAGAAACTCAGCTGGCATCATGTACATTTCATTACACAGTAAAATAATAATAATTACAAAAAAAAAAACATCATAAATTATTCACAATAGTGAAAATTGTATCAGCATGCATGTGTAAAAAATAATAATTAAAAACGTAAAAACAATACCAAATGATTTACATATCATGTTTGCATACCATGTCATTGCCAGGAGCTACTTGTGCAGAGTTTTAATTCCATATGTCTTTATCATTTATGTAATCCGAAATTGTATAATAAGCTTTCTTCATCAGTACAGTTTTAATGTGTGTCTTAAATTTATCATAATTTAACGCGTTTATTGACTGTGGGATTTTATTGTAGAAACGAACACAATTCCCCATGAATGATTTATTTACCTTTGCTAACCTGAATCTAGGAGCTACAATTTTGTGTTTATTTCGTGTTGAAATTGAATGAATGTCCGAGTTTAAATTGAATAGATGAATATTTTTTTTCATGTATAGCAAATTCTCATAAATGTACAGTGACGGTAGGGTGAGAATATTTATTTCTTTAAATTTATCTCTAAGAGAATCTCGGGGGTCCAGCGAGTATATTGCCTTGATGGCTCTCTTTTGAAGTATAAAAATTGAATCTAAGTCTGTTGCGGAACCCCATAACAATACGCCATATGACATGACACTATGAAAGTAAGCGTAGTAGACTAATCTAGCAGTATCAATATCCGTCATTTGTTTAATTTTTCTAACCGCAAACGCAGCTGAACTAAGCTTTTTTGACAATGCTTCAATATGGGCGCCCCATTGTAATTTAGAATCTAAGGTAAGACCTAAGAATACTGTGCTTTCGACCAACTCCAATTGACTCCCAACTAATGATATATTTGTATCTATTTGCGATGTATTAGGTGGTGAAAATCGGATACATTTTGTTTTTTTAGAATTTAAAACGAGATTATTGGCATCAAACCATTTTGAAACAGATGTTAGGGTTTCATTTAGTGCCTTAAGATCTTTGTCTTTTCTACTCACTTTGAAAACTAAAGATTGTTATTTGTTAATTGTTAATGAAAATGAAATGATTTATTCAGGTTAGGCCCTGGTAAGGTATTTATGAATGTTGAAGAATTGACCACCGGTTTGGAAAGTAGCCTTCTGAGAAGAACCGGCAAGATTAAGAGCAGCTTCAAGGAAATCTTCTAATCCTCACCTTCCTATACCGACCTATACCGATAATAAAAACATACAAACTTAAGAACTTTGTTAAATATCTACATAGTTCCAACTTGGGACGACCACGTTAAGATGCTCATAGTATAATCTCGGCATCCAACGCTTTAGTCTTGATACTTCTTAAAAGATTGAAGTACCCTGAGAACTAGTTCGTCACTAAGAGTCTATCATCTCATCTTTACGAGAATGCGAGATACACAACATAATTAAATTAAGCAATTACAAAGTTTAAACAACGGTCACTTTAATGTAGATCTTTTCTCACGGTTATCATACAGTTAATCGTTACATAATTGTATTGTTTGGGTTGATTTAAACAGATTTAAACGTTGTGTGGGTAGTGGATCGTTAACTAAACGCTAAATCCAAGATGGCCGAACTTTTTGACAACTAGTTTAAAAGTAAGGTTATGTCACTGAAAACGAAATGGCGAAATGCCTTGAAATGCAGGAAAGCTTTGTAGCGTCGAGAATCATCCGAAGTATTCATAGGTGCATTCGCACGAGGATTATTCCGGATGATCTGAGCGTAATTCCACCACCTACACTAGAGCTAGAAGCTCTAATGTATACTTGTGTGTGCGTGTTTTTACTAATGTATGGAAGCTAAAGTTGGATACAGAGTTAAGCAATCACAAAATAGTGAGTTTGACCAAGTGAAAGAATGCACTAAGTATTAAAAACAATGAAGGTCCCACGATAAACATTGCATTGTATGTACGCATCCTGCGATAGTGTTTCCGTGGTGATAGCCAATCAGGGGCCTTACCATGAGCTCTTATTGCCATGATAGTTTCACTCATTTATGAGACAGACGTATGTGACGTGCATACATCTGTCACTTTCGCACAACTGAATTATCATTGCAATAAGAGCTCATGGTTGGACCCCAGTATTCAGTACCCCGTAGCGCCGCTTGCTTAGTTCAATATTATTATAATCGTCACACATTTGGCGATGGTTTCTGTACTTTATACATCTGCTAACTGTGCCCGCGACTTTGTCCGCGTGGATAAGTAACTATGGGTTGCATATTAAATTATTTATGCTAATTAATTTACAAAGACATACGTACGTATAAATACCAAGAATAAAGATGGGATATAAAAATGGCGATACTTCCATATAACCTACAACCACTCTTTCAATAATATAATGTATCATATTAGTAAGGAATTAATTAATTTCAAAAAAATCTTAAACAGCTTTTTAAAGAATTTAATTTATGTCAAAAATTGTAGAGGCGGTATTTTCTGCATCGAAAAAAGTAATTTCTTTATTTTACCAATCTGCCCCTATAGTCTCTGCTCACCCCATAAGGACTTGCCATTGTGAAATATGTTATTCGACATTGCAAATTGCACCACATACTAATCGCATGAAGTTAGCAACATTTATTGGCAAATGCGACTTGTTTCGTAAGTTTGTGCCGCTTCTAGAAACTGATATTCACCTTAAAGGGAAATTCTAATACCACACTTGACGCACACGATCATGCAACGTTATGTTGACCTTATATTACTATCTTAGCGTGGTTTTACCCGCCTAGGATTCACAATGAATACTATGTTACTTAGAGATATATTTATTTGTAAATAAAAGTACTCTATAACATCTGCTAGTGCAAGTCCCGATAAAATCGGCCCAGGTTCAGAGATAACAAACACACAAACAGACTTAAAAAAAGTTTGCTTAATGTACCTAAGTAACGTATATAATATAATTTCATATGCATTTAGTGATGTTAATTTGGAATTACAAACAGAAACTTCAATTTAATTTATGCGTATAGATTTAGATACATAAGGAGTTAAAAATGAATACTTCATTTTCACGTACAAAATCACTACAAGCACAATTTCTCAATGAACAACCGAGATCCGAGTGAAGTGAACAATACCGTGATTCATTGAAGGAATCGATTGGATTGCGATTTTGTTCATTATCAATAAGTGGGTTATTGCAAAACGTGGCCTAAGAAAATCCTTGGCTTTGATAGCTCTATCTCTTTTTACGATACTGATTTAAAAAGTGATGGACATAGATTTAGTCTGGATTTGGTTATGCCATGTTTTGTAATAAGTTTTACCCTTAAGTATAGTTGCTGTCATGGGTTATGAGCGCTGGCTTTGAATGCGCAGTAGAATTTTTTAGAGTCTACTACTTATAGCAAATATATGAGCAGCTATCAAAACGATTTCACTGAGCGCTCATATCTCGTGACGGCACCTGTTACTTATGTTTTCACATCACTACATTTATCTCCTTCTCTTATTTGGTTTTCTGATCTAAATGGAATTAGTTAAGATTTGTATGTATATCTATACAGATAAATAAAATTGAAGTGTCTGTTTGTAATTCCAAAATGCATGCTATTCACTGAATGCATATGAAAGTATACACGCTACTGACACTAAAAAAAACAAGTTTTAAAATATTTCTCTGTCTGTCTGTCTGTCTGTCTGTCTGTTTGTTCCGGGTAATCTCTGAAACGGCTCGACGGATTTTAACGGGACTTTCACCGGTAGGTAGCTGATGTTTCAAGGAGTAACTTAGGCTACTTTTATTTATGAAAAATATTAGGGTTCCGCGACAATAAGGATGAAACTAAATCTACGCGGGTGAAACCGCGGGGCACAGCTAGTTTTTAAATAGAAATAGAAATAATATTTATTCACATGAAATATGGTACAATATAGGTGTTATAAAGGTCACAAGAATCAGATATTTCACCCAATTGTAGGGCATGTAAATATTAACTTAGTTAGTTTTAATGTAACCAACCATCCATGTGTCATCTCGATAGGTTGAAACCAAGCGCAGATGGTTAATAGATCGATAAAAACGTTAAGAATCAATTTACTTGTCCTTTCTTATCTTCAACGTCCAAATATGTATTACAGCACTAAAGAGGAACATTCATAAACTAACTGTAATGAGTTATCCCATACTTAACCGATGCATTAATTCTTTTAACGCGCACGCTTACGGCGCCATAAAATCTTCATTCCCGCGCGCCATTTTGTTATTCACCTCCCGTTCTAACTTACTTATACAGAAAAGGATGGACGTATAGTCAAAGATCAGAATGGACATAAACCTCTCTATTTACGTGATTCCTACTTATAGTTCTGTAATTAAACCGTGTGATGTTTGTTCGGTTTTCTTTCAAGGTGTTAAAAGTGGTTTGGAAAAAAAAGCCGGAGAATTTAGAGACCGCCCGCAAATTAGTTTTTTAATTTCGTTCAGAAATAGCGTGCGTTGTAAAATATATAATAGTGGAATATTTTATGAACATTTAAAATTAAGCATGTTTATATTATTAGTTAAAATAAAGGTTGTTTGTTTGTTTGTTAATACTTAAAGGTAGATGCTTAATATTTAAATGTCTACTTTTGAAATGTTTGCCAAGAAACTACCAATTTACTTTTCTTTGGTATGTTTGCATTTTTAAAATACATTTTTGTATTTATGAATAAAATTATTATCTGTTTACAATACACACACATGCATAGGTATTAAAGCTAGAATGCATAATATGAGCTTACACATACCTATGTATATTATCAATTAAAGTTACGGTACAAATAGTAAATTATAGACAAGTAACTAATTATTGCGCTGCCGGAGATGCGTTCTGTTAATTTCAATGCGATCATAAAAGTGATGTAATGAAATTTTACGCAATAGCTAACATTTCCTTTGCTGCAATACTACCTGTCACGATAAATAAGACAAGAAGCCTAAGTTCAGCATTTTCAGCTTCTTGTATTGCCGAATATGGGCATTTCTGTAATTTCAAGTAGTAGCCCGAGATCTGGATTAGTGCCCGATTAATGGCCCCTTATTACGTGAGTCTTACACAAAGCTGGCGAAATATGGGTGTACTAAGTAGGTAGTAGTAGGCTCATCTCTGCATACTCCTTCGGGGAATATCGGCTTGAACATTATGTATTTTTAACTAGGTAACACTGTAATAATTAATTACCTTGCCTCTCCCATTAGTTAAATATACAACTAGCGGACATCACGCGGTTTCACCCGCGTAGTTCTCGTTCCCGTGAGTTTACGGGGATAAAATATAGCCTATGATTCTCGCTGATGATGTAGCTATCCATTGCTGAAATAATTTTCAAGATCGGTCAAGTAGTTTCGGAGCCTATTCAATGCAAACAAACAAACAAATCTTTTCTCTTTATAATATAAGTGTAGATGTAGATAAATAAGGCAATGAATTCGAATACCTATGACATGATTTGCTCTGCAGTATTGACTTAAATATTGATATCTAACAGATATTATCTACATCTGTGTGTATCGAATTTCTTATCGATATTTTACTTTATCTGTGGCGCCCGACATTCCATCCATGTTTTTCTCCTGACCCATTTAACGGACATGAATTCGCAATAAAAACTCTATCTAATAAAAGGAACTAGCGATTTTATCCCGCAACTAGAGTAATGACGATATCCGGTGATCCATCAATCGGTGTTGCTGAACTACAAAAACATGTTACGCGATTACCAACTCTATCTCAAAGTAATACTGTACAAAATTCAATGCTGACTTTATGAGTTGACTCTATACAGTTAAAATAGGATTTTCGACTGTATTTTGTGAGGTATAAGGCTCGAATTGCAATGTTCTAGCCCAAGAGCCCATAACCCTTAAGAGAGATACATTATCCAATTGAATTTAAACGGTTAGTGGCAATCCTTAGCAACACTTGTCTGAATGAATTGTTGCTAGGGACAACCGCGTTACGATTTGAGTTAAGGACTTCGGGCGCAAGGGTTACGCGTTAGATTTTATTGAAGTCAATTGAAGCTAAACTGATTTGCTCAAATATAGGTCCTTGAAGCCAGCAATAGAGCATCGGATCTAGATGAAGAGTTAGAATAGAGAGTCACCTATTTACTGGTTTGAGAGTCACTAAAATGTAGCGAGTTTCGAAGAATGAACAGTTTTTGTGAACATGTCGTAGCTAATGCAATGTGTCAATGTGCGTCCAATTACAATAGGTATCCATTGTAATTAGACACATTATCGACGACACAAGTTTATAATACCACTGAAATACATAAGTAATAACAGCATTTTAGTCTTAAAAATAGTTTAAGTAGTAGCTTTTATTTTGCAATACTCGTATTTGGCGAATCTTGTTGTAAAACGATCTCCCCAACGTGGTTTTGCCTAACGAGTACAGCACAGGGTTCTTCAAGAAGCATGTGAAGAGATATTTACAGGGTCTGCAAAGCGCACGTGATGTCCTTAGCATTCTAAGCGACCTTAGGCTGCGGCAACCACTTACTTATTTGCCACCTTAGTGGTCATCTCAAGAAATTTGAGAATGGGAACTGTGTCCATGGGCTTTCATTTCTTATGATTTGTTTTGTATTTTTACAATTGTATAATATTTTTCAAAAGAGTACCTAATTACCGAGTTTCTTACCAGGTTCTTCGAAAAACAACCTTCCAAACCTGGCGGTAGCATGTATACTTATGTCATTCTGACGAATTGAAAGTACTTTGTAAAAAGTCTTATCGAATAAAGATATTTTTGTGTTTGAGTAAAAATCAGGTCTGTAGGTAGATATTTTACAAATTGATCACTATAAAAGCCCTTATCAATAAACAATGGTATAAATCAAGATTCGTAACGGAAACACCGGATGCAGAGGTCGCCATGTCAGCTGTCAAAAGCGCGAGCGCATGCTCAAACTGAGCGTCATAATTAATGATCACTCATTTAAAACATTATGTAATTAATATCTCTCAAGTGGGTAGAGGTATTTCAACCTTCCTGTGAATGGGATAGGGATTGGAATTCTTCGCAAAGAAGAATTTTAAAGCGTAATATTGAGACTAGGAGGAACCACGCTATATTATGCGAGTCGTCAATAACTTATGGCAAAAATTTTACACTCAAAATCACTTTTCAAGCCTTGTGTATGCTAAAATGCTGTAACTTAAGGGCAAAGTAACATGCTAATTCATTCCCGTAAATTCGCGGTCCAGTAGATTTCATAATAATAATGCCATGCTATTGTCTGCCATAGTGCGCTAACATTTGAGAAAAAACGCTGTGTTTATAAATAGTAGGTATATTTTATTACTTTACGATTTGTTCACCAATGTGTGCAAAATAGTCACAGTCAGCGCTACGAAGACCTTGCCGTACTTGCGTAATCGTCGCTTAAAAATACCTAATGTTGACAAAGATGAATTCACTAAGGCATAGTACATACTTGAGTGCCTAGGTGCTGTAACGCCCACGCCCCGACTCGGGTGCTAGGTCATCACAGGTACTTTCTAAAAACTATGAAATGTTAGAATAATTTAATATAAAATCCCGGTTTATTCCATTCAACACCGCTACGTGTGCTCGGCTCGAATGCCTACATAGTATAACAATAATATTCCTTCTAGAGAAACCTCCAAGAATAATAAACACTTGGAAGTATGTTGATCATAATATGCCGTTTAAAAACGGTACAAAAACAACTTCAAAAACAAAAATTGTTCATTTATTCGAATATAGTTCGGTATAAATTGAAATGTTACCACCAAAATCCGGCAAGAATTCTTCTAACGGACTTTATTCGAACTTCGAACAACGATTGAATTGACAGAACGTGCTTAAATGTCATTTGGTAGAGCAGCATGCGCATTACTGCGGTGTGGAGGGAATTTGTGGAGCCATCACACAACTGAGGTTAGGAGGAATGCGATTTATCTATTTTTTGCATTCTCTCTTGTTTCGGTTCAAAATATATCTTAGATTAGAAAATATTTATTAGAGAAGTAAGGGAGTATTGTCGAAATAGCAATGTATTCAGCTGCAAATGCTGAACTTACTTAGGAAATTAAGAAATTACTTAGGAATAACATTTTAGTTGGCAATTTTGTTCGACAATATACTACTTTAGGTGTTTTGTGAGGTATGTAGGTAAGTTCTCAGACATCTCAGACCTGAGTAAAACATACATCCAATGAAGACGATAATATTATAGAAATAACAAACGTAACACAACACCGTCACTCAGTGATGACGGGCAACCTAATTGAATATTTTGATATCATATTACAAGATAGCTAAGTGTTTAACAATTCTAGGAAATAAGAAGAAAGTTGAGTTGGTTATAAAAGGAAATCTCTGGAATTACTTACACTCTTAACAACTCTTACAAACAATAGTTCTTGACTTTTCGAGTGACAGTGACATAATAGGTTCCTATAAACGTCACATAAAAGTATTTGTCTTGTCCCAAGTGACTCCAACTAATATTTAAATGAGAATTCACCTTAATACGATCCCAAGAATGACAGACGAACATAACCTAATTTTTCAATCATAAATTTGCCTCTTAGATTTATCAAAATGTATGTTAAATGCCCGACGAAATACGTAATTCCTAATGAAACGTAATGCGGTTAAAATGTATGCTCAATGTTCGATGTAGGTAGTGTTTTTTTAAAAACGAAAACAGTGATGTGATTTTTTTGTAATCATTTAGTCGATTATCGAATGTCAGATTTGGACTCGACTCGACTGACGTTGCGTAAACAAAAACAAAGCGTGCATTAGCATCGCTAGATGATTAATCGACATTACGTCCGTCAGTTCATTGAGAATCGTGTATGTTGAATGAATGGTTAAATAACAGTAGGCTAATGCTCCCACGCCGTAGTAAGCATTT
Source organism: Watsonalla cultraria (assembly GCA_964035505.1). Lineage (NCBI taxonomy): Eukaryota > Metazoa > Arthropoda > Insecta > Lepidoptera > Drepanidae > Watsonalla > Watsonalla cultraria. Next base: position 12,061,754 of record OZ037714.1, read on the forward strand.
TACGACAATTGCAACCGAAGAAAGACGTAACAATGAAATTACACGACGTATGTAACTGTATATTATTTTAATAGAGCGAATTGTTAATAATACTCCATTATGTCATTATTGCCATTTCCACCAACGTTAAATTGCAGCCAAATTCTTCTTCCGTACAAAAGGATTGGTTCTTTTCGATGGACAAATTGTTGTTAGTAAGTATCAACTTTAGTAAGGCGGTAGTTGGTATTTTAGATTGTAAGAGATTCCGCGCAATTTTATTGTTTTCAAATAATTAAGACTTTCTAACAATACCCCAAAGTACCTAAATTGTCCTTTTTTTTTTTTTTTTTTTTTTTTTTATTGACGAGGGGGAAACCTTCAAAAGGTCCCCGACCGCCCTGGGAGAGGCTGATCGGGGTATGTGGGATTTTTACCGCACTAAAACCCCCCCGGTGGCCATCCTCAGTGCTTTGGGGGGACTCCGGGTACTCTGATAGATCGCACCGGTGTCCCCCCACACTTTGCCGGGGCACATCCCCGGGGCAGCTGTGTCGCCGCCCCTGGAGACCTCGCTGTGCAAGGCAGCGCGAGCCACGTCGCGCTGCCACCTTCCCGGGCCCGCGGCTCAGTGGTCAAAGCTCCCACCCCGACCACCGCCAGCAGGCCCTCCGGCCTCCTTTTAGTCGCCTCTTACGACAGGCAGGGGATACCATAGCCAAATTCTTAGACCCTGGCTATTGGGTGGACGGTCCGGGGCGTGCGTTGCCTCCGCCCCGCCGTCGCCGTCGTCTCCGAGAGGGATCGGCTCTCTCCCGATCCCGCTCGGAGGCCTCCTTCTGGGACATTACTGTCTCGCAGAAGGAGACTACGGCCCTCCATGCCTATCTGTCTGCCAGCATAGCCGTCACTACGCGTGGCAGAGAGAGGTCCTGCCCGATCCTGGTGACCAGGATTCGCCGTTCCGAGCTCCACGCTGGGCACTGCTCCAGCGTGTGCTGTGCGGAATCCCGGTCACTGCCGCAATGGTGGCATTGCGTCGTCGGTACCTAAATTGTCCTAATCTAACCTAATTGCCCAATAGTCGAGTCATTGTGGAATCGAGCTTTTGTTTATAATCGAGTGAAACACACTCGTTTCTATAGCCTCTCTATACAGTACTACCTAGGATTATGTTGATAATTAATTAGTTTTCTATTTGATATTACCATTTAATTACCCGTCCAGTAAAAAACAATTCTGGAATTTCAGTTCGGGCTAAAGATTTAAAATGAATAGAAAACAGCAGACATTGGTAAATAAACACGTTCTCGTGAATCTTATGTTACGAAGGCAACATAGAACTAAACATGAACCGCAACAATTATACAACAATAATAATGCTAATTGCAATGATTACATATTCCACGGTAGTGTGCCGTCCGGGCATCGAACCCGCTTCCGTTCGTTCACGCCAACGATACGCATCTGTGTTTTATTGTTTTGAATTCGAGTTGATATGAAGATTATGTAGTTACCTACTTTTATTTGATCATTCACGAAATCTGATAATGCGCCATAATCAAAGCCTTTTAAAAGTGCAGTATTTACGCCTGGGTAAGTCTCGTATAGGCCCCCTTTAGAAGTATATATTTCCTTAATAGTAATTCCTTATGAGTCAGGTATTAACGGCACTTTCAATAATAAAATAGTAATCTGAACTAGACCATCTTATCTGATACCTTCTTTTGGAACTGCTTCGGCATGGTCTCGTCGCCCATCTTCAGAACACTGAAGCAAGAGTACCCTTATCTACCTGGAATGTTGGATTTTGTATCATTGATCTGTCAGAATGATGATGCATGCAGTCCACGAAAACTAATCAGTCCCTAATTGAAAGTCTTTAGTTTAGCGACTGATACATAAAGTTCTTTTAAAGAGGTACCTAGTTAGAAATTACTTGGGGTTCAAACCACACAGCAACGAAAGAAAGTTTGTGAGTTGTAATGTAAATATTTAAGGACTCAACTAAAAATACTTTCACTACAACGGTTTACTACAGATACTTGAAAATCCCTCGGTTATATTTTCGGTTGTTTACATTCCCATGTCAGCGCGTGTCGATAACTCAACATACAAAGCATGTCCATATCTTCCTCTTTCTATTTGATTCCCTAAAAATCAACCTTATCCTGTAAGTGAAAAGGCTTAGGTTTAAAATTACGGATAATAGTTAAGTTTTGTCGATCTTTGTACAACACTGTCAGTTGTCAATCAACTGCGGAAAACGGATTATGTGGAAATGTCAAAATTTAAAAAGTAAACTAGAATATAAATTTACAAAAGGAACGCGACGCCATTAGTGTTATTTTGAGGTTATTTTCAATATGGACGACAAAGTGAAACGTCAAAGTTCGCGCCATAAATTATTGTATGCGTTCCATAATTTAAACTGTAATGGTTGCGTTCTGCTCAACATTTCAACTTTAAAAAATATATATTTTAATTTTAAGTTTGATATTTCTGTAAATTATCCTGCACGTTTTTCTAATTACGATGTTTGATGTAAATAATGCAAGTTACGAAACGCAACAAATTTAGCAAGCTCTTTAATTGGGAGGTCTTGCAAAATTATCACGCGCAGTGAAAATAATTGCGGATATGATCAATTAACAAACTGTGTTACGCTAATAATTCTTTGAAATAAATTGTATTATCACTATATACTTGGTATTCAATCAGATTGGAGAAGTCATTGACTCCTGAAATACAGTTTATACTAGTTCGGGAATCAATGGATTCATTAAAATAATGTAACACCATATTATGTCAAATAAAGATTTATTATTATTAAGTATAATAAGAAAAAACATTTATAATATTTTCTACAATTAGGTACTTAGGTAAGCTACAATTGATATAAGTTCTAGTGTCTGAAGTGTTAAACATTGAAATTATCTATTTCCCAATCATCAGACAAACAGATTTTGTTGCAATTTTACGACACGATTGAACAAACATTTGGCCACATTGTCAATCTTATCCATCACACGGTAAATAAATAATTGTTTAACTAAGGACAACTCGGTATAAAAACTTCTAATAAGGCATAAAATATCTAATTACCAAGGTAATGCCGCCCACAGGAGAGCAGGAATTGCATCATAGCGCCCACACGGACGATATTCAACATGGTGCTTAATGTATGAACCTTGACGAATTTAATCAATTATTTATAGCATTAATGAGACTCTAATTGATGTCAATGAAATAATTCCTGTGAAAAACTTAGTCAGCTTTGTTGCAGTTGATACTCGTACATCAGATGAATAATATTTTATAGATAAGCTAAAATTCTGGTCCTTTGAGTATTTGGTAAACGTGAATTTTATTATACTACTGTAGCATTATAGGAGTTAATAAAAAAAATATTAATATGTTTATATGTAGTAGAATCATTAAGATTCTGTCGATGTAAAATCCTCGTGTAGGTGTTAAGGAGTGCCTATTACGGACGTCTTGTTAGATTTGATTGCATTTCGTAACCTTTGCGGGCGATCATTTGCATCAACTATCTTCATATTTTGATTGATTGCCGCCTGATTCTCAATTAATTCCATTTACGTCTCGACTATAAAAATACACTAAATGAATTAATGAGTATTCACATTATTATATCTTCTATGTGGAATATCTATCTAGCAGGTTAATGCCATCTTCACGAGAGATATCTTACAAATGGCACTATAACATCCTCATTTCTCCACTATCCTTTTGCTGTGAACCGTCTCATTTCCAAAGTGCAGTAAGCGACCCGTCACTCCTACAACGCTGGTCGTTTTGATCCTACAATGTTTACCAGTTCTATAATTGAGCGATGCGGGAGAGCTCAACACATCGCGGTCCATCTTTTTAGAATACGACACAAATAACATTCTATATTTGTAAAATTATACGCCACCAACTCGGAGAGCACCTAGGTCCGTTTGACTGCAACACGCAACATTAGATTTTATATCACAATGTATACGACTGACACTTGATCGGAACGCGAGCCACTTTGTCTCACTCGTTCAGAATATGGATGCTAAGGTGGCATGTTATGCAGCAGCCATGCCGATGACCACATGCATCAATGTTTGTAAATAGAACGCTGCCTACTAGGACACCACTTTGATCTTTCACACTTTCGTATCAGTGACACATCCAACGCTTGCTCACTTCATCGCTTCGTCTTCGTTAGTGGAAACCCTTCGATGTATCACGAAGTGTGGAAGTCAACGAGCCTCGGTGTAACTGATGACTCTACAGATTAAAAGATCCCGGTGACACCTAGTAAAAGATGCTCCGATGCCGATTATTTAGTTACAGCGTTGTTTACAAACAACTTTGGATGTATTACAGATGCATTCACCTCACAATGCGGCAGCGATGTATACATTTTAACGTATAGCGCGTCGGTTTCAAAGAAAAATTAGCTTGGTCGTGTGAAGGCGGTCTGCTGAGTGGCATCCAAACAGTGTATTTGCTCATACCATTACCCAGCTGGTTTGGGAAGTGAAAAATCACGCTTATCTCGGCACAAACACGAGGGAGCGGTGGTCCGCAGCGTCAGCCATCTGTTCGTTGCACCCATAAAGATAACGAAAACGTACAAATGGGAACGCAGTCACTTCGTATCAGAGCTTTGCGGTGAACGCTCCCAAGTTTGGTTATTAACAAATTATACGCGCGAAAACACGGCGGCCATTTTGCATATTTCCGTACGATGTGTTCCATATTCGAAAGTACGGTGCGTATACGTATGGCTCACGCTCGTTTGATATTCTCTTTTTGAGATGTGGTTTATTTTTAATCTCGTTGTCCTATTTAATCCGTTATGCCAGCAGCAGGCGCCCCAAACAGTCTCAGCGAGAACCGTTGCTTTTGACGTCGTGTTTTCTGTTATAAATTGCATACTATTTTCAAAATGATTAAATACATAATTTCAAAAATTAAAAAGGTCTTTAGTTCATTGATACTTCATTGATTCATATGATGAGATTTGGGACGTTTTTTTTTAACATGTTGTTTATAATGTTTTGTCTTGTTCCAGATCTATCCCGATCCAGAATCGGAGAAGGCGATAATGGGATCTGTGGTATACTGTATACACCACAAGGAGGGATGCCAGTGGTCGGACGAACTCCGCAAATTGAAGGTGCGTGTATGAGAACACCAAATATTTGTGTAGATAACCCTTAAGTGGGTAAATAGACCGGACCGATTCCATCTATCATTTGTGTGTGCCCTCGTGTCATGAGCGAGTTGGGCGACAACTTTCTTTATCTCGAATTATTTATTTGTTTGTATTCGATACATGTTGATATTATTGTTATTTTGTAACATTCGTTGACCGATGTAAACACAAGATAAGATTATTGTAACTTTCGTTGCGCTTTTCTCAAATCTTCTTATATGTAGCAAACAAATCAGGAGGCACGGGTTCGATTCCCAATTATTGTCTCTTACCTAAAAATTGGCATGACTACTATACGTAGTAGGTACTACTAAAACAAAAAAATATTTTATAAACAGGACAGTTTTTAAACTTACTTATGTAATATTATGGGTACCTACGTAAATATGTTTATTCAGAATTATTTTTTTTAAAAATGTTTAATTACCCATATAAAATAAGTATTAAATACGCAGGCGCACCTGAACACGTGCAAGCACGACGCAGTGCTGTGCGCGGCGCAGTGCGGGGCGATGATCCCGCGCGTGCTGATGCAGGACCACCTGCGGTACACCTGCGCGCGGCGCCGCGCCAACTGCGAACACTGCCACAAGGAGTTCTCCGGGAGTGCCCTAGAGGTAACGACCCTTTGTTTTCTCCTCACTAACATTGACATACGAGGGTGCAATTGCATCCTGACTGACGTAAGAAAAATCTGAATTGTTTCTTTTTGAAGAATGTTCTGGAACTGAAACAGAAACATTATATTCTTTATGAAAAGCCATGGTGGCCATGTGATTTTAGCAGTCACCTGAACGCAAGCGATTTACGGTGAAGGAAAACATTGTGAGGAAACCTGCGTATGTCTGTGAAGTAATTCAAAGATGTATGTATAGTGCATAGACTGCGATAGACAAACCCTCTTTCACTTTATCATTTAATCATCTTCGGGATGTGGGTGTTGTTGTTACAACACCTCTGCTTACCCTTTCGGGGACCCTTCTGGGATGGTGATATTAATTTTATATTTTTTATATTCTTCAACCTAAACATTATTATTAAAAGTGCAACAAAAGGTACAAGCTATCATCTAGCTAGCGTAAGAAGCCCTAAAATATTGTGCCGTTGCGTTCTTCTGAAGCCAAAGATTAAGCAACAAATAAGCATAAGTGTCGTACCTTTTCAGGAGCACCAAGGCAACTGCGGCCACGAGCCAGTGTACTGCGAGAACAAGTGCGGGGCGAAGGTGCAGCGGAGGCACACGCAGCAACACTTACAGCAACACTGCAGCAAGAGGCTCGTGCCCTGCAGGCATTGCGGACAAAGATACACACAGGTTTGTTGAAACATATACGAACTAAGCAGGAGTTTTTAGTCCTACTGAGAGATCTGTTGTTTTTACAGAAAATACTGTCACTGTCACTCGTTAAATGAACTCTCACCTACAAACTTACGACGACATGAAAAGTACTGTCCTTAATCGGACAGCGCCCGTTTCGAACGTGATATCCCATTTTGCACTACGTGTCTTGAAATGATTGCCTTGATTTACCACCCAGGGGTTACACCTGTTGGGAAATTAGGTAAAGTAGTTAACGTCATCCTATTTTGGCAGAACATTAACAGATCATGGTGACCAGCCTACAATAGCGTGTAGAGAAATGCCATGGAATAAAGAAGTCAACGTCTTCCTATTTTTGCAGGACACATTAACAGGCCATGGTGCATTGTGCACGCGTGCCCCGGTGGCGTGCCCGGCGCGGTGTTCAGCGGGACCTGTACCACGTGACGAGCTGGACGGACACCTGCGAGACCATTGCACCGCTGCCACTGGCCTGGCTTGTGCCTTCAGGGACGCTGGCTGCAGGTTTAAGGTAAGGCATCTTTTCCAATTGATTAATTTCTAAAAAGCAGACAAATTTTGGTCTGTGGATCAATCATCACTCTTGCCTCTCAATCAATACTCGCTTTCACTTTCATTTCTATGCAGCTCCACGTCGGTTTTCCTCTTCTCCCTTAAATTTTCCTTCGAGTATTAACCGTTCTGATTATTCTGATTATTTTCTTCTAATGTCCTCTTCCACTTCTACAGGGAACAAAACAAGCCTTAGAGAGACACACAGAAGAAAGTTGCCAGCAACACCTCGCCCTAGTCTCGTCGCTGGCGACGCGGCAAGCGCGCCAGTTAGACACACTCAGAGCAACTGTTGCGCGACTGTCGGTCAACTGCTCCGGGGCTTTGGTGTGGCGGATTACGGACTGGGCGGCTAAGATGGCCGAGGCTAAGTGCAAAGATGGAGTCGAGCTGGTGTCCCCAGCTTTCTACACCAGCCAGTATGGATATAAGCTGCAGGTTCGTTGCTTAACTTATTCTGTGTCATCTTACAAAAAAAATACTTGATCGAAAAAATCTATATAGGTACAACTTATAGGTAGTTCAGGTCGAATAGATGGGAGATTTTATATGATTAAACCTAAGATATTACAAAACCATATATCCTAGTACCTAACAAACATTCAATATACTCGTATTCATTACTGTTAAAGACAAAAAATTGCAACTAATTTAAAATCAGTTTTGAAGAATGGCTCACAAAATCATGGACGAATATTTGGACAAATTAGCTAATGACTTTACCAAGAAAGCACAGATTGGTTATATCCTATTAATAGTGATTAGCCACCCAAAATTATTCTGAATATTGGAACAAATTAACTAATTACCTGATTACAGCACATGATTTTAATTAGCAAATAAATTGGGTCGCTTGCGCGGAAGAAAGGCAGCGAGAGTACAATAGAATGACCTAAAAAGTGATCCAGATCTAATGATGTGCTATAAATATCCGTCCTAGATTCGTATAATTTAGATTGGGCAAGGGATTCGGCACCTGTTGTACCTACACTCCTCTCCCTCGCATTCCTACGGTAAAAACACAAAACCCTTTGTTAGTAAACACGGCTTTTGGTTTATTTGCAAGACCGAATTAATCTGGATGACTAACCCACGCGCGGCCGACCGAATTAGATATCTCACTCACAACGGCTTAACACAGTCATGATTCAATTTTATGATGTTGCGTTAAACTTATTACTGTTTTGTGGATTCTGAACCGTTTAACTGAACGATTAGCAGCCATACCTATAACATAGAAAGTCGTTTTGTAATACGCATGTTGCGATTGAAACTAGTTACATTCTGTTGTTTATACACACACATGAAAAACCTTCACGAGTTCTGAGCGCACAGCGAAAATAGGGAACAGGGGTCTATGAGCTCTTATTGCAACGATAGTCCCACTGTGTGACAGTGACAGACTTATACACGTCACATATATGCCTCATAATAAGCGTTAAAATATCATGGCTATAGGAGGTCATGGTAGGGCCCCAGCACACAAGTTTTCCTACTCGCGCTTACGCTTTTTGCGATTACTACTGCACATTAAAGGCGAGCGCTCAAAATACATGATGGCATCTGTACACAAACATTAAATCAATAATGCTTTTGTATACCATTAAAAACTTCTATAAAGACATTAGTCTAGTCAAAGTCAAAGTCAAAAGTCAAAAATATCTTTATTCGATTAGACTTATACAAAGTACTTTCAAATCGTCAGAATGACATTACATTTACAGGATTATACATGCTACCGCCAGTCAGTCATAGTCAGTCATATAATGGTGTTGTTTCCTTCCAGGCATCACTATTCCTGAACGGCAACGGTGCAGGAGAAGCGAGTCACATGTCAGTCTACATCAAGATCTTGCCAGGAGAGTACGACGCCCTTCTCCGCTGGCCGTTCGCCCACACCGTCTCCTTCACCCTATTTGACCAAAGTTCAAGTCCTGACAGAGCCTGCAATATCGTCGAGAGTTTCGTACCAGACCCCACGTGGAAGAACTTCCAAAGACCTTCAAAAGAACCCGATGCGTTAGGCTTCGGGTTCCCAAGGTTCGTCTCTCACGAAATGCTCAAGAAGCGGAACTTTGTCAAAGATGATGTCATGTTCTTAAGAGTTAAGGTTGATCCTAGTAAAATTGTTGCTGTTTAACTCAAATACATCAGATTCCCTTCCTAACAAAGCATCTTCATAAAGACCTTTATTTTTTTGTTCAAACGCTGTGCGTTTCTATTTCATATTTGTAAATTAGCCAAGTTTTACAACGCATCAAAAGTTTTTATCAATTCTAATTAGCTTTTAGTTCTGGGAGTGCATAAGGCCTGATGTTATTTAGTGGTATTAATTTAAAAGTCATAGAGTAGTTGTATATATAGTTAAGGTACGTGTATATAGTAGTGTTAGAGGCGCGTACGCAGCTTTGTTATCCTTTCACTAAAGATCTCTTGAGTTTTATTGCCATCGGAAGAACGTAGCAAACTGAACTGGCTCAAAGGATTGCATTGGAAAATGCACATTAACTGAAAGTAATTGATTTGAAAAATGAAATGAAATTGATACCTACACTTGTCCTTTGGAATATTGTTAAGCATCTGACAGTAAAAATATCCGTGCCATATGTATAATACCGGTATATAAGAAGTACACACATTTTTATAGGGTACTGCAAAAATTGTGTGTAATATGTTTTCAAACAAGTTCAGGAAGCGTTTTTGTTTGCCTCGTGAGAATATAATTAGAGGCTCTTTGAAAAATGCTTTGGACAATACATTGTAATAGAATAGGACATTATAATATGGAGTATTTCACCTTTATAGTAAAGTATATTTTTTCTTTACATTGGTGTGTTTCACAACTTTCCAATAACCTTATTTTTCTAACTAACCTGTTAGTTTTTTTTAATCTACACTATCTATGTCCTCACTAACATTCTTTAACATTTCTGTGAAACATTTAAATTAATTGAAACATCAGAAATATACTTTATTCAATGTAAATTGATTGTTATCCTGGTGAAAAAAGGCTTAAATTTGAAAAGGAGAGTTTTATATTAGGCTATAAAGGTCAAACAATTAATAAAAGGCTTTGTTCATTGCTTCTTTGAGACGTTCACGTTTGTTATAACGGCAGATCTTTGTAAATATTTTCTGTTTTACAAAATAATTTATAATTGTTTATTAAACATTATTAATTATAAACGTTTTTGTAAATATAATAAAGCGGCATGTCCGTGAGAACTGTGTAATATAGATCCTAAACTAATTATTAATTATAACTTTCTTAATAACTGTGTGTAAGAGCTGGAGTTAGACCAAAGTTTGATTTCTTTGCGTTAATGATTTGTGAATAATATATTTTCTGCAAAGTATATCAACATATTATGACACGGCTAAAGCTGTAATAATAATATAATATATATTTTTAATATGTTAGACATGTATAAGTAGATAAGTTTTGATATGTGTGCGTTATTAAACTTTTTCTATTTTATATGTAACTTGGCTATTGCACTACCGTGCGAAATGCTAGTGTAGAATGTGTTTTTGTGAATTTAACTATATTAATACTCTCTTCCGTCATCGGATCTCTATTAGACGCTTACTTTAATATAAAATCTCATCAGTAATGTTACATTCCAGTAAAAAATCATTATTATAAGTCCGGCTCCTTTCAAAACACTAAAATACCGCCTATTCTTTCTGGCTTCATAATAACTTAATTTCTTTTTCAATTATTACTTAGTTAAGTCTAGGTGAAAATTAAAGTAGGTTATACCTTTACTTATAACGAAAAATGGACGTATTAACCGTGGTCCTACTGCTTTTGGCCACAGTGGGTCTACGGGTAATTTTTTTTACCCTTAGACCCACTGCTCTATTTTAAATTCTTTTCAATATGTCAGTTTCTGTTTTAGTTTTATGTTTCAATTAACGCGTTCGCTGCTGAAGCTAAATAAAAAGTCATTACCCTGTGCTACACTATCGGACCTTACACCAGTGCGTCAAACGCATATCGTTGTACAAATACGCTTTCGCTCTGTGCTAAAACCTCAACATAGCGTCGACGTAAGGTGTTCCCCAGTGCTATTCGGCGCTTCTGCGCGTTTGACTATTGTTATTGCGGGTCGTAAAACACTCGCTTATTTATGACAGGTAATAAAAACATGCGAAAAGGAAAAGGGTCGGTACCTATGTACCTACCTACTGTCTACTAGTTCTTGGGAGTGTGAAACATTATTTAGTTACAATAAAAAAGTACAATCCTACATCGGTAGATGGCGATAGTGTAAGTTACAGTAGGATTATGAATTTAAAGTAAAGAACGAACGATATGTCAACGTGACAATCCTACCAATATTATTTAGTTTATTACACACATTCGTAAACCCACACACACACTAGCCATCTGATATATTGTTATTATAAGTTTAAACGTTATACAGACTTTCTGCTGTTTATTTCACAGATAACAAAAAAAATATTTTTTTGTTTTTATTAACCCTTTATCCGTGAGTGTGTATTACTGCAAGAATTATTACCGTTAAAATAATGTTACGTCCCTACTGTACTGAATCTTAGTTTTAATAAAAAAAAATATTAAAAAATTTATTCCATGACTGTAGACCGTAGGTAAATCCCGTATGTGTAAATAGCAATGGTGGGTAAGGGCCTTTACAATTTGTTCTTAATTGAACAATAGACGCGCAGAGTCGGCCTTAGCACACAGTGAAGGCACAGAAATTTGTATGGACTCACATAAGCGTCGTTAGCATATAGGAAAGTTCGGATAAACGCGCAGGAGCGTCTTCAGCAGCGAATGCGTTAAAGCAGTGGATCTACGGGTAAAAAAATATTACCCGTGGCCCCACTGTGAATGGGCAGTGGGACCACGGTAAATACGTCGTAAAATGAGACTAACAAGCAAATTCTAGGTTAAGTTAAGACCTAAGTTAGTATTTAGTGCGTCTACGCGATAGTTTGTAAGACAAAATGTACATGATTTAATTTTGTAAGGTGGAAATATATTTTCTTTTCTTATGAATTTGATTTTTTTTTGTCAAATGCCATATCTCTGCATTCAAATCGGTAAGGTTCAAATTCGCTGTCATGATTTCTTATCATCCCTTTTTAAATCCGTATTATAGAAAAAGATAGAACTTCTTTTATTTTTTTTATTCTGTTTTTCATATCATTTATGTTTTTTATTATGGGGTATGCAGTCTTCATACATGTAACTCTTACAAAAAACACAAAGAAATAATTATTTTTCTTTTCTTGATAAGTGAATAATACATGTTATAGGTTTTTTTCTTAATTTATCACATAGAGTAGATATAGCACAACACCTTCTGAGCATGATCGTTAATATAGGAAAGATAATAAATAATACATCATCTCCCTGGCCTTATCCCATACATTGTTGGGGTCGGATATTGATTCAACCCGATGTGGCTCCATGTTAGTCGCAATCAACTTATTAACTCCTTGTCCGTTATTTGCGCCTGGTACTTCGTGTACCATATCATCATCTCCCTGGCCTTATCCCATACATTGATGGGGTCGGATATTGATTCAACCCGATGTGGCTCCATGTTAGTCGCAATCAACTTATTAACTCCTTGTCCGTTATGTGCGCCTGGTACTTCGTGTACCATATCATCATCTCCCTGGCCTTATCCCATACATTGTTGGGGTCGGCACTCGATTCAACCCGATGTGGCTCCATGTTAGTCGCAATCAACTTATTAACTCATTGTCCGTTATGTGCGCCTGGTACTTCGTGTACCATATCATCATCTCCCTGGCCTTATCCCATACATTGATGGGGTCGGCACTCGATTCAACCCGATGTGGCTCCATGTTAGTCGCAATCAACTTATTAACTCATTGTCCGTTATGTGCGCCTGGTACTTCGTGTACCATATCATCATCTCCCTGGCCTTATCCCATACATTGATGGGGTCGGCACTTGATTCAACCCGATGTGGCTGATCACCTGATTTTTATACGAAGCGACTGCCATCTGACCTTCGCAACCACATTTAGGAGGAAAATCTGTGATTAAACCAGTTGTCAGATTATTTTTAGGCCTCTGACTGACCTGTAACGATTGCCAAAGATGTTAAATTGTCAACCGGGACCGACGGCTTAACGTGCTCTCCGAGGCACGGAGGGAACTCGGGCGGTCACCCATCCAACTACTGGCTAGGCGTATGGTTGCTTAACTTCGCTTATCGAATCATATGCGCAATAGCAACTGTGCCACGAGCTCCTCAATAAACAATACAAATAGCCTAAACAAAATAATAAATTACTTCCTATAGTTTATTGGATAGATAACAAAGATTCAATTACTGTTTATTTGATTTGTGTTAATGGTTCGCAGTATCTGCTAAATGAATTATTGTTTTAAACTGTTGTTCTGATCGTCTGACCTGTAGGCCTAGACAAAGTAACATTCTCTCGCGATTGCCATAATAACACAATCTATACAAATAAATAAAACTGAAGTGTCTGTTTGTAATTACAAAATTTTTAATATAAGGGTTCCGCTACAATAAGGATGAAACTAAATCTACGCGGGTGAAACCGCAGGGCACAACTAGTCTATAATATAAAAATAACATTTATAATCTTAATGTAATTTTCCCTTGACACACATTCTGATGATTTGAAAGTACTTTGTAAAAACTCGTCTTATCAATAATATTGCAGGTGTGTGACAGGGACGGATGTATACGCGTCAAATACATCTGTCTCTTAGTAAGAGTAAAACTATCATGCCAATAAGAGCTCATAGTAAGGCCCCAGATGTCACGAAAGGTTTGATTGAATAAGGCCAAAAATATAATAGTTATTAATTTATTTGCTAGGTATCCTATTAATTTACTTCGTAACATGTTCAACAACTAATGCAATTATTATATAATTAGTTTATCTTGCCTTATTTACTATTGTGAGTAGCTATAAACTTAGATCACATTTCAACTTACATTCCTATAATTACAGACTTATTTACTTACTTTATTCACACCTGTATTCAAGGGCAGATCCAGCTTTGGTGCAAGGAGGGGGTCACATAGTCGTTCGTTCCCAAACGTTTGCCATCATACAAAGTTATTATTTTATATTAAATTAATTAAATATTAAAGGCATGTTTATTACATAAAATCTGTATGGTGACAAAATATATATATAAAATCATTATGTTCAATTAGTGGTCCACCTAAGTCCTGGATCCACCATTGCCTGTATTCCCCAAAGGGGCAGGCAGAGGTGAACTTATAGGACACCCTTATATCACCACATTTGTTTAAGTCCCATGTAATAGAGGGCAACTTACTACTCCGGGCACTAATCCAGACTCTGGTCTATTACTGGAAAATTACAGATTGAGAATTCAATAACACTTTGCCCAAGCCTAATCAAATCTTGCAACCACTAGACCAGTGAGGCAATGTATCGAAACAAACTTAGTAACTTATCTATGTATTCTGTGAGCTACCAGACTGACTGAATGTTGAGCTGTTGAGGTTCGCTGGGGCAACCTTCTTGGCTTTCTGTAAAGAGGATAGTTATTGTGATGAGTTTTAATAATAAATTTCCATTGAAATTTCTTTAGGTAAATTGTATAACTTAAGTAGCATAGCATAATAAATAGATTTAACTAGTAGACTGTATGTTTACCAGTTTTAGACCACATGCTGTACAAGACAGGAGTAGAAGAAATTCAATGATGTATCAGTACAATGTACTAGTTTGTGTCAAACATGGCTATGGAACCATCTATGACAGGTTCCTCATACATTTTAGTGTATTCAGTCATCACAAATGGTGAGTACTGTTTATCAGCTTATATGCAATGCACTCCCCTGGTGATTTGTAGGTACCATCAGGGGCGTGCATTGGACTTTCAGAGGGGTAGGCATAAACAAGAAGTAGGTAGGTAGGCAGGTTAAGTACATACCTATGTGACGCGGCGTAGGTACGTACGTCTTGGTAAAGATACACATGCGAACATAAACACACACGCACGATACGAGTGTATTCAGTGATCACAATTTGTAACTTCTGCTTACCTGCTTATATGCAATACACGCCACTGGGTACCATATCAGTGCTTAGTGGAAATAATAGGGATAGCTGCGAATGTTTTTTATTCGCAAATACCCAATACAGACAGACAGAGGTAGACTCATAAAATTACTACTCTCCAATTAAAGCCACTTGACTAGCTGTGCCCTGCAGTTTCACCCTCGTAAATTTAGTTTCATACAAACATTCATCCCCTGTTTTATCCTCTTGGGGTTAGAATTAATCAAATCCTTTCTTAGTGTATGCCTACGTCATAACATCTACATGCATGCCAAATTTCAGCCCGATCCGTCCAGTGGTTTGGGCTGTGCGTTGATAGATCACTATGTCAGTCAGTCAGTCACCTTTGAGTTATATATATTTAGATATAGAAAATACCCACCATTTGTATCCTAAGAAGGTCATCCATTGCCGACGGCAACACAGGCTTGACCGAATTGATTTCCATCATGGTCAAGTGGTCCAGTCTGCCATACCCTCCACCAGACTTCATCAGGGCGTCCATTGATGTCCGGAGCTTGGACATTCTAATATCCCAAATATCTTTGATAATGGTCTTTATTTCGGCAGAGTTAGGGACATCTTCTGAAGCTGCACCGAGTATTAACTTCGCTTCCACCATGTAATGTTCATTTGGCATTTTTGTAAAGAATCTGGAAAAATATATTTGGTAAGTATACTAGGTACCCACATGTACTTTTAACTAAATTAACTGCATTTGAATAACTTTTCAAGAATTTTGTAACAAAAAGCAGATTTGTTACAAAAATTCACTACCTATATAATTTTCTTTAACTATTAAAATTGTTTAAGAAAAACTTACTTTATTTACAAACATAAGATTTACAAAGTAAACTAACCTGGACCGTTTTTCTTCCTCCTTAATGTTTTCTAAAGTATCTAATTCCATCCACTCCGGCGGGACTATCCTGCACTTCTGCTTCTGTTTCAGCATCATAGCAAGCCACAGTGGAACGTTCAGGGGTAATCCAGCACGAAAGGGACCGAATTCACCACAAATCAAGTAAATTTTATCGTGGGAAAAGTTTGGTATGATACTCACTGATCTATTTTCACCAATAAACTCAATTTCGTAGGGATCCATTATGGTTAGGGCTTAAAGACACAGGTAGGGAACTTTACATAAAGTTTTGAAACTCTGAATATGTTGAAATACACCATCAACCGGCAAATGTGTCCGATTTGTTTTTGTAAATTTTGTGTGACATTGATTGTTTGACATTTTGATAAAACGCGGGAACGTTCAGCGATGACATTTTAGTTTCCGAACTGTGTGTATAATTCTTGATAATCTTCAGTGAACAATAAATTATTAATATGAATTTTATATTTAAAATTTACCAATGAATCAAATTAATAGCATTATTTAAGGAAAAGGAATCTATTATTTATATTAACAAATCAAGATTGAAATTTAGTTTCATCCACTAGCGCCATCTACCATGAAGTGATAGAAAGTTCTTGCGAGTAAGTTTCAGTCGATTTATACTTTGTTTGTCATAAATGGTACAGATGTCGCTACTTAAAGCTTAAAAAAAAAATCCTGTCAGCGTAGTCTTTCGTGTTGATAAATTAATTATTTAGAACTTTTATGTACCGAATCACTGAACACGAAAACAGAAACAAATTATTTCAAATCTTTCTATATATTGGCATAAGTCTAATCCGTCATGATTTGATTGTGTTAGACGCGAATACAATATTGAATAGCGTCTCGCTCGATCGATGCAAATCGTTTTGGCAAAGTGCAAACTCCTAATTACTGGCCGTAAATTAGGGTGGCCGGTTGACAATGTCTCAGACGGTTAATATTTATGGAGGCCTTGTCTACGAAGCCTGCCGAGCTGCCTCCCTACGTCTGTCATTTACAGTAAAGTTTAGTATTCAATGGGAAGATTTTTTTTCATAGAAAGTTTTTTTAAATTAAAAAATAATTTCTCTGCTTATTTTTATGCTGGCATCAATGATTTAATACTTAAATAATGCAGTTTTTGTACTTATAATTTCGATAGGCAAATTTTACTTTATGTCCCCACATTATTTTCACTGAGCGCTCATAACTCGTGACAGCACCTGTACCTACCTACTCATTGTCTACAAGTACATAATACCTAATTAATTATTATTCCAGCATTATACATTACCTGTCATCAAGAGGATTGATATTTTTTACTTGATGAAGTAATTCTTGAAACTGATTTTTTGATGGGTCATGACTGTGTGACATGACAGGCGACTGAGCAGCACGCTTTTAAATATTAAATTAAACTGTGTTTTTATGTTCTGTGCAA
The DNA here is from genome assembly GCA_964035505.1 of Watsonalla cultraria. NCBI lineage: Eukaryota > Metazoa > Arthropoda > Insecta > Lepidoptera > Drepanidae > Watsonalla > Watsonalla cultraria. Next base: position 12,079,239 of record OZ037714.1, read on the forward strand.
GTTCAAACAATCAAATTAAACCCATATCAGCTCGTGAAGCCAGCCGCCCGCACCACCCGCCTACCGAGTACTTTTAAAAAGTACCTAAACTAAATATAACTTTCAAGAACTATACATATGCTCACCCCTGTATTCCCCGAAGGGGTAGGCAGAGGCGTAGTAATTTTCAACACCCACATTTCACCGAATGTGAGTTCATCGCCGTCTCAGGTATAGTGTATAGTGATACATACGTCTTTGAATTATTTCTCAGTCATATGCAGGTTTCCTCACGATGTTTTCCTTCACCGTAAAGCACGTGGTGTGAAAATCACAGTACATACGTTTTTAGAAAAACTCATAGGTACAGGCCCCGCTGGGATACGAACTTACAAAATTTTCTTGTTCAAAAACTATCTATCTACATAGAATTTGTTTATTTCTTTAATCCTCTCGTGTTTTGTTGCAGCAGTTAGTCGGTTGAGTCAGTCGTTATTTCGCAATGTTTTCTGTAATGCCAGTTAAATTTTACAAGAAATAAGATCTGAAGTTGAACTGAAAGATTTATAAAAATAGCCTTTCGCATGCGACAAATAAATAACAAAATCTGTCTGCACGAACGAAAAACACATTGTCTCCACTCAGACATCTTTCTTCTTAAATCTGCATACAAATTCGTGAGATCGCGCGCAAATTCGCCCAGTCATTTAAAACCCATTCTGTTTCTAGCGAGAAATACCTTTTTTGCCCATAAATATGTCGCGGGGATCGTGGTGGGTGACGTTTGCTGTTGGGGGGCGACATCTAGCGGCGGAGAGGGGAAGGAATTTGTATACTAGTCACGCCGACGAACGATAGATGGCGCTATAAGTCACTCAAATGGGCCATTTTCACAGTTTCTTTTGTTTCGACTTTTGTTGACAAATATTTGCGTAATGTGTTCGGCTAAAAAATAATGATGCCAGTAAAACATTTGTTTCAATGAGATGAATATTTAAAATTGAAAACGCGTCGTCGGTGTAACCGATGCAGTTCTTTCCATTTGTCTCTGTCCACTGCCATCTCTTTGACCTCATTACATGTACATTTTCATTCCATTATGTCCACAACTCATTGTTTATAAAATTATAATCATCTGGTATTATCCCATACATTGTTGGGGTTGACACTTGATTCATCCCGATGTGACTGATCGCCTGATTTCTGCGACTGCCAACTGAACTTCGCAACTCCTTTTACGAGGCAAACGATTGACAAAGATGTTAAATTGGCAACTGGGACTGACTGCTAAACGGGCTCTTCAAGGCACGGAGGGAACTAGGGCGGTCACTCAACTTCCATCATCATCAACTTCTGGCTAGGATTGGGGTTGCTTAACTTCGCTGATCGAATGATATGCGCATTAGCAACTTTTTTGTATTAACGAGGGTAAACCTTCAAGAGGTCCCCGACCGCCCTTGAAGAGGTCAGGGTATGTGGGAGTTACCGCACTAAAACCCCCTCGATGGCCATCCTCCGTGCTTAAGAGGGACTCCGGGTATTCTGATAGATCGCACCGGTGTGCCCCACACTTTGCCGGGGCATATCCCCGGGGCAGTTATGCCCAGCTGCCCCGACCACCGCCAGCAGGCCCTCCGGCCCCCTATTAGTCACCTCTTACGACAAGCAGGGGATACCATAGCCAAATTAGACTTTGGCTATTGGATGGGCACAATAGCAACTGTGCCAAGAGTTCCTCACGAGTTTATAAACATTAGTAAAATAAAGAAATAAAATACATAATATAAATTATCCCAAATTCCCAATCCGAGTGCGACGCAGAACGCCCGGTCCTCACACATTACACGCCGTAAATCTGATCAAATCTCGCGCAGTATCGGTGTGAACGCGGCATTATCGTAAACTAGCCGCGCTATTCAACGTTATTCACTGCGATTCACTACTGCCAGCTATATTACACCTAATAATGTCTGCTTCTAATCAGAAACATAAATACTTACAGACTCTGTCACGAGTTAAGAGCGCAAGGAACGGTGCGAGTTTTCTTAAAATCGCCGTCACAAGTCATTGCGTCGACGTAAACGCAGATTTGTATGGGCTCACAATAGTCATCTTTAGGGCGACAGAGGCGCTGTTCCGATTCTATACAAATCTGCGTTTACGTCGCCTAGGTGACTTGTGACGGGGGCAGTGAAAAACTCGCACTAGGCCCTCAGAGCGAAAATAGTGCAGGCAGACAGAGATAGACTCGTAAATTACTACTACGCATTCTAAGCCAGCGCTCATAGCGCTTGACGGCACCTAAACGTGTAAAAACATTGATGAAAACTGAGGTTTGTTTACAGAAGAATGTACAATTTTAAAAATTAAGTAGATATTCTTACAAACTTAGCCTTAGGGTTTAGTAGTTGCAAGCACTGCTGCTTAACATGTTCTGGGTTAGATCCCTTGGTCGGTTGAAATGCTATTGGATTTTTCCATCTGTGATTTCCCAGTAGCAGGCGAGAGTCTGGATTAGTGCCTGGTTAATCGCAATAGGCTTTCCCCTATTCATCATCATAATTTATTTAAGAGTCGGTGAAGCAATCGCCAGCCCTCTCTATTGTCCGCTAACACTTTGACTTCCTTGTACGACAAGCCGCTGACTTGTTCCTTCAGCTGTTGTACATAACTAATCCTTGGTCTCCCTCTTCTTCCCTTTCCTTCTATGATGTTTGTAATGTAAGCGTCATGTCGTAATAAGTGTCCAATCATCTTGCCACTCCTGTTTTCTATTGTCCGGATTATCATTCTTCCCCCGATTACATGACACTTAAACTGTGAAATGTGGGTGTATTATGTATGTAAGTTTATACAAATGAATATTATTTAAAGAAATGCTATCTTGCGGGCCACATTTTTAGTAGTTAAGTGAATAATGGTGATTACTGTGGCCCAGGCCGGCGCAAAGTTTGGTATCTCTCCCGCGACCAACGCCGGCCGGACTAACTTTTGGAAACTGCTTAATAAACCCTTATTATCCATAATAATATTATAAATGTGTAAGTGGTGTTGTCTGACTGTTACCTTTTCATGGTTTGACTAACCAGTTTTTTAATTTGCTTTTTTGTGGAACGCACTCAAACAAAATACTTTGAAATTGTCACAATATATACGATTATACAAGAATATAAATGGGTTCCGAATTCGGAAGGTTGCTTTTGTTGAGAAGCTCGGCAAGAAACTCGGTAATTTACTCTTTGCTATTTTTGAAAAGTGTGAATTTCCGTTTCTGGCCGGCCAGTTTACATCTTTTAATGCTCAGAATAGTACAAATATATGCCCATAAACAAAACTATGTCTAATGTCAACAAAAACCTATGGCTACCCCTACATTGTGATTTTATAAGAATTTACGAAGGTTCGAGATGACAAGTCCCGAGCAGCTTGTTCACAAGTATGACGTGAAAGCCAGCCATCATCCTCCTTAACGAACTGTTCGACCGGTTACCTAAAGGTCTAGTTAAACATTACAGAAAATTGCAGTCTTATTACGAAGCTGTTAGTGTCAAATTAGCTATGTATATAAGAACAAATAAAAAAACAAGCTTTTATTTCAAATGTATTTCGTGTTTTGCTCTGCAATCTTTTGATACCCAAACTGTGATAGTGCAGAAAAAATAACTAGTCCGCCATCTTGGATGATCCGCCATATTGGAAATTAGAATTTCATCACATAGATAAATATTGTATTGTCATCTATACATCTTCTTCTTCTATACATACATACATACATACAGATAAATAAAATTGAATTGTCTGTTTGTAATTCCAAAATAACAGCATTTTAGTAAATGCATGTGAAAGTATATACACACGGACTTGAAAATACTTTTTTTTTTAAATGTTCTCTGTCTGTCTGTCTGTCCGATTCGGACCGATTTTAACGGGACTTTCACTGGCAGGTAGCTGATGTTTCGAGGAGTAACTCAGGCTACTTTTAGGGTTCCGCGACATGAAGCTTGAAACTAAATCTACGCGGGTGAAATCGCGGGACACAGCTAGCTTCAAATAATTAAAAAGTTTGTAAAAATCAATTAATATGCTGATTGACTGTAAAATATAATTCACACGAACGTTACAACGCAAATGGGTAGACACTTCCATTAATTTTAGAGCAATATGAGTATTTCAATAAGTTACAACTAAAATTATGTCTTGCATAAGTAATAAATACCAAGTTGCGTACCCCTGAACAACTGAACGCCGCTTACTTACGTTTTACTTAGCCTTATATTATCAGCGCATGAAGTATGGCAAGTTGGGCGCATTAAGTTAGCATCCAGCCTACAGGGGGCAATTATACTGATAACTTACCACTGCAACTTAACTCATTGTGGATGTGGGGAATTTGGAAGAGATAAGTATGGAAAAGTTTTGAATAAGCACTTTGCCTACTCTACATATTAACTAGTGGATCCGACTGACTGCGGACGAGAAAGTCACAATGCTCAAGAATTACGTATTTATTATCAACTAGCTGTGACCTACGATTACACCTGCGTAAACTTAATTTCATTCGTGGTCCGCGGAAGCCTCATGTTTTTGTAAAGTAGCCTTCAAGCAAAGTTCATGAAAAGCTGTTAATTTAGAATTACTGACAGACACGTCAATTTTATTTACCTGTATAGATGTTATAGATACATCTATACAGGATACATACATAGATACTATATACTTTTGTTCCTTATTGTGAAAATAAATAATATTAATAGTATACTTGTGAACAGGTGCTGCTTGTGGGGGCTGGTCATCTCAAGCTACGCATTTAGATATAAGTAGAACTACAAGACTTTTCTTTATGTTAATTTTTATCAACATTTGTGCATTGGAACTGTGTCCATGGGCTTACATTTCTCAAGTGATTTATTTTGTTTTTTTTTTTAAATTGTATACTATTTTTGAAAAGAGTAATTACTGAGTTTCTTGCTAGGTTCTTCTCAGTAAAAGCAACCTTCCGAACCTGGCGGTAGCATGTATAATCCTGTAAATTGAAAGTGCTTTGTATAAAGTCTAATCGAATAAAGATATTTTTGACTTTGACTTTGACTTTGACTATGGCTGTTTAACTCCGTCTTTATGAATCAAAATCTTAGTCACAATGTCGGTTCCTTTCCTCGTAGCTCGATGTAATTTCAGATTTGATATATTGTTATTACGAGTGTCGAAAATTAATGTTTGATTCCTTACAGCCTTACCTTCCTGCTTCAGTCGGTTAAATTTAAATGGTCCGATGCATTATCCATGTTTGGTGAAGCGGAACTAAAGAGGCAAGTTTTGTACTCAATGCGATTTTGTTTTTTATAAATCAATGTTAAGCTATCGAAAATTTTAATTACGTAATGTGCCTGGAATATCCGTAGTCAAATTAATTCAAGAGCCATGTCTAATTTTAAGGTATTATACTTATAATTTTAGTTATCGTTAGTGGTTAGTTGTATAGCATGATTTATTTTATTATGATAATGACATGTAATTACAAGAATGACAGTAGGTATATGTTATGGTTGTTGATTACATTACATACATTTATTATGAGAGACAAGAAGGTTCAGCCATACTCAATTGCTGGCCATTTGAATACAGAAAAATAAATAATTCAAATTTTGAATTATTATCTATTGTCATTTTGTTTATTCCATTATTGCTATTGAATCTTCATAATATATTATTGGTGTTGTAAATCTTCATATAGTTATTGTTTTTGTGTAAATATAATACAGTTATTGAAAGTTATTTATTTTATTCGAATTGGTGGCAACTACAGAAGAAAACATATATGAATAAACTTAGGGATTATTCAAGCCATTTTACTACTAAGAGAGAGAAAATAATAAAGTTATTTAACCGGAATATTTTTCTATGACAAATTTTTGTTCTCTAATGACAATTTTAAACAAATACAGAAGGCTGCCAAATTTTAAATTTATATGCAATGTAATTATTGAAAAAGTTTTATTTATAATGTGACAATTATTTTATTAAATTAAAGTGATGTTTTATTTTTATTAATTGCTTGTTTCAATAAAAAAATACTTTTTCAAGTTAAATAATAGTTTATGTTTGAAAAATTATAAAAAAATAACAATAAAATATTGAAGAAGTAATTACAATTTATCATAAAGCTTATTACTAGTAGGTAAGCATCTAAATATAGAATGCATTCGAAAAAAATATTAATTTCCAAATTCATAAAAACAACTGGCAATTTCCAGCCCAACCCGCCGAGGCGAGCGTCCTATAATTCCAAGCTAAACCCTCTAATACGATCTTAGAATAATCCAATCTCGTTGGATCGATGGAACACGTCATCCTTCCAAATCATCCTATCAGGGTCGTGACGGACACCCGTCTTCATACGTGACCGGGGCTCCCAACCTAACTAAAACTATAAATCCTCCCGCACCATCTTACTCTGACCCTTATAACTCCACTGTGAACTTCAGACTGAATATCACATCCAAAGATCCAAGTGAACTGGTGACGTAACCTGACTATGTCATTATTGAAGACTGTTATTGCTATTATAAACAAGGATTCCATGTTATTGTCTTGATATTAAAATGGTTGCTTCTTTGTTTTGTTTTTTCTGTGGCTTAGAGATATGATTGTGTTTTATTATACACCAAGGAGACAACGTACAAACAGTCTGTCTTATGGTAAGCGGTTACTGCAGCCTCTGAACGTTTCAGTCAATGTTTCAGCTAATATCATGACGCTATTAGAGTAGTGACCGTACACTAAAATAAACTACGGTACCTACTAGCTATATTTTGAAACTAGCCCGCGGTTTCACCCGCGTAGATTTAGTTTCATCCTTATTGTCGCGGAACCCTAATATTTTTAATAAATAAAAGTAGCCTAAGTTACTCCTTGAAACATCAGCTACCTGCAAGTGAAAGATCCGTTAAAATTGGTCCAGCCGTTTAAGAACAAACCGGAACAAACAGACAGACAGACAGACAGAGAAGAAATTTAAAACTTGGTTTTTTAGTGTCAATAGCGTGTATACTTTCATATGCATTAAGTGAAAAGCTATTTATCTCTATAGATGTAATTTTTTCTTTTGTAATGTATTTTTTTATTTCGATTTTATTGTGCCAGTGACGTATAGACGCACCATAATGTCATGTGATGCGATGGAATTTTTCTTGCAATTTGTGTTTCATACATAGATATAGACATTAACTTTTATATAAAGAAAATGGTATCAATAAATAGGTTTCTTATCAGTAAGAGTAAAAATAAAAAACATTTTTTTTTTAAATCTGTTTTACACTGCCAGCCAATAATTACAATGTAATGTTCTCGTTCAGCAAATAGTGATCTAATATTTACAAAGCGAATTTCCCTAAATTTCCTTCAAAGAACATTACCAAAAACAAACAGAATTAACAAAACACAATCAAGCAAAACGGCGGAGCATCCGCGCGCCGTCAAAACCAACGATTGTTTATTGCAAATTAAATGCAATTTAACCCTCAAGAGGCATTCGGAGATTCCACGACAAATTCTGTAGCAAATTGGCGTAGGATCCAAAACTCCCCTGTTTATACCGCGCACAAGACTAAAGTAAGCGATTTGAATGCATACTTGTCTGTCAGTCAAGGCGGCACCGAGCGCCGGGCGTGTTAAACACACCCCAAAATAATCAGAGCCATCCCTCTCCCCTTACACGGTTACTTACACGGTTACCTAAAGGGTGTAACCCCAGGTGTTGGCAGGTCTAAGCGTCCTGGTCGTGAGTTGTTCGAGCCAAGTTGTCACACACACGATTAAGCCTGATTGTGATGTAGAAGTGGATAACTGTTGATTTGATTTTATGTCACACGAAACGTCTGTCGGTACGTATATTGGTTGTAAAGTCTCGTTTGTGCCGGGCCCAGTATTGACAAATAAAATTGACTGTTAAAGTGTTATGATTGCCTGGTTATTCCGTCTGGATCACGTTGATCTCTTCGCCTTTTATTCGGGTATAAAAGGGCTGCGCTGTACGTGTGAATTGATATGTATCCCTACTAATATTATAAATGTGAAAGTAACTGTCTGTCTGTTACGCTTTCCCGCTTAAACCTCTCAACCGATTTTGATGAAATTTGGCACAGACAATCTTTAGACCCTGAGAAAGGACATAGGCTACCTTTAATTTATTAAAAATATTATGATACCGCGACCATAAGGTTGAAACTAAATCTACGCGAGTGAAACCGCGGGGCACAGATAGTATAAGTATATTTTTAAGTGTTCTTCTTGTATTCGTTTTGAAATGTTAGATCGCGAATTATTTTATTAGCAAGCTTTGATCAAAAAATTTTGGGTGGCATAAAATTATGATTTTAAAAATATTTGCTATTGTATTATAATCGACATGAAAAGGTTATCATGTCGATTATAGTCGAGGAGCTCGTGGCACAGTTGCTATTGCGCATATCATTCGATCAGCGAAGTTAAGCAACCCTAGCCCTAGCCAGTAATTGGATGGGTGACCGCCCGAGTTCCCTCCGTGCCTCGGAGAGCACGTTAAGCCGTCAGTCCTGGTTGCCAATTTATCATCTTTGGCAATCGTTACAGGTCAGTCGGTGGCCTCAAATAGTCTGACAACTGGTTTAACCCAGATCACAGATTTTCCTCGTTAAAGGGGTTGCGAAGGTCAGATGGCAGTCGCTCCGTATAAAAATCAGGTGATCAGCCACATCGGATTGAATCAAGTGCCGACCCCAACAATGTTTGGGATAAGGTCAGGGAGATGATGAAGAAAAGGTTATCACTTGTTAAATAAAAATAATTATTTTATTTTTTTATGTCTTAATCAACATATATTTGTCTAATTAGTGTAATTGGCATTGCATACCTTTCTAATTATTAAATAAAAAAAATATATTTTTGTTGATGCCGGCCCAATTTATGAGAAAGGTAACATCAAAATACATATATTTGCTAAGTCAGTATTTACAGTAATATTTTTATTATTATTATTATTATATATATGAATTGTATAAACCTCTAGCAATATGTAATCCTGATTACATTCCTCTATTATTAAGTAAGTACACACCAACGTAATCACCCACAACATAACCCGCCGTGTGATCGCATCAAAACAAATTGAATATCGCAAATCGATCACATACCAGCCATATGTCCGATCATCGCGTCACTTTTCCCGAAATCGAAATGAACAAAAACAATTCGGGCCGCGATATCATCAACACGAAGCGTATACAAACACATTCCATTCGGAACTTTCCACAAACTCACCCCCCACCCCCACACAATAAATAAGGGGGGTAACAACAAAAACTCTCTGAACATCACCTCGGCACGTCACCCTGCTCAGATTTCATTACCATAAAGTACTGGAGGCCTTAAAACCCCCCGGCAGTGTAAAAGGTGACGAATACCAACCAGGATGTAAAAACCCTTGTACGGTACACCGCCCCTCTTGGTTCCCCCTATTTTTTGCTAGTTTCGCGGGGGTGTGAAGTTCACGTAAGGGTGGACGGGTGGATTCCCTAAGCGGGCCGGTTCCCGCGTCGAAATGTGCCCGTAAATCGTCATAAAACTGTCTGGATCCATGATGTGACGCTGCCCGGGGGTAATTAAAGGAGAATTTATAGTTTTGCGAGCCTCCCCCCTTTCGCCCGAGACGCCCCCGTCTCTTGACGACGGATGTCGATGTGACGGTATTACGCTAGCTTTTAAAACTGGCTGACAGATTTTTATGCAATATTCTCTTTACAGATATTATACATTTGTAGTTAGTGTCGTAGATTAGCCAATATTTATAATGTAACTAGCTGTGCCCCGCGGTTTCAACCGCGTAGAGTTAATTTCATGGGTGTCCCGTAAATAAAATTAGACTCCTTGACACATCAGCTATCTGCCAGTGAAAGCCCCGTTAAAATCCATCCAGCCGTTTAGGCGTGATGCCGTGCCCAAGGGAAATGGGGATTCATTTTTATATATAAAAATATGTATATAGATTGGTTTCGTAAACATTCGATATAAAGCGTATTTATGTTACATTTTCTTTGTATGAAGTATTTCGTCTCATAAGTCCGAATAACGGCTTTTAAAAGGACATCTTTTACTTAATTAGCGTAGCCTTACTCCCGACTCGTTTAACTGATCATCATTTGAAACTAAGTCATGTTACGATTTTTTATGCTTTCCAAGATTCCGCATGTTTTAGCATTGTATGTAGGGTGGAACAGAATATATTAACCATACAGCGTTTTGGGTGTTACCGATAAAGCGCAACAGTGTATGGAATACTTAATGCATAATATAAAGTAATGAGCCCTTCCCTTTTAAATTCTTTGATGTTATATACCGTTTAAAGTATGTGTAAATAGTATAAAGTGTATGAAATTAATGAGATTGTCTTTCATTCAATTCTCAGTAGTTTTTAAGGATCTACAAGAACAATTCGGTAATCTACCAAAGATTATTGAATTGGGTCATGATTTTGATTTGTATTTTGAGCTGAAGAGTTTGTTTCGGGCTTCAAGCCCGTGCAAACAATTGCACGCGCTAATCTCAGGATTTGCTCGTCTGATTTGAAAACTCTTTCAATATCAGATAGCCCATTTATCGATGGACGCTGTAGACTTTATATCATCGTGCTAAGACCAATTGCGGGTTAAAGTAAGCGTTAGCCCAAAGCAACTATACCACGCAGACGAAGTCACGGGCTAGGCTAGTCTATTATATTAAGTACTGTTTCTTCTATCTACAACAAACAATACACACATATGCTTACGCCTGTATTCCCCGAAGGTTTCCTCACGATGATTTCCTTCACCGTAAAGCAAGTAAAAGGTGTGAAATCACTGCACAAAAGTTTTTATAGGAAAACTCATTGGCACAGGCTTCGCTGAAATTTGAACTAGCGTTGCTTGCGTAACAGAACCTACTGCCACCACGACTCTATAACAAAAAAATTATTATTAAATACACAATTTTTACAATCTCGTGTTCCACGGTACCCTAAACCAAGAGTTTTAAAAAGCGATTCCTCTTAAAGAAATATGTCCGTGTGTCCCCGGCAAATCTCGGGAAAGCAGATTTAGTGTCTGCTAAATCCTGCCGACACCTACTGTTAAGTATAATTACCGTGGTTTGTGTCGCAAAATGGCTGTCTCCTTCATTATAACGTTGTTATATGTTACGTTATTTATTTTCATCACCACTAGCTATGCCCTGCGGTTTTAATCACGTTATCTTTATTTTACGGGAAGCAATTTTTCGATAAATAAAATTATCCTTTGTCACTTCTCGTGATATCAACTATCTGAAGAAAGTCCCGTTAAAATCGGCCCAGCCTAAGATATTACCCGGAACAGAAAGACAGTCAGAGAAAACTCTTTAAACATTATTATTCGTATATATTTTCATATGAATTTAGTAAAAAAAACTATAATTTGGATTTGCAAAATGACACTTCAATTTTATTTGTCTGAATAGATGTATAGTATGTAAATAATAAATATGTGTACATTAAGCCTTTCTGAAGGTAAACCTTTGAACTCATACAACTATAACAGCCCGCGAGTGTCATAACAATAGTGAATAAGTAATAACTTGAAAGTTATCCAATTCACTTTGTATTTTCGTAGTGTCGTAGTACCGGCTACATGCTACGGCGTAGACGCTCTACGTTTTATCATACTAACTAGCTGTGCCCCGCGGTTTCACCCGCATAGATTTAGTTTCTCCCTTATTGCGCGGAACCCTAATATTTTTAATAAATAAAAGTATCCTAAGTTACTCCTTGAAACATCAGCTACCTACCAGTGAAAGTCCCGTTAAAATCCGTCCAACCGTTTCAGAGATTACCCGGAACAAACAGACAGACAGACAGATAGACAGACAGAGAAAAAATTAAGAACTTGGTTTTTTAGTGTCAGTGTCGTGTATACTTTCATATGCATTTAGTGAAAAGCTGTTATTTTGGAATTACAAACAGACACTTCAATTTTATTTATCTGTATAGATATAGATTTGTATTATTTTGTTTAAAATAAGGGCAGTGTGCTTTTGATTCAATTGTTATTGTGTGATTGGAAAATGAACACCTCCTGTAGCCAGCCAGATATGATGACAAAATGGTAGTCTATTTCAAATGCAATTCCCCTTATTACAAAACAGTACCTGGTTTCTTTTTCTCACAAAAAACTAAACTTTTTCCCACAAAAGAAAAAATCTTGACGTTTTCTCAAAAAAGCTAGTAGAAAAAAAAGGAACCAAAAGAAAAAAATCGAACCGGTGAACGTCAGTCTCGAACCGGGGTACTCTAATTTCGTTATCACCTCGTAAGCTGACAGCCTCAACTCTGAGCCATCATAACTTGACAGTTGTCGGCGAAATTAACAGAACTGTCGTATTGTATTGATATTTTATGAGTTATTCAGTGCATGAAAACATGGTCAAAACGATGTTTCTGAAAGTGAAACCTAGCTAGATCAATTATTTTGCCCCCGAAACCCTCTACACACGAAATTTCATGAAAATCGTTGCAGCCGTTCCCGAGATCCAGATTATATACCTGGCGGTAGCAAGTATAATCCTGTAAATTGTGTCTTTCTGACGATTTGAAAGTGCCTTGTATAAAGTCTAATCGAATAAAGATATTTTTCACTTTTGACTTTGACTTTGACTTTGACTTATATTTACAAGAATTGCTCATTTAAAGCTATAAGATATAAGATAAGATAATATAGAATAAGATAGTCCATGGCATGAAAGCAGCTCCAACTCTTTCTATGATACGGATTTAAAACCGAATAAACATTTTAGCAGCATTTTTGTGTTCTGTGTTTTCTTTCTTTCTTTGTATACCTCTGCCTACCCCTTCGGGAATACAGGCGTGAGCATGTATGTATAAGAAATAAGTAGTAATATCAAATAATATTTCACTATATATCATTAGCTAATACGATAGGGTATTGAGAGTATCAAACGCACACCCAACACCACAGGGGCTATAAAAATACACTCATCAGTTCCACTAAAGTCATATTTTAAGAGCGATTTGCCGATCCGTCTGTCTGTTGGTAGAATGCGCTATGTGACATGAAAGATATTGTCTGTAAAAGACGATATTTAATGAAAATTTTGAATAATACATGATATTTTTGTTTTGTCTTATGGTAACTGACCGTAAAGTATGGATATATTTCCCGATTAATACGACCGTTTAGAAATTAACTTAAGTTTTTAAGTATCAATACAAATAAGTAAAATCGAAAATTGTTTTACTAGTAATTCCAAATTGTTCACTAAATGAAAGTATTTATGGCACTTACATAAGAAGTACCATTTAAAATAAAATATCTGTTCGTCTGTTTCAACCTGGTTATCTATGCAGCAGCTAGATCGATTTCAATGGGATATTTACTGGCATTTCAGCAACGAGCATCTCAGGCAAAATTTATTAAAAAAAAAATGGAAATGAATTTACATCATTATTATAAGTTTGTAGGTACTTAACATCATCGCTTAAAAGTATGTGTGTGCATACACTCGTCTTTCTTTAAATTAAAAACCATATGAACATAATAAAAAGCAATCTATACTGATATATAAAATTGAAGTGTCTGTTTGTGATTCCAAAATAACAGCTTTTCACTACAACTAAACTAGCATGGCTAATGTTACAAGGCGAGTTAAGCTACTTTCATTTCAGGAAAAATTTACTCATGAAATTAACCTTATGCGGGTAAACCCGCGGGGCACAGTAAACAACACGGTTACATAACATAAAAAAATTATCATATATAAAACAAATAATAATCATGCCTTTTGTCACATACCCAATTCTTAATAGTCCCCCCATCGCCCTGGCTACCGCCGTAATGTTTTTAATGCATATTATGCGGTGGTTTATGGCTATTTGGACAGCCCTGTTTCTCCCTAGGGGTGACGGTAATTTGATTTTAAGAAACGGTAATGTGAACGAAATATGAGGGTTAGATTTGAATATAGAATGTTACTGTTAATTTGTTGATAGATGGCGGTAAAGTATATGTGAATCGCGCTTTATGTTCTTAAATTATATTTATAAACTAGCTGTGCCACGCGGTTTCACCCGCGTAGATTTAGTTTCATCCTCATTTCCTTAATAAAAGTAGCCTAAGTTACTCCTTGAAATATCAGGTACCTACCAGTGAAAGTCCCGTTAAAATCCGTCCAGTCCTTTCAGAGATTACCCGGAACAAACAGACAGACAGACAGAGAAAAAAAATTTAAAATTTGGTTTTTTAGTATCAGTAGCGTGTATACTTTCATATGCATTTAGTGAAAAGCTGTTATTTTGCAATTACAAACATACACTTCAATTTAATTTATCTGTATATATGTATATATATAGATGTATAGATATAGATAAGATACTATGAAAAATAATTAAATAGAGTTTTGACGGCATGTAGATAAATACTAAGCTACTTACAACATAAAACAAATATTTTTTTGAGACGAAATTATTCTTATATTGGTTTGAATTAACAATAGTGTTAATCGACTGTAAAATATACTTAAAAAATACTAAACTTAATATTCCTATAAATGTATTCATACTAAAAGCTCACCACTCATTAACTTGTAGCCTCGTAAAATATAATGATAGAAATTTCAAACTACCCTCAGTCGAGACGAATCATCCCCTGCGAGTAAAACAATAAAACTTGACGATCTGTTTCACAATAACCCTTGTTTTAAACTGGATCCGTGCTTTTAACGTATTATTAACGGTATTAAGTGCATGCGTCGACCGTTCGCCGTACGAAGCAATTAGATGTATATATAAATTCTCTTTACGGGCGACAGATGGCGCGAACGCGGCAGCCATCTTGCCATATTCATAGGTGATCTAATTAGGACAACGCTCCACATTGTTTATTTTTGCTTAATATTAAACATTTTGCGTTATGACGTCATTATACAACACTTGTATTGTGACGACTCCGTGTTTATATCTAGATGTTAATGTAACGAGCCCTATTATTGTGGGATTTGTGTTCTATATTCAAACAAAGTACACTGTTATTTAAATTATTATTACCGTTAGAAATCCAAGATGGCGTTCATACATTTCTTTAAAAAGTATCATACATACATACATATGTTCACGCCTGTATTCCCTGAAGGGGTAGGCAGAGGCTTTTCGCCGAAGATGATTAAGTGCCAACCTCACAGATGGTAATCTATCGCCGTCTCAGGCGCTATATATACGTCTTTGCATTACTTTTCAGACATATGCAGGTATCCTCACAATGATTTCCTTCACCGTAAAGCACGTGGGGTAAAATCAGTACACGCAAGTTTTTAGAAAAATTCATTGGTACATGCCCCGTTGGGATTTGAACTCGTGACTGCTTAAGCCCCAAGGCTACACGGCTCTCCGTTATTTAAATTATTATTACCGTTAGAAATCCAAAATGGCGTTCATACATTACTTTCAAAGGCATCTTTACTGCTTAACTAATTAGATGCCGTAACGACTTAGCGCAGAAAAACAAAAACAAACTAATTAATTAAAAAGGCAGTAACAATTCGTGACGCAACTAAAACCCGACACATTGGACCTCTAAATATCTAATTAGCAATCAGGTACCGTAAAAAGACGCCATTAAGAGCGCCCGTTCCCCGCCAAAAGGTCGAAGCGGCCATCTTGTACCACGTGATTCGTTCGGAAATGCGCGCGTGCAAATTATTGTCTACGGCTGCATATGTGATGTTGTTTATAGAATTAATTTCGGTCATGGATTTCCTGTGTTCTCTTTTAACGTGTTAGGATAACGTTTTGTCTGTGGATAGTGTTGCTTTTATGTCTTTATTATCTAATGGGAGAGAAAAGATACAGATATTATGCATTATTGGAGGGGAAATATTATATCTAATAACACAGTTAGCTAGGTACTTATTAATACTATTTTATAGTCTCTTCTGTGCAGTGATAATGAGGGTGACATTATGTTATGGTTCCATACCCAAAGGGTAGATCGAAACGTGATCCTATTGCTAAGACTGCACTGTCCGTCAAAGTCAAAGTCAAAAAATATCTTTATTCGATTAGCCTTTTACAAAGTACTTTCAAATCGTCAGAATGACATTAACTTACAGGATTATACATGCTACCGCCAGGTTCGGAAGGTTGCTTTTACTGAGAAGAACCTGGCAAGAAACTCAGTAATTACTCTTTTCAAAAATATTATACAATTTAAAAAAAACAAAGTAAATAACTTGAGAAATGTAAGCCCATGGACACAGTTCCAATGCACAAATGTCGATAAAAATTAACATAAAGAAAAGTCTAGTAGTTCTACTTATATCTAAATGCGTAGCTTGAGATGACCATCTGTCTCGTGAACCATGATAGTTAGACAGTTGAAATTATTACAGATGATGTATAAAAACTTGATTTTTCGAGCGTGAGACTCGCACTTGTCTGGTACTTTTCGGGATTTTATGGCACATGCATGTATTTAAGTGATTGGAAATGAGTGGTAGAGGCACTGAAGTAATCACCATTTATCACATAGCCCTCTAAATAGTGCTTCTTATTTTAGATAAGACTAGCTGTGCCCCGCGGTTTCACCCGCGTAGAATTAGTTTCAACCTTATTGTCGCGGAACACTAATATTTTTGATAAATAAAAGTAGCCTAAGTTACTCCTTGAAACATCAGCTACATGGTTTTTTAGTGTCAGTAGCGTGTATATGCATTTAGTGAAAGCTGTAATTTTGGAATTACAAACAGACCTTCAATTTTATTTATCTGTATAGATGTATAGATAAGACAAGTCAAGATATTTATTGGCATAAGTAAGTGAAGTCATTATGAAGTTCTTTATTACATAGTGGTCTATTTATCCCCCCCTTACCCTTACTTATTTAGTTTACGACAGATTTTAAAACAAACATCACAAACCAGCCAGTAACACCTTTCGTTCGGAAACCGTGATTATTTTTGTTTAACCAGACAACGTATAATACTGTACCGAATTCTAATCGCAAAAAGGGGGATATCACATTTACGGTAATTAGAAAAGTTTGATACGTTTTGCAAAGGCGAAATTAGTATTTTGTGTCGTGACTCGTTTTTGGTCCGGCTATAAAAGCCGTTAACCGGGAAAGTAACGGAGGGCCGGTTACATCGCGATCATGTTACTTAAACATCATGATTTTTGACTTCAGCTATCCATACGAATATATCCATATCTATACATACATACATATATACAGATAAATAAAATTGAAGTATCTGTTTGTAACTCCAAAATAAGAGTTTTTCACTAAATGCATTTGAAAGTATACTTGCTACTGACACTAAAAAACCAAGTTATAATTTTTTCTCTGTCTGTCTGTTTATTCCGGGTAATCTCCGAAATGGCTGGACCGATTTTAACGGGACTTTCACTGGCAGGTAGCTGATATATCAAGGAGTACCCAACCAGTATCTGTGCTCTCAGGTGTTCCACAGGGGTCGCACCTGGGTCCACTTCTATTTATTGTTTTTATTAATGATCTGATTGACCAAATTTCAAGCCCTAAGCTGCTATACGCAGACGATTTAAAAGTTTTTAGGGACATTAATGAGCCAGGTGACTGCATAGCTCTGCAAAACGATCTTAATATAATTTCTAACTGGTGTCACGTAAATAAGATGCAACTGAATGCGAGCAAATGTTTTGTTATAACATTCACCAAAAAACATACAAAGATATTATTTGACTAAGCAATATCTAATCAAACATTAGATCGCAGACCTATAGCCAAAGATCTGGGAATAATCTTCGACGAACAATTATCATTCCGGTCGCATTATGAGTATATCAGTAACAGAGGAAATAAACTACTTGGGTTCATATCCAGGTCTACTAAAGGCTTTAAAAAACCACTAAGTATGCTCAATTTATTTAACACACTCATAAGAAGCATACTGGAATATGCATGTCCGATTTGGTCACCATTCTATGCTGCTCATATCAACTGTATAGAGAATGTTCAGAACAGATGCCTCAAAATTCTAGCTTATCGTTTCAAGTACGGAAGAAAGCTTTCATGTTATGACGATCGCTTGGCTGCTTTTAAAATAACATCTCTTGCCACCCGTCGTAAAAAGTTTGACCTATTATATTTACACAAAATCATCAATTCCAAACTAGATTGTCCACTCCTTTTATCCTCCATCAACATTAATACTCGTTATAAAATCAGAGCTCCTAGGACATTTCTTTTAAAAACATATAATAACAACACGTCGTATTATAATCCGCTTGTTAGAATGTGCAGACAGTACAATGAAATAGCCATCAAAGACAAGAACATTGATATATTTAACAATAATATATCTGCCTTGAAAAGGTGGTGCCGGGATAACCTCCACAAGTATTGATCAATTATAATCTACAGTCTAATTAAGTGATTATCCTAAATTTATCCAATTTTTAGATACTCTTTAATAATCTTCTTTATTATCATATCTTCTTTTAATATTATAGTTTTCATATAGTTTCTTTATAGTTTATATACTTAGACTAGCTGTTTACACATATTTTGGATTGTTATCTAGTTCCAATATTTAAGTTAATACTCTTGTTAATGTAATTTCTTCGGATCTCAATCTGTTTGTGTAACATAAAATAAATAAATAAAATAAATAAATTTATTAAAAATATTAGGGTTCCGCGACAATAAGGATGAAACTAAATCTACACGAGTGAAACTGCGGGGCACTGCTAGTAAATAAATAAAATAAAATAATAGTTCAACCGACAAATTAATGTAACGATCTTTCCAATCCAATTCTTTACTCATTGAATCTGTTTAATTTAAAATCCTCGGTTAGCGAGGAAGGTGCAACCGATCTTCCGCTAACCCACCCAAAAGTTACGTCCATAGTTGTGTAAAAGCAACCGTTTTGACAACGCGTGCCCAAATCCGAATGTTTTATTCTTAACGGCGCCGACAACAGTTAATTGTGTAAACCCTTGTCTATCCTTAGTTTTAAACGACAATTTATTTTGAATACACCCCTTAGTGATTATGTACAGGATGATCCTTTAATGTTTTGTACTTACACATAGAATAAAAGTGTGAGGAGGAGCTCGTGCCATTGCGCATATCATTCGATCAGCGAAGTTAAGCAACCACACGCCTAGCCAATAGTTGGAAGGGTGACCGCCCGAGTTCCCTCCGTGCCTCGGAGAGCACGTTAAGCCGTCGGTCCCGGTTGCCAATTTAACATCTTTGGCAATCGTTACAGGTCAATCAGAGGCCTAAGAGAGTCTGACAACTGGTTTAACCCAGATTGCCGATTTTCCTCGAAAAAGGGGTTGCGAAGGTCAGATGGCAGTCGCTTCGTATAAAAATCAGGTGATCAGCCACATCGGGTTGAATCAAGTGCCGACCCCAAATACATGGGATTAAGGCCAGGGAGACGACATAGGATAAAAGTGTCATATAAAGATATAACTTTCGCATATTTTGCAAAATATTGCGTTGCTATTGTTTCTGTCTTAAAATTAGTTTCTTGCGAAAATTCGGCAGTTGTTACTATAAAAACTTTTACACTGCATTTTAAAGTAATAATTTGAAAAGAGTCAGATTAATTTCGGGAAAATTTTGCAAAATATTGCGTACTTTTTAGATCTTCCACACGTACATTTGTTTCTTGCCTGTCTTGGTTAAATTTGGTCGTAGTTCCAATAAAAAAATTGAGTACTACTAAGTTTTGAAGTACTTATCCATGATATATTTATTTTTCATAACAAACTCCTTCAAAAATGTCATATCTCACCATCTCTCAGGCACTTGACTATTAAACTACAACAGCCTGTGTAGTTCAAATCAAAACATTAAATTAAATTTATATGACAAACTATTGTTTAAAATTCAGATTGTTCCTGTAAAATCTTGCCCCTCCATAATTGTATTGACCAACCCTACGAATTATACAGAGGGTGGTCCACTTTCGTCCGTGTGAGGAAACACAATAATATCGTGACGTAGATGCTCGGGACCTTACTAATGGCTTTAATAAAGGTACGAATGTACGTCACTTTGTATTTATGATTTTATTTCGATATATTTAATTAAAATTTTAGTGCGATGCGGTGGGGCCCATTTTGTGAAGGTGCCATTACTGTTGGTTTATTACGTTCCGTTTGTATTAGAACTTATTTTGTAGAATATAATATAGTAGCGGACGACACGCGGTCTCACGCGTAGTTCCCGTTCCCGTGGGAGTACGGAGATAAAATATAGCCTATGCTACTCGCTGATAATGTAGCTATCCATTGCTGAATGATTTTTCTAATCAGTTCAGTAGTAGTAGTTTCGGAGACACTTCGTTACAAACATACTTACATACAAATCTCTCCTCTATATAATATTAGTATTGATGTAGCATTTGTATAATATGTGGACAATCGTGTTCACAAAGCTCTCCATATCGCCAAAGATAGGAGCAGACAGCGATAGATTGTCAAGAAGGTGAATTCCTCGGGGTATTACGACACTTAATAAATTATATAAGTTTATTTTATAATGTATATTTATTATCATAATATGTATATAAGTATTTTAAGGTATTCATTATTTTTGTAACATCCGCTGCCTGGTATCCATGGTACAAGCTCTTCTTAGTTTGGGACTAGACAGCGCTATAACATTTTTGTATTTTATGTTATATTTTGTATGTGTATTTTAATAAATAAAAAAAAACTTAGCATGTATATAATGTACCATAAATATAGTAAAAAAAAGATTTTGGCTGCTAAAGGACATCGGTCCAGCCAGACAGAAAAAAAATATTCTTATGCAAGTGTCGTATATACTTTCATATGCATTTAGTGAAAAGCTGTTGATTTGGAACTACAGACTGACACTTCATTTTATTTATACGAGTAATACGGATATATGTAAATTAATCTTAGCATTTACACAAAAGTGTTAAAATGATTCAAAGGTTTCAAGATCCCTTCATCTGAAAATTCATGTTGATACCTCCCTGATATATATACACAAATTAAGACTATTTAACAGCATACTAAATGTCGTTATACATACACAACTACACAATCAACACTAAACTATTTGCAATTAATTAAATTACCAGTGTGAGATACATCACCCTATCCCTCAGCCTCTCAGTCGTAAACCGTTAAACCGGTACATCGATAAACCGTAACAGGTGTCCGGAACTGCGGCCATGAGTTACGGTTATATTTATGTCCTGTGCACCGTAACTCAAGGTGGTGCATCGTATTCGTTGCCAGTTTCTATGTACTATAATAATTTATTGGCGCGACGTGTGCCTGGAGGCTGGGCAGAAATTAAAAATCAACCTTAAAACCAACTTTAGGCGGCCTATAAACCGCAAAAATAAAAATTCGACGCATGAGGTGGGATCACGAGTAGCTCAGATGGAAGAGCAACTGCACGGTTTGCAGAGGTCGTGGTTCGAGTCCCGCCTCGTGTACGTATTTTTCCTGACCATCGTTAAGAACTTTAAAACCAGATCTGCATCGTGAATGGTACCCGAACCTGTGGGTATTCATGAAGTTTTATGAATGTCTATGAAGTGAATGTGGTATGTAAGATTAGGATGGAACTGCGCTCTTCTCCTGCCTACTTACATATGAGAATTTGAGCCCATATGAAAACGTACATAAAACCGAATACTCTATTCAATGGCGTATGTCAACCGTAACTTGCCTCAAACAGCCTAAATTTAAGTCCTCTGCTAGTCATTAGAGTTGCACCCAGCAGAACCCTACCACCTGCAGGTCTGCATCTAGCTGAAGGCCTAACCCTAATCAAATACCTTAAAACCATATCTAATAAAAATTTTTCATCTTAACAAAACAACCGCTCTCGTTTGACAAATCAAAAACAGAATGCAAACAAATCAAAAAAAGAACATCATGGCGGCGTAATGAATCGGAAAAACGTCTCGTATTTAAAAAAGCTGGCGTTGAAACAAGGGCCAAACGTAACGCCATAAACAATCACGACAATGGGTCTAAACGGGACCGTCCCGACAGATCAAACACATTTTCAATTCTCATCAAAAAAGTAAAACGTTATGACAGTCCTAATAAAAACCGCTCACAATATTCGTTGTACTCGCAGCAATATCGTAATGAACACCCTGTATACACGGCTCCCATTTAATCTCGCACCTGTATCAGCCTGTGTAAGGACCAGTTTGAGTTGGGAGCGTACAGCGGGTAAGACCAAACGACATGATACTTTGAAAAATTATAACAAACTAGCGGACGTCATGCGGTTTCACTCGCGTAGTACCCGTTCTCGTAAGATTACGGGGATATAATATAGCCTATATTAATCAGTGATAATGTAGCATGCAAATGATACAATAATTTTTGAAATCGGTCCTGTACTTTTTGGACCAATTCATACCAACATACTCACATACAAACCTCTTTGTAATATTAATATACAAAAAAATATTGTTAGTCTCGGAGTATAGTATTTCCTGAATGTAAGTCTATGATTTGGAGAATGGTCGTATGCATAATCGCATGTATAATCCTGTATAATTATGTCATTCTGACGATTTAAAATTACTTTGCTAAAAGTCTAAGCAAATAAGATGTTTAGAATTTGAGTTTGAGTTTGAGTATGCATGTGTATTTGTGGAGCCGACGAGGGCATGTTACGGAAACTGAAATAATCGCGCAATTTGGGAATATCAGGTTAAATTAAAACACCTGATTCTATTCCATTATTTAAAAGCCTGAATTCTTGAGAAATTGTAGACCTGTTTGTGCTTATGACTTGCACCAGAGCCCAAACAGGTCGCCCGCTAAACGGTCGGCAGTTAGCTTGTCCTAAACAAATAACCTCGCCCATCTGCGTAAGGGAACTGCCTCCACATTAAAACATTGTTTAGTCGCTCAACATGTGTCATTAGGCCGAATCGCTGACTCCGTGCAATAACAGTACTTTTTCCCTTGATTACAATTATTGTGTTTGCCTTGGGTAGTTCATGGGTTGGGATTTTGCGGGCTTCTTACAGAGTAGAAAATAAATGTTTTTCTTTCTTTCTATGTTTCTCTAGTAGCTAACTGAAGCAAAGACACTGTCTTTTCTCGTATGGAATAGAGATTATTTTATTTTAGCTCAAAATAAAAATCTTGATATTCGTTTTTTTTGATGAATAATATTTATTTTAACTAGCGGACCCGACAGACGTTGTCCTGCAAACTGACTGCAACGCCATCTGCAGGGCTGATTTATGAATCTTAACCATCCTAAGCGCCATACAAACGCATAAAAAAATTTCTATCAAATCGGTACATCTATAATTCTAAAGATATTATGTTTAATTAAGTGAAACCACAATGATTTTATTTTATAATATTTATTTATAGTTAAATAAATATTGCTAGTATTAAATTAAATATACAATTGTACCAGCAAAATGCATTGAACGTTTCCGATCTTTATGCAAAACTTGTCCTTATCTGCAATGTAACTTTCCCGCCAATCGCAATCGAACGTCAATGTCTGCAGTGAAGAAATTAAAAGTTTGTCAGTTCGCCTCGAGCGCTCGTCGGCGCCGGTCGTCGTTCCTATAGTTTGATTACTGGAATGTCAGTAATACCAACTTCACTTCAAAATACAATTAGAACGTGACATGCTTATTTAAGTTTCTTTATTACTCGTTTTTAATAAACTATTCTGCAAGATGGCAATGCAATTAATTCACTTATTGGAGCCCAACAAGGGATTGATAATGACTGCTTACAGTTTTCGTTGAATATATCTTCTTGAAAGTGAACATTTTATATTAGTTGAGCAAGTTTTCTCAAGATGTAGATCTAAATAAAGACATTTGGAGTCAATGTCCGATACTAAATTAAATCTTATCTTAACCCGCGGGCTATCGTTGCGCGTTATGGCTGTCCCCCACCATCCGAGCTGATGACTTGCGCAACTTATAATTTGATGAGTTCTCGCGGATCTTTCCTCAACTTTTCTCGTAGTATGAATATTTAAGGGGCTACACTTTTTGGCGCCCAACACGGGACTACCTCATTATTTTGCTGTTTATATTTTGTTTACGAGTTTTGTCGATGTCATTCTGAAAGATAGAGAGGGTTATTATGTTAAAGTTATTCGCGTTAATAGAAGTGTTTGTTCGTGGAGGCCGTTTGTTATTTTTATTTTTTCCTTAGTTTATGTTCACTTGATTATTTCTAAGTTGGTATACTACCAAAATACGTAGTAAAAAGTTGGATTACAAATAGCCTGGAAGTGTCCATTCTTTTGGCATATCATGTTGGGTTCCATTTTACGAAACGAATACTTATTGGTTGAAATAGTTAAATACCTTACAATAATTGAGTCCGCTTTATTTCAGGCATTCACTTAGCTATTTTATTTACAACCAAAACCAAAAAATGTTTTGTTACAAGACATTCTGACATCAAGACATTGTTTTATAATTTTTAAATGTAATATTAACATACACATTTTATAACCGAAAGAGGTTTCAATCGGTTTACTGCTACAAGGTAATTTATTCATCATTTGAACAAAAATTTCAAGAAACTTCTACACATTGTTTTACTCATGCGAAAAGCCATATAATGCAGTAATAATGCAAAAAATGTATTTTCACACAAATTCAGTTTCAGAAATAAGCTCCATCCAAACTTCAATTCCATTCAAACACTTGATATCATCAAAGGCTTTAAAAACAAAATTCATCAGGGCTTGATTAAATCAAGTGCACAGATTGGCGCAATAAAGTCCTACGTGTACAATTCTCAAGCTGAGAATTGTACGCCCCTGAGAAATCTGGCGAGGTGATATGCGGATCTAATTGAGAACATTTGAACCTTGCCGATTAATTGAACTGGAGTCTGCGAGAATGAGCTGCAAGATCTATGGGTCATGGGCGTTTTGTATGAAGCTACAAGAGTGCCATCGCGTTTAATCACGTCACTAATATAAATCATCATTTCAATATTTCGATTTTAGATCAGCCTATTGATCAATATACCTATTGCTTGTCAAAGTCAAAGTCAAAGTCAAAAATATCTTTATTCGATTAGACTTTTTACAAAGTACTTTCAAATCGTCAGAACGACATGGATTATACATGCTACTGCCAAGTTCAGAAGGTTGCTGAGAAGAACCTGGCAAGAAACTCAGTAATTACTCATTTAAAAATATTATACAATTTTTAAAAACAAAATAAATCACTTGAGAAATGTAAGCCCATGGACACAGTTCCAATGCACAAATGTCAATAAAAATTAACATAAAGAAAAGTCTAGTAGTTGTACTTATATCTAAATGCGTAGCTTGAGATGACCAGCCCCCACAAGCAGCACCTGTTCACAAGTATGACGAGAATGCCAGCCATCGGTTTTTGAAATTTGGTCAGTGCCCCAAACTATTGATATTAACATTAACTTTTATAGACATTTTGTGCATTGGAACTGTGACCATGGGCAAATTTTTTTTTTAAATTTATATTGTAATACTCAAAATTGTAAAAAGAAAAGTAATTACTGATTTTCTTGCCAGGTTGCTCTCAGTAAAAGCAACCTTCCAAACCTGGTGGTAGCATATATAATCCTATGTAATCGTGTCGTTCTGACGATTTGAAAGCACTTTATTAAAATTGTTAAAAATTTAATGAAATACAGATATTTTGAATTTAATTTTAAATGTTTAAAGACTTCCTATTAAGAAGTGATTAATCAAGCGATTGGGGCTATTACTTTAAAATTGATTTACAAGAAGAAAAGTTACTTTCTGCTTTAACAAGTAACTCCTTACATAATTCCGTTTTGTAATCATATGTGAGTGTAAAGTATATAAGCAATATTTACCGCGCTGTAATTAGCTGGCACGTATCGGCTGATTTCTCCAGGGCGCAGCTACGCTTTGATGTAGCCGACGATGCCCTTTATCGGCGTGTGGTCATGAAATGTGATAAAAAATACCGGGCTTTCTGTTTCGCCGTTTCTTCTCCTGACAGGCTTAGATTTGGAAACGGTAGTAAATTAACCTAAGTTAGCGTAAGAGAAATGACGTTCAATAAGTGTTTCAAGTATCCCTTATGTTGAATAAAACTTTTTGATTTGATTTTAATAGTATTGAATAAATACGACGTCAACCCGCTGATGCGTGACAAAAAGACAGATCAATTAACATACTTTTGTATCTTTCAATTATAGCAATCTATACAGATAAATAGAATCGAAGTGTCTGTTTGTAATTCCAAATGAAAACAGCTTTTCAGTAACTGCATATGAATTTATAATATTATACAGTACTTACTCGTATATAAAAAAACTGTCTTAAAAATTCCTTGAAACATCAGCTATCTGCCAGTGAAAGCCCCGTAAATCCGTCCAACCGTTTCAGAGATTACCCGGAACAAATAGACAGTCAGATTGAGAAAGTTTTTAGAAATTGTTGTTCTTATGTCAATAGATAGGTACCGTATAAAGGTATATTCATATTATGCATTTAGTGAAAAGTTGTAATATTGGATTTAGAAACACACACTACTTATATATAGATAAGGTTTATTTTTTTGATGATAATACATAGTTATATTTTCTGACGTCCGTAGAAACTCCCCAGATTTCGCTATTCTTATGGCCACACGAACCTGTCTGCTCAGATTAGATAATATCAAAGGCATATTACACACATACAAGATAGACACAAAACATTTTTGATCGTGTTACACAAAAACAAAAGATGAACATTTTACATAAAATATACAAAAAATATTATTCTTAGATTAAAGTTTTCATTATATTAGTTACTAGCTGTGCCCCGCGGTTTCACCCGCGAAGATTTTAATTTCATGATCGCCCGTGGATCCCTAATGTTTTAAAAAAAATCTAAGTAGCCTAAGTTACTCCTTGTAACATCAGCTGTTCGTCAGTGAAAGTTCAGTCAAAATCCGTCCAGCCGTTTCGGAGATTACCCGGTACAAGCAGACACACACAGAAAAATTAAAAAAATTGGTTTTTCTGTGTCAGTACCGTGTATACTTTCATATGCATTGAGTAAAAAACTGTTATTTTGCAGTTACAAACAGACACTTCAATTTTATTTATCTGTATAGATTACGATCGTCACTGTTATTTTATTGGAGTTTGTTAAATTTGAAATATGATAATTTCAGGTACATATAGAGAGAGACAGACTCCTAAAATGACTACTAGGCATTCAGAGTTCTTAACTAATCATTAGACCTATGAATGAACTTGCAAGAAACATTTTTTTTCGATAATCTAACATGCCGCCATCTTTGCTAATTCGAAATACAAAACGGTAGTGTATCAAAGCAGTAACGGTGCAATAAAGGCGCTTCCCGATTGGTCCGCGTATCGCACAGACGGAGGGTGCACTAGCTTGCACAAAGGTACAGAAATATGTGGCCGGCACTAAACATTAACGATTATAGCCGCCAAGTCACGTCTAATTGCGACGGGGACGGTGTTATGCTCCATGTATAAAAGCACCAAAATATATGATATTATCAGTTTGCAAGCTTTATAAACCTAGGAACAAATCGTTCGAAATGACACACTCACACCGACGCATCTTTGAGAAACTAAACTGAATAGGCGTAATAACAGTAAGAGGTGTATACGTCATTCACCTGTTATACCAACATTTTTCAATATTTCAAAACGACATAATTATCTACATTATTTTGCCAGTAAATAAAAGAGTAAATTTTTCAATATATATGAAAACCTCAACCTCAATTCAACCGTCAACGATTGATAAACGTTCTTATTTTGAAAAATTGGCCTTGATTCTGCTTCGTTTTAAAACGAAATAAATAGATTAAAGTCTGTTATATTCTTCCCCATTCGATTAATCTATACAGATAAATAAAATTGAAGTGTCTGTTTGTAACTGCAAAATAACAGTTTTTCACTCAATGCATATGAAAGTATACATGGTACTGACACAGAAAAACCAATTTAAAAAAAAAATCTCTGTCTGTCGGTCTGTCTGTCTGTCCGTCTGTCTGTTTGTTCCGGGTAATCTCCGAAACGGCTCCGAAAATGTTACAAGGAGTAACTTAGGCTACATAGATTTTTTAAAAACATTATCGGGATCCGCGGGCAATCATGAAATTAAAATCTACGCGGGTGAAACCGCGGGGCACAGCTAGTCTTAAATATTTGTATATTATTTGTATGTTAGTTGTGTAATGCATGGTTCCCTCTAACATTGGTCGTCCGAGCTAATTGTAAGCGCGCGTTATCGCGAGACAAACGCGCTAGCTCTGCAACGCATAACCATTACCACTTTTTGGTTTCGCGAAATTAGCGCCTTTTTGCATTGTCTCGTCCACGATAGAAATTGTTGTGTATTGCTATCGCTATTGCTATTGCTTCTTGCTATTCTTTTTGTGTCCATCGATGTGTCTAATTGGGAAGCAAAACTTGATTATACTCGAAGGGGTTCTGTATAAACTATACAATGTGATTAATTTCACATAGGACACATGTACTGGCAAAATTATCATATTACATACATAGATATCACTCAGCATCAGCTCTCGCCTGTATTCCCCGAAGGGGTAGGCAGAGGTGTTGTAATAACAACACCCACTTTTCACCGAAGATGATTAAGTGCCAACGTGACAGATGGTCAGTCTTTCATGTGAAATCCTGCACATATGAATGAAAATTAAAATGATTTATTCAGTTTAGGCCCTGGTAAGGCATGACATTTGGAAGGCTTGTTCTTGGTGAGGTGTAGGAACTAAGAAAGGATTTTTCGATATTCCACCCTAAGGGAGTTCAGACAGGGTTGAACATTTTTATGTGAAATCTTACTACCACGCAGTCGAAACTGCAGTTGCGTTGAAAATGTAAATGATTTATTCAGTTTAGGCCCTGGTAAGGCACTTATGAATGTCGAGGAATTTACCGCCGGTTCGGAAACTAGCCTTCTGAGAAGAACCGGCAAGAAACTCAGCTGGCATCATGTACATTTCATTATCCATTAAGGTTTCTCAGCGTCGTACCGTACTCGTCGAGTGTCGATTTTAAAGATACGAAATTTAACCTTATCGCATTATGTTTCAATTTCTTCTGATTGAAACCAACGCTCGTCGTCGAGTTCGACGCTGAACCTTAGAATAACGCAGAAGGTGTAAGCAAACACAAAGCAAATATGAAAAACTTAGATAAAGATTAAAGATTAAACCAATAACTATCTTCCCTTTTCAATTAAAAACCCTGAGATGAGAAATTAAAACAATGACTGCACTTTTCTTCCGAGGGTGTATCCTACCCCTTCCTTCAGAAGCCGTAATTGCAACGGTTAAATGAATTCCAAATGAAGTGTTCCGCAATTTGAGGGTTGAAAGTTTTTTTTAATTTATTCTACCGAGTATTGAAGCTATTGCAGGATATAAATTGGAACAAAGTCTTATGATCGTGTGAATTTTTTTAATAAGGTATATCCAATTTTTCATGAAAATAAGCTATGCATAGGGAACAACGGATGTAATAGCAATGTTTTAAATAAAGTAATTAAGTATCAAAAGTTTTTTGAATTAATTCAGTTACGTTTGAAATTATAATATTAACATATTAGGCTATCGCTTAATTTAAGATATTTTTATTATTAAAGGAGTAGCATCAAATTCGGTATCAAACATTTACAACAGTAATTTATTTCACATTATTTTATTGTTCTCTTTTTTGACCGCAGTTTATATATACAGATAAATAAAATTGAAGTGTCTGTTTGTAACTGCAAAATAACAGTTTTTCACTAAATGCATATGAAAGCATATACGCTACTGACACAAAAAAAACAAGTTTTAAAATTTTTCTCTGTCTCTCTGTCTGTCTGTCTGTCTGTTTGTTCCGGGTAATCTCTGAAACGGCTGGACGGATTTTAACGGGACCTTCACTGGTAGGTAGTTGAAGTTTCAAGGAGTGTTTTAGACTAATTTTATTTATTAAAAATATTAGGGTTCCGTAACAATAAGGATGAAACTAAATCTACGCGGGTGAAACCGCGGGGCACAGCTAGTTAGGAATAAAAATGAATCGTCTTTTTCGAACTCACTTCTCAATGACAGATATTTCTCATATCAAAACCTAACTCTAACTGTTCCCATCTCAGTCGACACAAGTGTTTGTAAGCTTTGTAGATATATAAATGGATGTTATAAGTGCTAGCCATCAGTCTGTTTAATTAACATTCCGGCACACCTCGCCGTCAGGGCTGAATTAAACCGATATCACCTCGGGATCTATTGACAGCTGGTTGCGGTGTGGTCGAGGAGTTTTCTTTAAGACATTTATTTAATCTTGATGATAAAAAAATATCGATTGAGCGCATTTTTAGTTTACGGTTTGATGGCTAGCAATTTCTACAATTGTGATATTTTTCTCAAATTAAAATATTTTACCTACATTTACATCCAATATCAACGATTTATAGGATGATTTTTGCTATCTAATACTTGCCTAACGGTTAGGACTATTAGGCTGAATTATTTCTTCGCTCCGCCAGTAAAATCCAAGCCTTTTTGAGCATATACTTTTTTTTCGGTAAGGTTTCTCAGGCTGGGCCGACCGTGGGGCACAGCTAGTAATAAGTATATAGTAAACTTAGTCCGTTACTCCTCTACTGCACCGGAGCCGGGAGCCGCGGCCGCGAGACGAACGATCGACAGCTCTCGTTGCCGAATACACCACCGAGTATACCGCCACCCTCACTTTATGCGCGATGAAAAGAAAGATTTTCAGTAAATCTTATAAGTAATTAACATGCGACTCAAACATAACTGGCTGATTGCGCAAACCTCTTCGGGATATATGCTGTTACTACATAGTAGGTAGAAGGTAATAACAACAGCTTAATTCCACCGAAGATGAGTTTATCGACGTCTCAGGCACTATACATACGCCTTTGAATTACTTCTCAGACAAATTTAGTTTTCCTCACAGTTTTTTTCTTCACTGTAAAGCACGGTGAGAAATTACTGCAAATAAGATTTAGAAAAACTCATTCGTACTTGCGTCGCTTGTGTAGAAGGCGACTACTCAAACTCCTCGGTCACCACGGCTCCTTACATGTTGTTATTCGATGAGTAACTTGTAGTATTTTTTCACTAGTTCTGTTGGACAAATATACTCATACTTTTACACATACTTTTAGCTTCGGACATCACTTTTCTTATCTGAGCTACTTAAATGATACCAGCTTTTCTTTACCAATAAAATACCGTTGTTATTGTTTAATCACATCATGCTTACGTGAAGCAAGCGTACCCATTGCCTGTATTAATGTGGCCAATTTGTAAGAGAGCGCGATCACCTCATTTGTTGGCGCGAGGGTCGCGGGCGCAGGGGACTGATATACAATAAACTACCGGGTTGCTAGTACACTAAATATATACAGATAAATCAAATTTAAATGTACGGTATTGAAACAAACAAATCAATTTTAGTTTTCTCAGTATATCCTTGGCCGTGAGTTTTATACCGACACTAAATACAGTCATAATAATTTCTTCTATCGCCTTTATACCAGTTATTTGTTAATTCGGTACATATCTTATATTTAGTTTATTTAGAGGATAAAATCAATAAATTGTGTGACAAATTATACGTGTTCATTTATGCTAGCACGGTTAACCGTTTACGGGCATTTATTCGGCCTATGACGATTAATTATGCTATAGTCACCGGTATGGACCGATTTTAACGAGAACCTGTTTTCTCTGGCAGAAAGCTGATGTTACAAGGAGTATTTAAGGCTACTTTTAAATTATAAAGAAAATGGGTTTAGCGAAATAAAACCCGTCTAAGCCAAGTCTTAAAAGCGCCCCTAGCGGCGAGTGTACGAAGTTTTACGTTCCCATACAAAATGAGTTTATTTTAAACATGTTAATACTAGGGGTTCCGGTTAAAAGGTAAGAATTTATTGGAATAATATTGATGTGTATTCAATGTACGTAGTTATTTTTAACAATCACAAAACTCAGTATAAAGTAATCTTATATATAAAAATGAATCCCCATTCCCCTTGGTCACGGCATCACTCGTAAACGGCTGGATGGATTTTAACGGGACTTTCACTGGCAGATAGCTGATGTTTCAAGGAGTGTTTTAGGCTATTTTTATTTAAAAAAAACAGCATGAAACTAAATCTACGCGGGTGAAACCGCGGGGCACAGTTAGTGCTATAAATATTTTTTCTAGTCCATTAGACAGCAATTAAAAAAAGAATACGTTAAACTGGCAACACTCGACGCATCCAGTTGTTAATGGCTGCGTAATTTGCGTTTAATTAAACGAAATAAAGTAAACAATAGCTACTTGAAAATAAAAATGTATGTATATACACTTAAGTAGGGACACAAGACAAAATATAATACTATTGTGTTAATAATTATTGGCTAGTTTATCGATATATATAAATATTTCTTACATATGTATATTTATACACAGATTTTTACTACATTAACTTATACACGGTAAATGAAGGATGTCTCTGTCTGTCTGTTGGTTCCAACTAATCTCTGAAACGCATGACCGATTTTAGCAGGATTTTCCCTGAAATATAAACTGATGTTACAAGGAGTCACTTAGGCTACATTAAAATAAAAAAAATAAGGTTTCTCATAATAAAGCCACACAAAGTCATTGAGTAGGCAGGTGAAACCGCAGCTAGAATCATAGTTAATTGTGTATGTTAATGATTGCTAGCATCGCGAATACACTACTCTGAGTGTATTTTATTTGGCTACGATCTTCTTCCTGAAAGTATAGTTTCAGGTTACACAACTCAAACTCAAAAATATATTTATTCAATAGACTTTTTACTAAATTCTTTCGATATGTTAGAATGACATAATTACACAGGATTATACATGCTACCGCCAGGTTTGGAAAGTTGCTTTTACTGAGAAGAACCTGGCAAGAAACCCAGAAAACTATTATACAATTTTACAAATACAAAATAATTCACTTAAGAAATGTAAGCCCACCCAGTTCCAATGTAAAAATGTCAATATAAGTTAAAATAAAGTAAAAATCTAGTAGTATTAGGGACATCCCATTATGCCCTACTTCTCTTCAAACTAATTTACTCCACCCAACACCTAAACAATAGCTAGCAAACGACATTTGTTACTAAACCGATCACAGATAGGCTAAAAGCGATGAAACTTTGAAACGCAGGTAACGGAGTAAACTCATTTATCCACCTCAATACAAATGTGCTGATATCATCTAAATAACATCAGAGGCCTCATATTAAAGGCCCGAAATGGTGATAATACATTGATTTAGCAATACTAGAACACGCTCTGACAATTTTAAGAAAAATAAGGTTTTAGTTCCTGGTACACCTCCTAGTCCTAGTCTAGTCTAGTCTGGTAGACCTAGGTCCAGTCCCCAGTAGGTCTGGACAATGTAACATTCACTCGTGCTTTCGCTAATATTAATGATAAAAAACGTATGGACATGACATAAATCAGTCACGTGACATATACGTGACTGTTTTATGTATGTATGTATCGAGACACAACGTAAAGCACCCGTTTCTAGTAGCGAAGCGTGAGGATGATGTTTCATTGTAAATGAAGATCGCAGTCAAATCATTACATCTATATCGACTCGTATACAGATAAATAAAATTCGAGTGTCTGTTTGTAATTGGGTGAATCAACTTTTTTACCCACACCAAGAATGTCTATGGAGTTACCGCTAATGTACCTCAGTATACAGGTAACTCTGCAGACAATCAGCGTATTTTACCATAAATTTTCACGGAAATTATCCATTTTCGAGAAGTTTATCAAGTTTCCCGCTGTGCCTAATAATCATAGATACTATAGCTATACAAATTATGTGCGTACATATAACCAAATGGAGTATTTAAATAAGAAATGGCCGGGGACAGCAAAGTGTGGGTAACATAGTTGATTCACCCAATTACAAAGTAACAGTTTTTACAAACATATATTTTTTTTTATACTTATTGCTCTGTTAGTCCGCCTGTCTGTTTGTTCTAGCTAATCTCTCAAACGGTTGGACCCACTTTAACGGGAAAGTAATTTAGGCTACTTAATTTTTTTTTTAATATGATTATACAATTATAATAATACATATATCTGGCTTTCAAGTGACGTTGCCTATTAAAACAGAAATTTATTATTTTCTTAATTCGTTTTCACTTGTCATATCTAGTAGCTGGGTGTATCCATCCCCGCCCTATATTATCAGGTATCGAATAGTCCCAGTTAATCCAACGCGATATGAGAGACCAACAAAGAGATCCCTGATATAGTCCAACGCGACTGACACGCTTATTGGCTCAAGACGTGCTAAGACAATGGACGCGGTATTTGGTATAATATATTATCGCTGCTCTAATTATTGTATCTACGACTACAGTGTCACCCGCGTAGACCGCGTAGATTTAATGGGTGGTATTTCGTGAAACCCTATTTTCTTATAAGTAAAAAAAATAGCCTAAGTTAATCCTCGTAACAGTTTACTGTCAGTAAAAGTTGGTCTGTATCAGAGATTAGCCGGATCAAGCAGGCAGACAGAGAATGAAATCAAAATGTTAAAATCGGTGGAGCTGTTTCGGAGATAAACCGGAACAAACCGTCAGACGGACAGACGGAAATACAGACAAAGTAAAAATTTAAAAATTGTTTTTTATATCAGTAGCATGCATGTATTTGGTGGAAAAGCTTTTATTTTGGAATTACAAACAGACACTTAAATTTTATTTATCTGTATAGATATATAGATATATAAACACTCTTCACAAAATACCAAAAGCGTAGGTAGAATTTTCATTGAACACGATGCGACCTGGTGACATGGTTGATTTTGAGTGTATCGCCGTTTTCATATTGTAATACCTTTTAAAAGATTTTAAAAGGTATTACAATAAGAAAACGGCGATACTTCAATTACGTTTATAATCAAATACCACCTCCACAAGCCCAAGGTGTTCGCACATCCAAGATCTTTATCACCGGTCCTTACATCCCATTAACCGGGAGAGTTTTGGAACAAATTCGATTGAACGCGACAAACTTGTAGCAAACAATACGAACCGTATTACAGGCCCTATAATATAGGGTAATATAGGCCTTCGAGACCTCGTGGATACCTTGATATTAAAGGGGAAAAGATGAGCTTTCGATTAGCGTCGGGAAATTGGAAGTTAGCAAGTCGAATCGGTTTAAGAAAACGTTTTGTGCTCAATTCTCTTCTGGGAAGCGCTGTTTAGATGTAAGATCTCACTTGTCAACTATTATACCTGTCTATAGCATTCGTAGTACCAATAATCATGTACTTATCTGTATACAGATAAATAAAATTGAAGTGTCTGTTTGTAATTCCAAAGTAACTTTTCACTAAATGCATATGAAAGTATACATGATACTGACACAAAAAAACCAAGTTTTAAATTTTTTCTCTGTCTGTCCATCTATCTGTCTGTCTGTTTATTCCGGATAATCTCTGAAACGGCTGGACGGATTTTAATGGGACTTTCACTGGTATGCTGATGTTTCAAGGAGTAACTTAGGCTACTTTTATTTATTAAAAATATTATGGTTCCGCGACAATAAGGAAGAAACTAAATCTACGCGGGTGAAACCGCGGGGCACTAGCACTAGCACTAGCTAGTTAGTTTTAATCTATATTATGGCGACCCGGTCTCGCTTCGGACTTTTTAAGTTTATTATAAAAAACGTTGACTTTAGTCTACTATCTTTAAAATATAACACGGATCAATAAGCCCATCGGAGATCTATTCCTAAATAATAATTCAGGTTTTATTATTTTAAAGATAGTAGACTAAAGTCAAAGTTTTTTATAATAAACTTAAATACTCTCTTAATAAACCTAAAAACTTAAATACGTTATACTCGTTCATATCGTAGTTTAGAAGAACGATTTTTGCGTAGTTTTTACTATTTGAAGATGACTACCCTGATTCCATTCTAAATATCGGTGA
The DNA here is from genome assembly GCA_964035505.1 of Watsonalla cultraria. NCBI lineage: Eukaryota > Metazoa > Arthropoda > Insecta > Lepidoptera > Drepanidae > Watsonalla > Watsonalla cultraria. The sequence goes on from OZ037714.1 coordinate 12,115,298, forward strand.
AGGTCATTATAAAATGCGATCAGTAAGTAGTTTATTTCGTGGCTGTACTGTGCTGTATATATGTATAGTGATAGCTGGCATTCGTGCCATACTTGTAAATAGGATCTGCTTGTGTGTTGAAGAAAATTTCAGGCATAAATATGTCTTCTCTAAAAATCTCACTAAAATTGATTAATTGTCCCATTATACCAAACGATAATCCAATTACAAATTCATAACCAACCAAAAACAATAGCTCCCAGTTACTATGTACCTGCAAACAGTGTGTGATAGTTTAAAATCGGTCGTGCTCAAACAATGCAATACAGTTTGCGTAAGATCCAAGTTGGGGCGTAACCGTGAATTATAGTTGAAGTTGGACTCTTCATATTGTTTACCTTGTCGCGTGAACGTTTACCAATGCTAAGTGATTAAGAATACGAGCCTGCACACGGAGACTGTGGACTCGCCTCAATTCATAATTAATCTCTTGATTCATTACGGTTTTAAATTAAAATCTATACAGATAAATAAAATTGTGTACACGTTACTGATAATTAAAACCACATTGTCTGTCTGTCTGTTTGTTCCGGGTTATCTCCGAAACGGCTGGACAGATTTTAACGGGACTTTCACTGGCAGGTAGCTATTATGACACGTAACTTAGGCTACTTCTAATTTAAAAAAAACATTGGGTTCCGCGGGACACCCATGAAATTTAACCGCAAGGCACAGCTAGTTATACATATTATTTTAGTAAGTTAGTCGGTCGGTCGGTCGCTTTCAAAGGTACGAAATTGAACTTTATTATCTACGTAATAATATGAATTTCCTATGATTAAAATCGACTTTCGACGTCGAGTTCTGTGCTGTAAAACCTTAGAGTATAACGCGGCTGATGTTCAGTAGTCCAAGAAAAATCTAATCATTTGTTTCGTTCCAAAAACATCGCCACAGTTTCACTATTGTAAATTTCATCATCTAAAGTGACGAATTATTATTGACATGAAACTTCATGGCGAGAACATGGAAGAGAAAAACACATTGATCACCAAAAATGGGGATGAGAATGTCGACGAAATTTCGTCATTTTATTCCTAGTCACAATATAATATTCCTTCACCTTAAAACTTCAGGGGCCCAACCATGAGCTCTTATTGCAATAATAATAATTCAGTTGTGCGACAGTGACAGATGTATACATGTCATATACATCTGTCTCATAAATGAGTGAAACTATCATGGCAATAAGAACTCATGGTTGAGCCCCAGGTATCATGTAACATCATGTAAGTTAGATTTAAAAAATAACTCATTCATATATTCTGTGAGCCTCTGATGCTAATTAAGATGAGGGTCTAAATAATCGATAAAAACCTTTAATAAGTCATAAGTGTCGACTCCATTCCAAGATCGCAACACAAACGCCGAACTACACAAGATACAGTTCTCTACTCAAATTCCAAGTGCTTTGCCAAGTTAAACTGAAATAACTTATGAGAATCGGCCGATCGCCTTTGTCGTTTGTAAGCTAGAACGCAATTATCATTAATTATTATTAAATGTGACGTTTGGTGATAAACGTTGGGCCGATAACTTGTGGAAATAACTCAACTTGTAAGGGTATAGTCGGATGGGTCGAAAGTACCCGACTGTTTGAACTGTGTTTGATTCGCGTGGCCCGCTGAGGGTTGATTTGTTGGGATTGTTACACTCGTTATACGGTTCATATTTTGATTTTGTGTTTTCATATCTTATGCCCGGTTTACATTATTCCAGTCCAGTGATCTAGCGAGATTCCAGTCCAGTGCTGGACTGGATCTGTAACGTCTACATAATTCCAGTTATTTAGAAGCCGTTGAAGTGTGAACACTATAGTGACAATGATTTCAAGAAGGAATGGCACTGGATTGGCCGTCTACATTATTCCAGTTGCACTGGATTGGTCGCACTGGATTCAAAAGTAGACCGCGAATCCAGTTACTGGACTGGAATGCTTACTGGATTCAGTTCATTCCAGTGCCGGTTTACATTTTTCCAGTAAGCAATCCAGTACTGGACTAGATCGCTGGACTGGAATAATGTAAACCGGGCATTATGTATGTTGTGCGGGTACATTTAGACATTTTAATACTATCTATATCTACACAGATAATTGACATTGAAGTGTCTGTTTGTAATTCCTGCGAATAAAAAAAAAATCCAATCATTGCGATAATTTTGTTAAAATTTTGTCGTATTTATAAAATTAAAGAGTTTATTTATTTTCTTAAACGCGCTCTGAAACTGTTCCGATTTGAAAAATTATTTCAGTGTTGATAGCCCATTTAATGAGAAAGGCTATAAGACTTTATTTATTTATTTTTATTTAAGGCAGAAGGTAGTTTGGATTAGAGATAAAGTTAGCCACAAAGACTGACATATAAACTTAAAAAAAACATCAGTGGACTAAAAATTTTTTTATTAGTGATAATGTTTAATTCAATTTCCCCGGCACTGCTGTGGCGGCCGGTGCTGCTGCTGCTCAGCAGGAGTGCCTCAAGCGCCGGAAATATGCTTGCATTGGTCAAGGATACATATTTTCTGCGTTTGCGGTTGAAACTCTGGGGCCTTGGGGTCCGGATACTCATCAGCTTTTCAAAGAGCTTGCACGTCGTCTGGTAGAAGCCTCTCGTGACAAGAGAGCTGGGGCTTTTCTCGCTCAGAGAATCAGCATTGCTATTCAACGTGGCAATGCTGCCAGCCTTCTTGGCACGATCCCGAGAGACACCGACTTGGGACAAGTTTTCTACCTTTAATTAGTTTTAAGTACTGTTCATTGTATATATAATTAAGTTTTATCAGCTTTACCAACTTAATACATATTAAATTGAATACACATTTCCTCGTATTTATAATTGTCATGACAGTCAAAATGTTTTAAATACCTACGAAATGTTCACATCTGATCATCTCCCTGGCCTTATCCCATGTATTTGGGGTCAGCACTTGATTCAACCCGATGTGGCTGATCACCACATTTTTATACGAAGCGACTGCCATCTGACCTTCGTAACCCCTTTTTCGAGGAAAATCGGCAATCTGGGTTAAACCAGTAGTCAGACTTTCTTAGGCCTCTGACTGACCTGTAACGATTGCCAAAGATGTTAAATAGATCTGATCAAGTAACACAAAGCTGTGATACTACAAATATCACGTGTGCTTGCGTCGTCCTTTGTTGAGATTAATAACGAAATATGTGGTTTACGAGGTTTAGTGGCCGTACGTCTTGGCGATTACAGTCAAGTGGCACTAAGTTATACCACGCTATATCATAGTATAATATTATATATCGTGGTATTATATAATTTACGATATACCACATTTCGTTTCAAGAGAACGTCGAAATTCAGACCTCCCCGACTGGGGACTTTATCGGGGAAGATCGTTAACCAACGAATTATTCCAAGGTTGTAATTTTTTTTTTCATCGAACGTTAGGGTTGTCTCTTTTCGTTTTTAAATTTCCTCCTTAACTTACTGTCAATGTTACTGACTATATATAGTCGATTTTTCGGTTTGAAGTTTAGATTTTTTTCAGATGACGCACGTAAACGTGATCAGCCAATACGCGACACTCCTTACTGACATTACGCCGTGATCGCTTAAAATCTAGTAGATGCAATTCTTTATATGTGTCATTTCGAAGGATTTTTTCCTAGATTCTGTACCTACAAAAAATTTACCACAAAAACATACAAAAAAATCTTAAAATTGGTTAATTATTCGACGATCATAAGTGAACCTAAACTGACCACGACCTAAACTGAATAAATCAATAATTTTCATCTTAATTTTCTAAAAAAAATTGTAGCGTAAATAAATGGGATAGTGTGCCTAGCCTATAAGGCTTATAGTATTGATTTCCTCTGATGAGGAAGATCGCCAGTGCGCCATTGGTTGGTGACGGCGCTATGGCGAATTGTTTCCCAAGATCCGTGCGGATAGGCCAATATATCTCTTAATCTTAGCAATTTTAATGATGCCCAACCACAATTATACATTACGCGGTCCCTTATCTATCACCTTTATCGCGCTGTAATGATAATATATATCGGCCGTTGAGTTATAACAGCCGCTCGGTAGCCGACCGAGGCATTACCATTCATTTCTAATATTATTTATTGTTTGTAGCTTATCGCACATCGCTCACTATTTATGGAGGCGGCAATCGGGAATAATGTCTTGTTTCTGAAGGACTACTAACTTTTTATGGAACACTTGTACCTCGCGGTTTTAACAGCGTAGTATTAACAATATAAACTATGTTATTTTGAGTTTTTTCTAAACAAAGAGTTGCTTCTACTCCTTTTAAAATTAGCTTTCTGACAGTAGCCAATAGCTGTTCCAGTCCTTTCAGAGATTAGTCGCAACAAACAAACAAACAGTTTTTTTTTATCTATGTGCCGTATATATAAAGTACGTGCCACTCTCATATGGATTTATTGAAACCTTTAAATTTGGAAGTTCAAACAGACACATCTATTTTATTTTTCTTTATCTATTTTTAGCGTGTGAGCACTCCTTCTGCATTCTAAATTAGGAGATGCCCGACTGTGGATTGTACCTATTACCTTACAGTAATTCTCAGCCAAATGCTAACTGTGTTTACTACTACCTCAATGGAGGGAGAGGGGAGGGGAGTGGAGTGGTTTAGCGGTAAATGCCCAAATCATTAGATTTTTATACATAACACACATCTTTAAATTCTAAATTCTTGAAAATGGTAACGATTTCTAACTCATCAGCATGGCGGCTCCTAAGCGGCAAAAAACAAGGGTAGGAAACAATCGACGCAAGAAAGATTCATCAGTATCTCAAAGTCACTGCACGGTTTGCAAAGGTCGTGAGTTCGGGTCCCGCCCCGTGTCCTTATTTTTCCTAACCATTTTTAAGGACAATGTTCCAATGTCATTTTGTAAGTTTGTGAGTTGTGTGCACAGTTGCATTAGTACCTCCATGGTAAGCTAGTTCACGCCATGTTGATGATCTCGTTAAGGGTAAGATGACACCAAATGCCCGTAATTATACCCAGTTAAGGGGGAGTAATTGTCGTTTTTGGCGAATTTAGAGGCGAGTCGCGTTGCTTTGTTTATTAAAGTTTTTTTATTGTTATTAGACCCGTTTGTAATTGCTATTGCGTTTGTGATGAGTTTTAGGACCGTTTCGTGATAATGCAGATGTCTCTGCTGTTTGGTCTACTGTTGGGGGTGGTCCTGTTTTAATGTTTTGTTACAAAACGTTTAGTTGGTACAATTTTGGTTGTCTTTTTTCTGTCGTTGCTTACTGCCAGAGAAGTAAAAAAAAAAATCTTTCACCATAAAGCACGTGGTGTGAAATCACTGCACATAACTTTTTAGATTGGAGCAGGCCCCGCTGGGATTCGAACATGTATCGCTTACGTAGCAGGCCACTGTTCAAACCCCGAAGCCATCACGGCTCTTTATTAGTAATTATATATAAGTATTTAATTAATATCAATTTATGTGACAAGGTCGTGCTCTGATTTCATTTTCTAAAAATATCTTTCCCTATATATCAGACGTTATGCATATTCAGATCTATTTATTACGATGATAATTAAGTCACCCAGGTGGCACTAATCAAGTCGACAGCGTCGGTTCGAACCTGTGCACCGCTGGGACACTGACGTGTGTATGACGTAGGCCCTACGTCATAGGGGTGGAAGGTAAACGCTAAGAATAGGTGACTGATAAATAGGGTTACTCACTTGAATTTTGAAGGGTTTTTTCTATAATAGCGAATATATAATACGTCGTACAATTATATGAGTTTTAATATGGATTTAACTGATAAATATGTTTGAGAAGACTGATTATTGTATATTAATCAAGTAATTCTGACAATTATAAACTGTATAAAATGTATCACAAGTAAATTAAAGCAATGCTGTTTCATAATTTAATTGTTTAAAGAATGGTTTACTTACTTGCACCGACCCAAAATAAACCTTAGCCTCTTATAATAAGGTAATCATTCCTCCACCAGTAGGCACGTGTAAAAAAGCAAATAATAAAATATCTATATTCCCATTTTCCGTGAAATCCCAATGTATCACCATGCATTCAACACGGCACGCGTCGGAAACCATTTGTGCCAAAAAACCCATCGACGAATCAAAACCGATAAACAAATTTGGTGTGTAGCGCGGCCGTTTGCTACACCTGGCTGGTGTGCCCATAAACTTGGAACAAGAAAAGCAAAATGTATGTGGGCTATCGGCAGCAAAGCCCGGTACAAATCTAACCAGTGGATAGCGGGTCTGATCGACAAATCCGGCAGATTACGCGCTGATACAGGGAGCATGTTTATGAGACAACCGCCGGACTCCACCGGACCCTGGCCTACACGCTAGGGGTGAAACTTAATTGGTTTTTTTGTAAAAAATGATATTTGCATTCATTTTTTATTATTAGTAATTTTATAAATTATAACAATGTTGATATTGCCACGATTTTGTTTCATGATTCCTATTTTCCTTTTCATATAAATCAAACCGAGAGCTTAATAATCTTATTAAAATTGTACTGAATTTTAAACAACGCAAAATATTCTTCAGTCAATCGTGAATGCAATCTAACCTATTTCTAGTAATTTTAGGAAAGAATTTTACCAACAAGCTGACATTCCACACCCATAAGTATTTTCTAAATAATAATAATATGTAATGCATTCTCAAAACACACAAATACAACTAGTAAATAAACGAGAAAAAAAACGTATTCGTAGCAGCCCTAGCGCGTATCGAGTCGGAGAGATAGGAAGGTAGCCGGAATAATATTTTGGCTCACAAAACGAGTCTAAGTTTTAATAGTGCGCCTCATGTTTATGTTATGTTCCAAATCGAAGTATCAACCTGCCTTTTGGGAACCGTCTGACGGGAATCGGCCAACTTTGATTGAAGTTTCCTTTGTTTAGTTCCTGGGGATTTTGGAGGTGATGTTTTTAAAATTATGCCATGGGTGGTGTGGATTTATGTATCTGAGCTGATAAGTAGGTAAGATTATTGATGTTTCTATACTAGAACTCATGGATTAAATAGACGTGATTGCAGCGGATTAATTTATTTTCTATACTTCTATACTTTCGAACTTACGTCCATCGCTGTCACAGGCACTTAGTCTTAATAAGACTTATTTGTGTACTTATTAAGTGTCGTGGAACGAAACGCAAAACACATATGGAATAACGAAACGCGCCTGCTACGCTTTGATTGGCCGACGATAATGACGGTGTCTGCAATGATTTGCACTTTTTTCCGACACTTGTCCCTACAGTAAGTTTTTTTTAATTCAATCTGGACATGTGCTTCAAATTTTGAATTTTGAATAATAATATTCATCACTGCCACAATCACCATAGAAAACTGTTTCAGCGCAGACAACAAGTCTTCAACCACTTGTGCTTAGACTGTATTTTTGATTACACTAAAATTAAAAACTCATAAAAAAATTGTGTTAACCCTATATTTGGAACATAGTCAACGAATGCACGTTCGTACGGTAAGCAAAGAATAGTTTAATATGGTTTAATTTAGCACATTATACATATCTACGCGTATATCTATGGGTCCGTCCCGTTGTGCCCGGCCGGACATTATTTAAGCTATTTTATTTATTTTCAGATACAAAAGGCCTTATCGCCGGATATATAGAGCTGCGGATCGTTCGTATTTGGTTACTGGCATTTGAATACAATTATAGTTTCTATGGAGAACTTTTAAAGTTAACATACAGGGAGTTGAAATTATCTATCTACCTATACAGATAAATAAAATTGAAGTGTCTGTTTGTAATTCCAAATTAACAGCTTTTCAAAAAATGCAGATGAATGGTATATACAACACCTGCATAGACTTTTTTTAAGTTTTTCTTTGTCTGTCTGTCCGCACGTCCGTTTGTCTGTATGCCTACTGTCTGTCTGTTTGTTCCGGCTAATCTTTGAAACGGCTAGATTTAAATTTTCACTGGCAGATAGCTAATGTTACAAAGAGGAACAAAGGCTATTTTGATTTAAAAAAAAAGGGTAATCCGAAATAAAACCGCGGAGTACAGGTAGTCTATCAACCTTGGTCCCTCAATGTGAACACGGCAGCCCTCTGACATTCCCTCGATAAACAAGGCTTCTCATAGTTGGCTACTGTTATCGGACTTTGATGGCGCCGAGGGTAGTTTTAAATATACGCCGACGGTAGTTGTAAATAATTATGGCCTTTGTTTTTCATATTATACGTATGAAGGGTTCGTAATCAGGGATTTGGGTGCTTCTGTTACGAGGTAGAACAATGACACTTGTTTACTAGTATGTAGCTACTTATATGTATTTAGGTTAGATTGTTTTAACTGATCCGCTCAGTGAATCATAATTGTTTTTCAGTGTGCCAATATTTCTGATACAATTCCGATGGATGGTGATTGGAGGTAGCAAAAAACATAAACATATTATTTTGTTTGTATTTTTAAAGTTAATTATATTTAAATAATATTTTACTTAATATTATTTTAAACTAAAATTAGCCTAAGTTAATCCTTGTAATATCAGCTTCTAAAATCAAACAGACAGACAGAAATATTTTTTATATCATTTCCGTATATACTTTCATAAATGCATTTAGTGTAAAGTTGTTAATTTGGAATTGCAAACAGACACTTTTATTATATTTATATAACGCCAGTAACTTACGTAATAACTGAGTTTCTTGCGAAGTTCTTCTCAGTAAAAGCAACCTTCTGAACCTGGCGGTAGCATGTTTAGGTTACGTACGAAGAACAAGGGGTTTAATCTTGTATAATCATGTCGTTCTGACGATTTGAATCTACTTTGTTAAATTTGTAATCAAATAAAGATATTTTGACTTTAACATTAGCTATGTGCATTAATGCATTCTAACTCTCCCTGTGCCTTAAAACACAACTTACGTCTTAGCACGTATTGCAGACGTTAACAGCCGTCTCAATTTAGTGGCGTGCCAAGAGGCCTGGTCTCCGAGGCCTGTCCTCAACCCTAAATTGATAGGCCGTTGTCGCCTAGAGATATAGCTGGCAATTTGTACCCAAAGACATAAAATAAACACTTACAGAAAGTCAGCCTCCATGCATAGGAGGTAAATGCGCATGCTAATAGTCATATACTTACGCCTGTCTATAGTGCCTGCTCTGCTAGGTATCGCTTATACAATTCCCAAACATATTTATGTGAAGACCCGTGTTTGTATTATATCTTCTTCTATTCTCTCATGATATTCTAATCTGGATTTACAAAATATTACTTTTCTTAGTTGTCTGATGCTCATATAGCTTGCAGCATAGTGCTTGGTTTGGTATATGATGGCATGGATGTCCGATCTCCCCTGGCCTTATCCCATGTATTTGGGGTCGGCACTTGATTCAACCTGATGTGGCGGATCACCTGATTTTTATACGAAGCGACTGCCATCACACCTTCGAACCCATTTTTCGAGAAAAATCGGCAATTTGGGATAAACCAGTTGTCCGACTTTCTTATTCCTTTGCCTGTAACGATTGCCAAAGATGTTAAATTGGCAACCGGGACCGACGGCTTAACGTGCTCACCGAGGCACGGAGGGAACTCTGGCGGTCACCCATCTAACTACTGGCTAGGCGTATGGTTACTTAACTATGCTGATCGAATCATATGCGCAACTGTGCCACGACCTCCTCATTCCTCAGTTCGACATTTGTATTGTACCAAAAAGGTCTAAGTGACTCGAAATCGTTCGATAAATTTATCGACGAACGTATGAAGTGGCTCTTCTGTGTAGTTTATATTCCGTGCCAGCGGGTTGAATTAGTGTTAATCAATTTAACTTCTTGAACGAAACAGGAGAAAAATGGCCTATTTGCTGATGCTGTTTTACAATTGTGTAATTAAGAGTGTTGATGTAAGTTGGAGTCATTTGTAAGTGTACAGTTAAATTTATACTCTGTAATCTAACACGTAGATAAGAAAATTAATTGGGCATTTAAACTTAGATGGTAGCTGATCATTTAGTGGTGATCACGTTTATAAAATTTCATGAATTCCTAATCTATACATACAGATAAATAATATTGAAGTGTCTGTTTGTAATTACAAAATAACAGCTTTTCACTAAATGCATATAAAAGTATACACGCTACTCACACTAAAAAAACCAAGTTTTAAAAAAAATCTCTGTCTGTCTGTTTGTTCCGTGTAATCTCTGAAGCGACTGGACCGATTTTAACGGGACTTTCATTGGCAGGTAGCTGATGTTTCAAGGAGTAACTTGGGCTACTTTTATTTATTAAAAATATTAGGATTCTGCGACAATAAGGATGAAACTAAATCTACGTGGGTGAAACTGCGGGGCATAGCTAGTATTTTTCTAAAATAAGAGTAGCAGCAGTTGCCAACTTAAAAGTAGTCTCCTTATATCATAGCTATTAGTGAATCAGTAAAAGTGCCTTTAAAATTGATCCAACTGTTTTGCAGGCAAGACAAGAAAGCAAGACTGAAATATTTATAAATAATCGGAAGGGCATTTCAATAATGTCTGAAAAGAAATTTGAAGACTAAGAAGAAGAATATAGTGACTAAGGCGGACTCAGACTGGCCTATAACCTTTTCTCTCCAATTTATGGCACCATGAGCTGAAGCTGGACCAATCGTGTGTCTGAGCAGGAATTCTAAGATATATGTATGTAATAAATATAAAGCCCAAAATGTTGATGAACTCATCTGCCACGTTGGCACCTTCATCATCTTCGATGAAAGTGGGACGCTTAAGCCGAGGCGTGAGCTTACGTTCTTCACGATAGGATGATATATATAAAAATGAATCCCCATTTCCCTTGGTCACGGCATCACGGTTAACGGGTGGATGGATTGTAACGGGACTTTCACTGGGAGATAGTTGATGTTTCAAGGAGGGCTAATTTTATTAAAGATTAGCTGTGCCCTGCGGTTTAACCCGCGTAGATTTAGTTTCATCTTTATTGCCGCGGAACCCTAATATTTTGAATAAGTAAAAGTAGCCTAAGTTATACTCCTTGAAACATCAGGTACCTGCCAGTGAAAGTCCCGTTAAAATTGGTCCAGCCGTTTCAGAGATTACCCGGAACAAACAGACAGACAGACAGACAGAGAAAAAAATTAAAACTTGGTTTTTCAGTGTTAGTAGCGTGTATACTATCATATACATTTAGTAAAAACCTGTTATTTTGGAATTACAAACAGACACTTCAATTTTATTTATCTGTATAGAAAACAGCATGAAACTAAATCCATGCGGGTGAAACCGCGAGCACAGCTAGTAATAATATAGCTTAGAGATACTTGCAATATTTAGCAAGCATATTCAGTGTACGTCATCGACCCCCATAAGCGTGGATTTGGCGCACTCGCCGTATTGATGGTGAATTGACCGTCTAATGTGCGGCCATTATATTAAATCACACGCTAGTACCTGGACAAAGACCCATTGATTTAAGGGCTGGTGGCTACGGCCGTGTTTACATAGATTGACGACCGCTTGAGTGGATCTTGGAATGTTAGGGACAGTTCACATCACCATTGCTTTCTGTATTTATATGCATACGCCTTCCCAGAAGCTCCCCGAAGAGATTTTGCAATAACGAAATCCACGTTTCACCAAAGATGATTTAATGCCAACGATGGTGGGTTCATCGCCGTCTCAGGCACTACACATATGTCATTGAATTGCTTCTCAGACATATTCAGGTTTTCTCACGATGTTTTCCTTCACCGTAAAGCTCGTGGTGTAAAAGCCCATACACTGCGTTTTTAGAAAAACTCGTTGGTACAGGCTTCGCTGGGATTCGAATTTGCGTAACTCAAACACCACGAACACCATGGACTTTTGTAAAAACTTCGAAAGTGGATAGTGTGGATGTGGTGTACATATAAAGTCGTGACTGACTGACTGACTTATATATACGCTAGACCTAGAGACATGAAATGTGACTTGTGTCTATCTATACATCTATACAGATAAATAAAATTGAAGTGTCTGTTTGTAATTCCAAAATTACAGCTTTTCACTAAATGCATATGAAAGTATACACGCTACTGACACTAAAAAACCAATTTTTAAAATTTTTCTCTGTCTGTCTGTCTGTCCGTCTGTCTGTCTGTCTGTCTGTCTGTTTGTTCCGGATAATCTCTGAAACGGCTGGACGGATTTTAACGGGACTTTCACTGGTAGGTAGCTGATGTTTCAAGGAGTAACTTAGGCTACTTTAATTAATCAAAACTATTAGGGTTCCGCGACAATTAGGATGAAACTAAATCTACGCGGGTGAAACCGCGGGGCACAGCTAGTCTACCCTAAGAATGGATTTTATGAAGTCCCATTTTTAAATGGGAGTTGAAAGTTTCATGTGATTTTTTTCTACCACGCGGGCAATCTTGCGGCCACAAGCTAGTCTTTAATTCACAAACACTTAAACTGGTGCCTAAAATCTGTTAATGTCTTCGGTGTGTGTGTACTCGCTTTACGCCTAACTGCAGTCATTCTAGAAAATTATGCCGATGCAACTGCCAATTGTCTCAAATGAACACGCCGTATAATTAATTGCACTGGATATACTGGACGCCTCTGGAGACGCCGGGAGAGGATAGCTGGGACACGAGATGTACCTATGTATGTAGATATTATGCATTGCTTGTAGTTTAATAGGGATTGTTGGCTAATATGCTTAATTCTGTCCTTAAGGGGTCTAATGTCATCTGATTACTTGTGAATAGATGTACATCTGGGGGCTAGTTATCTCAGGATAGGTGTCTTAGTCATTTGATTAGAATAGTAAGACAAAAAATGTCTAAAAATAAAAAAATATTCATCTATACATCTAAACAGATAAATACAATTGAAGTGTCTGTTTGTAATTCCAAATTAACAGTTTTACACTAAATGCATATGAAAGTATTGACGGTACTGATATAAAAAAATATATCCATTTTTTTCTCTGTCTGTCTATCTGTCAGTTATGGCTGATCTCCGAAACGGCTGGTTCGATTTTAACGGGGTTTTCACTAACAGGTGGCTAATGTTACAAGGAGTAGGTAACTTTGGCTTCTTTTTGTTAAATAAGGTTTCCTAGAAAATAAGCCACCTATGAATAAATCTACGCGGGTGATACCACGGGCCACAGCTAGTAAGTAAATAAACTTTATAAGACCATCAAATTGGAAAACCAATTCCGTAAAACGCATCCAAATCGGGCTGGCGTAGCACAAAGACTATAATAACGATAGGTAAGCCGGTGATCTCACCTGACTAACTACTTCAAACCGCCTCTAACCGGTGGCGGCTGGTTTAATCCGCCCGGAACCGGTGCAATCCGGTTCGCAAACTTTGTTCTGTCATGCTTGCTTTGTGGTGTGCGCGCTTTGCCACTCGCCGTGTTGTGTGTAAACAATTTGATCATGGTTGTTCGGTTATTGCATCTTTTGTGCGTTTACTGCGGTTCGGTGAAATGGTAAGGAGTGTTTGCCTCATTTTGTAATTCAAAATGTATTCTTTGAAATTGTCGAACACTTTACTCTCTCATTTACAATGCTTAAATGTCAAATCATTAGGTACTCTTTAGAATATTGTAAAAACGATTTTTTTGTACTAATTACAAATTACAATTACAAAGTATCGATATTTCTTTCCAATGGTCACAATTATACATACTATTCTTACTTTAAATCGTCATCATGATCCCTTTAAATTAACTATTTTCTCGGCAAGCTAGCTATCAAATCCAAGCAATAGACTCAATTAAGACTCGGATGCACTCTAAACTTAAGCCCAACTTACTATTACCTGAAGTAAGTGACAAAACAAACTTCGCGCACCGGTGTGCGCCAGCTCAAACTGCTTTAAACTGGTTTACGCCTGATATAAACGGTTTCAAGGCTGTATTTGAACTAGAACATATTAATTTACGCTGATTTATATAAGCTTCGAGGTTTATTATATTTGTAGTATGCATTTCTAGTTTTTAGATTTGAAGCTTCGAACTGATCTGTAACGATTGCAAAAGATGTTACAATTGGGATCGAGAGCTAACCGAAGTACAGGGAAATCGGTCATCCATCCAATCCCTCACACAGGTGGAATGATATGCGCAATAGCAACTGTGCCACGATCCCGTGATGATAATGACGTATCGCTCAGAATTACACATACGTAATGCTCACGTCTGCATTCCCCGAAGGGGTAGGCAGAGGTGTTGTAACAACAACACCCACATTTCACCGAATATGATTAAGTGCCAACGTGACAGAAGCTGCGTCCATCGCCGTCTCAGGCACTAGACATACGTCATTGAATTACTTTTCAGACATATGCTTATGTAGCAGGCGACTTCTCAAACTCCACGATTCCTTTAATACATATATGATGTCTTTTAACTTTTCTTTCACATCGGTTATCTTTTCTTTTATATCTTTTACCCATCGCATTGCCATCACGGCTGCAATGGGGCGAGTCGTCCACGCCACATTAGGCCCGTTCTGCATCTTTGCGGGACAATTTACGGGACAATTCGTTTCTATGCGGGTAGCGGTCACACGGTGACATTAAGGTAAAAGGGTGGTGACGGACTTTTTACTTTTATTGCACATTCACGAATGCTGTTTGAACGGAGGTGCTGGTGAGACAGTAAGTGTAACGACTTATTTAATGTCGAATAAACACTGCAGAAGTATGGACAACATTTGCGATTTTAAAACTGATAATCCTTATGTTCAGGGCTGAAAAGAAGAGAAGAACATAGGTAGGGTATAAAGAGTAAGTAAAGGAGAAGACGTGAGTCTGACTGAGGACATTTCATCATCATTCTCTTGCCCTTATCCCATGTTATTTGGGGTCGGCGCAATGTGTTCTTCTCTTCCATTTCTCTCTATCAGCCGTCATATCTGTATTCACTCCCATTCTAGCCATATCACCTTGCACACAATCCATCCATCGTTTCTTAGGTCGTCCTTTCCCCTTAACCATCCACACTCATAAACAAAACTTTTTTGGCCTAAGAGTATTGTCACGGTATACGTATAAGCGGTATAATTTGGTAGTGTTGTGTTCCTATAATAAAGTTGCCAGTACTCCATAGGAGTGAGGGAGAGTTTGTGAGCGTTCCTCTTACAGGTCGGTAAGATTCAGATTTACGCCAAGGTATCACAAATTGCCTAGAGGAAAGATTTGTATATAAGAATGTTAGTAACGATTTGGCTGAAAAAAATACTGGACAGATTTCGAAAATTCTTGCACCATTGCTACATTATCACTGATTAATATAGGCTAAATTTTATTCCCATACTCCCACGGGAGCGGGAACTACGTGGGAAAAAACCGCGTGACGTCCGCTAGCTAATTACGAATCAATTCTTCCATATTACATATTAGTGATTGAAACCATTAACTCGAAGTCTGAATTCACGTCTTCAAGTTTCAAATCAGAATGGATTACATAAAAATACGACACCAAGGTTAAGTAAATCCCGTCGTGTTTGAATCGAGAGGTTCAGGAGAACAAGAAGTGAGCCATTAATCATTTCATTGTTAGATTGGGGTGACAACGAGTCAGCTTGTATTGTGGAATCGTTGACAGGGATCACGCCGGACGACAGCAGGGCCATTCACAACCGATCTGTGTATTTCGACTCCATTTTGACGCTCTATCCCTGTCTCTCATTATTAATTAGAACAAGAAGGGTGCTAGTTTAGTTCTACGTTTGAAAATGGTGGTTTTAGAATGACTCGTCGAGGGTTTCAGTCAGTGTAGTGAACAATCGCAAATGAATGGTCGCGAGACAAAAGCGTGACTCCTTTGTTCTAATGAAGAATGGTCACCCTAACCCCGTGTTGTGTTAGTGTGTTAGGCATTAGATTAATTTGAGATTAGTGGCCGGCTGATTGGAAAAAATTACTATTTTAATTTACTGAAATTTAAAATAACATGTGTATACCTTTATAAATTTTATTTATCTTTGTAATAGGTACCAAATTAACAATATTGCACTAAATGTATACGAAAGTATGTACGGTAATAACATAAAAATATGTTTATGATTTTTCTCTTCTGTCTGTTTGTTTCGGACATATTAAGGTTTTTTGTTTAAAAAAAATTGGTTTGCACAAAAAACAGCCCAAACGAAGTAAAATTACTTATGCAAGCAAATATATTTTACCATTAACACTATATTTAATCTAGCTTGCATTTTAAATGTCTTGTTGAATCACCAACGCTATTCACAAAATATCTTTACTTTTACGGACATTAAATCGTTGATGATTTTGAAATATGTTACCACCCGGTCCGGAAAATAGTTCTTACTGAGAAAAAAATATTGAATTACTAATAATTTAATACTTGATTCTAGCGACCAGGTGTACAGCTACAGGTCCCGTCATGAACTATGAGCACCTTGAATTGCTAAGTAGACATTTTATGAGTCTGTCCCTGTCTGACAGTCAAAAACGCGCGAGCGCTCCTACCTGCAGCTGTAAGTATAAGTATCTGTAATTTCCAAAAAAGTTCTTGTATGAAAACTGAGTAGTAACGGGTAATATTGTCCATGTTTGCCTCCTGTTTATAGGATTACATGGAGAAGGCTTTTCCTTTCAAGATTTCAAAGGACGGGGATTTGCACGTCACGACATATCAGTGTGCGGTAAAAACGTAGTCAAAAGTCAGGACCGGATTACGGCCGTCCGGAGCCTGTCCGCCCGTTGACATGTAGGATGGACACCCTCTTTATCTGCACGACACGGAACTTACACAAATATAGTTTTGGATAAAAACAGGACGGCTTTTAAAAATTATTCAAAAATGTTTATGTACCTATTTAAAATTTAAACGCAACAATTATTAGAGAAGATATTTAAAGATATTATTTTGTTGTCCGTCTGTCTGTCTGCCTGTTTGGCTGATTGGATGAAAATTTGAAATGGTTATCACATCGTTACTTAGGTCTGTAAATCACGGAATCGGTGAAAAATCATACTTCTAAGTTAACGGGATCAAATGATGCTTATTTTATTCAGAAACAGTTGTGCTTACCAAATTTTTTGAGTAGGTAGCTTTATTTCACAGAACTAAAAGTGGCCTAAGTTACTCCGTGTAACATCAGTGAAAGTCTGCTCAAAACCGGTGCTGCCGATTCAAAGATTAGCCGCAACAAACAAACAGACAGGTGGAGATTATTTTTTACTTGGTTTTACTCCCCGTGTCATCAGCTATCTGTCAGCGATAATGCCGTTAGAATCGGTCCAGCTGTTTCAGAGATTACCCGGAACTAACAGACAGACAGAGAAAAGTGATAAAAAATATTTTATGTAAGTACCTTAAATGCTTTCACGTGCATTAAGTGAAATGCTGTTAAATTGGAATAACAAACAGATTCTTCAATTTCATTTATTTTTAGACAGAAGAAGGATCTACAGTGCTTACAATTATTTTACATTTTCATACGTAGGAGATGTAAATGTTTGTTTGTGATGGTGGTTAGATGATAAGTTATTATTGTGATATCATTGTGTAGTTATTTTCAATGGAGAAAAGTATTTCGACAAATATAATTATAATAGCTGGTTGTCCGCGACTCCGTCTGCACTTATCTTAATATTTTGGACAATTCACACAATACCGTTATAAATTATAGCCTATGTGTTATTCTTCTATACTGATAAATAAAATTGAAGTGTCTGTTTTTAATTCCAAACAGTTTTTCACTAAATGTATATGAAGGTATACACGCTACTGACACTAAAAAACCAAGTATTAAAATTTTCTCTGTCTGTCTGTCTGTCTGTTTGTTCCAGGTAATCTCTGAAACAGCTGGACGGATTTTAACGGGACTTTCACTTGCAGGTAGCTAAATAAGCTATATAATTGTAAAGTTTTATTAAATTCCATTCAGTAGTTTTTGTGCGTAACAAACATCCACGTGTATAATATTAGTAAGATTCGTAAGTTCATTTTAACTAAAATATCCCCATTTCACCTTCGGCATAAAACAATTAGTTGTGAGAACTTGACGAGTGATTAGGGGCAGCGGTCACCTAATAAAGGACTGTAATTAGCTTGGAGGGTGGGTGGAACAATTAATCAAGTCCACTTCCTGACTCCATTGTGTCAATCCGACACGGTGTGTTTTTGCCCATAATGTCACTGAAAGCACTTACGGCTAATAAAAGATACCAGGAGGCAACTATGATCGTTTTTAGCTTTTATTTAGCAGGCAAAGTTTTGAAGATCTTAATACGCCCTCGTACATAATCTGATTCATTGGTGTTATATTAATATTACTAGCTGTGCCCCGCAATTTCACCCGCGTATATTTTAACTTCATGGTTGCCCACGGGTCCCTGATGTTTTTTTAGCCTAAGTTACTCCTTGTAACATTAGCTATCCGTCAGTGAAATTCCCGTTAAAATCCGTCCAGCCGTTTCGGAGATCACAAACAGACAGACAGACAGACAAAGAAAAATTTAAAAATTGGTTTTTCTATGTCATAACCGTATATACTATCATATGTATTTAGTGAAAAACTGTTTTTGGAATTACAAACATACTTCAATTTTATTAATCTGTATGTATAGATAAGGAGCCGTGGTGGCCCAGTAGTTTGAGCTTCAGTTAAGTTCAAATCCGAGATGTACCAATGAGATTTTCTAAAAACATAAGTGGATGGAAAACATCGTGAGGTAACCTGCATAATGTCGATAGATTCATCATATAACACTGTAACCATCCCTCCGGGGCTCTCCTGAATTGGCATGAGTATGTGAGGAGTACATTTATAGAGTTAAGAAAAGGTAATCCAAGTCAACTAGTCCAAGTAACAGTATATATAATAATAGTGCCTCTCACATTGCTGTGCCCTAACAGGGTAGTTAGTTATAAGTTATAAACATTTGCAGGTCAGGAGAAAACATGCGCAAATGATAACCGGTCTAAAGACAATACGTGGTCACATTGACGCTCCTTCTCTTCATGACGAGTTGTGCCGCCTCTACGTGCCAAATAATTACTTGCGCGGCAGAAAGC
Organism: Watsonalla cultraria; assembly: GCA_964035505.1. Classification (NCBI taxonomy): domain Eukaryota; kingdom Metazoa; phylum Arthropoda; class Insecta; order Lepidoptera; family Drepanidae; genus Watsonalla; species Watsonalla cultraria. Next base: position 12,134,379 of record OZ037714.1, read on the forward strand.
ACAAGTTATTCTGTGTGCCCGCGAGCCGCACAGTCGCTCGGGCCCGGTCGCCGGTCCCGCGCACTCTCTCCGCATTCAACACTTTCCTGGATAATCATCCTGAATGTGATTTGTTTGCGGATGAATGGAAGAATATTTTGTCTGTATGTTTGGAGTTTTGTGAGGGGACTGCATGAAAGAGTTCCTTTTTTCCCATTAGTTTAAGTGGCTTCAAGCCGTTCTATAAGGTTAAATAAATAAATAAATAAATGATTAAGTTTAGGTATATATATGTGTGTAACTAACTGTAAGCAATAAATATTTGAATATGAATAATCATTGCGCGATTTCATTGACCTGTGGCGCCATCTTGTGGGCAAATTAACAATAATAATAGCTATCTTTTATGTTACCTACCTGTTCAAAGTTGAACTGCTAAACCTATTTTGACGAAATTTTTCAAATTATTTTATATGCGACTGTGTATGTGAATTTGTTTGTTTGTTTCAACTACTCAACTTATCATAATCAGAAGTACAGAAGGGCTAAGCCGCGGGTGGAAGCTGGTATAATGTACAGCAAAAGCGGGTAGTTTAACTTGTTATCTAAGTATGAAGTATCATTGTGCAGACATACGGCGCACCTGGGAACGAATTAGTCCTGACATATTTATAGTCCCTCTTGCTGCATAATTATGGTCGGCGTACTCTTCAACTGAATTTGCGACCGCATTAGCACTGCTAATAAACTATACTACGATGTTTCTATTGACGTCATTAACTGCTAAAGGATTGGCATAAAAGATAAAGGTAACATATGGGCATTTTATAGGGAACTAACTGTGCTCCGCGGTTTCACCCTCGTAGATTTAATTTCATGCTTAATTTCGCGGCGCCCTAATATTTTTTAAAAACATGTATATATTTATGTATCAGTTTCAGCCCGATCGGTTTAAAATTGACAAAGTTTCACACAAACTTTCATTCCCTATATTATCCCCTTGGGGGAACAGTTAATCAAAATCCTTTCTTAGCAGATGCCTACGCCATAACATCTATCTGCATGCCAAATTTCTGCCCGATCCGTCCAGTGGTTTGGGCTGTGCGTTGATAGATTACTATGTCAGTCAGAGCCTAGTGCGAGTTTTCTTAAAATCACCGCCACAAGTCACCGCGTTGACGTAAACGCAGATTTGTATGGGCTCACAATAGTGTCATCTTTAGGCCGACAGAGGCGCTGCTCCGATCCCATACAAATCTGCGTTAACTTTGACGCGGTGACTTGTGACGGGGCAGTGAAAAACTCGCACTAGGCCCTCAGTCAGTCAGTCACCTTTGAGTTATATATATTAAGATTTTCTATACATATCAAACGATTACGCTACAATTAACGAGTTCACAATTAAAGAGAGAGAGATTTATCGAAGGTATATACAATTGACAAATTATATTTAAGTGTCAGTTAGTTTGGTCAGCTAGTAATTAACCGTTCAATAATTCAAACAAATACCTAGCAAATAATCCTAGTTATGATTAAAAACATTGAATTAGCGGGTGACCGCTAAAATCTGACCTAAATGCAAATCAAAGTATTTGCGGTACTTCCTATGGGACGGCTAGACCGATTTTAACGGGACAATAACTGGTTTGAAGAAGTAACTTAGGCTACTTTTATAATGGGTCCGGCGAAATCAATCCACCCTTTGAAAATGAAAATGATTTGTTCAGTTTAGGCTCTGATAGATGTCGAAGAATTTACCATTAAAATTAATTTAGTTGGGTGAAGCACACCAGAACAATTATATTCATGAGGCATCAGTGACGATTAAAAGCAGATTCAAATCTAATAACGATACAAATAGAAACCCTTCAAAGTGACTCCATTAAGCAATAAACAATTCGCACCCAAACCAACAAACTCGTAAAGCACCAGAAAAAGGTTCATAAATCTAGTGGCCTTGTAAAAATTCACAACGCTCACTTGGCAGGCGGTAAAGTGTATGAAGCATCGCGAGCACCTGGCGTCCTCCCGACATGTTTATGTGTACGGTCATCCTTATACTCGTGTGTCATCGTTATTTTGTACTTAGCCCGGGAATTATTGCATATATAAATAGCTGTGCATCGTGGCTTCAGCCACGTAGACTCGATATCATCAAGCAAAGTGTGAAAGATGAAGGATTCTTGTTAAAAAAAAATCTCCTCATATATTGTATACGTGGCCTTGGGGTTTGTGCAGCCGCCTGCTACACAAGCGACGCAAGTTCGAATCCCAGCGGGGTCTGTACCGATGAGATTTTCTATAAGCGTATGTGCAGTGATTTCACACCACGTGCTTTACGGTGAAGGAAAACCACGTGAAGAAACATGCATATCTGTGAGAAGTTATTCAAAGACGTATAGTGCCTGAGTGGGCGATAGCCTTAGGATCTGTCACGTTGGTACTTTGTAACATTCGGTGAAAAGTGGGTGTTGTTATTACAACGCCTTTGCGCGTTTCTTCAGAACGGTTGAATGGAAAACCACAGTAGTATAGTAGAAACCTCAATAATTTTGGTAAAAACTGAATATAAAGTGAGGCAGTGAAAGAGAGACACGAGACGCCTGTGTAATTGTGTCCTTACAGGTTAAACTAGGGCAAAGCTAAGTATTAAACAATTTAATCAGAGACTTAAAATAACTTTCCTAGTTTCCCAATTATCATGGCAAGGCTCGTAAATCATGAGACTCATGCATAGCTTATCAATTTATGGTCCCGATGCAACGAAACTTGTCCTTACATGTGCATCGGTGGCCAAGTTAAGCAATAAATTAAAAGCTAGATATTCCGTACATTGTGACCGAGCATTGGAACCGTTATGTAAATGATCGTTATTAGTTATCGATTGTTATTAATTTGTAACACTATAAATTATATTCAATATAGTAGGTAACGTGCTTTACTTACTCTTGTGTTTGTATATTATACTAGCTGTGCCCCGCGGTTTCAACCGCGTAGATTTAGTTTCATGCTTCATGTCGCGGAACCCTAATATTTTTAATTCATAAAGGTAGCCTAAGTTACTCCTTGGTACATCAGTAACCTGACAGTAAAAGTCCGGTTAAAATCGATCTAGCCGTTTCAGAGATTACCCGGAACAAACAAACAGACAGATAGACAGAGAAAAAATTTAAATCTTGTTTTTTTTGTGTCAGTAGCGTGTATATTTTCATACATTTAGTGAAAAGCTGTTATTTTGGAATTACAAACTGACACTTTAATTTTATCTATCTGTATATATAGAGTATAGATATAGGTTATGTAATAGTGACGCGCCTTCACATAGTGACGTTACTTCGTTTTTAAATGAATAAAAAAAATACTTACGGCATCACAAAAGCGCCCCGAGGGGGTAAGCAGAGGTGTTGTAACAACACCCACATGTCACCGAATATGACTAAGTGCTTATATCAAAGAGGGTATGTCCATCGCCGTCTCAGGCACATACTTTTTTAATTATTTTGTTAGTTTTTCAATCACTTCTCAGACATATGCAAGTTTCCTCATAATGTTATCCTTCACCGCATAGCACCTGGTGTGAAATCACTGTACATAAGTTATTTTTTTTATCTTTGTTGGTATAAACCTATTCACTGCAGATTTTTATCTATAAAGTATACTTCATTCAGTTATAGCTTCAGACACATGCAGGTTTCCTCATAATGTTATCCTTTACCGCATAGCACCTGATGTGATATCCCTGCAAATATGTTTATTTAGAAAATCTATTTTGGTATAGACCTATTCACTGCAGACTTTATTCTATAACTGCATTTAGTTCGAGCTTAGTTTATACCACACATCATTACATTAGTCAAGTTCTGTATCGCCTATGCTAATGGCTTTATAAGAGCATTTAGGACACCCTAAACATTAATAAAGTCACAATTAATTAAACACTGGATGTGCCATCCTGTAACAGCACGTCAACACCAATCGAGTAGCAGGGACAATCGATACAAGCCCCTTGGTTTGAACTAATCGAGTTGTGAAAGATAGCAGTCTTCGTAAGCGAATCAACCAACAAATTGAGGCGCACTCGATCTCGTCTCCTCCCACAAATTAATCCGGTTAACGTTGGTTAACGGGACCATCACCTGAAGGTTGGTCTTGGGTCTATATGATACTTGATGTGGCTTAACCTCTCGTCTGTTTTGTCAAGAACCCGTGTCACGACAAGACTTGTAGATTTTTGTTAGAAAACAAACCTTACGTCAATTCTATAAGGATTTTTTTTGCTATTGGGAGTAAGTAAATGTTACGACTTCCCTATTAGGTTTTTATTTACTCATAAAGTAAGTAGACTAGCCTGACAGTTTGAAACACCAAAAGTTAACCGTAGCTTAACAAATTATATGTATTAAGTGACGTGCTTATGAGCGCTACGCACGAGTACCTATTACTAAAAAAAAAAAGGATTTGTATGTAATTTTTTGTGAATATCGGGTAGGTCTGAGAGTCGGCCAACATGTACTTTTCATGTCTAAATCATAGCAATTGACCCTAAACCTTCTCTCTAAACGTTCACCGAACTCAGTTATTGTTATAATAATTAAAATTAAAATTATCGTCATATTTCAATGTCTTATCCAGTGTCCCTATCAGGAGCAGCCCATCAATACATGCTGACACCGGCAGTCGGTAACAAGGCGCGTATTAGTACGACGATACGTTACGGAACATGCTTGCTCTGTTCTAGATTAATTTACTTGACTGCCTTCAGCCTGCTCTGCTGGTCATTGTGGCTTAGCGGGATGACGTCATTTTCCAGGAACTAATTACTAATTTAAAAGCGATAAAGCAACATACTCGTTTCTGCTTGGTGCTGCAGCCGGACAGAAGAAGAATATGCAGGACTCCTACAAGATACAACCCACGGATATTCCTCCTCAGGGGGGTCCACGTGTTCACCGTGACCGTCGGGGGTAAGGGGGCCTTAAAACTGCTGAAATGCGTTTGCTCAATTCTGAATAGGGATACTTTTAACCTCAAGCACGGAAATAGGGTAGGTAATTTCTTAGGAATATAAATAAACAGTTTGATTAGATTCTCTCTGACACTTGGACATAGTTATCACGACTTTTGCATCATTATCCACTTTTCACCGAAGAAGATTAATTGTCAACGTGACAGATTGTGAGTCAGTCGCTGTCTCAGGCATTCATACGTCTTTGAATTACTTCTCAGACATATGCAGGCTTCACGATGTCTTCCCTCACCGTAAAGCACGTGGTGTGAAATCGCTGCAGATAAGTTTTTAGAAAAACTCGTTGTTACGAACTTGAACGACTACTCAAACCCAATGGCCACCACGGCTTTGTATGAGATATTTTAGCTACTTACATCACCGCTAGGAGGCGCTGTGCAAGTTCTCATACAAATATTAACGATGGTAAACTCGTGTTAGGGGTACATTTTATATTTTTTGTTCAAATCTAGATAGATTCTGTCCAAAAAATAGTTTATTCGTTAGCTGGTAACAGTGTTGGGTGCAGATTGATGTATTTTGATCAAGTGCTCGGCACAATATTGTGGAACCATTTTAGATTGAGGTGTCAACTCACAGCGCTATGATGAAGTGCTACTATTGAAAATATACATTGGACAGGTGAGGGGGATAGCGTGGAGTGTGCTTCTGATAAAACATTGGTCTATGAGATATAATTTTTTTAACAACTTTACTGTATGTTATATTTTTACATACATACCTACATATGCTCACGCCTGTATCCCATGGGGGTAGGCAGAGACCACCGTATTTCTATTTTATCAAATTGAACGTTAATAGGTGATTTCATAAAATGGAATAAGTACTTTATTATTCAACATGCTTAAGTCATGTTTTTTCCCCGAAGGGGTAGGCAGAGGTGTTTTGTAGTACCCTCATTTAGCCAGATATTTTTAAGTCTCAGGTAATAAGAGGCGAACCTACTGTCAGTAACCGAGCACTAATCCAGACTCCGGACTGGTACTGGGAAAAATCCAATATCGCCCGACCCGGGGACCAACTCAGGACCTCGTGTTCAGCAATAGCACCAGACCACAAGATTAGCGAGGCAGTCGAAAAAAGTTGTAAAATAAATGAAAAAAGAAGAAAAATTATCTCCACACAGTTGAACAGGTCACCACTTGGCTATCAAAAAATTGTAATTGATTTTTTCACGGGCCATGCGTCAAGCGCGAACGCAAATGGCTTACGTCGGCCATATTGAATTAGTGCGTGGACGACGACGGTGTCGCGGCATACGTCCGTGGAGTCGACGCACTAATATCTTTTGAAACATTATACCCAAATCTAAGAATGAAAAATAAAATATTTTTAGTTGTTTGTTATTGGTTTGTCCAATCCATTTTTTTGCCAACTGCCACTGAACTAAAATGAGTAAAAGACTGAAGTAGTTTAATTATTTATATCGAAATAAAAATACTGTTTTGACGTGACGAAAGCGCTATAATTTTTTTTGTTTGAGAATTTTTTATTTTTGAAAAAAAAGATTTATTCTCTTTTCTAAATTGATGACATGGCAAAATAATAGGTTTAGAAGCGAATTGTTGAACAATAATAACTTATATGAAATCGGTAAAAAATCATAGGCTATAGCAAAAATAATTTTGTGTATCTCCACACATTCTTTATTCGTGGACGAAATTCACTCATAAAATTAATTAAAAAACACTTCACGCCGCCGATTCTGTACAAATTGATGGAGAGAGTCCTGTGACGTCACTAATGGACCAGCGCCCCGCATTTTTGACGATAACTGTATTAGTTACGTATACACTATTAATCTGTTATTCATTAATACCTTTTATTGAATCAAATATGAAATTTACGTTTGAGTATATAAAATATTAACATACACACATATGCTCGCGCACACATATACGTCATTGAATTACTTCTAAGACTTATGCAGGGTTCTTCACGATGTTTTCCTTCCTGTAAATCACCGTGAAATCATTGCACATATGTTTATAGAAATACTTATTGGTGCAGGCCGCTTGCATAACAGGCAACTGTTTAAACCCTAAGACCACCCCTGAACTATTAATCTCCCTATGAAATGTTCGCTGTGAGTGAGACACACCACATATTAAATTGTCTACGTAAGTGAAGCAGCATGCCATATCTAGCAAAATATATTCCATACAAGTCATACACGCATCATACAGACTACCGTCACAAGTTCACCCAGTTTAATTAGCCTACTCGTGCGGGAACTGGACGGTATAAAGTGCCTGTATTACTGACGTGGCTACAAACTGAGGTTATGAGATTACACTGGACAGTCAAGTCTTCACTTTACTACATGCGGAGACACACTTCATAGCATACATTAGAGCAAGCAGTACAGAATCTAGAAACAAATCGTTCGACGTGACTTTCGCGCACATCTACGACATTATACGTGGCCTCGACGTAATATCAGAAAGTCGCGCCTGCTACGCAAGCGACGCACGTTCGAATCCCAGCGGGGCCTGTACCAATGAGATTTTCTAAAAACTTATGTACAGTGATTTCACACCACGTGCTTTACGGTGAAGGAAAACACCGTGTGGAAACCTGCATATGTATGAGAAGTAATTCAATGACGTATGTATAGTGCCTGCTTCGGCGTGGCAGTCCAAGGGGGAGGCCTATGTTCAGCAGTGGACGTCTTCCGGCTGATGATGATGATGTATAGTGCCTGAAACGGCGATAGACTCACCATCTGTCACGTTGGCACTTAATCATATACGGTGAAGTGGATATTGTTATTACATCACCTCTGCCTACCCCTTCGGGGAATACAGGCGTGAGCATATGTATGTATGTATCAAGTAGGCCTAGACAAAGTAACATTCTCTCACGCTTGCGCTAATAGAAACGATATAAAATGTATGGGAATTACATAAATCAGTCACGTGACATATGTCATTTTACTTATCTACAGGCCCTGGTGAGAATGGAATCGTCGTAAGACTTTAATGATTGAATGTTCAATGTCAATTGAAATTAAGAATTGAATGTTCAATCTCAGTTTTCGATACGATACAAGTCATGCATTGGCGTGTCCATGGGCTTATACCTTTGTACTCGTAATATATATTGAAACTGAAACAAAGAAACTCAAATTGAAAAAATATTTTTTAAAATAATAATTATTGAATTTATTGTCGGGTTCATCTCAGTAAAGGCAACTTTCCAAGCCTTATAGCATGTATAATCCTGTATAATCTTGCCGTTCTGACGATTTGAAAGTACTTTGTCAAAAGTATATAATATATATTTTTGAATTTGTTTATTAGAGTCGCCGTGAAGCTGCCAAATAAATAATTTCTTTACCTACACGAGTAATACTAGATAACGTAACTAAATTAGGTACGTCTCCGCTAACCGTCGGCCATGTTCGCGTTATTGTGCCCGACTCCATAAATTGACAAACTGTCCAACTCTCATGAACAACCAAGGAATAAGTTTCCGCTTCCGGTCAGTGCGCGAAACATGGATGGAACACACGGTGCGATAATGGTTGAGGAGGGCGATGGCTGGCATTCTCGTCATACTTGTGAACAGGTGCTGCTTGTGGGGGCTGGTCATCTCAAGCTACGCATTTAGATATAAGTAGAACTACTAGACTTTTCTTTATGTTAATTTTAACGACATTTGTACATTGGAACTGTGTCCATGGGCTTACATTTCTCAAATGATTTATTTTGTTTTTTTTTTTCTAAATTGTATAATATTTTTGAAAAGAGTAATTACTGAGTTTCTTGCCAGGTTCTTCTCAGTAAATGCAACCTTCCGAACCTGGCGGTAGCATGTATAATCCTGTAAATTGTGTCATTCTGACGATTTGAAAGTGCTTTGTATAAAGTCTAATCGAATAAAGATATTTTTCACTTTGACTTTGACTTTGATATTACACACGAGACATTGGAACGATAGTGGAAAGAAGGGAGAACGTTCATGAAAACAAAACGTCGGCTACATTTTATTCGAGTAATAAAGGTTTTTAGGTGTCCGTCAAGCTAGCGTATACATGGTGGTATTCAGTGCCTAGTGCGAGTTTTCTTAAAATCGCCGTCACAAGTCACCGCGTCGACGTAAACGCGGATTTGTATGGGCTCACAATAGTGTCATGTTTAGGCCGACAGAGGCGCTGTTCCGATCCTGTACAAATCTGCGTTTACGTCGACGCGGTGACTTGTGACGGCGGCAGTGAAAAACTCGCAGTAGGCCCTCAGAGTGTTATATACTTACGGAAATATAGGACAGTGTTTCTGTACACCTGCTTTTAATAAAATAGTGCCTCCGGAATGCGATTTTCCAGAATGATTGCTTCAAGCACATCTTCAGAAATACCAAAAAAATGTGCCTGAACTTGTGCCTTTATAATAGTAAAAAGTTATTGGAAATTCGCAGAGGCAGTTTCAAAAATCGATGTAAGCCTTGTTCCGGCAAATTTCCGAAACGGGACATTCACTGGCAGATAGCAAATTTAACAAGGAGTAACTTATTATTATTAAAAATAAAAAACTTTAGGGTTCCGCTGGCTACTCATGAACGTAAGTCTACGCAGGTAAAACCACGAGGCACAGCTAGTAAGAAGAGTCCTTGCATTTCCTGAACAGGCTTTGCATTTTGAGTGACATTTGATGGATACCTTCTACTTTCTTAGGAGCGCAGCCGTCTCTAATATATGCCCGTATGTTTCCTTAGGGGTCCACCGGCACCGCCGTGATTTAGCGTCCAACTTGGCCCGTGTCCTGCGGAACCCGTTGTTTGGTTAATGAACCATGAATTTCTGTTTGTCCAGCGTCCAGGTAATTAACTAATAGCTGTATTTGTACCTACCTTCGTATATCTATATCTATACAGATAAATAAAATTTAAGTGTCTGTCTGTAATTCCAAATTAACAACTTTCTTTTTCTTTATATTGCTTTTTTTATTAAAAAAACTAATTATGGTCCTACGAAATTATGTCTAAACAGGTGAAACCGCGGGGCACAGCTAGTTACTAATATAATGAAGATAAACATGGTGAAATTGTACGTCTAAGAAAGTATTTAAGGGCTAACCATCTGTCACGCAGTCACTATAGTAGTCGGTGAAAACCATATACGGATATAACACTTAACATACATTAGTGAGTGACACATGTGCCTACCACTACACGAGGACCTGGACAAAGGCTTAAATAGCAAAAATGATCTTGGTATTATTTAATCCATTACCATGTATTACTGTGTTATGCAATAGAGTATGTAGAATAATAGTCACATATATTTATAAGACAAACAAAATATATAGTCTTAAATATCATTTATTAAAATCATGGCACGATACACTTTAATATAAGTATACAATTTACTTAACACTTGACTATAAAACTCATATTTCCATTCATTTATGTACGATTTCCTATTAAAAACTATTAAAACAATCGAATAATTTAAAATTAACCTGCTAATTAAATAAAAATAAATTCTCTAACAAATTCAAACCTACCTCAAATTAGCCGGTACAATGTACCTCCTAAACTTGACAGTCAAACGCCCGATTATTCCAAAAGTCGGCTAATTCTCTGAACTTTTCACAACACCTCTGTCTCCTGGGACTACAATGAACAGCTGGACTATTTAAAATAGAACTGAACTTACGTACTAAAGTGGTCACTGTTTCCCTTGAACGGGACTCCTCTCTCATTGACGCCATTGTCAAACTCAACTGGTTGAACGCTTCGTCTATAAACTTATCCACGTCATCACTGTCACATTTCTCCTTCTCCGAAGCTGTGTCATCGAATGACAGACCACAAGTGGAGAAACTACACTGCACAAAGTCAGGAACTTTCGGTTTACGCACGGTACTGGTGGCTGAGGAAAGTTTCTCGATAGATTTGAACACGTCGTCAATTTTCTCGCAGATTTCTTCAACGGACATGGCCGACATTATCTGACCGTTGATGAAGTAAAACTGCTTTTTTGGCGGTTCTTTATCTTGTAAATCTTGAATGAAGTCTTTGTAATCCAAAACCAGAGATTTTTTTGAGAGACGTCTGCCTACTTTTCTTCGTACTTTCTTGAACAGGAATGATGAGTCGAAGGTGGTTTTTCTCAAGTCCAATGTACTGAATACTGGTTGCAGTTGGGGTGTTATTTCTTCTTCAGTTTCCAAGTCAACTGGGACCCATTCTTCTTCGAGTTTCATCCATTGCTCGTTGCCTGAGAGGATGGCGTCTGCATCTATTAAATTAGCAGTCATTGTATGCGGATTATTAAATTTGTATCTGATGTTATCAATGCAGTAGCTCGAGGGTGACTGAATTCTCAACCGAACGAAGGGTATATTTAACTGCGCGTGCGCATCGTTAGTTAATTGCGGTACAGTCGTTGACACTAATGTGTTGACAGGGTTTAATGGTTTTTATGGTTTGTGAAATATTAAAATGTAAATAAATTCCAACTAATTAGTTAAGTATAATTAGTAGCAGACTATAAACGTATTTTCTTCCCCTTTAAATGAATTTTTATACCTGTTCATTGTTATTTAAGGCTTCTTTTACCTGCAATTGAAACCGCATATTGATGTCTAAGTATGTCCCCTATGTCCGTCCTAGTTTTTCAAAGCTATTTCTATTCCAAATTACAATAAAAATGGTCCAGCGATTTAGGAATTAAATGGAAAATATGTCAGATAACTTTAAATCGCACAATAAATGAAAAGCTTTACCCATTTGTAATATTAATAAGTGATGTAATAATTGTAATAATATTTTTTTTAATGTCAGAACATAATTAAACAAGGTACCTACAGTTCTTAAAACTAATTACAAGTAGAAAACTTAGCCCAAATCGGTGCCAATAAAAAGCCGATTGTGTGAGTGTAAAAAGCCCTCGCTTATTTGTCACAATTAATAATTAATATCATGTAAAAATTACAGTTGTGTAACATTATTATGTGAAATAAACAATTCGCACCTTTTGCGTAGAACGGCCGAGTATTAATTATCGCTGAGCGCTCACTGGCGTTATGATAGTCAGTACGGCGTTGGTAATGTACGTACGTACGTACCTCGATAATGAGCTAAATACTAAAATTGTACCCTTACTTAATTGGTGTAAAGTCCCTTTTGAATTGTAGAAGCATTGTCTAGACCGCCTAATTAGTTTAAACAAATTAAGCCGGCAATCAAGCAATATTGATGCAAAGATATTATTTGCTAAGCTAGGAGATTACTACACATACTTTTCATTGAAGATGGACTCTTGATATTGACAGCCGTGGTGGCCTCGGGGTTAGAGCCGTCACCTGCTACGCAAGCGACGCAAGCAACGAATCCCAGCGGGGCCTGTACCTATGAGTTTTTCTAAAAACTTATGTACCCACAGTGATGTCACACCACGTGCTTTACGGTGAATGAAAACATCGCGCGGAAACCTGGATGTCTGAGAAATAATTCAAAGACGTATGTATAGTGCCTGAGACGGCGATGGACTCACCCTCTGTCACGTTGGCACTTAATCTTATTCGGTGAAATGTGGGTGTTGTTGTTACAACACCTCTACCTACCCCTTCGGGGAATACAGGCGTGAGCAAATGTATGGACTCTTGTTATATAGTGTGAAATTCTTCGAAATGTCATTAGTGTGATTAGCAAACGAATCATTTTGTTCGTCCGTAGAATCGAATCCGAAGCCTTAACAACATAAGCCAAGTTAATTACAAGCAACTATAATTTAAATGTATTCTGTGTTAAGGCGATGATGTCCAATTCGACAGCATTATCAGTTGACCTAATTACTAACGACAAAATAAAAACATTCCGAGTCAAAATGCGAGCGAATGACATAAACAATGAACATTGTGGAAACTTATAGCTTTCATAAACATTCAAATCCACTATTTCCTACCTTAATCTTATTATTTATCGCCAGGCGGGCAATTAAACGCATCCCGCGGCCGCTATGTATCACAACTGTAATCCAGGGGACAGAATCATAATAACAAAAAACAATAAAAATAACGAATTACACCGTGAACTTCGCCCGGATCGGGGACGTGGATGCCGCCTTCGGGGGTCTGTGGAGATGCTGTTCGATACGCTTTTTTCTAACCTCTTTGCCAAAGTCAAAAATATGTTTATTCGACTTTTAACAAACTTTCAAATAGTCAGAATAACATTATTTTAAAGGACTAGCTGTGCCCCGCGGTTTCACCCGCGTAGATTTAGTTTCATGCTTATTGTCGCGGAACCCTAATATTTTTAAGAAATAAAAGTAGCCTGAAATAAGTTACTCTTTGGAACATCAGCTACCTACAAGTGAAAGTCCCGTTAAAATCCGTCCAGCCGCTTCAGAGATTACTCGGAACAAACAGACAGACAGAGAAAAATTTTAAAACTTGTTTTTTTAGTGTCAGTATCGTGTATAATTTCATATTCATTTAGTGAAATGCTGTTATTTTGGAATTACGAACAGACACATTTTATTTATCTGTATAGATATAGATTATACATGCTACCGCCAGATAGTGATCGTGATGATCGTGATACGATGAAAAAGAGACATTAATTATACTTTAAATTTAAAGGCAATTAATTCCTATGGAATACAGTATTTTGTCGAAAAAAACTACAAAATAAAAAAATTCAAAAACGCTTAAACCGTTTTTGAAATTTTTATGTAATCGAAGAAGAGTGATTTGTGTCAAGATATATCTTAATCTTTTTTGAATAATGTTTCTTAATCTGCTTTACGAGTGTATCTTGGTTATTACGTTCTAATTAGATTAATATTATGAATATTTTCACTTAGAGTATTTATAAGCTGTGGTAAATTCCTCGACATTCATAAGTGCCTTACCAGGGCCTAAACTGAATAAATCATTTTCATTTTCATTTTCTCTGATCACAAAACATTATAGTAGATATTTTCCTGTGTCCCAAATTTTAATATAGGAAATTTAATTCCTACCTCCCGTTTTACACTTTTTTTGTATGGAAATCATCATCTCCCTGGCCTTATCCCATGTATTTGGGGTCAGCACTTGATTCAACCCGATGTGGCTGATCACCTGATTTTTATACGAAGCGACTGCCATCTGACCTTCGTAACCCCTTTTTCGAGGAAAATCGGCAATCTGGGTTAAACCAGTTGTCAGACTTTCTTAGGCCTCTGACTGACCTGTAACGATTGCCAAAGATGTTAAATTGGCAACCGGGACCGACGGCTTAACGTGCTCTCCGAGGCACGGAGGGAGCTCGGGCGGTCACCCATCCAACTACTGGCTAGGCGTATGGTTGCTTAACTTTGCTGATCGCATTATATGCGCAATAGCAACTGTGCCACTTTTTTTGTATGGAAATAAAATGAGGAAAACACTCAAGTGATATCGTTAACGTAAAAAAATATTAAAACCTGTACTTGGGGCATTGTTTCGCCGTGCTGCTAACTACAAACCAAGCATCAATAGCGACTCCATTCACATATTGGTCCGTGTTCCAAATCCACCATTCTGTTTGTGCTCATTCTTAATATGGGGCAAAACTGTTGGAAGAACAACAGTTTTTGTTGTATATTTTATGTACTGTGACGCTATAACTCAGCCGCGTGACATGCCTTGAACCCCGTGATATACACGCTGTAACTGTACTCCACATTATTTATAACTGGCCACTTATTTTTATTTATATTCCACTTTTATTGGTTTATTGTGTTACGGATTGTTGGTTTCTTCTTGGTTATAGTTAAGTGGTTGTTGTATGTAAGCTTCGTAAATAAATTATATTAAGTTATTGCCTATGTATTTATGTTGCCGACTGTACCGGCTGTCATTTGCTTAGATATGTATTTTTCTATGAAATTAAAAGACTACCTACATTTTTTTAATTCCACTATTAAACATTTGCACATGTAATGACTTTATAACATTTGAATGTAATATGTAATTGTTACATTGTAGTGTACATTATCCGTGGTGGTGTAGGGGCAAGCGACGCAAGTGCAAATCCCAGCGGGGCCTGTCTGTACTAATAGGTTTTTTAAAACTTATGTACAGTGATTTCACACCACGGTGAAGGAAATAAGGTTGCTTTACGGCTAAGGAAACTCGTGAGGAAAATCTGCATATGAATAAGAAGTGCCTAACATGGCGATGGACTGACCATCTGTCACGTTGACACTTAAGCATCTTCGGTGTTATTACTGCAACCCCTTACTCTACCCTTTCGGGGAATACAGGCGTGAGCATATGTATGTATGTGTATGTGATAATTGTGGCCATGTCTGTCTGTGTCGAAGCATTTTCACAAGTTTATTATAAATTTATTGGTAACTTGGTGATGATCGTCTTTGCCATGCGAACTCACAGGAAAGAGCTATAGAGAGATTATTAAATTCCTCAGCGGATCCACTGTCATCTAAACTTTTAAATAATGCAAATGTAATGCGCGGATATTTATGGGTTCGCCCGTTATCAGGGCATTATCATAAATTAATTAGAGACCAAATAATGTCCCCATTACGAGTCGCAATGTCATTCCTACTGTATACAGGTTGTTTGTGACCTTTCCAACACTAGGTTTGCTTCAAGATTTTTTTAGTCAAAAGTTACTTGTAGTTATAGCATAGAAAACGTTGAAGATAATTCCAAAACTTCAGAGCCTGTAGACAAAGCAACACTATCCTCACGCTTTGCTTGAAGAAACGATACAAAAGGTACGGGAATGACATATGTCACGTGACTGATTTATGTCATTCCCATACATTTTGTGTCGTTTTCTATTAGCGCAAGCGCGAGAATGTTACGTTGTCTAGGCCTACAGGCTATATATATTTCGGTTTGGATAAATCCAATTTTAATCTATACAGATAAATTAAATTCAAGCATACCGAATCAAAAGCTTTTCAAAAAATGCACAGTAATATGATAATGTATGCCGTATTTACATAAAAAAAATTAATTTAAAAATTATTTGTTAAATTATTCTATGTTTGCCTGTCTCGTCTAACCTCTAAGACTTTCTGTGGCAGAAAGCTGACGTTACAAATCATAAGTTAGGCCAATTTTATTTAGAAAAAAATAGGATTCCGTTCAATAAAGCCACCCATGGAATTGAGTCTACGTAGGTGAAACCGCGGGTGTCACCCTTGTTTAAATATTTTTTTTAGTTTAGTTAACAAAATAGTCTACTAAAGCAGAATAGTAAGTGTAACCGTGACGATGGAATACACACATAGATAATTGAGTGCATTTGTTCTATTCATAGCTACCACGACCCAAAACCCATCACTCCCAGCAGTCAGCGAGGTTATAAACGCAGCCCCACCCTGTATTCAGTTCGCAAAAATATAGCCGCAGGCGTGGTGATCGTATTGATTGCTATTATTTCGAGTCATTAAATCAAAGCAACGACAATTCCGCGGCACTCATTATGGCGGCCAAACCATTTTCCAACGGTTCATACTTGCATGCTTATTGTGTAACTCGCAATCCTGTGTCACTGTTAAAATTGCATGTTACTAGTTTTTTTGAGAAATATCAACGTAAGCTTACAGTCATAGTATTTATACAAGCTACAAACCATTTTTTTGAAATAAGATCGCTTCTTCTATTGAACGTGAGGGTTGTCATTTCTAAAGTTTCTAAAATTTACTGTCAAATGTCGATATGTTGATTTGAAATTTAGAGAAATGTCTGTAACTGACTTGACGTGTAAGTGTGTCATTTCGACTGGTTTTATCTTAGATTTCGTACTGCTTGAAGTAAGCTCATAATGTATACCGTGGTAAAGTACTCTGACGCTTTTTGTTCTTATTCTTCTTGTTGCGTTTATTCGATCACGCCATTTTAATTGCAGCAATTTTCACAGCTTGCAGCTCACAAAGCAGGTTTTAAATCATCATATCAAGAAACTGATGGACCTATAGGTACAAAAGATTAATCAAAGAATATTGTATGGGAGAATTAAATCTTTTATTTTGTAACCAAAAAGTAATTACGTCTCAACAGAATGATGGAAGAATATTTTGTCTGTATGTTTGGAGTTTTGTGAGGGGACTGCATGAAAGAGTTCCTTTTTTTCCCTTTAGTTTAAGTGGCTTCAAGCCGTTCTATAAGGTTAAATAAATAAATAAATAAACAGTTAATTCTTGAATCAATACTTGAAGTATGCACCAAGCACCATAATGCAACTGGAATAAGGTTAATTATGCAGTGACTTATTGTCCAATCATCATTGGTTTGCTTAAATTTTAAATATAATTAGCAAAATAAAGTTCACTAACTGATTGCTCAATGCAACCGGTTGCTAATATTCGGCGATAAGGCACCATTAGCAATGAATTTAATCAGTTGCCCGACTCCCGTTGTTAAATTTTGATTTACGCCACTCTGTGCGCTAGTTTTTGAGCTGATTGCGTTTTAGTTTTATGGGTTAGCGGTATTTCGCGATAATTTCTTGTTATATTATTATACCTGTTTTGACTTCAATCTGGTTAAATTACCTCTCATTAAATGATATCTATATGGCGAATAATTGGATGATTCGTTGGTTTTAATGCAGTTATTTTTGAGGTTTGTTTGATAAGCTTAGATCCTTTGATGTCGTGATTCAGTCATGCAAAATAAGCTAATTAATATCTCGGTCACTTAAGACAATCCACCTTATATCGCTGCCCCAGGTATAAGGTTTTATGTGTTTTTTACTTTGACGATATCGCTTGTATATTTTCTTCCTTTGTATGGGAACGTTTAAAGCGCCTCAAGCGGCGAGTGTAAGAAGTTTTACGTCAACATACAAAAAAAAATTTTCTAAGGGTAACATATAGCCTATAGCCTTCTTCGATAAATGAGCTATCTAACACTGAAATAAATTTTCAAATTTGACAAGTGGCTTTTGAGATTAGCGCGTTAAAGCAAACAAACAAACTCTTCAGCTTAATTCATTAGTATAGATCCGTTGTCTGGTATCCGAAGTACAATTGAATAATATCTTAGTTTGGAAAGAACCCAAAAACCACAACATTATAAGTCAATACAAACCCATCCAATTACGCACAAACCATACACTAAACCTAACGGACATTAAAATGACAAAATATCATCAGTGTAGCGATCGCGTACCAAAATTAGCATTAATGCGATCATAAAGCCGTCGTCATGGCGCGATCTGCCGCGTGATTCGCCTGCATCCGACCGCTTAGGGCGATTTATATGCTCACTATAGTTCTCCAAATGAGACAATGTTATGATATTGCTATTTAGAGGTGGACAATGCAGTACTTATCTATACATCTATATCCATACAGTTAAATAAAATTGAAGTGTCTGTTTGTAAATTCAAAATAACAGCTTTTCACTAAATGCATATGAAAGTATACACGCTACTGACACTAAAAAACCAAGTTTTAAAATTTGTCTCTGTCTGCCTGTCTGTCTGTCTGTCTGTCTGTTTGTTCCGGGTAATCTCTGAAACGGCTGGACCGATTTTAACGGGACTTTCACTGGCAGCTGATTTTCAAAGAGTAACTTAGGCTACTTTTAGTTATGAAAAATATTAGGGTTCCGCGACAATATGGATGAAACTAAATCTAGTGGGGTGAAACCGCAGGGCACAGCTAGTACGGTAATATAAGCTGCACTAGCTTACAATGAGGCGAGCTGTATGCTTGATAGAAACCTTCTTATTGCAGTTTGGAATCTTTTTGAAGAACGTTTGCTCTTCGGAACTTGAGGTTTGTAATCTTATAGATTAAAAAATTCACATACATATGCTCACGCCCATATTCCCCGAAGGGGTAGGCAGAGGTGTTGTAATAACAACACCCACTTTTCACCGAAGATTAAGTGCCAACGTGACAGATGGTGAGTCCATCGCCGTGAATTATTACACTTAAGTATTTAGAAAAAACTCATTGGTGCAGGTCGCTGGGACTCGAACTCAAACCGCATGGCAACCACAAATCTTTTATTGTAGTTGTAGCGCCATTTGTTCACTCGCTACATAGATGGCGCTACTCGCTAACAATTGCAAAGTTTCAGTACAAATATGTACTTGTTAGCGAGAACCTAAATCACGCAATAAGAGTTTCGAGTGCATTGTAGTATATATCATCTTCATCTCAGCCAATAGACGCCCAATTCTGGGCATAGGCCTTCCCCAACGATCCACGACGAGCGGTGTTGTGCCTCCCACATTTAGCGGGTTCCCGCGATTTTCACCAGGTCGTTGGTCCACCTCGTTGGGGGCCTACCCGGTACGCGCCTGCCGGTACGCGCGGTCGCCACGGTAGTTTATATACACGTTTCCAACTAGAACAGTTGGAGCCGCGTATATATGCCCCAGGCATGACACCCTGGCTGGAATATCTTCCCTTTGCTTGGAATGAGCATGATCACGTGCTCTCCCCACATAGTTAATGAAGGAGGCTTGCTTGTGGGGGCTGGTCATCTCAAGCTACGCATTTAGACATAAGTAGAACTACTAGACTTTTCTTTATGTTATTTTTTATTGACATTTGTGCATTGGAACTGTGTCCATGGGCTTACATTTCAATAATTACTGAGTTTCTTGCCAGGTTCTTCTCAGTAAAAGCAACCTTCCGAACCTGGCGGTAGCACGTATAAATTGTAAATTGTGTCATTCTGACGATTTTAAAGTGCTTTGTATAAAGTCTAATCGAATAAAGATATTTTTGACTAGACTTGACTTGAAGTAATCAACATAATACCTTTAACATCACATATGTCGGTGAATTTTTAAAGCCACCAATTTAGCAATAACGCGCTATCTGCCGAGCGTTACTGTAAAATACGAGGATAAAATTAGATGGAACCCAATAACTATAATTTATTATCAACGCACTCAATAATATCGTGCACTGGCCGATAATGACTGCACTAAATATGATTTACTGATAATAATCATCGAAAGGATGCCCGTATTATGCTGGTAAATATACGCAGCGCTGTTTGTCGCACCAGGCCTATAAATATTTAAAGTACCTAATAAGTAGATATATCTAGATAATCAAACAAAAAACTGTTTGTAATTCCAAAATAACAGCTTTTCACTAAATGCATATGAAAGTATACACGCTATGGACACTGAAAAACCAAGTTTTAATTATTTTTTTCCGTCTGTCTGTCTGTCTGATTGTTCCGGGTAATCTCCGAAACGGCTGAACCGATTTTAACGGGACTTTCACTAGCAGGTAGCTGATGTTTCAAGGAGTATCTTAGGCTTCATTTATTTATTAAAAATATTAGGATTCCTCGACAAGAAGGATGACACTAAATCTACGCGGGTGAAACCGTGGGGCACAGCTAGTATACAAATAAATAAAATTGAAGTGTCTGTTAGTATTTCAAAATTAACAGAATATGAAAGTATGTAAAGCAAAAACAATTAAAAATGTTTTCTTTGTTCCAGCTATTCTCTGAAACAACTGGACTGATTTTGACAATTTTACTGGCAGATGAAAGCTGATGTTACAAGGAGTGACTTAAGCTACTTTTGTAGTCGTGGACAGAAGCCATCTTGGAAAGATGAGCAGAGCTTAAGATTACTATAAGAAATCCCAAACAGCGCTAAGGAAAGATATCTATAATTAACTAGCTGACCCGACAGACGTTGTCCTGTCTTAATTATGAGAATGCAGCACGTATTCTGTCAATTCTATGTCAAACGTCATAAGGTTACATCAAACAGTTTTTACTGTCCAAAGTGCTAAGGTTAGATTTAAGAAAAATATTATATATATATTATATATGGTGGTTAAGTATTATTAAATTTAAAAAAATCCACGCAATTTTCCTAATTTTTTCTTTCATAAGAACCATCTCCTGAGAATAACTAATACAACAAAAAAAAATTATAGAAATCGGTCCAGCCGTTCACCCGTGATGTCGTGACCAAGGGAAATGGGGATTCATTTTTATATATATAGATTGCTATATACGCCTGACAAAACGCACCATAAAATAACATGCACCGTTCGCTTCTAAATCGCGCATACAGGGTGTCCGCAATCCACACGCACACAGGGTGAAGTAATAGGTGCCGCTCAGATATTGCCAATGCACGGCTGCGCAGATTTAAGATGGCCAGCCTAGACTTGCCTTGTTTTAATTGGTCAGTTTGTACCGGCATTGTGCAGAGATGATAATACCACTTTCAAGTCTTTTCACAATCTACGCGGTTTCATCCGCGTAGATTTAGTTTCATCCTTATTGTCGCGGATCTCTAATATATTTAGTAAATAAAAGTAGCCTAAGTTACTCCTTGATACATTAGCTACCTGCCAGGTAAAGTCCCGTTAAAATCGGTCCAGCCGTTTCAGAGATTACCCGAAACAGACAGACAGACAGAGAAAAAATTTAAAACTTGTTTTTTTTAGTGTCAGTTGCGTGTATACTTTCATATTCATTTAATAAAAAGCTGTTATTTCGGAATTACAAACAGACACTTCAATTTTATTTATCTGTATATCTGTATGTATACATAAAGTTCGTGATAAAATAATGCTCTTAAGCAGTAATTGTTTGCGATATTTTGTGTTGTAGTCCAGTGCTCAGTCGCAGTATTTTATGCTCTGCATCGACCTCTGTCAAAAATTCATCTATTTTTTTAAATACAAAACCAAAATATAATTCATTCTTTACCATCAAGCTGAGCTGCAGCTAGTTTGCGACAAATATTTTAAGTTAAGTAAGTATTATTGTTTGCAAAAAAATTTTTTTTTTATTTTTTCTTTCTTTACAATATTTTTAACCCCACGACGTAAAAAGACATAACTAAAAGTTTAACGTATGTATCTGAGGCAACGTTGTTTCCTGTATTTTGTTGGAAACGTGACTTACTGACTCTAAAATTGTAAAGCGAATTGACTAACTGCCAAAATTAATCTACAATTTTATATAAAAAAAAATATTTCAAATTAACAGCCCTTGCACACTCCCCAGAGCCGGTACCGACCGCAGCGGGTCGAGTTACGGCGCGCGGCTGCGTGCGGACACGGCTCCGTATTGCACTTTACTGCACGATACTGGGTGACAACCGCCGTAACTACTGGACCCAACACGTGTACCCCACCCGCTTGTTTGGACGAATATGGAAATTATACAAAGGCTTTGCATATACAAGGACTGACTACATAACCACATCACCGTATCATTTCAAATTCAAAATATCTTGCTTTGAGTAATCGTCAGAATATTATGGTTATACAGTGCCTCAAGCATAAGAGTTAACATACATACTCACGCCTGTATTCCCCGAAGAGGTAGGCAGGGGTGTTGTAATAACAACACCCACTTTTCACCGAGAATGATTAAGTACCAACGTGACAGAGGGTGAATCAATTGCCGTCTCAGGCACTATACATACGTGTTTGAATTACTTCTCAGACATGTGCAGGTTTCCTCATGACGTTTTCCTTCACCGTAAAGCACATGGTGTGAAATCACTGCACATAAGTTTTTAGAAAAACTCATTGGTATTCGAACTTGCGTCGCTTGTGTAGCAGGCCACTGCTCAAAACCTTATTCAAATAAAAATAAAGTTTGAATTCCAACTATTGAGTCATGTACAAAACAAACCAACATAATGAGATCTCCACGCCATATCAATAACATTATCAAAAAGCGATTGGTTACACTCATTAGTCCGCGAGTACCGGAACAAAATGGCGGAATTAAAACTGCATCGCGCCGGTCCGGTACGATAATTATAGGTAATTAGAACCGGCGCGGTTAGTGGGTATACTGCTTTATATTTAGTTCAATTTTATGTGAAACCGCTCGTGTGGACTCGGTTGTTTATCAAAAGAATGGCACTGATTTATTCTACAAGGCTCTGAGATATCATTAATACCTAAGTACACGATTCAGGTCTGCAGGGGAATTTATATCTATACATCTATACACTATACATACAAACATACAGATCAATAAATTGAAGTGTCTACTTTTACGAAACTCAAACTGAAACTCAAAAATATCTTTATTCGACTTTTAACAAAGTATTTTCAGATCATCAGAATTACATAATTATACAGGATTATACATGGTACTTACATGGTTAGAAGATTGCTTTTACTGAGAAGAACCTGGCAAGAAACTCAGTAATTACTCTTTTCAAAATCTATACAGATAAATAAAATTGAAGTGTCTGTTTGTAATTCCAAAATTACAGCTTTTCACTAAATGCATATGAAAGTGTACACGCTACTGACACAAAAAATACAAGCTTTAAAATTATTCTCTGTCTGTCTGTCCGTCTGTCTGTCTGTCTGTCTGTCTGTTCGTTCCGGGTAATCTCTGAAACGGCTGGACCGATTTTAACGGGACTTTCACTTACAGGTAGCTGATGCTTCAAGGAGTAACTTAGGCTACTTTTATTTTAAAAAAGCATAGGGGTTCCGCGGGATAGCCATGAAATTAGCTCTACGCGGGTGAAACCGCGGGGCACAGCTAGTATTATATAAATTTGAAAACACAAAACAAATCGCTTAAGAAATGTAAGCCCATGGACACAGTTCCAATGCACAAATGTGTATAAAAGTTAAAATGAAGTAAAAGTCTAGTACTTTCGTAACATGTAACGTTAAATATATAATTTAAAATAGTAGAAGCCATCATTAAATGACACACTAAAAACCTACGGGTTGAATTCAAAGATTAAAACATCCGTGTCGGGAATAAATGCCATTATAAACCGACCACGGTGCATTGTAGTGCGTAATTATCGTAAAGTGGTACATGTTTATGTATTTTTAATTCCGTCGTATATTTGACGCGGCCGATACGAAATGAGCGTACTATGGAACCGCCGGCGTCGATTCGAAAATCGTTCGACAATAAAGTTAACTTAATAGTACGCCAATTGTATATTATTTGCTCGTATGTACATTGCATGGATATAAAGAGGTATTGATGATGTTTTGTGAGGAAATCATTGCTCAATTAAGTTGAATAGTTTAAATCATTCAATGCTTATTTTGAGAAAATGTAATGTAGGTAAATGGGATACGCGGACTAGCTTCGGTCCCCGGTTGGGCAAAGTATTAATGGATTGACCATTTCCAATTTACCAGTAGCTCGGCGTCTGGATTAGTGCCCGGTTAATGGCAATCAGTTTACTCGTAAATACATGGAAGTTAAATATAACTGTACTATAAGACATTTTAAAGTTTACAACAGTTTAAATGATAATCGATTAAAAAATATAGTACTAACACTAAAAACCATAAAATTTAAATATATTATTAAAGGAAGTCCCTGTAGACAATGTTCCGAAGATACTGGCAGCATTCCCCTTTTGGATGGCTAGACTAATTCTTTGTCTGAGGTAGCTGCCAGCTCTTCGGTCTCCTGTGATGTCGATTGGCCTTTTTGTGATTTCTTTAAAAAGCCTAATAGCGCTAGGAGCCCACGGACCAACTAGGGTCTCGACACCGAATGGGACAAAATCATATTCGGTGCCTAGACCCCTGTACTATAAGTAAATAACTACCTACTTCATCAAATCTATTTATTTTATTCAGTTTGAGCCATGTTGTAGACAAAATGTTCAAACAATATTTAATACTAGCTGTGCCCCGTGGTTTCACTCGCGTAGAATTAGTTTCATCCTTATTGTCGCGGGACCCTAATATTTTTAATAAATAAAAGTAGCCTAAGCCTAAGTTACTCCTTGAAACATCAGTTACCTGCCAGTGAAAGTCCCGTTAAAATCTGTCCAGCCGTTTCAGAGATTACCCGGAACAAACAGACAGACAGAGAAAAATTTCAAAACTTGGTTTTTTAGTGCCAGTAGCGTGTATACTTTCATATGCATTTAGTGAAAAGCTGTTATTTTGGAATTACAAACAGACACTTCAATTTTATTTATCTGTATAGTTATAGATAATCACTCCCTGTAGTTACTCAAAATAATATATCAAGCAAACGCAATTCGAAATAAATACAATAATCAATAAGCTCATATAAACGAGAACCTTTTACATGAACATAGTAAACAAAAGTCATGTAACCCTAAAATCTAACCCTTAAAAACGCGTGTGCTGGCCCGATACGGTCAATCCGGTCAATCCGGTCAAGTCCATCAGAGCTAGGCGTCGTAAACTAGGCCCAAACGACCGGCTTTGCCCCATCACCATCCTTTGTGTACAAGGATATTGTTAGGGTTTATTGGTTATGCGTCGTCAGTATGTAAGGGATGTATGTATGTTTATATAATAATGTGTCTATAGTTTGTGATAGACTTAACAATGTTTGGAAATAGACTGGTTGTATTATATTATATACTAGCTGTGCCCTGCGGTTTCACCCGCGTGGATTTAGTTTCATGCTTCATGTCGCGGAACCCTAATATTTTTAATAAATAAAAGTAGCCTAAGTTACTCCTTGAAATATCAGCTACCTACCAGTGACCGTTTCAGAGATTACCCGGAACAGACAGACAGACAGACGGACAGACTGACATAGAAAAAAAATTAAACTTGGTTTTTTAGTGTCAGTAGCGTGTATACTTTCATATGCATTTAGTGAAAATGTGTTATTTTGGAATTACAAACCGACACTTCAATTTTATTTATCTGTATAGATGTATAGATAGGAGCCAAAATAGAAAATTAAAATTTTTAAGATATAAATAAGCTGACACCAACCCACACGGGTCCCTGAAGTGTAAAAAAAATGTTAAGGTATTACACCTACTTTTTGATGACACTTTACCTCAGACATACTATGCAGGTGTCCTCGGCATATTTTATAGCCCTTATCTTATCCTTGTATATTTTTTTTAATCATTGCTAAACAAATTTAAACAAGATAGATATGTAACTACTTAAAAATGCAGTGATTTCACACCACGTGCTTTACGGTGAAGGAAAACATCGTGCGGAAACCTGCATATGTCTGAGAAGTAATTCAAACACGTATGTATAGTGCCTGAGACGGCGATAGGTTCACCATCTGTCACGTTGGCACTTAATCATCTTCGGTGAAATGTTGGTGTTGTTATTACAACACTTCTGCCTACCTCTTCGGGGAATACAGACGTGAGCATATGATATAACTATGTAAGTACTAAATATTATATTAAAATCTAAAACAAAAAATACTGGAAAAACAACTTCCAACCAAAACTACTAATTTCTTCCCGCCTACGCCGTAGCACCTCTAAGTCTCGTAGCACCTCGTAGCACACGGCTACGGTGGTAGCATAAAGTGTAATTTTTCGAGTTTATTCGCAAAGAGAGAACACGAATTAGTAATACTAAGAGACAAAGAATGCTCGGAGTTTGATACTATGTTCAAATCAAGCCGGGAACACATTAAATATTATGGGTTAACGCTGCGCCTTGAGATGACGACGAAGGAGTACTGTGGATACGACTACAGAAATATCTTTGATTAAATACTTTTGAGTGTTCTGGATTTATTGATAGTTAACACATTTGGTAATTTTTGAATTGGTCCAGGGACTAAGCATATAGTCAGGAAATTCAAATTTAATATCTGAGTAGAAATTCAACGATTTAAATGGGTCTGAGAGACTGCGACAAATTTGACACTTCTCACATTGGCTAAATATTTGGTAATGTTGAATGTGGGTATCCGCGTTTTTATTCCCGTTCAGGGAATAAAAATGTTCAGAGAAAATTCAACAACCCATTTCACCCACTTAGAAATGGAATTTCTGAAACCCATTTCTTAATTGACACCTACACCTCACACCTTTTACATTTCATGCTTCTAGGAGTGGCTGTGCCTTGAAAACACTGGAACCTTGGGGTCTAGATGCTCATCAACTTTTCATTGTCGACTGGTAGCAGCCTCTTGTGACAAGCGGGCTGGGGCTTTTCTCGGAGAATCAGCATTGCTATTCAACGTGGCAATGCTGTCAGCCTTCTTGGCACGATCCCGAGAGACACCGATTACGGTAAATTTTTCTACTTGCAATTAGTTTTAAGTGCTGTTCCTTGAATATATAATTAAGTTTATATTTTATCAATTTGTTATCATATAAGTACAATTTTAAAGCCAAATTTCGCTCCTAAATTAATTAGTTATTATGTCGCATCCACAGTAACCGACCGCCGGCGGCCGCGCAGACCAACAAATTGCCAGCTCATTTGTTTTTTATTCATCCACCGCCGGTAATCGAAAGTATAAATTCGTTTTAACTACGGCAACACCGGCTCTGCTAACTGGCTAATAAGAAAAATAAACTCAAGTTATGTTTATCCTTTTGAATAACTGACTTTCAGGCCGTGTACCGTTATTGAGTTTACAAGTTACTAACATGTTGTAAGTATGTTCGGATACCCATACTAATATTATAGAGAGGAAATATTTGTATGTATGTTTGTAACGAATTGGCTCAAAAAGTACTGAACCAATTTTAAAAATTCATTCACCATTTGAATGCTACATTATCACTGATTAATATAGGCTATATTTTATCCCCGTACTCCCACGGGGACGGGAACTACGCGGGCGAAACCACGGGACGTCCGCTAACCATATAAAACATGTGTTTAATCACTGTATCAAAGGTGGCATGTAACTAATGATTGTGTCATTACATATATATATAATTTATCAGGTAACTTTAACAGCAAAGTATTCTTTTTTTTTCTATTTAAATATAAGTCTAATCAAATAA
The DNA here is from genome assembly GCA_964035505.1 of Watsonalla cultraria. Lineage (NCBI taxonomy): Eukaryota > Metazoa > Arthropoda > Insecta > Lepidoptera > Drepanidae > Watsonalla > Watsonalla cultraria. Next base: position 12,162,058 of record OZ037714.1, read on the forward strand.
AGTTATTTTCAAATATTTCATTTTCAACACAAACATTAACATACATTTTGAATAAAGTCTAGAATTGCACCTCAATTAGTGACGTCACCTTGTTTAAATCACGTGATCTGTCCCGGAACGCGTCTAACTGATATTTTTTTCAATATTTCACCCGCGTAGATTTAGTTTCATCCTTATTGTCGCGGAATCCTAATATTTTTAATAAATAAAAGTAAGTAAGCCTAAGTTACTCCTTGAAACATCAGCTACCTACCAGTGAAAGTCCCGTTAAAATCCGTCCAGCCGTTTCGGAGATTACCCGGAACAAACAGACAGACATACAGAGAAAAATTTTAAAACTTGGTTTTTTAGTGTCAGTAGCGTGTATTCTTTTTAAGTTTGACAAATAACTTAAAAATTCATTCATGTAACTTAAATTCACATTGCACTTACTATATATGGTATTAACAACAAATAAACAGAGCTTTTCTGAAATATATACCTTAGCCGAAGTATTTCAGTACGTCCCGCCCAACTTACGTAAAGAAAAGCCTCTAAAGCTGAAGAAAGTTAAAAAATAATTAATGCTTTCGTAAATATTCATACCTTGGAGAAGTTTAGAGTTAACCCTCTCGGAGTGAAAACATACAGGTTGGTTTTACTACACGAACTGCTGCTGTTTTTAAATATACTGCTTTTATGTATTATTAGTTTCTACGTGGTATCATATGGGCCATATTATAAGACATGCCAGATATGAACTGCTGCAACTTATTATTATGGGCAAAGAGACCGGTAGGCCGAAGGAGAAAGTCGTGGCTGCGCAATATCCGCGAGTGGACTGGCATCAGCAGTGCTGCTGCACTCTTCCGCCTCGCGAAGGATTGACAGAAGGTTACCGAACTGACAGCCAACCTTCAATAGCTGGAGAGGCACTACAAGAAGAAGAAGAATGTGGTATCATCAACACCTGCTTTTCCCCGAAGATGATTAAGTGCCAAAGTGACAGATGGTGAGACTATCGTCTTTGAAATACTTTTCAGACATATGCAAATTTCCTCACGATGTTTTCCCTAATCTGTACATAAGTTTTACTCATTAGTGCAGGCCCCGCTGAGATTCGAACTTGTGTCGCTTGCGTTGCAGGCGACTGCTCAAACTCCAAGGCCAATACGGATCTTACACATATACGAGTACAATTCAAAATTATACCTTTATTTGATAAGACTTTAAAAAGTATTTTCTAATTGTCAATAAGACATTATAATACGGGATTATAAATATTAACGCCGGGCTCAGAAGTTGCTTTTACTGAGAAGAACCCAGCTTGAAACCCAGCAATTATCGTTTTAAACATGCATAGAATTATGATCATACAATAATAAATGACAAAGCCTAGGACTAAGATTGATAATACTGAAATGCTACTAAAATACAAATGCTATTTACTGATATCCCCAACGTTTTCTCATAAAATGTGTCCCCGTATGTTTTAGTTGAAGGGTTCGTTGAATCGACTTCGATTTAATTTAAGTCCAACGTTATCGGCGGAACCCTATTGTTTTTCTTTCTCGAAATTTTACGGTCAATTTGACGTGATTCGAGTTTTTTCCACGATTAATTTGAATTTAATTAGTTCGGCGCTTTCAAAACGCTCGCTGTTGAGGTGAGTTGAAGTGTTATTTTAGTTCTGGGATGAAAATATATACCAATATTACAATAAGGAAAGCTTTGTATGTTTGTAACGAATTGACTGAAAAAGTACTGGACTGATTTAAAAAAATATTCACCATTTGAGTACTACATTGTCACTGATTAATATAGGCTATATGTTATCACCTTACTCCCACGGAAACTGGAACTACACGAGTGAAACCGTGTGACGCCCGCTAGTAATGGATATTTTGATCTTGAACAAGCTTGAAATAGAATAAATAGTATTAGTAGTTAATCGCGAATGTTAATATCAATTATTATATTCAACTTTCGTTGTTGAAAAAGACTCCGACATACTCACAGTTTTTTTTTTTGTATGATATCTTAAGTAATAATTTAACTAATTTTTAGTCTCCCGGATTCTTTGGTGTCTCGAATTGGTGTCATCTAGCACTAACCACCCCTAGAACCCAGCCCTAGAACCCACTCTGTGTTCTGTGTGGATATGCTCGTGGATAGGCTCTGTAAGAAGAATGAGATATATCATAATTCAGAATTCAAATCTATATCTATATAATTAATAGAAATTAATAGCGCCCAATTCCCAATTAACATTACACTCAACCAGCCCTCTCGTTATGTCAATAAAAATATACAACAAGCTACCACAATCAATAAGAAACGAAAATAATTATAATAAATATATTAAACTAATTAAAACACTTTTGATTGAAAAATGCTATTACTCAATACAAGAATATTTTAATGATAGGTTAAGCTAATGTTATTATAAGCGCATACAAACAATAAGCACATTTATTATTTTATTATTAATAGAAGATATAATTTTTATTTACTTAAATACATACTTTTTTACTTAGTGATATAGAAATGATCTCAAAAAAATTGTGTTACCTATTATAAATAAACCTAATTACATAATTTAATAAATAAGTATATAAATGTATCCCATTGCGGTGTAATAAATATAAGATAAACTGTATATATTATAACTAAATAGTGCCTCTTAAATTGCTGTGCCCTAACAGGGTTGTTAGTTATAAGTCATTGTATGAACATTGTATACTACTTGCAATAAATATATATGAATATGAATTCCACCGCCCAGCCCTAGAATCCACTCTGTGTTCTGTGTGGATATGCTTGTGAATAGGTTCTGTATGGAGAAGGAGCCACGGGGCTAGTTTTATATGTTTTTACTCATCACTAAACATTTGGACGACTCATTGAACGTTATGTTTAAGTATAAGTTAATTCACCAAAAGGAATTCGCAGCGTATGCTATCTGAATCCAAAATCCAAATAGATCTAGCTGTGTCAATGTCATCAAATAACAAACTAACACACTCACGCTTTCATGTGTATCTCAACAAAAATGTCTTTCATGACGTAGCCATACAAATAGATGCCACTGGGAGAATCAAAATTGTACCACAAGTATGTTACCTTTGGATTCATCTCTTACAAATTAAAGATGCTGAAATGGTAACAAGGCATACGAGGCATGTAAAAATTCTCGTCAATCGTACGAAATCCCGAGTGCACCTCGCGACTTAGAAAAAACTCTCAGTCTATATATATCCTAAGATATTGGCGGTTGTTGACATATTTACGAGCTCCTCGACTATTAAGTGGTGATTTAGTGTACGCATATCGGGATGGATACGTTTTTATCGCCGGCAATATATCCAGCCGGCTTTTGGCTCTTTATTATGTGAGCCATTGTGAGAAGAACGAAGATTTCAACTGTTTCCCCCTCTGAATGTGCTTAGATTTATGTCTTATAAACGCGTTATGTAGTTTGTAATACGGACGCGTTATAAGCGTGTTTTAACGGATCATATTGTTGACACAACTATTTTCGAGGCAGGGTGGAGGATGGAAGAATTGAAAAGACGATTGTATCCAAATATCCTGATAAAAATCTCATGGAATTAGTAAATAATATCTGGATTTAATGTGCAATACCTCTGACTATGTTTAACGGCTGATATCGCTCTAATTTGGAATACAGATGGCAAAACTAGCATTTTAAAAGGATACTGTAAGCTCAAGTAAAGTGCCAATACCACCTGAAAATTTTCAAGAAATGTATTTCTTAGTCGTATTAATTATAAAGACATTTTTCGCATTGTATCGTAAAAAAATTATTGACTGCGACTTAGGAGATATTCGCCATAATTTTAAGTTGACATTTGATTCAAACCAATGTGGCTGATCACCTGATTTTGATACAAGGCAACTGCCATCTTTACATCTTCGGGAGTCGGTGATCTGGGTTAAACAGGCTCAGTAAGGCTGATTAATGTATGTCTAGATATGTTTGCCAACCACTAAATGGATTTTAATGAAACTTTACAATAATATAGCTTATAAATCAGAATAACACATGCTCACGCCTGTATCCCCCGAAGGGGTAGGCAGAGGTGTTGTAATTTTCAACACCCACATTTCAATTCAAATCAAATTAATTCAAATCATGAAATGATGAAAATGAATATGACGTGCCAACGTGACAGAGGGTGAGTCCATCGCCGTCTCAGGCACTATACATACGTCTTTGAATTATTTCTCAGACATATGCAGGTTTCCTCACGATGTTTTCCTTCACCGTAAAGCACGTGGTGTGAAATCACTGTACATAAGTTTTTCAGAATAACACATAGGCATAATATATAAATATATTGTGTCAATTGTCCAAAGTGTAAAGATAAGTTAAATGCCAAATTTTGTAAGGACTTAATGCATTATTTAAGATAGTTTTGTGAGATCATTAATATGCGATATTTAAGACAATGTCGTGTCTCGGGTTACCTCGAAGGAATGACTTAATTCTTCAGTAAGCCGAGGATATCTGCTGATGAGGTAATCGTGGGTATTGCTGTAACACTTGGGACTAGGAAAAGGGCGGGCCCTTGCAATGTAAGGGCTGGAAGTGACTTGTATGTAGTTGGTTAGTTGCAAAATATTGGAAATAATTATATCTAATTAATTGCATTTTTTAGATAAGTTAAATGGAAATATTTTATAAAATATAATTATTCAATTAATAAAAGAGTGTTACATTTATTTATACTTTGGCAAATTGAATCAAAATAATTAATTAACATTTTTTATTTAAATTCTTGATTGCATAACCATGATGTAAATATACAAAACTAATCAATTATAATAAAAAATTTTCTTGCTATACAGAAGATGTGCATTTAATAATATACCGAGTTTCTTGCCGATTCTTCGCAGAAGGCTAATTCCCAGCACCTTATCAGAGCCTGAACTCAATAAATAATTTTCAGAAATTTGCGACTTTATTTTTAAATAAAAAAATATATAAAGCGATTCCTCGTTTTATCTTTTTAAAGCTTAAAATTCACCATTAAAATGAAAAGCTGAACAAAGAAAGGTAATCTCCCACAATATAATCAGGAGCTGATCTAGGGCGGGCGGTATCGGCAACCTTAGGCGGACGATATCGGTCCGACACAGCTTGTAACGGTTAATGCCTTAATCTTGAGACCGTGGACTATGGTAAGTCATAACGTGGATACGACTTTTCAATATTACCATACAAAATTGTGGAGGTACTTAATTCGTCCATTGAACGTCGTTGCGTACCAAATAAGTTTTTCTTAGAAGATCTGAGCGGACTTACAGAATTTTCTAAAAACTGTAGCTGACGTCACTTAGAGTTTTATGGCAAATGAAAATTTCGTGAGGAAGCCTACGTCAGAGAAGTAATTCTAAGACGTATGTTTATTACTGCTTAGTAGAAAAGCCTCTGATTTAGCGATACGCAATGTTTTCAGTCGCAGTCGATGGTAGCGAGTCCGAGTCGCGTTTAGTCGCCACTCATCGAAGACGGCGCGATGCATCTTGTTGGCTGACGATTGGTTCTATTCGGATAGAATCGGTGCGACTCGGACCAATCGCTTGTATCAACGTTTGAAACAATTGAAAAATTTTTTCATTGCTAAGGCGAGTTGATGATTGACAGATAAATTTAATCTACTGAGATCAAAGATAAAGAATCTATATCTATGACTGATATTGAATTTTTTTGCATGTCACACATGCTTACATTCTATATTCTTAAAAATGGAAAATACGAAACCGCAAAAACAAGGGAAGGAAAAATTCGACGCATGAGGTAAGATCACGAGTAGCTCAGTTGGAACAGCAACTGCACGGTTTGCAGAGGTCGTGGGTTCGACTCCTGCCTCGTGTTCGTATTTTCTTGACCATTTTTAAGAACTACTGAGATTGTTTTGGTTGTTGAAACATCTCGCAACCGCGCACTCTAATGTGCCTCGACATGCAATTAGTTATTGCGTATCCACATAATTCGTTCGTGCAGATTCACCTTCTAGGTGTCTCCCCCGCTATAACTCTTAACGGCGAGGCGCGCCCGTCGACGCGTTGAGGAATTATTATTATGCGAATAAATACTCCAAATGTCACGACTAAATGTCCCCCATCCCCGTTATCCCTGCCCGGGGGGTCGGGGGGCGCCCTTCGATCCAGAACGTTCCTGTAATAGTTTTAAAGTGGGGCCAATTTTGAACTTGTCTTTTTGACGGTGAGAATTGTTGGGGGTAATAGATGAGTAAATTCTAATTATGCTCATTTGGCTGGTTTTTTAATTAATAGCTTTTGTTTGAGTGATGACGCGTGATGTAAGCTCACGCCTTCCCAGAGGTTGGTAAAGGCGTGAGGGCACCCAATTTATATGGAAGATGATTAGGTGCCAACGTGACAGATAGTGAGTCCATCGTCGTATCGGTCTGATAGATATGTCGTTTAATAGCTTCAAAGACATCGCTGGTTGCCTCACGATGTTTTCCTTCGTAAACCTTAAAGTAATACGATACAAATTAAAGGTGGTCCTATGAGACCTTAAAACTATTAAGAGAATACAAACGTCTATTTTCATAAATATTGAGACATTATTCTTGACTAGCTGTGACTTAATGTCTAGTAGCCTATGGTATTCCTTCCAACAGTTTTCAGTTTTCCGCCAGGGAAAGTCCCGTAAAAATCGGACTTGCCGTTTCTGAGATTATCCAGGACAAAGAGACAGACAAATCGACCCATAGACAGGCAAAAAAGATTTAAAAATAAAATTGTATATACTTCAAATGACCTGCATAGATTAAATATTTAAGACTAGCTGTGCCCCGCGGTTTCACCCGCGTAGATTTAGTTTCATCTTATTGTTGCGGAACCCTTATATTTTTAATAAATAAAAGTAGCCTAAGTTATCCTTGAAACATCAGCTACCTACCAGTGAAAGTCTCGTTAAAATCCTTCCAGCCGTTTCAGAGATTACCCGGAACAAACAGACAGACAGACGGACAGACAGACAGACAGAGAAAAAATTTAAGACTTGGTTTTTAGTATCAGTAGCGTGTATACTTTCATATGCATTTAATGAAAAGCTGTAATTTTGGAATAACAAACAGACACTTCAATTTTATTTATCTGTATAGATATCTTTAGTTGATTGGACTTCTCACAAAGTACTTACAAATCGTTAGACGGTACAAAAAATACATTATACATGATTATAAATATTACCATCGGGTTCGGAAAGTTGCTTTTGTTGAGAAGGACCCGGCAAAAAACTCAACAATTACTCTTTCAAAACATATTTAAGATGTGCCCTGCGGTTTCACCCGCGTAGATTTAGTTTCAATTTTATTGTCGCGAAACCCTAATATTTTTGATAAATAAAAGTAGCCTAAGTTACTCCTTGAAACATCAGCCACCTACCAGTGAAAGTCCCGCTAAAATCCGTGCATCCGTTTCAGAGATTACCCGGAATAAACAGACAGACAGACAGAGAAAAATTTTAAAACTTGTTTTTTTTGTCTTAGTAGCGTGTATAGTTTCATATGGATTTGGTGAAAAACTGTAAGTTTGGAATTACAAACAGACACTTCAATTTTATTTATCTGTATAGAAATGTATAGAAATATAGATAGATTTACATAAAAGCACCTGATTTTTATACGAAGCGACTGCCATCTGACCTTCGTAACCCCTTTTTAGAGGAAAATCGGCAATCTGGGTGAAACCAGTTGTCAGACTTTCTTAGGCCTCTGACTGACCTGTAACGATTGCCAAAGATGATAAATTGACAACCGGGACCGACAGCTTAACGTGCTCTCCGAGGCACGGAGGGAACTCGGGCGGTCACCCATCCAACTACTGGCTAGGCGTATGGTTGCTTAACTTCGCTGATCGAATCATATGCGCAATAGCAACTGTGCCACGAGTTTGTAATACCTAGATAGTATTACAAAAATCTTACAAATGAAGTTTGACCCATCCTACTCCCGCATTAGTTAAGTGACGTGCAGGGGCGTGCATTAGATTTTCAGAGGGGTAGGCATAAACAATAAGTAGGTAGGCAGGCAGGTTATGTACATGCCTATGTGTCGCGGCGTAAGTACATACGTTTCGGTGTAGACCCACACACAAACATAAACACACACACAGACGACACGAGTGTATTCAGTCATCACAAATGGTAAGCACTGCTTATCTGCTTATATGTAATGCACGCCACTGGTGACGTGTATCCTTTGTAATTCTTCTCAGCGCACAACTACGACCACTCGGGTACATCATGTTTAAATCAAGCGCAGAACGACGCCAATAACACTTACCACCCAAGACTTACGGCCCTCTGAGATAATGGTACTGCTAAGATTCTAAGTAATTGCTAATTTTGGCGCGCGCTACGATAATTGTTTGCTTCTTTGTTTAATATAAACGTCGCAGCGACATCTGTCGGCGGTGATAAGAAGCTATTGGAGGTAATTATAACCCTTTGTTCATTTTTGGTATGATTGTTATGCGTTTGTTGTGCTCTTTTTATTTTGTTATTAATTAGTTTTAAATATTATTATAAGTACTCCACGTGTTTTACGGTGAAGGAAAACATCGTGAGGAAACCTGCATGTCTGATAAGTAATTCAAAGACGTATGTATAGGCCGCACTATCTGTCACTTTGGCACTCATCTACGGTGAAAACTTTTAAATCCAGGATTATCTCTTGATTTTAAATATCTTTCACCAACATAGTCTTAACTTTGTAGATCGACATTTTATTGTTATTCTGTACTCGTGTAATAAAAATAATTATCATCTTAACATAATACTCACTTACCGTTAATCTTTGGGATCGAATATTGATTTACACAGCGCCATCTAGTGACGAGTAGCAGCTTTAATATATGTTTCCAATTTTCGTCGTAAGATGGTAGTACTGTCACTTCTTGTATGCAACTTGTTTTACATAATAGTAAAAAAATACTTGTTTAATGGAAAATAAAGCAAAAACAACTTTCAACCATTTCGATGTGTCCAAAACTGGGTCTTACTTATTGCATTACATATCAGGGGGTCTACCATCATCGGTTTAAACAGAGCGTATTAAGAACTTCTGAGTTTTGAAGTTTCATTTTGTGATACAATAATAAAAAACTCAAAGCCAATGTAGAGTTTGTAGAGTGTGGGTAAGACGTCATTATTGATACTGCTATCGTTATATCAGCGACGTCTAAATCCTGTCTCTGTCACAGTCACACTGCACAGTGGAACTATGGTAGCAATAAGAGCTAATGGTAAGGTCCCAGAGTGCTTAGGGCGAGTTTTCTTAAAATCACCGTCGCATCGCGTCAACGTACACGCAGATTTGTATAGGCTCACAATAGTGTCATCTTTAGGCTGACACAGGCGCTGTTCCAATCCCCCCCGGGGGTTCCCACCTTGCCGTGGTGGGGGGGCTCTAGTAGTCGTGGCGGCACCACACGATGAAGCTAAGAGGAACCCGGCGGCCCCGACACTTTAGTGCGGGCTGCCCCAGGAGGGTCGCTCCTGTCAGTGGTGCCTGCTTTGAGTCATCGGCAGGCCCCTTTGAGCGACGACGTCGTAGTCTGGGAAGTGGCGGGCGACGTGCAGGCGGCTCGGGCACTTTGGTGCAAGCTGGCTTGTGGGGGTCGCCCCTAGCGTGATTTGCAGCCCGGCAGATTCACCTAGGGTGCGACGGCGGCGTCGTCTGGGAAGTGGCGGCGTCGTGCAGGGCGGTCTGGGCCACTGGTGCAGGCCGGCCCTGGTGGAGGGTCGCGTAAGCGACAGCGTCGCCGACCGAATGGAAGGGTCGGTGACGCGCGGGCGGGGCTGCGAGGGGTAGTGGTCGGGTGGAGTGTAGGAACACCGCTCTTGCTCTCCCTACCCACCGCAGCCGAGGATCGCGGCGGGAGAGGCGTGTTGGTATGGCGATGCGCCACTCTCCCTATCCGCCGCGACCCGGCGGGGCCACACCGCTGTTGTGGTAATGGTGGGGCTGCGGGGCGAAGGGAGTGGGGGCATTTGCCCCTCCCTTCCCCCATGGCTTGTATATGGAGACGCGGTGGATGTGGTGTGCCGCGTGTCCGGCCGCACAGTTAGTGCGGTGAAGGAGGGGCTGCAGCCTAGGGGAGCGGGGGCGTTTGTCCCTTCCCTATCCTGCGGCCAAAGGTGGTCACCAGACTGCCGTAAGGGGGCCTCCAGGCAGCTGGCTCGGGGGAGTTGGCTGCCATTGCACTCATGGAGGTCGTGTGTCAAGGCTGGCCTTATGTGTTTCGGCCTGCCTTGCTCGGAGTCGGCCTTTAGGCCAAGGGGGGAGGTAATCTCTCCCCTTCAGGAGGGGCTGCCCTCGGGCGGCTGGTCGCAGGGGGGGTTCACGGCAAAGCATGTGAAAACGTATCACGTGTCCCCCCCAATAAGCGAGTTGGAGAAACACCATGGGGTTTAGCCGGTGAGAGCCCGGCATAACCATTCGCTGCCCCCGCAGCGAGTGCGTATCCGAAATGGATTCCCCATGTAAAAAAAAAAAAAAAAAAAGGCGCTGTTCCAATCCTGTACAAATCTGCGTTTACATCGACGCGGTGACTTGTGACGGCGATTTTAAGAAAACTCGCACTAGGCCCTTTGGTTTCCATCAACCTATACAGATAAATAAAATTGAAGTGTCTGTTTGTAATTCCAAAATAACAGCTTTTCACTAAATGCATATGAAAGTATACACGCTACTGACACTAAAAAACCAAGTTTTAAAATTTTTCTCTGTCTGTCTGTCTGTCTGTTTGTTCCGGGTAATCTCTGAAACGGCTGGACAGATTTTATCGGGACTTTCACTGGTAGGTAGCTGATGTTTCAAGGATTAACTTAGGCTTTTATTTATTAAAAATATTAGGGCTCCGCGACAATAAGGATGAAACTAAATCTACGCGGGTGAAACCGCAGGGCACAGCTAGTCATTATATATAAAAGGGAGTTACTAAGCAGGACTTATCATGAAAATGGCCGTGTAATCATATGAGAAGCTATTTAAGTTATCGAATTAGCAATCGGGACACTTAACACCGTCCGAGCTCATCAATTGCGACCTTCGTAATAAACTAAATCCACAACCAACACTAAAATGAGGCCCGCTATAAATTCACGTGCGAACTTAGATAGACATGTTCGGACGGTTTGCGACAAGTCAGCGGCCCTTATCAAGTGTTCCCAGTTATTTACGGCCCGGACTGAGTTATGGCCAATTTACGGCCAGTCATTAGGGCCTTAATGGCTTCAAGGTGGGATGAAAAGTACCCGGAGTAAGTACAGTCAGCGTTTTTGGGGGGTTAAGCTGCGGTGCACTAACATGGAATGAATTAAGGCTGGGTCGAGTTTGGTCACTCTGTTTATGATGAACATAACTATTAATTGGTTCGTGATGTTTTATGTGGGGCCTGGAGGGTTCTTGTGTGCATGGATTACTTACAATACATATCCTTTGATTAGGTGCAGGTTCACGATTCGCATCTAATAAATCTTTTCGATCGATACAACTTACGTGGTCTCTTTCACCTCTGACAATATGGGACCACCTTTCTTTAGATAATACACTTTGCACCATCCACATTGGTCCAGCCATTTTCGAATAATGGGTACTGCATTAATTTAACAAAAAACTTACGCCTCGAGCATAGATTCTCTCTCTAGGTCATCTCAACAGTCATTCGGCTCAGCTGTGGTCACCGCAGCGGACAACTGCACACTGATTTGAAACTGTGATATTGAATCATCGACACTGTACTGATGTTGAAGCTGTGATATTGATTCAACGATATTGGATCCTGTCAAGGTGCATAAAATATCCTAAGGAATCCTGCATAAGGTCACAGAAAATCACAAGACGTCCGTCACTTTACGCCTATATGGCTCCAAACGGCGATGCAATCATATGTCACGCAGACACTTAATCCTTAAATTTGATGTTGTAACCCCTCTGCCTACCCTTTCAAAAGCTATTTAAGAATGTGCTTAAGTAGTAAAGTGCAAACAAAACCAGTGAAATAACAATCCAGTAATATCCGCCATCGCAGTGTCCACCGCGGGGCGCGACAATAGCAAAATTCATTACAACGGCTCTGCAAATGATAACCTCATTTTGGGAAACTGGGAATGAATCAAACGCACATTAAAGCATTGTCATACGGGAGAATTATTGTGACGCCTCTCGTTACTAGCACACTTCGACGCTAGCGGCGGTGTGGGCACAGGGCCGCTGTGGAGACGACAAACCTCGCGAAAGATTTTTTGCAACGGTCTAAGTTACGTTATAAAGTGTAGCTCTTTGAAACTGAGCTGATTGAGAAAAGGGGAGGGTGCCTATGGAACACTTTTAGATGGTGAACTACTAACACGAGTTGTTAAATATGTCTTCGGACGCAAGCAGGTTTCCTTACTTCATCCTGCTCGTGGGGCTGAAAATGTATTCTAAGTTTCTACTTAAGTATAGGAACACTGGGTAGGCCTACGTCCAGCAGTGGACTAAGGTACGTTGATATTATTATTATTATTTGATATTAACACTTGATCACATATCGGTGTACGAATCAGGATATTTTTAAATGGTATGATAATATGATGATAGTATGTAACAGGGTCTGGGCCAGTTTTTGACAGTTAAAAAAAACTTGTTAGCGATTTTCTCTCGCATTTTAAGTAGTATTTTTTGGAAAATTTTTTTTTTTTTCTTCCTTTCCAAAGATCGTAGAGGAGTAAAATCAATCGCGACTGAACTCATGAATTTAGGTATTAAGCTTGATAACCGAGTAACGTACAACTTTATACTAGTCATAAGGCGTACGAAACAAGGTTAATACCTTGTTTCGTACGTAATAGCAACAATGTTTAACTACGTTCGACTCCTCGACTTTCCCAACCCGCAAATTTTGCATTATCGCCCACCAGTGTGACAGGCCTATGATATATACACAGACGTATTATAAAAGCAATAAATAAATAAATTCGGGGAATTTAGAACCATCCATTTTATTGTGTTCGATAATAATATAATGAACGGTACGCACCAATTTGAATTGTCAGCCTTTGTGTTTTCATTAGCTTTGATAGTGATGGGAATGCTATGATAAACATCGTTTATTAGCTTTATTTCTTTACATATACAATTATAAAAATCTCTGGTGTGGTCTCAGGCACTATACATACAGCGGAGTGCCCGTTTCACATAGAGTTAACACTTGCAACTTCACGCAGGAGTCCACGTTTGGCAATGTTTCAGTCGACAATAGTGACGTTACAGCGTCCCGAATTCAGTGAACAGCCACCGTCCACATACATCACAGCTGCTATTCCTGAGTATGTTGCTTCAATAACGATACGTCTTTGAAATATTTCTCAGACATATAGAGGCTTCCTCACGATGTTTTCCTTCAAGCACGTGGTGTGAAATCTCTGTACATAAGTTTGCTCATTGGTACAGGCCCCCCAGGGACTAGAACTTACTAAGCTTACATAGCAGGTGTGGATTACTTATGAGTGATATAATGTTAAACAGATAGCGGCGTGCATCCAAAAACTTCGTTAAACCAGATAAAACGCATTCCCACCGCTCATCACTAGTAACAACCGATTTTAATCGGTTTTATCTAGTTTTTGTGGTAACTGACATCGCGTGTCCCGCGTTGTTTTGACGTCTGCGGTTCAAACAACCACGCGAATAAATATAATCTCATTTTTGTGATAATGAACACCATTTAATGTGCATCTGAGTTTGACTGCGGTTGTTTAACGTGAAGGGATGCCTCTGACACAATAATAATTATTTTTAATTACACACGGCCTGTTTTTAATAGGACCCAAAGTTGAATTATTCGTTCATTAACGTCGTTCATGAGTGAATGCATCTGATTGGTTCTTTGAACGAATAACTAACGAATAGCCTCCAATTACAAAACATGGTTTTAAGCGAAGCCGCACTGTCGCACTAAAGCTATATCTATCCCTTTTAAAATCCGTATCATAGAAAGAGATACAAACTTTCAAACCATAGTCTATCTTAGTCTTGTATTTTAGTAAGGGCGTAATGTTTTTTTACAACAAGATCTTTTGTTAGAATTTCATAGTTGACTGACTGGGGACTGTACCTTCATCGTTTCTTAGGTGACCCCGTCTACTCCATGCTCATATATATTTGTAATTTTTTTTAGTTTTTATTTTTGACAATTGAGCATTGGAACTGTGTCCATGGGCTTATAGTTGTTTGAGTGATTTATTTTGTATTTTTAAAACTGTATAATATACTTTAAAAGAGTAATTACTGAGTTTCTTGCCAGGTTCTTCTCATTAAAAGCAGCCTTCCGAACCTGGCGGTAGCATGTATAATCCTGTGTAATTGTGTTATTCTGACGATTTGAAAGTACTTTGTATAAAGTTTAATCGAATAAAGATATTTTTGAGTTTGAGTTTGCTTGCATCCACATTCATAAATTAAACTTTTATGGCAAAATTGTTCCCATGCCGCATAACACCTCCATACCACGACACATATTTATTCTTCAACTTGTCAGTCACTGGTGCTACTTTCAGACTTCGCCTTATAAACTCATTCCTTACCTTCGTGACGCCAAACATCCATCGCTATGAAACAGAATTTTAAAACTACACGAGTATAAAAGCTGCAGTAGATTTTAATTTTATTCCTATTTCATAAGATTGCCTTTTGCCATGACTTCATTCACCAACAAGTCACCTCCTTCTTTGGAGCCTTCATTGTAGGTTCAGGGGCTTACAAACAGACATGCAGAGACACTTACACATTTCTAGTATACAGTTTAATAACATTACATACATATACACCATCACGCCTGTAGCCATGGGGGTAGGCAGAGACCACCGTTCGCCACATGCTATGATCCTTACATACTTCTTTCGCTCCAACCACATTTATGCATCTCTTCATACACTTCATTCGGTTACAAGTGGTTCGCTTTTGACTGTAAATAAAATTCCGTATTACTATTGCTTACCGTATTATATTTAAAAAAAAAAATTTTCTTTTATATTCCCGGAAGAAGATATCAGTATTTGAGTCGTCGATTTATCAATATGTAGGGTAATCACCATGGATCATAAATCAATGTGTTAGTGTTGGGATGCGCACGCGATCATCAATCTGTCATCGGTCAACAGGAGCCCGGAGTACGCGCCGATTGACACGACTCAGCGGGACCGAGGCGGATTGAAATCACAAATCTGTATTTATATCATACAGCTCTATAAATGACTAGCGGACGTCAGGCGGTTTCACCCGCGTAGTTCCCGTTCCCGTGGGAGTGCGGAGATAAAATATTAATGTAGTATTCAAATGGTGAAAGAAGTTTTCAAATCGGTCCAGTAATTTTATATCCTCTACAAATCTGCATACACGACTGCGCTACTGTAGAACACGAGGTCCGGATTCTGGGCCCCTAGATCCCTGGGTCGGGCAAAGTATTATTAGGTTTTTCCATCCGTAATTTCCCAATAGCAGCCCGAAGTCTGGATAAGTACTCGGTTAGTGGCAATAACTTTCTATTACATGGGACTTTAGCATAACTGGCGAATTGTGGGTGCAATAATATCTGCCTACCCTTTTGGGGTATATAGGCGTGACCATATGTATGTGGAAAGAGGTTTTATTTAAGATTGATAGGCAACGTGTGATCGGAAAGAATAGAAGAGTAAGAAGTAGTAAGTGACGGATGACAGAACGCTGGTGGACGACTGAAAGTCGGACGACGAAAGACGTTTTGATCATTTAATTATTTTAAGATGTGGTCATTTAAGTTATCATTTTAAGACGAATCAAGTACAGAAGTGTTTTTCAAATATTCATATTTTTATTTCAACCCCACATGTATGTAATGTAATTTGTTTAAGAAAGCGTGTACCGTCTCCGTATCTTAATAAACTGGACTAAAATCCGGACAATGTGATCTTATACATTCCTTAATGTCTAAGTGTGTATTTTATGGTGTAGTGTGTGTGTTGGTGTTGAAATATTCATTCTCCCGATGACGAATTGTTGGGAGATCTCCTCGCATCAACGTAAACAGTGGAACAACTGTGCCGAGTAGGATCACCATGTAACGAGAATAATGAAAGGTATCCTTTTCTGACCGCTGACTTTTGTGCATAAAGGAAAAATGATTCGTTGAGAAGTTCAGCCGTGAAAGCATAGAATGAAAAAATAATGATAATTACCTATTTGAGATTATCATTCATCAGAAACCGAAACAAAGTAAAGTTTTACTATGATTACCAGTTGAAATAATTAAATCCTATGGCGCCGAAACATGGACGCTTACAAAAGCCAATGTGCACATAATAAAAGTTGCAGAACGGGCAATGGAGCTAGTCATTTTGAGTATATCTCTGGTAGACCAGATTAAAGTGGAGATGGACGGGAGACTTGATGAGAAGGGAAGACGGAAGGTGGACCAAGGTAGTAACCGAATGGTGGCTGAGGAAAGTGCGAAGACTAACGGGCAGAGCACCCACCCGGTAGACCGACGCTATCGTGCAGACCGCTGGACAACTGTAGTGGAGACTAACTCGAGACCGAGAGCAGTGGTGTGTCACAGGGGAAAAAGTAATTTTATCAATACATACAACAACTAGACCGATATAAAAAAATGTTTATCTATACAGATAAATAAAATTGAAGTGTCTGTTTGTAATACTAAAATAACAGTTTTTCACTAAATGCATCTGAAAGTATACACGGTACAGACATTAGAACCTTATTTTTTTTAATTTTCTCTGTCTTTCTTTCGGTCTGTATGTCTGTCTGTCTGTTTGTTCCGAGTAATCTCTGAAATATGTTTCAAGGAGTAACTTAGGCTACTTATATTTATTCAAATTATAAGGGTTCCGTGACATGAAGCATGAAACTAAATCTACGCGAGTGAAACTGCGGAGCTAGCATAAAATAAAAAGTTTTATCTCATATCATCAAAGTCATGGCCACCCTAGTGCTCACACGCACGTTCCTTGATTTAATTCTTCAACAAAATATGTACTGTTTTACTCGCTGCCAACGATGGATTTATAAGTGTAAAGCAGTTTGATTCACGGCATTGTGGCTTGTACACGTATATATGTGAAGCGTAAATATTTGGATTTCGGTGCGCGCGCGCCGCTCCTATGGACATTATAATATGAATAAAGATATAATATTATGATTGCCTTGTTTATTTGTCTCGTATCTTTAACTAGCTGTGTCATGCTTTATTTTACGGCACCTTAATATGTTTTCTAAATAAAAGTAGCCTAAGTTACTCGTTGTAACACCAGCTATGACAGTGAAAGTCCTGTGAAAATTGGTCCAGCCGTTTAGGAATTATCCGGAACAAATAGACAGACACATTTTATTTAAATTGTTTTTTTTTTTATATTAAGTACCGTATATATATACTTTCTTTCATATGAACCACAGTAAAAACTGTTAATTTGTCTTAGAAACAGACACAAATCAATTATATTTATCTGTATGTATGTATAGATACGAGGAGTAGAGACAAGTCTTCATCTATACATCTATACAGATAAACAAAATTTAAGTGTCTGTTTGTAATTTCAAAATTCAAACAGAACAGCTTTTCACATATGAAAGTGTACCACGCTACTGACACCGAAAAACCAAGTTTAAATTTTTTTCTCTGTCTGTCTGTCTGTTTGTTCCGGGTAATCTCTGAAATGGCTGGGCCGATTTTAACGAGACTTTCACTGGCAGGTAGCTGATGTTTCAAGGAGTAACTTTAGCTACTTTTATTTATAAAAAATATTAGGGTTCCGCGACAATAAGAATGAAACTAAATCCACGCGGGTGAAACCGCGGGGCACAGCTAGTCTATATACATATAGAGAAAGTCGTGTTAGTTACACTACTTATAACTCAAGAACGGCTGAACCGACTTGACTGAGAATTGGTGGGTAGGTAGCTTAGAACCAGGAGAAGGACATAGGATACTTTATACCGTTCTCTTGAAACCTGAAAAAAACATCATATAACACACTAAAGTCTGCGCGGGTGAAACCGCGGGGCACAACTAGTTTGTAATAATCTTTAAAAAATCGTGACCCAAAGTGAAGCAAGGATCGTTGTCGTTATACGAATGATAGTAGGAAATGAATATGTTATATAGTAGGTCTTAGGTGTCCAACCTCATCGTCGCCAAGAACAAAACATGCAAATCTCCAGGATACCGGGTGTAATGTAATATGGCGTTGTGCTAAACCTCTTATAATTCTGGCTGACACTGCGCCCGTAAAGAGGACACACTTGCAGTTTTTGTGGACGGCTCGTGGTCACCGCATTGTTAAGGGGGAGGCTGTAGGTGATTTGAGCATTGATATTTTATTACATACGTATGCTGTAGTCGCCGAAGGGGTAGGCAGATGTGTTGTCATAACAAGTCCATCGCCGTCTCCGGCGCTATACATACGTCATTGAATTACTTCCTTACTTCTCAGACATATGCAGGTTTCCTCACGATGTTTTCCTTCACCGTAAAACACGTGGTGTGAAATCACTGCACATAATTTTTTGGAAAAACTCATTGGTTCAGGCCCCACTGGTATTAGAACTTGCTCACATCCCACCATGGCTCATGTTATAATAATTAATGTAATATGTAATTAATTATGTTAATTAAACGCCTTCGCCTTAACAGTAAGGTATTTAGCGTAGTATTTATAGGCGTGTGTTTAAGAGACTGAGCTAGGCTGGCTACATGCACTGGACGCTCTTTGTAGGTGGTGTTAGGAGATTCACAATACAATTTACTAATGTACCATTCTGCGGCTTTCATGTTAACTACTCTATGTTAATTCGCTGACCCTAATTCACTTGCTCAAGGGTGTATCAATATACATTAATATGCTCACGCCTGTATTCGCCGAAGGGGTAGGCAGAGGTGTTGCAATAACTTGCACTTTTCACCGAAGATGATCATGTGCAAACGTGACAGATGGTGAGCCTATCGCCGTCTCAGGTACTATACACGTCTTTGATTTACTTCTCAGACATATGCAGGGTACCGATGTCATTTGGTAAATTTAGCTATCAGTATTTTTTTTTGTATGTAATATTAAATTGCTGAAGTAATATTAGTCGCTATAACCAAATAAAAAGCGCTCAACGCTAATAGTTAAAGTCATGACGAAAATTGACAATTTTATTTGCCTAAGTATGCAACAGTATGCAACTCGGGATTGAAGGGTTCCTGAAGGAGCAACGATATAAAATACTTATGCCTTTACGGGAATGTAACCAAATGAAATCAGTGTAATACATCAGTGTTCACTCAGGTTAATTAATAACGTATTTAAGTCCGAGAGTTACGCCGCTGACAGACGGACGGATGGACAACGAATGCTTAGTAATAAAGTTTTATTGGCACCCTTTGGGTACGGAACTTCAAAATAAGGGTCAATACTCAGAGCTCCGTTTTGGTTGCAAGCACAAAGAGAATCCAGAAAGTATTAAAAATAGGACAAAAATTAATTTGTTTTAAAAGGTCAGGACTAAATGACGCTAATGTACGCACATCCATGTAATATTAAATAAACTTTTAAAGGGTTTTTTTCCGACGAATCGTTCCTACATAAACCCCACATTTACTCACCCCGTTCAGAATAAAAGTAGTATAAAGTGCAGAGCCACATACTTAGGGTTAGTCTACACTAGGTATCGCATTGTCGCGCTGATCTACGCGACCGAGCCGCTCGTAAACATATCCACCTGGCTTTACCGTACCTACATAACTTGGACCGACTGCAAATTAATGTAAGAGAAAATTTAGATAAAAAAATATATTTTATCTATACCAAAATTATAGAGTGAAAAGATTTGATTGTTTCTTTGCTTTGAATAGGCTCCGAAACTACTTGACGGATCTTGAAAATTCTTTCAGCAATGGATAGCTACATCATCAGCGAGTAACATAGGCTATACTTTATCTCCGTACTCCTACGGAAACGGGAACTACGCGGGTGAAACCGCGTGACGTCCGCTAGGTCATTATATTCTTTACTCGACGAGATACATAATTATGCTCACGCTTGTTATATTCCTGAAATGGGTAGGCAAAGGTGTTGTAACAATACACACTCTTCACTTCATCTTCGTGATTAACAGCCAATGTGGCAGATGGTGAGTCTATCGCCGTCTCAAACACTAGACATACGTCTTTGAATAACTTTTCATACACATGCAGATTTTCTCACCATGTTTTCATGCACCGTAGTGTAAAATCACTGCACATAGTTTTCAGAAAACTCATTGGAACAGGTCGCTGGTATTCAAACTTATAGCCCTATATGAGTTTTTTTTTGGGTACGAACACCACGGACAGAAAATTATAGCCAAATGCTCTAAATAATTCTACCTCAAGTGTTCTTGCTGTAAGGTCACTGGTGGTTCATAGGGAGATGTTTGTTACTCTTTCTTACAAAAAATCATAAATAAAATTGAAGTGTCTGTTTGTAATTCCAAAATAACAGCTTTTCACTAAATGCATATAAAAGTATACATTCTACTAACTCTAAAAAAACAAGTTTTAAAATTTTTCCTGTATGTTTGTTCCGGGTAATCTTTGAAACGGCTAGACTGATTTTAACGGGCTTTCATTGGCAGGTAGCTGATGTTTCAAAGAGTAACTTAGGCTACTTTTATTTACTAAAAATATTTGGGTTCCGCGACAATAAGAATGAAACTAAATCTACGCGGGTGAAACCGCGGGGCACAGCTTATTATTTATAAATAATTAAAATTAATTATAAATAATTAAAATTATTTAAGCTGTTTTTTTTTGCCGACCGTAGTTAGAATCTGCGCGGCACAGTATCGGAGATATCAAAAAGCTTACGGCGAGTTAGGGCGCCCGATTAAACCCGCCTTGTTTGCATCGCCTGCACTGAATATGCTGACCCTACCGCCAGCACTTAAGCTGTTTTATGGTAATTAAAATTTTTGTTAACGATTGCTAGTTTACTTTGTACACTTGCCTTTTTGTTTGCAATCATTTTAGACTTGTTTCGTGTGCTCTGACCTTAATTGATAAGATCTACGTATGAGGGGAGCCTTTCTCAGCATGTTTTCGTAACCTTTACATACGAAATTACATCGAAACAGAATCTGCACGGCGATTGAGAGAAAGGGGATATCAGGAACTTTCGTGCAAACTTCGGAGCTGAACACCCGAATTCATATTCATATATTTATTGCACAAGTTAGTTACATTTACACACATATATAAACTGAATTATAATATTTATAACTTATACCTAACTACCCTGTTAGGGCACACCAATGTGAGAGGCACTATTATTATATACACTGTAACTAGATCCTTAATTAATTATTTACTTTCATGCATTTTATAATAATATTATACTTAAACTTTATATTATTTACTTATTATCTATACATATTAATCTATTAAATTATGAATTTGCATGTTTATTATGTTTGTTTAGTTGTAGCTAAGTGTATTATCACAGTAAATATATCTTATTTACCGTACCTTACCATACAGAAGAACGCAGACAAATAATGTTAACTAAGCGTCAGTATTATATTATTTTGGTTATGTTTTCCTTCCCATAGTAAATCATGTGATAAATCAACACGACTTTTAAATACAGGCATTTACCAACTTGTCGGTTTTGTGAATGCTACTATTAAATTTCTTTTAAAGTGGCTTTAAATCAATGTACTATAATAATAAATATAAAAAATAATGTGTAGAACGATAAGAATGAAAAAGAACCTAAGTACAATTCTTATGTTCGCAATAAACTAACTTACGCTTAAGTTTGTCAACAGGCCAACTTTACTCTCACAAACACGTTACAACTTCACACACGGCCACCGTCAAACATAAAGCATCGCGCGTCAACATTGAAATAATAAATCTAAGCGCACGCCCCGACCCACCCCCACTTGAGCCCGACTCGCCCCACTTTGCCCACTCGCCCCAAGGAGGCATCCATGAACACTGTCACGGTATGATGGACGGCTCAGTATAAAACTGACGAGACTACAGCCCCGTCGGAATGGCTCTACGGAGCCCACTATATCACTTTTATTACATGCCATCTTCATTTTCATATTTCATATTTGCATTTCACCCCCACGGTCACCCTAACCCCCCCTTTTTAAGCGTTTCGCGCGTTTTTCTCCGTAATCGCGCGGGCTTTGTGTGGACGACGCGAAGAGTGGGCAACACTCGTCAAAGGACTTTTATGTTGCTATTAGCTGCACAAATGGGTTAGTGATTATAATTTTTAGCTCTAGGATTCCGTCAATTATTATTTATTCTGAATATTCAACTTAATACGTAATTTTAACACGCTTGATTACTAATCGAATTAAGTATAAGTCTTTTTGGTATATTATGTATCTAAATCTGCTTACAAATTCTTAATTTTTATATCACTTAAAGTAGCACAGTCATTCAGCGCCGAGATATGCACACGTCATTTACCAAAGCCAAATATTACTAAGAAGTACCTGCAATTAAAGATAATCAAATAATATAGTCAGTAGCATTTAATTAAATCAATAATTTGAAACTATTGACGCCTAAAAAATATTTTTATGAAACATTATATCTAAGAGAAGGTTACAGTGAAATGAGTTAACTGTTTTTTTGTGAATGTGAGTGAACTTTCAGAAACGGCTGAACAGTTTCGGATAGTTGTAACAGTCTAATGAAACCTATTTAAAACCATGTAATAAAAACTTATATTTCATTGAATATTATCTATACAGATAAATAAAATTCAAGTGTCTGTTTGTAATTCCAAAATAACAGTTTTTCCCTAAATGCATATGGAAGTATACACGGTTCTGATAATAAAAAAAAAACACTTTTTAAAATTTTTCTCTTTTTGTCTCTCTGTCTGTTTGTTCCGGGATTTTTACGGGACTTTCACTGAAAGGTAGCTAATGTTACAAGGAGTGACATAGGCTACTTTTAATTTTAAAAAAAACAAGTGTCCCAATAAAATTAACTCTACGCGGGTGAAACCGCGTACCGGGCACAGCTAGTTCTTAATAAAATGGTGATTGAATTTTTTTTTACCGTGTGGTTTTTCAACGAGCCCGACGTACCTCTAAAAAGATAAGCTAAGGAAATGTGTTACAAAGTTCAGGTATTGTAGTGACGTGTGCTTTGGCTAAAAGAGGCTAATTGTAGCCGTGTGTTTCAAACAAGCCCTTAAAGTTAACATGGTGTTTACATTTTTACAGCTAAATTGTGAACACGTATTATTTTAATATTAAAATGTTTTTCGATGAAGAACCAATGCTAATTAATTGTTTTCAGATAACCCAGTGGTCGTTAACGATACTACGGAATACGAGGTCCTGGATTCAATCCCCGGGAAAGTTGTTAAGTTTTTAGATAAAGAGATAGATTAGAAGAAGTGATTAGCCCTAGATTAGTGCCTGGTTAATGGCAATAGGCTCCATAATAACAGACGAAATGTGGGTGCACTATAAGTATTTCTCTGCCTACCCTTCGGAGAATACAGGCGTGAGCAGAGCATGTGTATGTTGTTAAAATATAAAGTACTCAATAAATGAATGCTTTCGACTAATGGACATATTGATTAGGACAAAAGTACTAGGTAGTCTTTAAACAGATACTTGTAAATATTATAAAATTTAATGAAAAGTGACACTTGGAAAAAAGTTGGAAAAATTACTTTGCATTAAATTTGACGCCAATTGCTTTTACCACAACCTTCCCGTGTCCTCATAGAATTACTGGATCCTAATTTAACTACACAGACGCCTCGACCTAATATTTAACGACTAATACATAAATCCTTCTTAAATGTACCTAATATAAATCAAAATCCCTATAAAATGTTAGCCGTTGCTCAACACATATTACCCCTCCCCATACCTCCCCCCCACCCCCCAATAGGTTGGTAAACTCAAGCAACAAAATTATAAAAGGGTAAATAAAACAAAAAGCTTACACAAGTCATAAATTTGATTTATAGAGATTAAAAAAGGCGCTTTGAAATGGCTCGAACGAAAATTTTCGGTGGGACGAATCGGGAGACGGGAGTAGGGTCAGGAGAAAAAGGTAATGGATAAGTTATTAAATATAATTTATAGCTTGTGTTATTATAATGTCGTGAGTTCGTTATCTTTGTTATAAATGCGAAGGATTATACAAAATGTGTGAATATTTTCTAGATAATATACCTTTATTTATTATTAAAATGGTGAACGCTCAAACTTAGTTAGTCAGATCTGGGGCCTTACCATGAGCTCTTATTGCCATGATAGTTGCACTCATTTATGAGACAGATGTACGTGACGTGCATACATCTGTCACTGTCGCACAACTGAATTAACATTGCAATAAGAGCTCATGGTTGGGCCCCAGAACGTAGTAAAACATTCGATACAATCTCGCTCTAATTTCTAACCCATATAAACATAAGCTAATTCATAAATCATATTACATACATTGAAAGACGTTTTAATAATACCTACTTAAAAGAACTAGTATCTATCTGTCAGGTTTTTTTTTACTTTTGTAATTCAATATGTTAAAATAAAATACAACACAATGTATTGTTATCATTAATGAATAGAAAAGAAAATCATAATATACATATTTTAATAAGTTAATAAGTTAAGTGCTTTACTGATAACCTATTAAAATGTCAGGGTTTTCGCCAGTTACACGTGAGTTATAAAAACTGAAATTTAATAATTACTCTCATCTCAAAATCCTCCAAAATTCCATTCCATAATTATTCCAGTGAGTGTATCCACACCTGTCTTCACCCTTTCACCCCTTCTGGTTAGGTGTGAAAATATTAAGTAAATTAGATTATACTTTTCCCTGCTATCCGTACGCACGTCAGCGCACTGTCGATGTAGCGAGCGTCAGAGGGGCCGTAAGAAAATTTACAGGCACCGCCGTATTTCACACCGCTCTCCGTTAATCTACCCTCTTAATGTCGCCTTATTTACCTGCCTACCCTCCTGTCTCGCGCGATTTGTTTTAGATTAGGACGCGGGTAGGTTGCTAGCAAATACAAAGTAATTGTGTAATGGCAATTAAGAATTACTATGGACTCTTGTTGGTTGAGATGAAGATTTATAATCGAGTGTTTTGAGTAATCGCTTGGTCTTATTTCAATTCCCAGTGACCTGTACCAATGAGTTTTTCTACTTAAGAGTGGTGATTTTACATTATAAGCGTTTAAGGTGAAGGGTAACTGTCATCTTGGTACCTAATCACTTTCAGAGAAAGTGAGTGCTGTAAAGCCTTTTCCTAACCCTTGGGATAGTTTCTGGGAAGACGCCAGCAAATTTTATTTTATAATACTTAATAAGTATGACAAAAATCACATACTTATTGATTTATATTAACAACTATTGACTAGATATTTTTTAATAATTTGCCCTCACCAACCAACAAACACACTAACTTAAAACAAACTTTAGCTCTCAATAATAAGTATAGATTATACCCTGGTCTGCATTCTCTATTGACCATATTATATTTGCAAATGAGATCGGTGTAGAAAAGTTAGGCAATCGTCTAGATACGTTGAACTTATGAGCTTTGGAGAAGCTTAGTTTTCGATTTGGCAAGCAATGGCGCAATATCATAGCTTTGCGAAAGAATTGTGTTACTACAATGCTGTAGTTGTATTCGTAAGAAGTTTAGATTCTATTTAATCCGAGTTAAAATTTGAGTCAAATCTAATGGAAAACTGAGTTTGATTGAAATCTACATAACAACTTAAGTGCAGTGCACACCACGTGCTTTACGGTGAAGGAAAACATCGCGAGGAAACTTGCATATGTCTGAGAAGTAATTCAAAGACGTATGTATAGTGTCTGTACTGATGAAGAAAGCTTATTATACAATTTCGGATTACATAAATGATAAAGACATATGGAATTAAAACTCTGCACAAGTAGCTCCTGGCAATGACATGGTACGCAAACATGATATGTAAATCATTTGGTATTGTTTTTACTTTTTTAATTATAATTTTTTACACATGTATGCTGATACAATTTTCACTATTGTGAATAATTTTAAATGTTTTTAATTGTTATTATCATTGATTACTGTGTAATAATATACATGATGCTAGCTGAGTTTCTTGCCGGTTCTTCTCAGAAGGCTAGTTTCCGAACCAGTGGTAAATTCCTCGACATTCATAAGTGCCTGACGAGGGCCTAAACTGAATAAATAATTTTTATTTTCTGATGGAGTCACCATCTGTCACGTTGGCACTAAACCATCATCGATGAAACGTGGGTGTTGTTGTTACACCTCAGCTTACCCCTTCGGGGAATACAGATGAGAGCATATTATATTATATACTACAGTTTCCCAAAGAGGTAGGTGTGACGACACCTACGCATCGCAACCCCTTTAGCATATTATCTCTTCGCTGTCCAGCCGTCCACCCGTCCGTCTGTCAATCTGTCTGTCAAGACCCTTTTCGGAGGGAGAGGTATTTAAGAGAAATTAATAATTTCTGATTCGGACACGGTCAAAATGGATACAATTAAAAAAATACATACTTGTACTGTCAGTTATTAGATTTATCACAATACTACTAAAAGATTATGTTCTATGTCAATATTGGTCACCATTAGTTTGACGTTGAAAGAAAGCATAAATAGTGAAAAATATTTAATTTATTAGCTAAAGCATTTTATTCTGACCCCTTCTGACGATTTGATAATACTTTTAAGAAGTCTATATTTTTTTATTATATCAATGGCCATCCACCTTCGTTATATCAGTCACGTCTTACTAACATCTAAGTTCTTAATCGGCTCTGCTTAATCAGTAGGCCCCCAGTATACACTGCCCCTATAAAATGTTTGCCACCGTTTTTCCTAGTGTCTTCGCCTATTATTTTTGTATGAGAAATTGTACAGCGCCTCCTAGCGGAGACGTGAAGAACTAAAACATCTCATCCAAATAA
This sequence comes from Watsonalla cultraria, assembly GCA_964035505.1. Taxonomy (NCBI): domain Eukaryota; kingdom Metazoa; phylum Arthropoda; class Insecta; order Lepidoptera; family Drepanidae; genus Watsonalla; species Watsonalla cultraria. Next base: position 12,189,086 of record OZ037714.1, read on the forward strand.
AGCAGTTGACGGTAGCGAATATAGAGTAATAGGGGTACTGGTCTCCTTCACTTATATCGGAACTAACTAACCTAAACTGTCTCTTTATATCGCCAATCGATCGATTTGCGCAGTGGCAACTGAACCACTAGTATCTAAAAGATAAAAGCAGACATAACTTATCCCAAATTACTGCTTTAAAGCTGTTTCAAAGTTATTTTTTGAGCGTAATTGGTGCAGCGGGGGCCAGCCCCCTTGCAGACGGATCAACTGTACAATCCGAGCGATAGAATTTTATGAGGGTTTCGATACAAGCATTGCCCTGGATGTCTACTATAGCAGCTGGAAGTGACTTGTATTCTTTTAGAGATGCTAGATCTATTATCTTTTAGCAACCTGCCAAGATCGGCACGCTTGTTGTAGGAGGAAGCTCCCTAAAACATTTTGTTTTATTCTGTTTTTAGTATTTTTTGTTATAACGGCAACTCACGGCTCAAGAGATGTCTGATGACAGACGGGCAGCAAGTTAAACAGACGAACAGCCAAAATCAACTGCGGATTATGAGGTCCTGAGTCAGGCATATAATCTGGGACCTCCCCGGATAGAGGAAAACGTTATTTAGTTCCCAGTAGCAGCTCGGAGTCCTATTATGCTGTAGAGCTCCCTATTACATGGATCTTAAACGTAACTTATAATTACCCCGGTGAATACAGGCGTGAGCGTATATGTGAATGCAGTGTCGCATCTAGTGAGCAGTGATCTTCGCAGTTGCACATTAATGCACTCGGAGTGTACGTAACTATTAAACAGTGAGTTGTGGATTTGTTTTGCGCACCGATAGCTGGAAATATGAAAATGAGTTTCAAGTTTCGCACAACCTACATTTTTATGTTGCCTTATTACTTTGCCTTAAGGTTTTCATGGCATTTTATTGAGACTTCACTTATATTATTTGTTATAATGTAGTGTAAGGCTGCCAAGAAGGTTTTTTGGTATCTAAATAGGTAACATTATTTAAGGTTTGACCGGGTAGTCAACTACGGTCATTTCAAGTAACGCGCCTTAAGAATTGGCGTTTGATCTATCTCTTTATATATAAAAATGAATCCCAATTTCCCTTGGTCACGGCATCACGCGTGAATGGCTGGACCGATTCTACCGGGACTTTAACTGGCAGATAGCTGAAGTTTCAAAGAGTGTATTAGGCTAATTTTTATTAAAAAAAAACAGCATGAAACTAAATCTACGAGGGTGAAACCGCGGGGCACAGCTAGTATAAAAATGAATCCCTATTTCCCTTGGTCACGCCATCACGCGTGAACGGCTGGGCCGATTTTAACTGGACTTTCACTGGCAGATAGCTGATGTTTCAAGGAGTGACAAAAGCTTATTTAAAAAAAAAACATTAGGGTTCCACATTACACTGAAATTAACTCTACGCGTGTGAAACCGCGGGGCGCAGTTAGGTTTAAATAAATATAAATATGCTCACGCCATCCCAAAAGGGGTAAGCAGGGGGGTTGTAACGACAACATCCACACCGAATATGATTAAGTGCCAAAGTGATAGAGGGTGTGTCCATCGAAGTATTAGGCACTATAGCGTTTAATTAAGGGCCCCCGTTCATTAAGCTCTACACTGAATATTTGTTTGTTTTAGCACAAAACACAAGCACATTACACGTAACAAAACCAAGCTATAATAGCTATTGGTAATAAAAGCGGAACATTTTATGTGTCGAAACCATAGGTGCGGAGAACTAACGATCGCACAAAATGAACTGATGTCTACTAAAAAACTACTAGTTATGAGTGAAATTAGACACGTAACGTTTATAAAGTTTATGTAATACAATATGCTTTGGGTAGTGGGTAGTGGGGTAGGGGTAGTCACATTACATATTGAAGGGTATCAAATTGAGTGAAGACGGCGGGTGACGCGAGACGGACAAAGGTGGCAGATTGCACTCGCCAACCCCCCTGTTAAGGGGAATACTACTCCTTATAAATATATTGGACGTTACATTTATTGTAGAATATAATTATAATAATCATTCGAAAGCAAAGTATATCTTTGAACATAGTAATAATAATACGATAGTCTTATGAGCCGTAGTGGCCTTGGGTTATGAGCAGTCGCCTGCTACGCAAGTTCGAATCCCAGCGGGACCTGCACCAATGAGTTTTTCTTTGATCAGTAATTTCACACCACCTGCTTTACGGTGTATAAAAACATCGCGAGGAAACCTGCATATGTCTGAGAAGTAAGGAAATAATTTAAAGATTTGTAGTTAATTCAAAGATGTATAGTGCCTGAGACGGCGATCACCTCACCGACTCACCATCTGTCACGTTGGCACTTAAAATACGTTTTGTTTTTCCAAGAGATTGTCTGCCTACCTCTTCAGGGCTATATGCGTGAGCATATGTATGCATGTAATAACAAACTAAATTTTAGAAAAATCCCCGGTAATCTTCCCCTTTATCCCTAGTGCAGTAGACCCAAGATGGACGGAGGGGCAGGTAAACGGGTCAAACGTCATCGATCGCACTCCACTGTAATCATACGTACTTGTTTATTTTATATCGGACCTGCTCCCGGGTAATACGAGCTTTGTTTCTGTACTGATGTGTGAGTTTGAGGGAAAATGAACCTAGTTACCTCTCATATTGTCCATTACTTTATCGAGTGGCTCAACGATTTTGTTTTGTGAAATATAGTGGATGGAAAACGAATTCTTATTTTGTCGGGGCTCTTAACAACTGATATTAAAGTGGTACTGTTTGCGATGTTTTTTTTTATTTCAATCCAAAGTTTGAATGTAAGAAAACCTGCATAGTTTTAAATTTATGGCATATGCTTATCTCATAGGAATCTGAGAAATCTTCACCAATTAAAAACAAACATCAATCCTGAGTAAGTTTGTCTTTATTTATTTTTTCGTAGAAAATGGAGAAAGCCGTGGTGGCGACGCAAGCTCAAATCCCAGCGGGGCCTGAACCAATGACTTTACTAAAAACGTATGTACTGTTATTTAACACCACGTCGTTTACGGTGAAGGAAAACATCGTGAGGCAACCTGCATATGTCTGAGTAGTAATTCAAAAAATGTGTATAGTGCCTGAGACGGCGATAGACTCACCATCTATCACGTTAGCACTTAATCGTCTTCGGTGTAAAGTGGGTGTTGTTATTCCAACACCTTTGCCTATACTTCGGGGAATACAGACGAGCATATGCACCGTGGAAGATGTCAACCATTTTTGAATGACACCAAAGGAATTCCAAATTCAAAAGCGGTATTCGCCACTCACCAAATACCCTCTAAGGTACATAGATGATTTTGTCTAGCATTAACACGGTGCATTCGTGGTATTTACCTAGAATTCATGGCAATTTGGTACAAAATAGCTGAGTGCATTGCTGGCCACACGTCCACGGCGGAGTCAAAGCGTCCGCTGGCGACTTAACGCCTTACTTAAGCAGCGTTGCATGTTTAATGGCGGTCACTTTGAGAGGCACACGTCGCTCCCTCAGGAGGTCTTTTGAAACACAACATTGCACGTTCCCATTGATGTAAAATGTGACTTTATAAATACTAAGCGCTAACCGACTTTGCCTCATGGAAGACTAGCCCGCGACTTTGTCTATGGATTAGAATTATCTTTATATTTTGGTAAAATTACATCTTCCTAAATTATAGTCTATGTGTTATTCTGATGGCTATATTATTGTAAATTCAAGTTGGATTAAATTCCGTTTAAGTTACGTCCGTGTAACTACTATAATGGCTGCAGTAGCCGTTTACCTTCAGGCGTACTGTATGCTTGTTTTCTTTGCTTCGTAAGTAGCCCAGGGGTTTTACTCCTGACCTACTCATTGGGTACAGGCAAACTTACTAACCGTAGGCGCATTATTTGGCTAAGATCTTCGGTAAGGTGGAGATACAGTCCCCAGTCAGGCACCTCCGAATTTAGAGTCCTTGCTATAACATTTTTATTTCCGAATCCCGTGACGTAAGACAGTGTACTCAAACCGGACAGCATGCGCGTGGTGTCCACACAAACCGTCTTGCCTCTTTGTAAAGGTCACCTCAATACCATCTCTGCATATTTCAACCTACGCGACTCCGTGCTATGCACTATCTTTACTTTACCTATACAAATTACTTTGCGTTTCATTCATGCGATAACCCACCTTATTTTAAGGGTAGTAGGGAGGTTTCTTGGTGAGTTTTGTATGTGATTTTACTTGGCAAAGAGGGCAAAGGCTACGAGTGAGATATTAGCAGCTTTTGGTTGTATTGAGGAGCTGTGGTGTACGTGAGATTTTAAATGCGATAGTGTTTGAGTCCTTGGCACCTGTTTGGTTTATTTTTCGGGTGCATTAGCGTGAATAAATGATATGGATTTGGAGAATTTCCGATTTGGCTGGAGTATATTTTGAATTGAATTTGAAAGAATTGAAGGTTTGATGAACAAAGACATTGTATAGATTAAAACTGATAAAAAGTGACTTAATAGAAACAGATTCCTGGTTGTGCCTTGACCTCATAGAAGACTAACTGGTGCCCGCGACTTCGTCTGCCCAGGATTATAATTATGTATACATTTTGGGCAATATATTATTATAGAGTTTTATTAGGTTCCATTCAGTAGTTTTTGCATGAAAAGGTAACAAACATTCATACATACGCGAATGTTTGCGTTTATAATATAAGTACGATTTTGTAATAATGCTATCTTCAAGTAGTGAAAAAGGCTAACCTAAAGGGACTTTTAAGGCTGACTATTAAATAAACGTAAAAAAAAGTCCTTATATTATGTACCAACTGATGATTGAAATAGGTAAAGTACGTAAATTCCTTGCAACTTTTTCCCCACACTGTACCATTTTACCATAAATTTGGGGAGCAGTGAAAAACATCAATATTTACGGCCAGTCTAGATCCGCTCGGTACTTATATAAAACTAGCTGTGCCCCGTGGTTTCACCCGCGTAGAGTTAATTTCGTGGGTATCCCGGGGGCCCTAATGTTTTTTTAATTAAATGTAGTCTAACTTTCTCCTTGTAAAATTAGCTACCTTCCAGTAAAAGTCCCGATAAAATCGGTGCAGCCGTTTCAGCCCAGTTTTTTTTTTTTTTTAATGTCTGTATTGTCTATACTTTCATAATAATATGCATGAAAAGCTGCTATTTTGCAATTACAAACAGACACTTCAAATTTATTTATCTGTATAGATGTATCGATGTAGACAGACAGCGATTGATGGGGCATCGATATTATTTCATTCAAACTCTTGTTGGGTAAACATATCTGCGTTTTATAACATTTACTTTACGATGATGAAAATGTAAACTGCGCGGGCGCACGATGGAGTTTCTTATTCGTAATCGTAACTGGGTTATATTGATTGCGACCATCAATGTTCTTTTTCAGAATATTCAATTACAAACCAAAGTCAAAGATCTTATCTTATCTTGTTTGTGGCAATATTGGGTCTTGCCCTTATGTTCTACGTACCTGACTCCTCAAATACTCCCTGAACAAGCCGGCAGATCTTGCCCATGGGGAAGAGCTTGTAGTCTCTGGTTTCGGATTCGCCTTACCCAGTAGGCGCCATCTGGCCAGTGCGTCGCAAGTGCATAATGTCAA